>CM052900.1:8461070-8509095 GCA_028534135.1 Potos flavus
ATTGCCAAACTGTGGAAAGAGCCAAGATGCCCTTCAACAGATGAATGGATCAAGAAGATATGGTCCATATTTACAATGGAATATTATGCCTCCATCAGAAAGGATGACATGGACTGGACTGGAAGAGATTATGCTGAGTGAAATAAGTCAAGCAGAGAGAGTCAATTATCATATGGTCTCACTTATGTGTGGAGCATAAGGAAAAACATGGAGGATATTGTGAGAGGTAAGGGAAGGGTGAACTGGAGGAAATCAGAGGGGCGATGAACCATGAGAGACTGTGAACTCTGAGCAACAGACTGAGGGTTTTGGAGGGGTGGAGGTGGGGGGTTGGGTAAGCCTGGTGGTGGGTATTGAGGAGGGCACATATTGCATGGAGCACTGGGTGTGGTACATGAACAATGAATCTTATAACACAAAAAATAAAAGTATTTGGGAAAAAAAAATTTAAAAAAATAAAATCAGAACTGATAAGCCTGGATGCTCCAAGTTTCCCCATCTGAATGTTGACAGTCAGATTAGCAAGCAGAGAGGATCCCCGGGCTTGAATGGGACACCGTGGATGAACCAACCTAGTCCTGCTGGAGGGAGTCTGAATATTTGGGAGATCCTTTGCGGGTGTGAAACTTCCCTGACCTGGGAGCAGAACTCTAGAGGGTAGTCAGGCTGCTGACCTTGATATATCCTTTCCCTCTCTGGGTCCCAGTTTCCTTTTTGGGAAAAAAAGGGGCAAAACTGGGGAGAAAAACCAAGATATATCTTTCTAGTTTTTTATAGTTTACAGATAGATTTTTATATCACTAGATCATGCAGTCTCTACTACAGTTCAGCAAGGAAGATATTGTTACCCTCAACATTTGTTGTCCCCAGTTCACAGATGTGGAGAATGAGGCTCAAAAGAGATAGGACATCTTGCTGAAAGCCACACATCCAAGAAGTGATCCTGATGGAACCAAGCCTGGAATTTCTGACTCCAGAATCCCCCCTCACTCTTTTTTTTCTTTTCATGATGCCTCTCTGCCTGGCTGGGGACAAAGACCCCTTCCTGCTTCAGTCTCATGACATGGAAACCCAAATGTTCTACTGTTAATCTGAGGAATAAAGAACCACAAAGTCAATGTCTTGAGCTAAGTGCCTTGGCTAAATATCTTTTTTGGGGAAACTCTCCACCTTCTGTCTGTTCTTTTCAGGCACAGGGGAAATTTGGCAAGGTTCCTTTCGCCATAAGGAAAAAACAACTCTAACCTTTGTGGAACAAGAAAGCAAGATGGTTTTAGGGTCAGCGGCTGCTTTGAGTAGAAGTTAGCAGAATGGACACAGCTTGTGTAAGTAAGGCAGTCACTTGGGCAAAGTTTTAATTTAGCAGGAAAGTAACTACTCATGTACACATGGTATACTTTCTCTCTCATCTCCAACACATGTATGCATCTGTGCATGGGCAAGCAAACACACACACACACACACACACACATGCACACACACACACATGTGAAGAATCCAAAGATCCAAAGAATCTTCCGGAAAGGACAGTTAGTTGGTTCTAAAAACATCGCCATCAACAAAAGCAGCAACACATGTGATCAGGCTTCTGAAAAGTCAGCAGGAAGTCTTGCCCATGAATTCTTAGTTGCAAAGTAAACTTTTATTTCAGTACAACATGTTTTATAGTGCCATAAAAGAGGAGAGTCAATAGCTCTATCTAGTATCAACGGAACCAAGAAAATACTGATTCTGTATTGTTTGAAGGACTAGGGAATATGAATACTTACCCTTAATAAAGTAGTTGAAAATCTTAAAACTGTGACTTATGCTTTTGCCCAGGAAAACTTAGGTGGCCAAAGTGATGCCTACAATGCCTGATTACTTCTCCTGTGAGTACATAAGCCCTGGGAATGGAGACGAGATATTTTTATTAGAGAATTTTGAGGTGACTTGCTTTCTCCAATTCTTCGGAACCACCAAAACTTTGAGGTTCATTAATTGAACAAATACTGATTTGTGCAAGGCTGGATTTCAGACCCTAGTGATTTGGTCTGAGTAGGGAAAGGGGACCAGGCTCCAGCAGGGTTTCTATTAATAGGACTCCAAGCTTGACATGTGGGAGCCACCTAGATATATCTCCAATATGTCCATTTCTTCCATCGCCACTACCCAAGCCCCAATTTAAGACATCATTGCTTCCTGGGTCAGCTTCCTGTTTTACATTCTTCCTTTGTGGGCAGAGTGCCTTTTGCAAAATGAACAAGTGATGACCCAGGACTCTCTGTCTGGACTGAAAGCTTTGCCAGCTTCTCATTGACTTAGAACAGAGCCTGAGTTCCCACAAAAGGCTGTAGGCCAGCCCCCTGCTTCTCTTCCCTCCCCTCTCACTTCACTTTCCACTTTGGCCTTGTTGATATCCCTTTCATTCTTGAACCACTCTGTTCCCTCTCTTGTCTCTAGGTTTCGTATGTACCTCTTTTAAGGAAATGTTCAAGCTGAGTCTGTGCAGGTTACATGGATGGACAACTAGACCATAAATGGTCAACTAGACTTTTTGCTTGCAGTCCTGGATACGTGGTGAGGAACAGGGCAAGCAGCACTGTTTATCAAATAAGCCAATCCTCTTTCTCTCCTTCCTAAAACTACTTCTTGGTTCGTGTAACTAGGGAGGCAGCTGACTTCATGCATAGATAAATCCAGACCTCTCATTAGGTTGACTCTAGTATTCACTGCTTTTGAGGGTGAAAGAAATTCCATTAATTATTACATCAGAACAACAGGTAAAAACTGAGATAGTCACGGTGATTGGAGAAGTATGTCTTTGGAATACTCTTTTGCCCTCTCTCACCTTCTCTTTTTGCTTTGGCTTAGATCATATTTGCAGTTAGGCTGCTCCCACAAGGTGGCTATAATCTACCCTAACAGTGTCTTGGTTGTTGTGGCCACAGTGAGGGGTACTCTGCTTAGCCAGGCCTGGTCACCTGTCCACCCCTAGAATCATCCCATCTGAATGACAAAAACTGTGAGTGGGATGTAGTGGTCCCTCATACTGGAAATCAGGTGCTTGTCCCCTTGTAGAGGGAAAGGGTGCTGGGCAATCAGAAAAATAAATGTGAACACACCTCCGGTCGCTGTGATGAGGCATACAAAAAAGGCAAAATAACATTAAAAAATAAAGTGTTGCACGTTTTGATGACTTCTATAAAGTGAGAGAGTCTTTGGTTCCAAATAAAATCCTTCAAGTTCCCATAAAAAGCCAGCAATGGTTAATGAGAGGGGAAACCTTGTGTGGGGTATGTGAGAGCTCTGGGTTGCCTTTGTGATTTTTCTGTACATCTAAAACTATCCTAAAATGAAAATTTGCTTTAAAAATAGTGACTAGTAGGAAAATGTTTCTTATTATAGCAACTTGGAGGCACATCCTACAGCTGTCACAGAAAGAAGATAAAGTTACTTACCTCATAAGGGAGAGGGAGAGAGAGACTCCATCCTTAATGGTGGCAATAAATATATAGCACATATATTTGTACAGGGTGATGGAAATTGAAAGAACTGAAAAAAAATCAGTTTAGTTTGCTATAGTTTAAGAAATGCTCTCTTCTTACTCTGTACTTCTGTACTTGTAAGAGAAGGCAAAGTATGGACCCAGGACTTATTCAGCACTTGAGTTGTGTTTATGCATAAATTTGTTTATATCAGCTAAACTACTTGTAATTATGTCACTTCATTATTACGTAAGCTGATGACATGAGTACAAAATAAGAACTGATATGTGTTTGAAATTGAAACTAAATACTCTGGAAAGACTTGGTAAAGGCAACTTTTTCATAAAATTGCTGTTGAATTAGGCATGACTGAGACAACTATAAATCATGGGGAAAACATTCATGAGAATCGACAAGGGATCTGTACTCAGATTTCTTCCCAAGTGTTTGATGTCACTCCACTCCAAGGAAAGATTAGGCCTTGTAGACCATGTGTAATGGGTATGTTTACAGAAGATACATGATTTGATCTCCAATCCCTGACCCATAAATAAAAAACCCTTGACCTTACATTAAAAGGTTGGTGACTAAATGAACATTTATATATTTTCAATGAAAATAAAACATGTAAAAGATGTGTACCCATTTTAATAATTTTTTCAATTAACTAGCCAACTTTGGGACCCATTCATATTGAATAAAAGGTTCTACTGTGTTGGTGAATTGCAATAAATAAGAAAAACTTAGTTGTTGAGTTCTTTCTGACTTACAAAAGCTCTTCTAGATGTGGCGCATTTTCTCTGACTGCAATTAACCTGAAGTGATATCAGTGTGTTGTTCTTGATGGCATGAAGCAGAAGTTTAGAGAGATATGCGAATTACTGGTTTGTAAGAAATAAATTTCCGTGTTTTAAAACAAATCCTCTACCCTCATTACTTGGAAAGTGTATTGTTCCTCCCAAATGAGTCTGTCGAAGTGAAAAAACATTATTTGAGCTGATGTGTACGTCAGGGAAGTGTAGAAGTCACAAAACTCCCACTGCTTTTGTACTTTTAAGAACTTGCTGACATAGGCTTCATTCTGGATTGGACCCAACATGTCCAAATTTTTTTGTATGGATCACTCACTCTGCAGATCACCGGTTACAGAATTCTTTTCTGCTACCCTTCTCCCTCCTGACTAATAATTGTGCTGACCCTTTCCCCCTCTCTCTCTTGCCACCAATGAGAGGTCCTTAGATAGTATATGCTTCTTTGAAGGAAGGTCTGGATTTGCCGCTCTTGAAATAGTAGGACCTTAACAAGACTGTTTCCTTTGCGTATACTTTTTTGTTTGGTTTACAAGTGTTTGCACATACATTATCTCATTTGAGCCACGTAACGAACCTCTTAACTTCCCTTTTTATAGTTGAGAAGACTGAAATTCAAAGGCTGGAAGTCATTTGTTTGAAATTCCTTCATTAGGTATCGGAAGACCTGGTGTTTGGTTTAGGAAATTTTGGTTTCAAACCCAAAGCTTCTTTCTGAATCCCCAATGCAAACATGAGGTATTCTGGTTTATTTGTTCCTTTTGGATTACTCACATCACACAAATCTTTTATTACCTTTTATTAATTCACTTAACAAAGTTTATGAGCATTAATTGTATGTGAAGCAATTGGAAAAAAATAGATTTATACATTACTAAAAAAAACCCCAGAAGCCCCCTTCTGGGGAGCAATGGGGACTAAGATGTGACCACAAAAAATGCTCACACGCTTGAGGTTCACCCTGGAAACTCCCCATCTGTGCTTTTCACATGCGCCCCACATAGCATGTGAAGCTCAGAGAAGCATAAATATCCATTTTAGCATGCTGCCATGGGTTAATCGCACAATTATCAGTAAGCAATATGATGGTGTGAACATGTGCTCCTGATAATTGCCACCATTTCCCATGGAGTGAGCCTGTATTTATTTACCACATTATTACTGCAAAAAATGTGTGTGATTTTGCTGGTAACTATGTAATTAACTTGTACCTCACTGGGTTATTTTAGCTAGAGCTGCATCTGGTGACTTCTAAAGAGCTGTTAGGAACAATGCAGAGCACGCCTTGTGGTTCTGTCCACGAGAATGCTTATATGTTGAGCATATTTGTAGTTGATTATTTCTGAGCCAACTGTTGGTGTGGATTTCAATTTATTGTGGGCTTGTGCCAGGGAATGCGTGCTTCAGTATAAAACATCGCTTCTTTCTCTGTCGATTCCATAAAACTGCTTTCCACTGATCACGTTACTCTCCTCATTCAAATATCTGCTGGATTTGCTCAACATAAAGCAACAACGCTACCTCTCCTTTATATATTTCATAAGCAGTGAGGTTTACAATGCAGTTTTATGGATGTGTAACTTAGCCACCCTGGAATGGGGTTCTTTGCAGGTCCCATTTTTCACAGTCTTTGCTTTACATATCTGAGTGACTGAACCGTTTCTATCATTCCTTTGATGTAATGTCTAATGTAATTTTTTTAAAGATTTTATTTATTTATTTGAGAGAGAGAGATCACAAGTAGGCAGAGAGGCAGGCAGAGAGAGAGGGAGAAGCAGGCTCCCCACTGAGCAGAGAGCCCGATATAGGGCTCAATCCCAGGACCCTGAGATCATGACCTGAGCTGAAGGCAGAGGCTTTAACCCACTTAGCCACACAGGCGCCCTAATGTAATATTTTTTTAAAAAGATTTTATTTATTTATTTGAGAGAGAGAGAGAAAGAGCGTGAGTAAGAGGTAGGAGCAGACCCTTTGCTGAGTTATGGAGCTCAATGCAGGACTCGATCCCAAGACTCTGGAATCATGATGTAAGCTGAAGGCAGACACTTGACTGACTGAGCCACCCAGGTGCCTCTGTTTAATGTAAGATTTGTATCATATAGAACATTGGAAAGTAGAAGAGAAAAGCTTTGCCCTTTTTTCTGTTTTACTAACTGAGTGCCCATTAACATTTGGTATATTTCCTTCTAGTCTTTTTTCTTGGACACTTGTGATTTAGAAAATAGAATTAAAAAGGAAAAAAATTGTCAGTAACCACATTAGGCAGAAAATTTGATAATCTTTTTTTTTTTTTTTTAAATTATTGCTGTATCTTTATTTTTTGTACTCCAACAGAGCCTTATAAAAAAGGCTTTTGAAAGGAAATGGATAGGCACTTTCCCCTATATCTCTAGATAAGTATGGCTTAAAACTCTGGACTTACACATCAAACAAATGTAAGAGAACTCTGAGAGGTAGAGAAAAGTGGGCAGAGTGGGTTAGAGACCTCAAGACTCAGAGAATGACATGGCAATGAGTTCTCTGGATTTTCTTTTTTGTCTTGTATCTCCCAGACTGGGTGTTGGAGAAACTGGCATCCTGAAATGCCAGTGCATTTAGACAAAAAGTCCCCAGGCAAAGATTGCTTTCTCTAAGAAAGGGCAGCCTAGCAAGAAAGAAAACTTATAGACACTGGTTACCAAATACCACAAGAAAAGAGTAGCCTCATGCCACCTTATTAACTGAGGTTGTGTGGAAGGTTTTGACTACCACCCTCAACTAGCTCGGGTGATGTCGGAGAAGGCTAAGTAGGGACCTGAGACTTCTACCCTTGCTGGGCAATAATGAGCAATCCCCACACACTCTGTACTGCCCACTGCCTGCCAGAGTGGTCAGAGGCCGAGGTGCCACGTCCACCCAGAAGGAAGGAGGGCTCCCTCCCTTTTCCTGGGTGTCAGTAGAGGACAAGGGGACACCTGGACTTCTACTTCCATCCAGTAGATAAGGTCGTGTCTCCCTTTTCCCTCTGGCTTGGTATCAGAAGAAGCCTGCTAAAGCAGAAGATTGAAATAAGACCTGGAGTCCTATAACACCAAATATCCAGGCTTCAGTAAGAAAAAAAAAAATCACTTCAAAGAACTAGGATATTCTTGAATGAGAAAAGACAGTCATGAGATACCAATACCTAGATAACTAAGATGTTAGAATTATCTGGCAAGAATTTTAAAGCAGTCGTTGTAAAAGTGCTTTGATGAGCAATGATGAACATGATTGAAAAAAAAATAAAAAAATAGAAAGTCTGAGCAAAGAAATTAAGATATGAAGAATAGCCAAATGGAAATGTTAGAACAGAAAAATACAGTATCTCAAAAAAAAAAAAAAAAAGCAAAAACAAAACCAAAACACAACCAAACCAAACCAAAACAGAACAAAACAAAAAACCAAAGAACTCAACAGTGAAATGGAGGGATAGGCAAAATAAATAGTAAAACTTTAAGATAGAACAATAGAAATGACCTAGTCTGAGCAAGAGAAAGAAAAGAGAATTAAAAGAAAAAAAAGGAGCTGAGATTCAGTAATGTGTGGGACTGAAGTTAAAGATCTGACATTCATGACATTGGCATCTCAGAGGGAGAGGAGAGAGAAGGGGGAACTGAGAAAGTATCTGAAGAAATGATGGCTAAATTTATGAGATTTGACAAAAGATAAATCTATGGATTCAAGATGCTGAGTGAACCTTGAACAGGATAAACCCAAAGACATCCATGCCAAGATACATCATAATAAAACTTCTGGAAACTGGGGTCCCTGTGTGGCTCAATTGGTTCGGCATCTGCTTTCATCTCAGGTCATGGTTTTAGGTTCTGGGATCGAGTTCTGCATCAGGCTCCCTGCTCAGTGGGGAGTCTGCTTCTCCCTCTCTCTGCCACTCCCCCACTTGTGTTTGCTCTCTCTCAAATAAATAAATAAAAAAGAATTTATTAACAAAAACTTCTGGAAACAGAATCTTGAAGTCAGTGAGAGCGATCTGGCAGTTACTTCTAGGGGGAAACAATATGAATGACAAGATATTTCTCATCAGAAACCATCTCCACAGTCAGCAGGAAGTGGCGTCTTGTTTCAAAGTGCTGAAGGACAGGAACTGTTAACCCGGGGTTCTATACCCAAGTACATATTCTTGTAGAACAGAAGGCAAATAAAGATATACTAAGGTGAAGGACAACAGAGAATTTGTTACCAGCAAAGCAAATTCTCTAAAGGAATTAGAAAGTAAATGGAAAAGGCAAGAATGTGTGTAAACACAACAGGTTTTCTTTCTCCCCCTGAGAGATCTCAGTTATGTTTAATGGTTGAAGCCAAAATGATAACACTGTCTGATGTGTTTCTTGAAAGATGTCAAAGCAGAAAGTACTTAAAGCTATTGTTTTATTGATGGCGGAGGGTGAAAGGGAGTGGAAGTGGAGGTGCGTGAGTAGAAAGGGGAAGTATAAGGGAGATCTCCATAGCGAGTGAAGAGTTCTGTGATTGCAACGGTGCTTAGGGGATTATAGGCATGTGATAGCAGGGTGTAGAACTGCACACACACAGTGTACTTCTGGCCATTTCCTGATTTTACTAGAGTTTGACATAGTTACATAACATGAGGCGTAACCATTAGGGAAATCTGGGTGAAGGGTATACGATACCTCTTTGCCCTATCTCTCAAATCTCTAATTTAGAGAATTAATAATTACAGATCGTGAGTCTGTAATTATTTCAAAATAGAAAATTTTAAAAGGCAAAGGGGATAGTGAATGAATAAACAAATATCGATGCATCCATATTAAGAATTCCATCCAGCAACAGCTTGGATGAATCTCTAATGGGTTATGCTGAATGAAAGAAGGCATGCAAAAGTTTATGTACTCTGTGATTCCATTCATGTAATGATCTGGAGAAAGCCAAACCATAGGGAAAGAATCTTAGCAGAGGATTTCCTGGGGTAGAATTGGCTACTCGAGGGAAATTTGGGGGGTGATGGAAATGTTCTATATCTGGATAGTGGTGGTGATTACACAACTGTATACATTTTTTCAGAACTCATAAAACTCCTCCATAAACTCAGGGTAATAAAAACAAAAACATCATAATGTACTTAACCATACATATAATAATTGAATGTTTGTGTTCTTTTTCATTTCTTACTATCCAAAACAGTGTGGTCACAAACACCTGTGAGCAAATCACTTCATTTCTCTGGGGACTTTGTATTATTTTTGTGGATTGTATTCCCAGATGTTGCTGCAAGGGTGGATAGAGAGGAGTAGGGGATAAATATTATGAACATTTTTATAGCCTTTGAAAAATAATTACAAAATTAGTTCCCAGAAATGTACTTTCTTGTAACCAGTTTATAATACCCTAAGAAGGTCTGGAAGTACTTCTTTCTCCACACTCTTGTGGGCAACAGGAGTTTGACTGCTACTGTTAGTTGGTTCTATTTGGTTCAGATATCTCTTCTTGATAATTGAAGGGTTTGTATTTACTTGAAGCTTTATAATTACGGCATATAGGATTAGCTGGGCAGAACTGAACCCATGCTATTTACAGTTCACTAAACATCCCCTTAAACATTCCCGCACATGTATGACAAGCTATAAATACTACTCATTTATAACTAGAGTGTGTGGTTCTGGTAATTACCACCAATTTTCTTCACCAGAATATTGGTGACATCCGTAGACAGGAGAATTAGGGAGGTGTCTCTATCCTGGTTCTAGGATGAGCCCCGCCTTTTTATCTTTATTCTTTGTCCTCTGTTTCTGTTATTCTCACATTATCTTCTTGTCCCATTCAACTGCATATCCCTTTCTAGTTTACATTTTAATGATTCCTTGATTTTGGTTTGGGCCAATATACTAGATGAATTTTATGTCATAAATGTGGTTCGATCTGTCACAAACTGCTCAAAAAAATACACATTGTAAGATCTAGTATCTTTGTCCCCCCTTTTTCTGTAGTTGTAGGGATACCTTTCCATATTTGCTGCTGTTGGGTATGCGCAATACTTCACCCCAGGGAGGTGTGACCTCCCCTAATATTTTGATTGCAAAATGGATCTGCTGCAGTGGCTACATTTTGGCGTGTTTTGTGTCCGCACTGCAGTGATGAGCCATGTCTTATAGCCTCTCCTGGCATTTGGCTGGATGAAAACAATTTTTGGGTATGCATTACCCTAAGAAAATAATCCCCTACTTAATGAGAAGCCTACTCCCTTTTTACTTCCTCTGCTGTCCTCATAGATGGGTATGTTTTTACTTAGCCTATGTCATTTAATTTTCAGATTTCTCTCTGAAGGTGATGCTGACACCCCTGTGTTGCATGTACATAGTAGGGCCACGAAGCCTTCCCATATGGGTGCTACCCCCAGAGGTGATCCTCTAAATAACGTGTGACCCAGCTCTGTGGAGATTTGACAAGTTAGGTTTCACCTGTACGCAGGAGAGATCTCTGCTGCTGCTCTGCTCTGGCCTTGCCTCATTCCCGTGCTGGATTTGAACACAAAACTCTTGGTTTTCATTTCTTCCTCTCTCCACTGTAGTTCCCTGAAGTGCCAGCTCCATTCTGGGCATTGGGGGATCCTTCGGTGCATAAAACAGATTTCTGCTCTTATGATGTTTACATTCTAGTGAGGGGAGACAGAGACAGACCCTGAATCTTAAACATCACAAATCAGTAAATGATGTTTGATGTGAGAGGTGAATACAATGGGAAAAAAAATTCAAGGAACAGAAGGAGCCTGTTGGGCCCTGATATTTTAAAAGGGTTGGTCATGATAAACTTCGGTGAGCACCTGACAGTCTTGATGTCTGTGTGGACAGCATTGTGGGCATAGGGCACAGCTGGTGTAGGGGACTTAAGGTGGAACGTGAGTTGTTTGTGGATGAGTGATGAGGGACAGAGTGGAAAGAGCTGTAAAGGGGTGGTAGGGAGGCCAAATGATGAAGGGCTCCATAGGCTACTGTAGGATGTAAATGCAGTGCCATTCCTCTCAGCTATAGCCAAGTCGATTTTCATGAGCAGCTTTTTTCAATATTCTTTACAAGAAAACCATCACTTAACCAGTCACTGTGGCCTCTGCTGGCCAAATCCTGCTGCACAAATACGCTAGAGACATTCAATCTCATTTCTAGCAAGACTTGGCATAATTTTGAAACTGTTCAATCAACCCAGTAAATATGAATTAAACATTTATGGTTGTATTAAATATTCGAAAGATAGGAACCAAAACAGTCTATCAAGTAATTGTACATATTTGTGCATTTACAAAATGCATATTCATGAGTGCTATGTAAATATATATTTAGTCATTTCCTCTTCCATGTGAAGAGCCAAGGCTGAGCTACAGATGGTAACTTTCTTGCATATAATTATGAGAATAACACAGTAAACCATTTTGGAGTTGTTCTTAGAAAAAGATCATCATCTATTTGGCTATTCCACGAGTTCAGTGCTCTTAGAATTGGGGAGAAGAAAGCTCTAGAACATGCCTGTCCTCGTGGCAGTCATTTGAGAAAGAAATGGCAGTTGTCCCGCAGATAAGTACCCTTCTGCACCAGTCTTGTTCCCCATGGAAGTTGTTCTTATACTATTTTACATCAAGAGTCACAAAAGGGATGATGTTTGTGTGGGGGGGGTGCATCCAGGGTTATGTGTGGCTCTGGTAGTCCAGCTATAACTCCACCCTTTCTTTCCCGCTCAGAAGTCACATTGGATGTTAGCAGTGGGAATGATGATATTTTGGGGTTAATATTTAATTCATTCTAATTTATGCAAAAACATGTCCAACTTTAGTATGGTATCTATTAATAGTAACATGACTGGCACCCCCTCACAAATGCTCATGACAACTCTTGTGGATCCTTCTGCCACATCTAAGAACTCTTTGGATAAGGAGATTGCTGAGAGTGTACATATTCTAATTTTTGTCTTTGTTGTTTAATTTTGTCTTTGTTGAAGATCTGATGTGAAAATCTTTCTGGAAATCAGAATTTTTTAAAAGGATCTCTATTTCCTAAGGTCCTAATATTCTTATTAGCACTTGCCAACTCATTCACTCAGCCAAGATTCTGTGAGACCCTCCACTGTTCCTCATTTATTTTCAGGAGATTGAGGAGAGGGAGAGAGGAGAGAGATTAAGAGATATAACTGGGTCTCCATATCCCTGAAGTTTGACTACCTGGCCCCACTGTTCTGCATTCTTGAGAGAAATAGGCAGAAATAGAAATGGCGCCCACATATACAGACAGTGGCTGTCACTGGTTATCACTAGGTGGGGCTTTAGCCTAGTTAGCTGGACTGATACATGGGTAAACCCTGAGAACTCAGGAAAGTGCAGTAGAAGACTTGGCATGAGTCAATGTCCCTTGGATTCTCTTTTTTGGAGACAAAGAGATTTTGATTCAATAATAAGTTAACAGTAAGAAACAACCACTGCAATGGGTAGGCTACCTGGTTACTCAGCTTGAGGTAGGCTTTCTGGATCTTCCCATCTTACTCAGAGCAAAAGCCACAGCCCCTATCTGTGATTCGTCTTCCCAAAATATAGACTTCATCTCTCAGTAGTCCTTTACTCCCCGCCCCACTGGCCTCCTGTCAGTCCTTGAAGCACCAATGGGTCCTTCGTACCTGTTGTACCCTCTGCCCAGGGTGCTCTGTCTGTCATTGCGGGGCTACTTCTCTTACTTCCTTGAGGTCCTTATTTAAAAACAGCCTTCCCAGTGGGGTCTTGCATGACAATCCTAGGCAAGATTTTAACTGCTGTCCCAACATTTCATTTCCTGTCCTGATTGTTTCTATTGTCTAATACATTGTACTTATTTATACCATTTTAGAGTCTGGCTCCCCATCACAGTGCATATACCACAAGGGCATGGGTTTTTGTTTATTTTGTTCATCGCTTTATCCCCAGAATCCTGAACAATACCAGCCATATGGTAGGATTCAATATTTGCTGAATGAATCAATGACTGCATGCTTAAAACCAAGGAGACTTCGTAGAGAAGCAGGAGAAAGAATCATTGCACAGACAAGGGACCAGGTATATACAGAGAGAGGTGAAATGCTGACAGGTTTTCTGAGAAGTTTCCAGTTCCTACTTCCAATTTCTAATGAATCTGGGTTTTATTTTCTGTCCATGGTCTATCCCCATAAAATTATCCTTTTCTTAAGCTGCCTTAAGTGGACTGCAACTAAAAAAACTCTAAGCAAAAGGAATAGAATCAAAGTAGGAAGCTCTAATTGTTTTCTGAGCACACAGGGTGCACTGGAGGATGGGGTTCCCATGCAGTGAATAGTTTCGTGGGTATCTCTCCCAGATAACTAGGTCATAGACAACTGGTGTTTCCCCGTGTGGCAAAGTGGAGCATGCACAGAAATCCCTGCCTTCTCTCTCTCTGCTTTTCAAGCATTGCTGAATGCCTCCTAATGATTTCATCTGCTTGGAGGTCTGCTGGGTTTTCCACTTTCATAGAAGGTGGTGGTGCCAGGGGCTGATGCATGCTCTGACTGCTGACTTGAAACATGCTTTGATGAATTAGTGCAACCCAGCCAGCCATTTACTTTAAATTTTACCCTTGATTCTTCCTCTAGCAAACAATTAAGGAGCAGCAGTGGCTTCCTGCAGGGGAGACCAATGCCTTCTGTCCTCTGCGGAAACAGCTTTGGCATTCTTCCAAAAGATGAATGGCATGGACCAGGAGCTCCAGTTTCCCTCAGCTTTAAAGCATCCAAATAAGCAAACATTTAAACGCAAACAATAAAATAAAATAAATTCAAATCACAAACAAGGAAACCAGTCTAGGTTACCAGCAAGTCCTATGACTTGAATTGGGGGCTGGAAAATGCATCCTTGAACTTAGCAATACAGTAAGCCAAAGAGCACCGAGAGGTCACATGAACAATTGGGCCCAGTGACAAGGCACCGTGTCTTCCTTCTCGCTGGGTGAGTAGCGCGGACCAACCTCAAAAGCTCCTGAGTAAGAGGAAAATGTCTCTTTAACAGTATTAAGGGACAATTTATTATGTGTATCCTTCCAGGAAAGCACAATGTCAGTGCAGGCCCATTGCATTTGCATTATTTCCAGACAACAGCAGCAGCAGAAAAGGACACTGATTTATCTCAGAGCAAGCACAGGTGAATTTAATGTCTGTTGGGACTGAGCCAGAGAAGACTTAACCCACTCTGGGCTCTCGAGTGCTTGAGGGGGGACAGCAGGTTTTTGGAAGGGTCCCATTGGCCTCTGGCTAAATTCAGCTTCCCTAAGCCTATATTCCTCAATCACCTGGTCAGAAAAGCTCTTGCAGAGAAAAGGGGATGGAAAAATTCCTGTTTAGGAATAGAAAATCTGGTGCTGGCTTCTCCCGCAGCACATATACTAAAAATTGAAATGATACAGAGTAAATTAAGCATGACCTCTGCTCAAGGATGACACAAAATTTGTGAAACATTCCATATTTTTTATAAGGAATTAAAATAAAAACAAAAAAAAAGAAAGAAAGGAAGGAAGGAAGGAAGGAAGAAAGAAAGAAAGAAAGAAAGAAAGGAAAGAAAGAAAGAAAGAAAGAAAGAAAGAAAGAAAGAAAGAAAGAAAGAGAAAGAAAATCTGGTTTTATGCCCTAACCCAGCTAATTTCTTTTTCAGTGACCTGGACAAATAATTTAGTCCTTGTATTTTTATTCTTTGATTTTTAAAAATAATTTAGTCCTTTGAAGACTCAGGTATTTCTTTGTAAAGGAGTCTAAGAACACTCCCCTGCAGGGTTGGAGTGAGGATCCAGTAGGCAAATGTATTAGAGAGTGCGTTGTGAATTACATACATGCCATTGTTTGGAGCTGACATCAATTTGGGATTCCTAGCAAATAGCTTTATCCCAGAAGAATAAAAAAGATGATAATCACAATTACTCTTTAAACCCTGGCATTCAAGCATTATAGAATTGCAAAAGGTCGTGGTAGAAAGTCTGAAATAGCTCTTCCTAACCTCTTGTTGGGCACATGGAGAAACCAGTTATAGCAAAGAAAGCAGGCTGAACATCATGGGAGATGAGGTGAATCTTAATGACCTTTGCTCTCTGTTCCTTATCAGTATGCTTCAGAATGCCATGTATACAGTAAGAGTTCAATAAATGCTGGTAGAAGTGAAAGATTCACTCACCGTCAAACAACCAGTGTTGCTGTTGACAATGGCAGGTTAGAATCTTTTTTTCTTTAATCCACACTCCAGAATTCTCTTCTTCTAATATCAAACCTTACAGAGAATGTGTTTGCTGGTCACCCTTGTCATCTTGAAAAGGAACATGGCCCCCATAAGCCAGCAACATCCTGGTAAAAGCCACTAGCTTCAACTTCCAATGACAGTTAGTTGAAGTCTTCGAGAGCATTTAATTCTTGTCAAACCGTCTTTCAATAACCATTTTAACATATACAGCTGGACAATTTCACAAAATGTCGCCCAGTGCATTACCTTTTTTAATTTCCTGAACAATCTGATGAAGTAGGCACTATTATTTCCATTTCTCAGAGTAAGAAGTTGAAACTCCAAGAGTCTGCATGACCTGCTCATTGATGTTCAGACACTGCCAGCCCCGGAGTTTGAACACCTAACTCTTGCTTGCAAGTGCATTCCATTAATACTATCTTATAAAATATCAAATAGGCATCCTTTGCTGCTTCTGTTTCTCCTTCCTTCCTTTTCCTCTCTCCTTCTATCCCTCTCTTGTTTCCTACAACCTCTTATTAGCATGGTGCTAGGTGCCACATGGGGCACAGAAGCAGGGGAACAACGAATAGAACAGCCCCTGTCTTTGAAGAGTTGGCAATCTACTGAAGAAGAGGACCTACAAGTGAAAAGGTAATTCCAAATATAGGTGATCTTTGCTAAGCACCAACCCTGATTGAGTAGAGCCTGAAAGGGTGAAATGAGAAGCACCTCACTTCCTGGAAGATGGGAGATAGACATAAACAACTGTTCAGGGTACTGCTGTTGCCTTCCTTCTGGAAAAATCATTCACTGAATCCCAGGCTGCCCCTTTCAAATTACGTAGGCTTTCAAAGTCCGTATGTACCTTCACCTTCCCTGCTCTCTTTGGTGTGATGAATGAAGGATGGGGGTGACACATCCAAGTGGAATCTGCAAATCGCTGATCCTTTAAAACCTACTTTTGTGAATACCAATAAAACAAGTCTCAACACTTGTTCCTCATTCAGGGAGTTCATTCAACCAGGAGCCCTGGAGGAGGGAAGCTACTCCCTGTGAACTGTTCTCCTTTCAGGGCTCTCATCTGAAACTGAAAAACTCATCTCCATGCTCTTCCCCTTCGCCTGCATTGCTTAATTTTAAGTCAGTTAGTCTGTAATCCCTTCTGGATTCCCTCCTTTGTCTGCCTTCACTTTGTCTAAACAGCAGAACTGGTTATGTTTGCCACTCCAAAGTGTGTCCAAGTCTGGAAATAATACTCCACAGGCACTCAGTAGCTATCTGTTCAGTGAAGAAATGAATGGATGAATGAAGGAATGGATAATGGCCAGGTTTAAATACCCTATCGTTAACCAGTTGCCTGACTCTCAGGAAGGTATTTAACTGAGTTGTGTCTCAGTTTCTCATCTTTGTGAACAGTATGTGGAAGATTACAGAAATATCTATATTTATGTACTATATAAAGCACCTGTGATTCACTCTGGTACTCAAAAAAATGGTAGCCATGATGATTATCATTATCATTATTAAAGAGACTGAAAGTGACCTGAGAGCCACAAGAGGAATGTTCCTGTAGGGTGAAGAGGGTCAGGGGGATAGTTTCTATTAATTGTGAAGAGTAGAGGATTTAAGCAAGCAGAGAAAAAGGTTCAGGGGAAGGCATCTCATCCAGTAATACTGGGGTAAAATGAGGAAGTCTGAAATCTTCTGAAGATGAGAAGGATAAGGTGAAAGGTGGGGAGTCCGGCAAGGCTGTAGAAAGAGGTGAGGGGATGAGGAAAATATATGATCAAATGAGTCCCTAAAATTAAGTTGTTAGTGATTATTATGTGCCACTGAAATATGGCAAAAACTGTGCCCAACAAGGGAAGCTGGTGCCCAGTGCCATATGAGTAGTGAGGGTGACAGCACAGGGGTATCTGACATGCTGTAGGGGCACAGAGGAAAGAGGGTGGCACTGTCCTCGGGCATCTGAGAGAGGCCTCATCATGAGCACTGGCTGATCAAGGATTTCTTCCTCCTCCCTTGCTCTCTCACTTGCTCACTCACTTATTTCATCTAAACTCTTGAGCACCTGCTAATTTGCTAGATGTAGAGTTGGATGCTAGGGACATAGATAGAACAAGACAGACTCAGTCATGGAGCTTTGGGTTCAGTAGGTGATCTCCTGGTATTGATGGGGAAGATGCCACTGGAGACAGAGACAGTGGCATGACAAACAGCATGGAGAACTTTCAAACAAACATGGTCTTTCACCGGCAGCCCAAAGGGAATGGCGGGGATGTGCACAGTCCAAATGTCCTTTGGAATTGAGGCTGACATAAGATGCCAAGAAAAGGAGCAGATGAAAGATGGTAAACAGGGAGATTCATGTTTCAGAAGGATGCCTCTGGTGGTGGGTGGGCTGGAAGGGAAGGAGATAGCCCTTTTAGAGAAATAATAGTGGAGATGGCGGAGGGCTTCTGGGAGGAGGCAAGGTGAACTACGGAGTCAGATGGTGAGGTGACAGGATGTTTCTGGGTGCGGAGTTCTCCCCACAGTCAAGAGTGAAGGAGAGTGCACGAGCCACTTAGTTGGAGGCTGGGAAGGGGCAATGAGCCCCTGAATGCAGGAAGAAGGAGCCCGAGGGTGGGGAGGAGACACACTTCAATGTGACAGTCATTGGGGTCCTAACTGTGACCAAAAGGACTAATGGTCCAATTCTGCGAGGTGCCAACTCTAACATTTCCTCTCCTCAGGGATTCACCCTGGATCTCTGAGAAGAAGGGGTAGGTTTCTTGGCATCAGTCCCATTCTTTGTAGTGGGATAACTTTATAACATCTGAGGAAGAGTCAACCAGTCCACTTAAGGCTGGATTTGAGATTCAAAATGACTTTGGATGGAAAAGGGTAGAAGTGAACAGCAAATCACTCAAAATTCCATGTGTACAAATAAAAAAAACACATCTTGATTTATCACCATCTTTGTAAAATCTCTTCCATCCAGTTAAGGTCTTGTGCCAGGGGAAGTGGTGTGAAGAAAAGTCAATGCGAAGAATTTTGTAAAAGCTCTGTCCTTTGCTTGAGTTTCTTTCCCTCTCAGGTTCTCTATTTGTGCTGCATGCCACGTTCCAAAGAACACAGACAGAAATTCCCCAAAGATTTCTTTCTGCCAAGGACCCTCTGCTCTCACAGCACTTTTTACATCTCCCCAGTGGTGGTTCCTTGACTACAGACCATCATCATTATTTTTCTTACATGGAGGCAGCACTGAACCCTTTTCTCTAGTGGCCCCATCATCTAAAGAAGGGTCCAGCACGCCCCTGAATAAATGCATGCTTGCTGAATAAACTATATGGTTAGTGGTGGCTGACATGTGTTCTGGCATTCTCTAGTGCCTGCTTTTTCAAGGGACACTTATGGAGATGAGGGGAAGGGAAAGTGTTAGGAAAAGACACTCTTTCCTCTGTGCTCTTCATGTCACTGCCCATTCTGTGTGCTTAAAAGGAAGAATTTGCTTCAGACGAAACTGCATGTGGTGTCCTGCAGTGGCTCATAAATTCCAGTTGGCAGAAACAGCTGGGCTAGTTGCCTAAGAATCTCTAGAGATTCTGATTCAGTAGTTTCGGGGTGGACCCTGGAATGAAAAATAACTTGTATCTCTGTATCTCTGTATCTCTGTATCTATCTATCTATCTATCTATCTATCTATCTATATCTATCTATCTATCTATCACCTATCCCTCCATCCCTCCATCCATCCATCCATCTTCCCAGTTATCCCAAAGTTTGGGCAGTGCCATTGAGAGACAAGAACACCACCACTGGAGTTTGGAGACATCAGTTTGAATTTGGGGTCCACCACTGATTAATAACTGGGACAGTAGCTTATTTTCTTTAAGCCTTGGAAGCCCTATCTGTAAAATGACAATAATGATCTATCTCTCAGGGCTCTCAGGAGATACGATTGAGTAACACTTGTAAACGGAAGAGACCCATAGTAGGTTCTCAGTTAATGTTAGTTGAATTTGAACATACATGAGAGAAGAAAGAGCAGGAAGACCAAGATTTCTGGGACAGCTTATAACCAAGCAAGAAAATGAGAGCATTTGGGTATAGGTAGAACGTGATGATTCATCTGCTGTGTTTTAAATTGGTTGGGCTGTGGCAACATAGAAAGCAGCCCTTGCTAAAGAATCCATCTCCCAGGGGGCATGAGGAAATCCTTCTTGGGTAGTTGTCAGTCCAACCCAGAAAGTAAGAGGATTAACCTCCAGAGAATTCAAGAGCTGAAAAATTCATACTGTGATCAGTGTGAGAAGCTCTTTTTGCTTGGGGAATGGGAGAGTGAGCACTCCCGTAGGTACTACCAAAGGGCAGGTCCAGGATGTGGGGAGAAGGATGGATGGCAAAGAAACGATTAGTCAGACATCAGGGTCCAGAGAACAGATCTCCATGTCTGCGTCCTCACATGGAGCTGCCAATGCCAGCTGTAATTATGTACTTTTCAAGGAACAAATATTCTGCAAGCTTATGGCAAAATTGATGTGACTCCATGAGCTAAAAACATCTATTGTGTGCTTATAATGTACAAATATGGAGGGAAACTGGAGCTTATCAATGTGGGCTGGATGTTACTCTTTTTCTTCCTTTGCCCCCAGTGGAGACGTTGGGTATGGCTCTTACCTCAGACGATTTGATAGAAATCATCTGAGTTTGTTTTACCTGCTATTTTTTTTCCTGCACTTAGCACAATGCTTAGCACATAACAGACACTGAAGATATTCAAAATGGTCTTTTGAGGAAATTGAACTATGGGCCAGGCACTTTTAAATCGGCTTATGCATCCAGTGGTATAGTTTATGTGCTAGGAGTTATTTTATGCTCCGCAGTCAACATAAACAGCATCCTGAAGTCCTAACTCTTCCAAAAACATTGGTGAGAGAAAGGCAGGGAACTTATCTATTGGATTTATAACAAAATACATGGTAACCGTAAAATGAACCTTGATATGTTATAAAGTAGGACATTAAATTCTCGTGGCTTTGAGATTAAAAAAAACATCGAATCAAAGTCTTCCTCTCTTTCTTGGGATCTCCCAAATATACAGGGTTCCTTGGATTATTCTGGCATTCATTCGTGGCCAGCTATGTGAAGGCGAGGACTGTGTTTTTGCTCCCTGATGAATCCCTAGCATCAAGCACAATGCCTGGCTCACAGGAGGCATTCAAAAAAAGTTTGCTGAATAAGTGAAAGAGTGTTTTCTGAATTATTCTTTGCATGCTTCTCTTCTCTCTTCATATAGAGTGTAAACTCCTGGAAGGTGTATCCTAGTTATATTTGAGTTTCTAATGTCTGACATGTAATAAGTTCTTGCCAGATGTCCATCTCCTGATTCATTGTATATCCACTGAGCCTAGCACAGCGCTTTGCAAATACCAGGCATTGTGGATCTTCAGAAGTGATGCTGGCTTTGGGGTCATGGAGAGCAATGATCAGATTGCTAATTTCCATATGAACACCTTCGTACTTAACCTTTCTTAGTCTCAGTTTCCCTGTCTGTAGAATGAGAATAACATTTCTTATTTCCCAGAGTGGATGCCAAGTATCAGTGACATTTTTTGCATGAGATGGTCGTATAGCAAGTCTTTAGCAAATGCTCACTCTCTCTTTCCTATTGCTTCTGTCTTGTTTCTAGACATTTGTTTCTGTGCCTTGAATGAGATTCAAAAGGACTAAGTTTTGTTTCTGGTTCTAAGCTTTAGCTCTGGTTCTACAGAATGAGATTCTTACTTGGTCTAGTTCTAAGAAAATCTCTTACAGCATTTGAGGTTTAATTTTTCTATCAGCAAAATGAGTAGGATACTTGCAACCATTTTCTGATGGTGTTCTGGGAAGAAGATGTGAGCTTTAGAGATGAAATGTGCTGTATAAATTCAAAGCCCAGATGCTTTATGATATTACTTCCCAATGACTTCTTGGATTTTTTTTTTTTTTTTAAAGCAGGAGGCTGCCTGACCTGCAGACACAGTCCTTAGCTCTGTCCCTTCCTAATAGCCCTTTGAAATAATTTGAAAGCATCCTTGATTATTGTTGCTTGGCTTTGCCTCTCCTCCTGCCCCTCCCCTGCTTCACTGCTCTCTGAGGTTGGAGGTAATTGTATTTGGGGTGGGAGAAAAAGTGAAGCAATCCCAGAGATAAATGCCCCATGGTCAGGACATCAGGGTTTAAATCCTGACTCTGACTCTCACAAGCATTGGGCAAATCAGTGATCATCTCTGGGTCTGATCCGAAAACAATGAGGCTGTACAGGATAATCTTCCAGTTCCTCACCAGCCTTAAGCATGTGGACCAGATGCCTGTCAGAAGAGCATGGTAGGTAGGTGTGGAAGTAGAACTAAAAATGGTGGCAGAGCACAGGCCACAAGAGAGATTCCTCACTGGAAAGGAGGTTGTTGGGGAGTATTAGAGGAATAGGGGATGGGAAGGGTCATGAGCAATCCAAGTGGGCAGGGCCTTGAAATACGGGCAGAGAGGTTGAGAACTGGTATCACATAGCCTTTCCTTCTTCTGGGAGGCAATATGGTGACCCAGCAAGAGCAACAGCATGGGGTTGACCCCATGGCCTTACCACTAATTAGTTATATCTTTGGGCAGGTTATTACACTTTCCAAATCTCAATTTTTATTTTCTATAAAATGCCAATAAAATACTCACCTTATGGGATTGTCATAAGAATAAAGTGATATAGTACATGGGAGTATAGTGGATCTTCATTTTTCATGGATTCTGTTTTTGTAAACTTGCCTACTTACTAAGATTGACTTGTGACCCCCAAATCGAGACTGGCTGTGCTCTCACAATCATTGATGAACATGCACAGGGTGGCAAAACTTTGAGTCATTCAACATGTATGTTCCCAGCTAAGGTGGGACAAGGATACTGTCTGCCTTCTTGTTTTAGCTCTCACATTGTAAACAAGTGTCCTTTCTGCAGTCTATTTAGTGCCAAGCGTTTCACATTTTTATGCTCGTTGTTGGTGACTTTGTAGTTTAAAATGGTCCCCAAGTGTAGTCTAGTGTTCCTGAGTACAAGAGGGCTGTGATGTGCCTTCTGGAGAAAATACATGTGTAGACAAGCTTCATTCAGGGATGAGTTATCCTGCTCTTGGCTGTGAATGCAATATTAATGAATCAACTATATATATTAAATAAGGTTTTAATCAGGAGATGATGAGCTATCATCTACAGACAGAATATTTGTACCAGTTCTCCACAAGGAGATTTTATAGAACGAGCTAATGGTTAAAACCATTAGGTAAAGCTTATGTGTAGTCACATGTGTGTTTCTTTGAGTGGCATTTGGGGAGTTTATCAACAACATTAGCGAAAAGCATTTTATCAGGCAAATAAACTTTAAATAAACTATTTAAAAGGGTCCTTCAAGGCTTTTTTCCAACATATTTGTGTTATAATTATATATATATAAAGTATATATGCTTATATATACTATATACACTATATGTGTGTGTGTATGTGTGTGCATTTTTTTTTTTTTTTGAACATATGAAGATCTAAGAGGGTGAAGTGAGTTTGCAAAATACACGTTCATTTGGTTTTCCATTTGGTGCCAGGGCCAGGACAAGAGAATGGATCTCAGTTGACAAGTAAGCCCTTACTGGTCTTCCACTATATTCAAACCATTGTAGTTGCTGCTGGGATGATTGAGAGATGCAGGCTGTCTAAATCCTTCTACTGAAAGGTTGGTGTTGTTATTCCACATTGCAGTGGACAAGGAGGTGGTTTAGAAGATGAGGTTAGAGAGGAGTACAAATGAATCCTGACATGACAAAAAGAGAACTGGCTTTGAGTTCAGACAGATTCTACCATGATCTTGCTGTGGGATCTTAGGCAAATCATATATCCTCCCTGAGCCTCAGCTTCCTCACCTATCCGATGGTGCTAATCTACTTTATGGGATTGCCAGGGAGATTAGAGATAATGTAAGGAAAGCACCAGAAACAGGGGAGACATAAATAAATGCTTACCATCGCTTTGAGTATGAGCTTGATTTTAGACCTTACTTTCCGGGCAGTTGCATTGTTGTTGTGACTAACTGCAGATCCACAGCTTCTGAGATCTTCCTAGTTTTGCATGGACAATGAGCAGAATGCTACTCCCACTCTCTCCTGGCAAAAGGTGAACTGGTGAGCAGAGGAGGTTGATGTGTCTTCCCCAACGTAGCAAAGCCAAGATGAAAGTGGTGCATCTTCCATGGGTTGGCTCTCCTCCTTCCCTGTGGTAGGGCAGATCTGCTGCAAGCTGGATGTTAAACCCACTCGCACTAACCTTCAAGGAAGCTCAAAGGCAGTCTGGCTTTAAAATCTTTATGGAAGTTTTTTTTTTTTTTTCCCCCCACTCACTCTCTCATTCTCTTTCCCTCTCTTCCTTTTAATTTGATATGAAAGGTTGCATAGATGGCTTATGATTCCTTTGTGTGTGTGTGTGCTTGCAAAATAGAGACATAAGCACGTAGGTTGTATTTACAGCCAGGAAATTTTCCTGGTGGTTGGAGACATCGGCTACTTTATAGGCCTGAGAACAAGGTTTCTTCTTTTGCTGTTGATGAAGTTATTACATTTCTGTGGTATTTTTTCCCTCATACAATGCACAATAAGGTGTTTTACTATGTTAGCAGCCAAGGTGCTCTTCATCTCAAAATGAAATGATTGGTGTGGGCCAAGAGAGGTCCAAGTGAATATAAATACATCCCTTTCATATCACAGATTGGCCATGAACATTTTCCTGCTCATTATTATCAGATGGTGCAAACATACAACAGAACCATTTTAGTGGGCTTGGGTGGGAGGAGAACTTATTAAAGTATATTAGTTAGTTCTTTGAATCTCTGAGATGCTAAAGAGTCAAACTTGGCAGCTCTATAGACAAGGACCACATCCAAACTATATCATAAGAATGCACCAGCAGTGCATTCATCACTGCCATTGAGCACAGACCACAACTCATATCCTGGACCCAGGATGCCAGACATCTCACCTCTGTTATTCCTCAAAGCCCACCATAACTGCCTTTTCTAGCCAAAAAATGATTTCCACCCAGCATCTCCTTTTTCATTTTGATCAATTTTCAATGAAATTCTCATAGGGGCATGTGATTGGTGGGGCTAAGGTTGAGCATTGGAAGGGACAGTGGGAAGAACGTGGAAAACTTCTCAAATATGGGAAACTCCAAATGTCGACTGTAGTTTTCAATGCTGGATAATATTAAGGAAAATCTGGGAAAGATGTAACTGCTGCTTGGGTCTGCTATTAGACCTAGAATACAGACCAGGGCTTCTCACTTTCAGTAGTCTTGAAATTTGGGACCAGATGATTCATCATTGTGAGGAGCTGTCCTGTACATTGCAGAATGTTTAGCAGCATTCCTGGCTTCCACCCACTAGATGCCAGTAGCACTGCCCCCTGTTCTGACAACAAAAATGTCCCTGGACATTATCAAGGGTCCCCTGGGCAGCACAATCTCACCTGGTTGAGAACTATTGCTGTAGATAGTGATATGTTTGGTGCACCGCATGTGTATGAATATGTATGTGTGTGTTATCTTATGCCGAAAGTATTTTGGGGAAAGTTGAGTAAACTAGATATGAGAGGCTATAGGGAATGGAACTGAAGGAGGAGGAGTTCTCAGAAGCCCATCACTTGAATATAAACATCACAAGAGTAAGGTTTTGTTTGTTTTGTTCACAGCTCAGTTCCCAGTGCCTAGTGCACAGTAGTGCTCAATACATATTTGTCGAATGAATGAAAAAATTAAAATCCAAGTTTTTTTTTTTTTTTCAAGAACAGGCTCAATTTAGATATTGTCTTTTCATTAGACTAGAGTTTGGTTCTGAAAGTATGGTTGCTCTACCCCTAAGGTATGTACTGGCCCAAAGATAGCAGCAGCCAGATGTCAAAACATTCTGGATGTTATACACTTCATACTCACAAGTGGTTTAACAACGGACATACCCTCACTCTTCCTGTTTCCCTGCAAATATGCATCCTATGCATCCTGATGCATGCTTTAGCTGAATTTGGGCCACATTGGCCAAGGAGGATGCTTGGCAGCAATCAAGAGCCCCTATTTGCCTTTTAATATTTATGTTCAAGCTCAATTGAAATGTCCTGAGGACCTCTGGTCTCTTTATTTGTTGATTACATATTTATTGAATCAAATGTTGAGGATTCAGCCATGAGCAAGATAGACCAAGTGCCTACCCTTGTGGAACCTGCACTCAGGTGGTATACAGAGAGAATTCATAAGCAAATACATAAATAGAATAAATCCAGATAACTCTGAAATGAGCACTAGAATAAATCTACAGGGGCAGAGTGATGATGAGTGGGTATTGAGGAAGAAAGGCTGGTTGGGGAAAGCCTCTCTGAGGAAGTACCCTGAGAGCAGTGACCTCAAGATGCAGTTTTCAACCTTTGCCCCTTTCTCCTTCCCTGTATCCTTGAGAGCAGGAACAGGATGTGTGTGTGGAGGGTGAGGAGGACAGAGCGGAACCAGATGAGTTGTTCCTGTGGTGCTCCAGGAACCCTTGGGGTGCACATGCCTTTTTATTGAGCGTCTTCAGGAACTCGCCACAGTTGGTATCATTTTGAGCTCTCCTTCTTAACATTTTTGAGTCCCAGATCCTTTAGAAAATCTGAAAAAAATGCATCTTAAATACAAAATTGGCATGCAAGTTTGGTTGCCCATGAACTTATTGAAGCCCAACTGTAGCTTCCTTTGTTCCAACATTAAAAAACTCTGGGGTAATAATAATACTAATTTAACCACTTATTGTAGCACAAGTGAGGTGAGGTCCTAACTACGTTACATGTATTATCCCTGTTAAAGCCCATAATGAGCCTATGAGATTGGTAGTATCACCAGTCCATTGAGCAAAGGAAGAAATGAGGCACAGAGTTAAGTGAAAATTTCCCCAGAGTCACATAGGGATTAAGTGTCTGTCTTATTTTCTTTAGTGGCCTTCATAATCTACTAGGAAATATTTTTGTTGAGGACTTGGGCCGTCTGAAGACTTGGATAGCTCTTGATGCAGCACTCCAGGAAACTATGATAGCAAATCTCCAGGGTGAAGGCGGTGTCTCCTACCCCTGTATTTACCTCAGCGCCTGTCCCAGTCGTTGGTGCCGTGTGAGCACCCAGGGCATTCATGGCCCGCCTGGGGGACTGTACCTGTGCACATCATAACACGCATGACCCCACGTGACCCCACGTGTTACGTAGAACCAGGTGCAATGGTGGAAGTGTTTGATGACAAGGCTGTCCTGATAGTAAAGGCTCTTATTACTGTGGGTTACAGACTGTGTTTGCAACCACATGTGATGAATTCAACGTCAGAGAGGGACTATTTCACAATGGCTAAGACACTGCAGAGCAGGGAAGCCAAACTCTTTCTATCAAGGGCCAAGTAGTACACATTTTAGGTTTTGAGGACCAAGAGGCAATGCTGAGAGCTGTACATAAAGATTTATATCACTATTTAACATATATTCATTTAAATTTATTAAAAAAATATTTTTAACTTGTGAGCCATACAAAATCTGGAAGGTTTGATTTGGCTCACAGACCGATTTGTAGTTGGCTGACTCTGCTCTACACTTAGGTTATCTGAGCTAATATCTACCCTGCCAGTGGCTGGATAGATAACCTTCATTGGGTCATTTAGCCTCTCTGTGCCTCAATTTCCTCCTATGCAAAATAAGGATGGTCATGGCACCTTCTTATAGAATCACTGGGAGTCACTATATGTAAAAGCATATAAGAGTTCTTGCTCCCTCATCAAGATCATATCAGTCTGCTTATTATTATACCTTGATTGTTTGACCGAAGTTGTATCCCAAGACATACCAGTGCTTTGGAATTCTTCCTGGGACATGGAATTCTTGCCATGAGAACCAGCATAATATGACATTGGATGACTTACTTTAAAAAATCTCTAAATTCAGAAAATGATAAATATATTAATAGAGTTCAGTTGCAGGAATCTTCCTTTTTTTTTTTTTTTTTTTTTAATCTCTCTATGCGTAGAAAGAAAAATAAATCCAGGGCTAAGTAAGGAACTTGGTGGGTAAGTTCCTCCATGAGAAAATGATTGTTTCAGTCAGTCTCCCTCCCCAGCCTCTCCCCACTCCTAGTGCTTTGGGAGCATTGGGGTAGGGACAGGAGAGATGTGGGGGACAGACACTATCCATAGGGATGGCAGGCAGATAACTTTATCTAGCATTTCTTATTTCTCAGAGTTCTGCTAGGTGTTTTAAGAAATAATCTTATTTCTCCATTACTGTGCATATCAGCTGGGTAGGATGGGCTTAATTAACCCTAGATTATTGATGGAGAAGTAGAGAAACAAAAAGGAGGTTAAGGTTACACAGTCAACAAGTGGCAGAATCAAGATTTGAATCCAGGTTTACCTCATTCCCAAGCCCCCAAGTCTATGCTGTTCTCAGGGTGCTATGCCGCCTCCCTGGGCAGGGGCCACAGGAACCTACTCTCAGCAGGAAGTTGTCTCTGGGCATCTGGGCTCCTCCAACCATGGCCCTTTAATCAAATGAGAGCAGAGTTAAATCCTTCTGTGCCTTGTACTATATGAAGGCTCCAGAGACTGGGGATAAAGACAAAATTCATCTTAGGACAAGTCAGTGCATAACAATGAGCCTCAGTTTATACACTCTACTTTGAACGAATCCCATTCACCAAGGTATCAGGATCACTTTACTTAAATCTTTGAGAATATCGTTTTTAATGGATTCATAGTATTCTATTGTATAAGTATACCATAATATTCTTAAACAAACCTCTTTTTTGGGGCCATTTTGATCAGATCCAATTTTATGCTAACATGAGTACTACATGATAAATATTCTTGACTGTATTATGTGTATTTTGTTATAGGCATGAATCTTAAAAATGACAGAGGGAAGATTTTGCTTTGTCGACCCCTGTTGATGGTCTTTGTGTTTTGCTAGAGGTGTTGCAGATATTTTGCTGTTTAACTGGTGTATGTTTTCATTTATAATTTTCATTCAAGAATGAACACAAATCCCTCAAGTTTCCCCCCATCCCTTGGAGGTGCCCTTAAAAAAAGGATAATCTTTTTTTCTATATTTTTAGTGGGAATACGGAGACAGTTCATTGCTTCAAACTACAGACTAGATGATAGTAGGAAGGAAGAAAACAGAGCTTTGCAAAAGGTGTATAACAAGTTTTTATAACTTGGCAATATACTCTGAGCCTAGAACTTTCTCCCTAATTTGTAAAACCACATGAATTTCAGCAGAGACTAATCTATTTTTGAGTCACTGGCACTTAACAAATATAAATGCGGTGTTGTAAGAGTTCAATAAACTTTACAATCTTTTAAGTACTCTTTGCTTAAAATGGGAGATGTGTTGAAACTGGTTGGTAGGTTGTGAAGGGGGAAAAGAGAGAGGGGAAACCAGAAGGAAGAGGATGTGGGTTTTTGCCACCTTGAAATTCAGCTGAAATCTGCAGGAAGCTCAAGTAGGGAAATTAAAGTTAAGGGGTGATCTGTGAAGGAAACAAACAACCTTGGGAGCCTTCAACATGTAAATGTCTCAAGCAGGCAGATGGGATGAATCATGAGAACAGATGCTTGCCCATTGGTCAAGAGCTTTAATAAATCACATTTTGGAGCTTTTTCGTTCTTCGTTCATCATTCATTCATTTATTTATTGAAAGGGTACTGTGTGCCAGGCCCTGTTCTAAGAGCTGGAAATCAGCCGTGGACATATCAGAGAAGGTGGGTCCCTCTTCTCATGGGGTTCTCCTTATGATGGGGAGAGAGACACACAGTAAATAAATGACATCACGAGGTTGGGAATCGACAGATTTCAGACTTGAGTTTAAGTTTGTTTGACCCCAGAGCAGCCCTAGAGATGTGTGTGCTGGGTCACCTGACATGGTACTTGGAATGTAAGCCTCAATTTCTTTATTTATAAAGAGGGGATGTGGGCACCTGGTTGGCTCAGTCAGGTAAGCAGCCAACTCTTGGTTTTGGCTCAGGTCATGATCTTGGGGTCACAGGATCAGGTCCCACGTCAAGCTCCTCATTTAGCACAGGGTCCGCTTGAGATTTTCTCTTTTCCTCTGCTCCTCCCCCGCTGCTTTGTCTCTCTGTCTCTCTCAAATAAATAGGTAAAATCTTAAAGAAAAAAAAAAGAGGATGAATATTTCCCCCCATAGATTTGCTCGGAGAATCAAATGGGAAGATAAGAATGAAAGTGTGTGTAAGATATCAAATGATCTCCACTTAGAGAAAATGTTATTCTTATTATGCATACTAAATGGACTATATGGGGACTTTGAACTTGGAATGCTTCCAATCAGAAAGCAGGCCTTTATTATAGAAAGAGAATCAGAAAGACCTGGATGGAAAAAAATAAGACAATATGGCTCTTGTCAGTCCTGATATTGGTGTCTGGGTCTGATCACTTAGCCTATTTTCTCAACTCTGAAGAGGCTGCTAGCCCCACCCTGGTGGGTAGTTGTGAGGCTCACGTAGGATAATGTGTGGGAGGTTTGCAAAAGCTTTTTGTGTCTGTCATTACTGTGTGCACTGCCCTGTCCTGAGGCATATTCGGAAGTAATTTCGTGTTTCTCCTCTGTCTTCATTGAGAATCTCCTGCGTCCTAAGGAGCAGCCAGGCTGATGACCTCAGGGCAGTCTGCTATGCACCTGTGTCCCTATTCCTAGATCCCAACCTGAAAGACCAGGGCAAAGTTGTTTCTTGCATCTTTCTTCTAGGTCAATTTGCTCATTTATGATCATTTCTCCATCAAGTCTTTCTGAGGTACATTGTACTCATTCTAGAATATAAGCTCATCCTGGAATAGATTCCCCTCACCCTTTAAGAATCTTTGAAATTTTGATTCTTGTGGAATTCTCTAACTACCCTCTTAAGCCAGAAATCTCCCCCAATTCAAGCTGCATACATAAAGGGTTTAAAAAAAAAACCTAACTAAAATGCAATACAATAAAGAATTAGCACCAATAATAAAAATCAATGCTTGGCAAATTCTCAGGTGTAAAGCAGAGTTGTTTCTCTTGAAAATGGAAATAATATTTTCCTGAATGCCAGGAGACAAGAAAAACTCACAGTAATGAATGAAGCAGAAAGTTAGTAATGGGATTTGGGTCACTGACACTCAGCCTGGGCCCTCAGAATAAGGACATCAGTGCAGAGCAGGCTGCCTTGGGCCAACATAAGATGCATGAGGTCCCACTGAAGCCTGGGGGACACTTGAGGTTACTTCCAAGTTTGCCTTGAGCAGCGTAGACAGAAACAGACTAGGACACAGAGCCTCTCCATGGGATCCCAGCACTAGATGATGCTTAGATCAGCCAGGATAAGAGGAGCAGCTGGCTCCTGACCCCGCCCTGCTGGAGGGGGTCTGCCAGCCCTTTCAAAGCTGCTCAGAGGAATGGGGATCTGCAGGGAGTAGGGAGAGAGATGTTGCTCTGGGCCAAGGACTAACCTGTGGGCTTACATGCTGGTATTCCTTCATTTGGCCAATTTTTAAAGCCTCATTGATCTTGCTCTCATATATACGTTACTGCTGCTGCTTCCTCTCTTGCCTCCTCCTCTTCCTCTTCTGCATCCTCCTTTTCCTCCTCCTCCTTCTTTTCCTCCTTGCCTTTTTATTCCACCAAACCTTAGACTACAATTATATTTGTATATATTCCTACATTGGAAGGAGCACCAAAGATGATCATGCACAATCTTTCACTTTTCACAGGAGAAACAGACGAAGAGAGAGGAAGTGACACGAATATCCCAATGTTTGTCTGATTCAGGCTCTGGCAATGGGCTCAGCCAGGGGGAAATTTTATTCCGATAGAAAGGACCGGAAACCCCCAGAGTGTGAGTACATGTTATTCCTTAGAGAGAACCAAGAGGATATTTATTGCTAAGGGTTAGAGGCTATCTGACAATGGCATGGTGATTTGGGCAGAACTCGAATGAATCAAGATGTGAGAGAAAGGACAAAGGAAAGCAAATAATTCTTGTGTATCTCACCCCAAATCTAATAATGTCCCACCATCTCAACCTCCACCATCCTGGATTTTGTGGTCACTATTACTACTATTATTATTATTATTTTCTGGACCACTGTAATAATCTGTCTAACTAATCTGGTTGATTCCTCTCTGAAATGCTGAAGCTCATTCCCTACATAGCAACCAAGTTACTCCTGCTTACGGCTCTACTGATGACCTCCCTGGACGCTAAAAATAAACCCCCAAGGCCACCGTGTTAGTTTTCTAGGGCTGCACTAACAAAATATCATAAACTGGATAACTTCAAGCAACAAAAATTCATTCTCAATTCTAGAGGGTAGAAGTCTGAAATCAAGTGTCATGCTCTCTTTGAGAGCTCTAGCGGAAGCTTTTCCTAGCTTTGGGTGGTTTCTGGCAATCCACATTATTTCTTGGCTTGTAGATGTATCACTCCAATCTCACCTTGGCTTCATATGGCCTTCCCTGCTGCATCTCAGTGTTGAAATTTCCCTTTTCTTATAATGACACCAGTCACACTAGATTTAGTAGCCCCCCAGCCCAGTATGACTTCATCTGAACTTGATTATATCTGAAAATATCCTATTTCAAATAGTGTCACTTTCATAGGTTCTTAAGTGGACATGAATTGAGGGGGAAGACTATTCAGCCCACTATGACCACCAAGGCCCCACATGATCTGGCTTCTGCTACTGCTTGGACCTCACTGTCTATTCAACTTCCCCCTTTTGTTCCAGTCATACTGGCTTTCTTCTGATTTCTTGAATACACCAAACATGTGCCTACCTCAGGACCTTTACACTAACTGCTTCTTCTGCCTAGGAAGTCCTCTCCCTTGATATTTTCAAGACTTACTTTCTCATTCCATTCAAATCTCCATTGAAATTGAAATTTAGATTAATGCTTCTATCATTCTCTATTTCTATACCTTGCTATACTATTCTTCTTCACTGCACCTCTTTATATCTACATATATATTATATATTTAGTTGTGTTATTATTTTTGCCTATCTCCCCACTTAGAATATGAGCTTCAGTATGACAGCAATTTTCTCTTTTTCAGTGATAGAACCCAGTGGCTAGTAATATACATGACACTTTTTAGAAACTCAGTAGACATTGGTTGGAGGAGTAAATGAATGGATGACTCTCCCAGTTTTAATGGCACAGGATTAGGATGCATATCTCAAGAAAAAGGCTTTTCAGCTCACCAGATCCACATTCTACAACCTGGCAGTCACAATGGCCCAAAGTCCAACTCTGTTTTATCTACTCAATACCTCCTCCATTACCCTTGGTTTGCAGATGGCAGACCAAGAGGTCCGAGCTAGAGGATTAGGGAAATAGGACACCTGGTGAGTTAGAAAGTCAGGGCAATAGTGGGGTAAGAAGAGAGTGGGCATGAAATCAGCAGTCAGATATCACACGGCTGAGCAATCTAGGGTTTCTAAAGTCAGTCAAGAGCAGCTACTGGTACTCAGCAAATGGAAGGGTGGATCAAGTTTTACAACCAGGAATATTAACGGTAACAAAGATAGCAAGCATTTTTATGTTGCCTTAAAGTCTTACAAGTTACAAAGCCTTTCACTGCCCAATACATAGCTGAACCACATATGAACTCATGCAATCCATAGTTAGAATACAACAACAGTTACAATCGTTACAGTTATAATTCTTATGCCTCTGCTAGGCATTGTGGCATAGGAACAAACTTGCCCTCAAAAGTCTCAAGTGCCAAAAAAAAAAAAGTCTCAAGTGCAGGAAGAAGGTAGGCACAGTAAGAAATTATTATTCTAAGAGAGGTAATTGCAATAATAAAGGCATGCCCAGTTGCTATGGAATTACAGAAGAGAGGTGAGCCTAACTCAGCTCTGGAGGAAAGGAAGGATCAGGAGAGGCTTTCTGGAGGAGGCAACAACTGAAACGAAAGAAAGAAAGCTTCTAGAGCTGCACTGTCCCTTATGATAGCTACTAGTCACATGTGGCTATTTAAATTAAATTAATTAAAATGAGTAAAATTTAAAATCCAGCTCCTCAGTCACATTAGCCACATTTCAAGTGTTCAGTGGTCATTATTTAGTTAAGACCAATAGAGAACATTTCTTTTCTATCATTGCAGAAAGTTCTTTTGGACAGTGCTGCCATAGAGTTTGGCTTTTCCAAGGTATTGTCCATTTAGGAAACTCTTGAAATTAACAGAATATTCTAACTCAAACTGGATTAAATACCAATCGGAATTCATTTGTGCACATAACAGAACAGTCCAGAGGTAGCTGATCCTTCAGGTAAGATTTGATAAAGAGGCTGGCTTCTTTCTATAATTCTCCCACCTTTCTCTTGCCTACATGACAGCTTTATTCTCATGCTGGTTTTCCTCATGGTAATAAAGTGACTGCAATAGTTCCAGCCTTTTCATTTGTATTCCATACCATCAAGAAAGAGAAATCCTTTTCTCTATCCATGGGTGGCATAGGTTTCACTCTGCCCCATGCGTGCCTGCTGGAGCTAGCACTAATCAATGTGATCAAGGACACACCATCTGTTGATTGGCTGAGGTCCAAGTTAAGTACCTGATCACTGTGGCCAGATGTGTGGAATTATGCTGATTTGCTTAATTCAGTCAGGATGGGGCTTGCTCCTGAAGCTAGAAGCGAGGTACAAATGGGGCACCTGGGTGGCTCAGTCGTTGAGTCTGCCTTCGGCTCAGGTCATGATCCCAGGATCCTGGGACAGAGTCCCACATCTGGCTCCTTGCTCAGTGGGGAGTCTGCTTCTCCCTCTTCTACTCCCCCTGCTTGTGTTCCCTTTCTTGCTGTCTCTCTCTCTCTCTGTCAAATAAATAACTAAAATCTTAAAAAAAAAAAAAGTGAGGTACAGATTTCACCTTCTGGCTGTGTAGCCCAGTAAGGGACAGGTGCAGAAAATCATGGGGCAGCAAGGCCCACTGCAGTCACTCAGCTAAGTGGATCTTGGAGTATCTACATCTTTCTGGGCCTCGGTTTCCCATAGGCTGTGTGAAGAGGTCAGACCAGCTCTGGCTTCTGTTGATGGCTCCAGGTGAGATATCTTAGCAGGGATAGGCTAGAGAGAGGGAGGGGAGGCTCATAGGATGCCAGATTTTAAAAAGCACTTATTCTCAAGGTTGTGCAAGTGCAGGATTGGCATCTAAAAGTAAGGGTCTCCTTAAACTTTGTGCCCAAGGCACCATATTTGCCTTATCCTAGTTCCTAGTCTGTTTCTTAGGAAATCAATTTGTCAGAAAAGATGGATTCTATCTTTCTCTTTGAATTCAAAGGAGAGTTTTCTTTTATCTAAAATAACAACGATTTTCAGGTTCAAAAATGCACAGAGATTGTTTAAAAAAAAAAAAAAAGGCACTGCTGTTTTTACCAGGCCAATCCATCTCCCCAATGGTTGTTCTGATGAGTTGGATGATATTACAACACAATAGGAAAACATATTACCCATTACAAATGGATTGCATTATAAACTATAAATAATTGATAGGCAATGATATAGAATAATAACTTTGCCTCAGAGCTATTTGTCTGAGGTCTTAATAATTTCACTCTGTTGAGTCATAGACTAACCCCAGAGTGGCAGTTATAACAATACTATGGTGACTGAGCAGATGGGTAAGAAGGAGGATAGTGGGGACTCAGATATCAGGTGGGAGGGAGGATCAGAGTTGATCCGAGTTCCCAGATTTAGCAAATCAAAGTACAGGACAACCAAATACTGCATGGGACATATTTATACTAAAGAAATCACTTGCCATTTTTCTAAAATTCAAAATTAACTGGGTGTCTGATATTCAGGTGACAACCCTAGTCTATTACTCTCCTATTGCTGCCATAACAAATTACCACAAACTTGTTAGCTTAAAACAACACAATTTTACTGTCTTTATAGTCTAGAGGTCTGGTGTCTGAAATCAGTTTTGCTGTGCTAAAATCAGGATGTCTGCAAAATTGCATTCTTCATGGAGGGTCTAAGACAGAATTTGTTTCCTTGTCTTTGAGAGCTTCCAGAGGCCATCTGCATTCCTTGGCTCCTGACCAACATGCCTATGACCTCTGATTCTGTCATCACATCTTCTCTGATTCTGACCCTCCTGCTTCCTTCTTACAAGGACACTTGTGATTATATTGAGTCTTCCTGGGTAATCGAGGCTACATCTCTCCAAGGTCCTTAATCACACCTGCAAAATCTCTTTTGCCATCTAAGGCAACAGATTCAGAAGTTTGGGAATTAAGACATCAACATACTTGGAGGAGACATTGTTCTATCTGCCACACCGAGCCTAGCCTAGGGAGAAACGTCTAGGTCCTGAAATGTGACCTCAGGACACATAGTCTTCACAGACAGCATTGAGTGGCACCTGTACTATTGCTCTGACCCCGAACATTTCTTTAAAATTTTCAACTTCTGGAGCCAGCATTCTTGTCTGAAGTGTGAAGTAGTGGGGAGAACTTGGTTTCTGGAATTGGGGCAGATCTGGGTGGGAATTCTGACTCAACCTCTTTCTCTTTGAACGATCTTGCTAGATTGCCTTCCTCTCTGGTTTCCTGGTCTGTAGAATATGAGTAATAATAGTGCCTCCACCCCAGGATTATCTTGAGGGCGAGAGATATTTGATGAAAGCATGTAGCTTTCACAGTAGGCACTGTGCAAACATGAGAGGCGGCCATACTAATGGTGCTGATGAGAGGCTGCGAGTTTTGTAGGCGGGGGGCGGGGGGCGGGGGGGGGAGGGTATACTTCCCTTCTGGAGAAAGGCTGAGATGCAAAGTTATGGAGATGGCAGATTACTGTCAGTTGCTTACCTGCCGATTCATGCTGGGAGTTTATGCAATTTATAACCCAGAGCGGAAGTTACTCAACCTCAGCACTACTGATAGTTTGGGCTGGATAATTGTTTGTGGTGGGGAATGTGTTTTTATCTCTGACTCCATGTCTTTCTCTGGCCTTGTTGTCCTCAGTGTGATAGGTCAATAATCACAGCTTCAGAAGAACCAATCTTGTTAAATGTCCATACTACCCAAAACCATCTACAGATTTCATGTAATCCTTATCAAAATAGCAACATTTTTTTCACAGAACTTAAACAAATAATACTCAAATTCGTATGGAACTACAAAAGACCCTGAGCAGCCAAAGCAATCTTGAAAACGAAGAACAAAGCTGGAGGTATTGCAATCCCAGATTTCAAGACATGCTGCAAAGCTGTAGTAATCAAAACAGTATGGAGCTGGCACAAAAATAGATACATAAATCAATGAAACAGAATAGAGTCTAGAAATAAACCCATACTTATATAGTCAATTAGTTTACAACAAAAGAGGCAAGAATATACAATGGGCTAAAGACAGTTTCTTTAACAAATGGTGCCAGAAAAACTGGACAGCTACATGCAAAAGAATGAAACTAGACCACTTACAACATTCACGCAAACTCAAAATGGACTAAAATGGATTCATGGATTAGTGGATTAATATCCAAAATATATAAAAAATTTACACAACTCAACACCAAAAAACTGAATAGTCCAAATAAAAAACGAGCAGGGAGGGAGCGCCAGGTGGCTTAGTTGGTTAAACATCTGCCTTCAGCTTGGGTCATGATCCCAGGGTCCTGGGATCAAGTTCAGCATCAAGCTCCCTGCTCAGCAGGGAGCCTGCTTCTCTGTCTTCCTCTGCTGCTCCTCCTGCTTGTGCTCACACTCTCTCTCTCTCTCAAATAAATAAATAAATAAATAAATAAATAAATAAATAAATAAAATCTTTAAAAAAAAATGGCCAGGGAACATGAATATTTTTCCAAAGAAGGCATGCAGATGGCCATCAGGCATATGAAAAGATGCTCAACATTACTAATCATCTGGGAAATGAAAATGAAAACCACAGTGAGCTATCACTTTACACCTGGTAGAATGACTAAAATAAAAAACAAAAGAAATAACAAGTATTGGCGAGGATATAGAGAAAAGGGAACACTTGTGTGTTGTTGGTGGGAATGCGTATTGGTGCAGCTCACTAGAAAACAATATACAGGTTTCTCAAAAAATATAGAATTGCTGTATGACCCAGTAATTCCACTTACCCAAAGAAAGCGAGCACACCAGTTTGGAAAGATATATGCACCCCATGTTTATTGTGGCATTATTTATAATAACCAAGATATAGAAGAAACCCAATTGTCCATCCATAGATGAATGGATAAAAAAGATGTGAGATATGCATGCATAAATGAGCAGTGCACACACACACACACACACAAGAAAATTACTCCACCATAAAAGAGATGAAATCTTGCCATTTACAACAACATGGATGGACTAGAGAGTATTATGCTAAGTGAAATATGTCATTCAGAGAAAGACAAATGCCATGATTTCTCTCATATGTAGAATTTAAGAAACAAAGCACATGAACAAACAAAGAGACAAAAAAAAAAAAAAGACAAAAACAAAAACAAAAAAAAACCCCAAAGAAACAGACTCTTAAATATAAGAGAACAAACTGGTGGTTTCCAGAGGAGAGTTGCATTGAAGGATGGGCAAAATAGATAAAAGGAATTAATAGTACAGTTATCTTAATGAGCACTGAGAAATGTATAAAATTGTTAAATCACCTGAAACTGATATAACACTGTATGTTACTTATACTTCAATAAAAAAAATAAGAACTTCATCTCTTTGACCCTGAATGCCTCTCTAAGTGGCCACTTTGCTGTCAATCACTTATACTTGAGTATGAATGAGGAGTCAGAGACCAGGATTTGATAAAGACAGAGCAAGGAGAAAGAAATAGAGGCAGGTAGATAAAAGTAAAACCTGATCTGGGACACCAGAGATGTCACATTCTAACTTTACAGTTTTCCTGATGCTTGATTCTGTTCCTATATTTATTCATAGAATTGTGTTTTGGTCCAAATTATGTTTTCCAATGCCCATATTAAGGAGGTAATTGTTCACAATGCAGCCACAATGAAGGAATTTCTCTGGATCAAATGTTAACATCACGTAAGTCTACATTTTACATTTTATGAGCATTTACCTCTCCTCCACTAAACTAACTCATCATCAAATTGCCCAGATATCTCCCTCTTTGAAGGCCAACAAGGGCAACTTACAGGTGGTCATGAAGCTCTCAGGCAGGAAAGACCTGGATATCCCACTGGCTTGGTGGTCGAGAGATATGAGACCTGTCTTGGATGCTCTATTTACCAGATACGTGGCCTCGGGCCTGTTTCTTTACCAATGTGAGCCTTATCTCCCATATCCCGACAATGAAAGACCTTGGTTAGATTATGCCCGATGCTCCTTTTGAGCCTAAAGTTCTGTGAGTCCATAACTCATCCATGATGGTGTTGGGGTTCAGATCTGGACTGGAAATGAAATTGTTCTTAAGCTCTCCTCCAACAGCATGGTTTGGTTAGAGACTGCTTGTCTTGGTTGGAGTGAGAATCAGCATTTTCCTCTTTTCTTTGGGAGTGCCTTACCAATCCCAGCCACTGACCAGCCATTGGCATTGGTGTTCAACTACGTGAAGTATGGAGCAGCGATGCTACCTCCCACCTGGAGACTCTTGAAAGGACATACAGGGTAAGCAGGCCCTGCAGAGCTCATCAAGATGACAGGTGTTGGGATTCCCTTGGAGTTTAGTTTCTTCCTTTGGCAAAGCATTTAGATGTTGCGCAATCTGGAGTTTTACACTTTTCAAAGGAGTAAAACTATTTGTTATATGCAATTATATAGCCTGAAGGGCTGATCAGCTCTCTAACTGCTACAAAGAAGTCAATGATCATGGAACAGTAAGCTGTCCTTATTTCTTCATTTGCTCTTGACTTTCTTTTCATGTTCATCGATGCACATGGATTAAACAGAATCCATCATTTTCTTGGGAGGCTTTCTGAATCCCTTGATTTCCACAGGGCATCTGGACTGTCATGTTGACTAGTGGCTATTATCTGGCAGCCAATTTATTCAATTATTCATTAATATTCATTAGGTGCCCACTCTGTGCTAGGCACTAAGGAAATAGGAGAAAACAAAACAGATAAAGCCTCTCTTTTCTTTAAAAAAAACTCACATTCTATCAGATTTAGGAAATTATTTTAATTCAATTCAACTCAATTCAATTCGATCTCAATTATTTTTATTCAGTCTAATCTAGTTTAATTTGACTTATGCTTATAGAGTACTTACTGCATGCAGGATGATATGCTGGTTGTGACATCCCTTCATTTGTATTTCTAGTTTCACCAGTCATAATCAGAGCTTCGGTTATTAGGCACTGCACATTGAACCCTTTTATAAATAGGCAAATGACTATAGTAGGGAATAAATACCTCATGAGTCATGCCTAAAGAGTATAAATCTTATTTCTCCATTCCGTTGCAGTCTTGGAAAAATCAAGGGTATCTAGGACAAATACATTCATTTTTCCTCCAAGTCTCCTATCATTCATTTATCTATTCATTTAACATCACTGCCTAGAAACAGAGAACACAGAGATAAGCAGTCTATGCCCTCAGGCACCTCTCATCTAGCAGCAAGAGAGTGAAATCTCTAAATCGATACTTATCATCATATTAACAATGTTATTAATCCCTTTCATTGATTGTCTCCCGTGTTCCAGATGATACACACGTCACACATCATACACATTATCTTGTTTGACCTATATGATTAGCTATAAGAGGTAGGTATAGTTTCCTTTTTTTGTAGATAAAGGAACAAAAGCCTGAAGCTTTCAAGGTCACACACCTGAGAAGTGGCAGAGCAGGGATTTGAACACAGACTCATTTGACTCCAGAGCCCACAGTCTTCTTTTCCAGCAGCAAAATTTATAAATAAATTTAAGGCCAGGAGTAGGGAATGCTTTTCTTAAGGTCAGCCACCATTCTTTCCTTGTTCTGAAATCATAGTGATCCCATTACTATTACATATATTTTACATACGCATGAATGTGTGTGTGTTAGAGCTTCTGATAAGCATTAATTAAGAAGTATTAGCATGGCGACTTGACAGAAGTAGTTAGAGAATGAATTCAACAAGTAGTATGGACATAGTTATATATGGACACGTAAATATAGGTACCTCTTATCAGTACGAGATCCTGGGGATCAGATGGTGTATGAGGCTTAGCCTCTTCTGTAGGAGTTCATAGCCTTCCAGGGGCTGTGGATAAATGAGATAACAATCTTGTTAAAGTGATAATGTGCTAACTCTTATGCTGGTGGTTCTTTGGAAACTATGGGAACTAGCTTATTAGTACTAGTTAAAACTGGGGCACGAGGTGGCCAGTCAAGTCTTCTCTTGCAGAGTAACCATAAAGTGAAGATCTGAAGGATGACTGGAGTTAGCCAGGTACATGGGAATGGTGGAAGGAGCACCCGTTAGTCAGCTCAGCCTAGGCTATGCTATGTAACAAATAACTTCTGGATCCTGGAAGACTTAAGGTATATTAACTGTAGATTACGGTTTATTTCTTTCTTATGCTGTGTCTATCCTTGGTCAGTTGAGGCTTCACTTCATGTCTCTGTACTCCAGAACCCAGGCTGATGGAGCCTTGACCATCCGGAAAGTGGCAAGAGGAAGAGAGAGAGTGAAACAGGGTAAGCACTGGTTTTCCCAGCTTCTGCTTAAAGGGACAAGCATTGTATTCACTTATATTTCATTGACCAAATCAAGCTCCATGCTTGAAACTCCATGGTCAAGGGAATGAGAAGTTCCAATGTTAACCATATGCCTACAAGGAAAGGAATCCCCAAACTAGTAAAGAACCCTCATGATCATCCCCAGAGTAGGAAGAAAAGGAGAACATTTCAGACCAGAGATGTGTGTGTGGAAAGTCAGAGGGCCTGGAACACTTTCTCCCTTGGGACTACATCGTCTCAGATGGGTTTAAGCCCAAGTAAACGTCACGTTTTAATGATTCTCAGCATCTGGATATGCAGGCCATTGTCTTCATCTCACCAAGACCTAGCACTATGTTTGGCACAAAATCGTTGAAAAAGAACCTAGTGCATAAGTCAGAGTTGATTATGTCTGGGCCCGAGGATCAAGGTCTTGCCTTTTGCAGTGAGGTCCACATTAGTCACACAGACCTCTATCCTATCCCCACACTTACCTAACTCCGTGCAAAAGACATTTACTTTTTTTGGCCAGACAGGATGGTGGAACATAATTATTATTTATTTAAAACTCATTACCTGCAAGCTTTTTGCATGAAACCAATTAAGAAAGCTCTTAAAGACAAATAAAATATTATGCTTGGTGTAACACAGTCTTTGGGGGCTCTCCTAATGTGTTAGAAATCCCCATAGGTCTTGACAATTTTTTCATCTCTCCCTTTTAAAAGCGTGGCTGCTGCCAGGGAATTTGGCTCTTGGTATTAAGTGCTGGTTGTGGTTTTCCCCCAGATAAAATTATGGCTACACTGAAGGTGGGACTGAAGCAGGGAGTGGGAATTGGGAGGGAGCATGGGCACTTGTGTCGGTTCAGGTGTCAAATTTTACATGTCTGGGTTTTGTTTCCACCAGGCCCCACTCTCTGCAATCACCACTCTGTTACATTCGCTTACTGGAAGGGCTGGGTCTGTTTCCAGGAGATCTCCCTGAATGGAGGACATCAGAATCTAAAAAGTAGATGGTGGGAGGGCCAGTTTTAGATGGAGCCAACAAAGGTGCTATGGTTTGAAAAAGTGGCATAAGAAACAACCCTCCTTGAGATTCTGCAGCCTGAAAACACAAGCCCAAAGACAAGTACAAGTGTTTGGCTGACCGGGGGACCGTCTTGGGATCTCCCTGAGCTCTGCTTTCCCTGCAGCAGGCTGGAAAGTTCTCTTCTGCATAGAACATGTTTCATGCCTATGAAAACCCTCACAGATGTACTGAAGTGTCATCAGTCCCGCACTAGAGACCCGCTCATGCGGATTAAGATCTTGCTGTCAGAGACAGTAGCGTTTATTACTAGGCTTTAGCAGCCGAGTGTAAACCGCAGCGCAATACTGCTTACCAGAGCTCTGTGGAAACATAGTTAAGCTCTGACTGCAGAAGAAAAGTGTAGTCAAGGAAATGTGCACAGGCAGCCCCAGGACTGGTCAAGTGCTCCTCTGGGTTTCCAAAAATTCAAAAATGTCTGCCCAATTGCAGGAGCTATCCCTCTTCCCTATCTTTCTAGCTTTTTCAGGATTCTGCCCAAATGGCAGGGGGTACAATGACTCGTTTCCACCCTTTCAGAAGCCTACAGCCAGGAGGAGAGGTAGGACTGTGAGTGCATTAAGAGTTACTATCACAACAAGAGTTGGGCTGTCTTGGGAGGCAAGATTGCACAGCCTTTCCAAGGTCTGGATCGCGGTACTAGGATTCAGTTTTGTCATCTGTAAAACGGGGAAACTAATAGTAACTATCTCAAAAGTGTTGGCAAATATTAAATGAGAATATATATGTCCTGCATATCTACTGGTTAACATTTATTAAGTCCTTATTGATATTAAACTAGGGTCTGAATTAAACATTGTATAGATTAATTCATTTGGTTCTCCCAATAGTCTCTGAGTTGGTACTAGTATTATTATTTCCCATTTTACAGATAATGACAGTAAGGCACAGAGATGTAAGTATCCCCCCTTAGTCGACAGCCAGTGAGAGGGTGTTTTGGGATGAATCTGGTATGTCTGGCTATAGAACCTGTGCCCTAAACTTCGAGCTCTGATAGATGTTGGCTATTAATATTAATACATGTAATATTTTATTCGAATCTCATCATACCCCTAGAGGGTGACTACTCTAAGTCCCACTTTTACTGATGCAGACAGTGAATCTCAGAGAGGTGAGGTGCCTAGGTCCGTCTCCCGGTGCATGCAGAATCAATGAGCTTTCCATGGCTCTCCTTCGCCGCCAACTACATGAATTACTTATCAAATGGGGCAGGGTTATGCTAAACACCCGAAGTGCTACAGTCTTGAATTGGACCAAATATGCAATGAATAGGACCAAGAAGGAGAGTACTTCCTACCTGTTACCTCACGGTGCTTTATATGAATGCAGGCGCCTGGAATCTCAACAGCAATCTGACGTGCTCTGGGGCTGGTCTAAGCTAGATGCAAAACACGTATCTCTGGGGCCCGTGCCGCACCCATGCAGTCAGAGCCTCTGAGGTGAGGCTTAGAAATCTGTGTCTGACAAGCTTTTCAGATGATTTCGACATGCAGCCAGTTTGGAAACCACACCAGCATAGCTAGACCCAGATGTCTGAGTGGCATTTCTTACCGGGTGATGCGGAATAGAGCTGAGGGGGTCATAGAGGCTCCAACTTTAATGACACTGTCCTTTAGATCTTGCTGACAATCAGCAACTCACCCAACCTCATTGAGCGTTGGTTTCTTCATTGGTCACACGAAGCACATAGTGCATGGGGTCATGGCAAGGAGCACAGGTGTTAACACATTAAAAACGTGAGCCAAATCAAAAGTGATCGAGTCTGAACAGCCTAGATGCTCAATACATACTTTTCAAGTTGAATCTTTGCTTTCTTGTGGCCATATCTGAAATCATCATGGTTTCTAAATGCTTCTAATGTTTCTGGATGATGCTGATAATAAGGTATTTCCACTAGTTTCTGAAACTAGCTGTCTGAAACGTAGTTATCTCTAGACAAAGATGGTTTCTAGAACACTCGGGTCCTCGATTTTTCCTTTTTGAGTCAGAAATCAACACCGTGGTAGGTTTTCTCCTAAAATATACCTAGAAGAAAAGAGAAGCCTAAATTAGCCCCCTTGGGCTATGCCCAGTGCAACGGGAGCCCCACTGTCTGTTTGGTATCACTTACTGAGCATCTCCTTCAGCCTAAAGAGGCTAATCTGATAAGCTCTAGTGGATGGTATAACAATTCCAGCTAGGCAGAGCTCTGGGCTCCATTAGATACATGGGAAATGTCAAAGGGTTACCCAGGTTGGAGAAATAACTCCATTAGTTATAAATGGCAACTTATGGTGCCATGATTCCTCTTACAGAAACTATACTATGTTGTAAGGAGCTCAGTTATTTTCTGGCTGCTGCAGAAATGACTTCTCATAGCAATAAAATAAAATAAAATAAAATAAAATAAAATAAAATAAAATAAAATAAAATGGTTTCCAATCATGACTTTGCTCCCCTGTGACTTGGCTTCAGGGAAAGAATCACACCAACTCAGACCAGGCCAACCTGAACATTTTGGTCTATTTCTTTTTCCCTTTGGATATTCATAACCTGACTTTCTGGTATGCTTCTAGATCTCATGGACACATCGCTTAGCCTGAATCAGGCTGAACTCTGAGTACTCACAAGATGACTTTCTTTCCAAACATCCTCCTTTCCATGTCAAGGTGTTCAGTTCAGTCCCTCGAATGACCTCAACTCTGAGCGGCTTGCGTTGTGATGTGTCTTGTTGGGGGCCATGAAAGCAGAACAAGGCACTGTCCTTCTCTTCAAAGAGTTTATGGTCTTGCTGGAAAATCTGTGCTAATAAGCATTAACTCAGCAAACAAGCACTAATAACATACATTTCAGAATTATACAACGCACGATTGGATGCCGAGCAGAATACAGTCCAGTGTGGTTGGGAAGTAAACTGGAGACTGAGGATAGGGTTCTTACAGAGGTATAGTAATCAGAGGGAGAGTTTATTACTGTCTGGAGTCAAGATGTTTCCTTTTGCACTGGCTCCATTGGGACAGAGAAGCAGAGAGGAGAAAGGATGGTCTATCCTCTGGGAAAATGGCCCGAGCAGGTGTGTGAGAGTAGGTCTGAGCAGGTAATGCCTGGGCTCAGGGAGAGGAGATCCTCTCCTGGGAGGATCTCCTCTCCCAGGGTAAGTAGGTAACTGATGTGTCTGTGGAATAATGGGTGGTCTCAAGTCTGAGTATGACAAGAAGTCTTTCCATGATGGCCAGACCCTCGAAAATATCTCTCCTCTACTCTCATCCACTATAACCTTTCCTAAGCAGCCTGGGGAGCAGTTCTCCCAGATTATATCCAGTGAGATGCCCCATAATTTTCTACTCATAATTAAATAAATAGAGCAGTAATTATTTTTTTAATGGCCATCTCCCCCACCAGACAGTAAGTTTCATTAAATGAAGAATACTTAGCATGATAACTGACTCCTGGTGAGGACTCAGTAAACATCTGTTTTTGCAACCTGCGTTTCGTGAGTGCAAAGCCTGTTTTGTCCCATCATCCCAGCATTCCAGGCTTAGCAAGATGCCTAGCACAGAGGGAGTTTCCATTACAGACAGACTGGCTGAATGAACTCTTGATTTCTCCCCAGACTCCTTCTCCTGTCATCTTTCTAACCTCAGGGAAGGAGAACTTCATTGTAGGAGTCACCCTTGGCCTCTCTCTGGCATAGTCACACCTGTGACGGGAAGGAGGCCAGGTAGCTCCCTCCCCTCAGCGCGAGCTATCAGCTACTCCCTCTGTCTGGAACGCTCCTCCCCATACATCCGGGTGGCTCCCTCTCTCCTTTCCTTGAGGCCCATTCAAATGCCCCCTTTCTTAGAAAGACTTACTGTGACCACTCTCTCTAAATTAGCACTGTGGCCCCTCTGGCATGCCTATCCCTTACCACACCTATTTTCCTTCATAGCTCATATGGACACCGGTCATCATATATGTTTATTTGTTCATCATCTATCCCCACTCTACAACATAGGAGATGGAACCTGATCGATTTTGTTCAGTGTTTATATACCAGGCACCTACATGAAGTCCGGGTATTTAGAAGGCAGGAGATACTTGACGGATGGACATGTGAATGAATGAGTGAACAGGCATGAGTGTGCACAAACATGCACACACGCATGCCCCCCCCCCCCATTTCTATGTGAGTGGTCTTTGAAAATGCCTTACTGTGTCCCAAGGATCATTAGAGGTGTCGGCCCTTTATGTACATGATGTTTTCTTATCCTCTGGAAGATTCACTAAAGGAGGCATTGTTATGCCCATTTCACAGAGAATGGAGAGCTCCTTGAAGAACTTGGCCAGCACCCAGAGCTGGAAAGTGGAAGCTCTAACTCGATTTGAATGACTCCAGGGCCGCCAACTTTCACTGCCCCAGAATGTTCTGTCCAGGCCTATAGGAACATCAAAAACATGCTCTGCTGCCTTGAGGTTTCTGGAGGGAAACTTCAGAGGGGAATGTTGAAACAACACGCTTGTATGTCAGTCGTGCCGTGAGGGAGCAGTATTTACCGCCAACAAGTCAAAGCGGCTCACCCTGGGTGACTAAACTGAACAGCTACCCTCAGATTTTCCCTTTAGGAGGAAAAGGGAAGAGAGGGGGCGAGCAAGAGGAAAACAGTGAGAGGTTCCTCTGGCAGGAAGCCAGGCTCGCCTGTCAGGACATCTCCGACGCGCCCCTTGCAGGAGTTATTACTCATTTAGGGGAAGAAAAGCTGCTCAGCACAGCATAGACTCTTAGAATATTCCTGAGGGAGGAGGGGACACAGTCACTGATGGGTGGGCCCAAAGTTGGCTTTGAGAATTTAGTTTTTTAATTACAGCTATCCTGAGAGGCTGTTTGGCAACTGACAATTTACTCGGAATTCACTAGATTGATGTGTCAAGTTGGCCGTTCTTAATTTGGGGTTTGAAATTCTCTTCCTACTCTCGAGTTCTCAGAAATAAAGTGGTGTGGACTGCAGTGCTGGGGATGCCAAGATTCTGAGGGCCTGGCCGATGGCCCAATGGGAGATTTGCTTGAAGTAGAATTTCAGTATCAGTGGGTGGTAGACTTCTGAGCTCTGGTAAATGGCAGAATTCCATGGCTTAGTGAATCACAGAGTTCCACTATTATCGCCCACTGAGGCCCCAGGTGTGGAGGTGGAGGTCTGACAGAGGGTGATGTGCGGGAGAACGGCAGGTGTCTCTGAAATCCGACCGGCTTCTTGCTTCCCCGTTTTAACTTGGTTTTGGGAAGTGTTCTTGTGTCGGAGGAGCAGAGATTTGCAGAGTCCCGGATGTTGACTCTGCGAGCAGGGCTGTTTAGCATTCCCAGGGAGGATAAGTTGTCCCTTGAGCAAACCTAAACACTCTGGGTGTGGCAGGTATTTTTTGACTAGCTACCAAGACCCACCCCAAGGATGGTTTCCCCATACCTGCCTCTAGCTATATGGGCTGAAAGAGCCAGAGTCAGACTCATGCTCTCTCAGCCTATCTGCAGCTGGGCAGCCACGTGCCCCAGTTCTGTGCAATGAAATGTTAAGGGCAAGAGTTCTGAATAGCCAGGATATATTTCTCCTCCTTTATAAAAGGAGAGATGCATGGAGGTCCTCTCTCTCTCTCTCCCTCTCTCCCTCTCATCTCCTATGCCTTGGCTGCCTCCTGCTTCTTGCCTTTGAATGTGGTTATGTGAAACTGTGACACCTAAAGACAGGGTAGCCGCTTTGAGAC
>CM052900.1:8509595-8614152 GCA_028534135.1 Potos flavus
TTTTGATGCTGATGATCAGGAGGGACCTTGGAAATCACTTGTCGAATGTAGTGGAGCCAGGAGGAGGTTGAAGAAGCCAGGTTCCTAAATCACCATTTGGAGGAGAGCCACCTGCCACTCAGGAACCCCTATGCTGGACTTGGGTGAGTGAAAAATTTATGTATCTTAATTGAAGTCACTGAGATTTAAGATTTTATATCTTATAGCAACTGACATTGCTTTAACTAACACCCCATTTGTGTGACTTTGTGACAGTCACTTAACCCTTCTGTGTTGACTCTATATCAGTCAGCATCCCTCCCAAAGTAATCAGCATGTACACTTAAAAGCCACAATTGAGGAGGTTCAAAGACAAGACTGTTTACAAAGCTGCAGACAGAGCTAAGAGACACTCACAAGGGATGGTGAAGCATCTCAGAGCTGGTGACAGCAGAGAGCCATTTACACTTTGAGCCTGGGATTCGGGGGAAGGAGAGGAACCATTTACCAGAGTCTGGCAAGTAGTTATAGCTGTAGGAAAGAGCTGCCTGGAGAGAGCTATAACTTCCAATGGAAGATTGCTGCCAATCCAAGTTCCAGCAGGAAAGGAGTTGGAGCAATGAAGAGCCAGATGTCATTCTCCTACCTTCCAATCTTCCCGCTGATGGCTCCCATTGACTAAACCCACTGGAAGCCAGAAGGCAGGAACTCATTGATGTAGTCAATAAATGTCAGTCTCCTAGAGTATGTGCCAGGTGTAGAAGGGTGGAGAAAAGATCCGGCGGTGCAAATGAAGAATTTCCAGCACAGTTTCCCTATCCACAAGTTGGGAATCCTAACCACCTACCTTATAGAGTCTGTACTGGAGTTAAAGGATTATATATAATAAGCTCCAAATAAAATATGGCTCTTACTTCTCTGTGCCATCTGCTGCTCAACCACTGTCCACTGATCTTTCTTTTCTTAAATTTTTTTTCACTGATTTTTTTTGGTCATCATTATTGTTTGGTTTGTTTTTTTTTCTTTTTTAAAAATTTTATTTTAATTCTAGTGTAGTTAATATACAGTGTAATATTAGTTTCACATGTACATTATAGTGATTGAACAATTTCATAAATGACCCAATGATCATCACGACAAGTGTACCTCTTAATCCCTTTCACCTATTTCCCCTATCCTCCCACCCATCTGCCCTCTGATAACCATCAGTTTGTTGTCTGTAGTGAAGAGTCTGTTTCTTGGCTTCTCTCTCTCTTTTTTTTCCCCTTGCTCATTTGTTTTGTTTCTTAAATTCCATATATGAGTGAAATCACATGGTATTTGTCTTTGACTGATTTATTTCACTTAGCACTAAACTGTCTAGTTCCATCCATGTCATCTCAAATGGCGAGATTTCATTCTTTTTTATGACTGAAAAATATTCCATCGTGTATATGTATCACAACTTCTTTATCCACTCATCTATAAATGGACACATGGGCTGCTCCCATAATCTGGCTATTTTAAACAATGCTGCTATAAACATAGGGTTTCATGTAGCCCTTTGAATTGTTCGGTTTGTTTTACTGTCCCAGAAATGTTGATAGTCTCCCTAAAGCCAGGAGATTTTTCAGCATGAATTTAACTCTGGTATTACCTGGAGTTTGTTGTCTTCACTTCTTTGTGATTTGTTTTTGATCATAGGTGGGACTTGAGCAAATACCCAGTTTCAGAGAAGATTCTTCCTTCCCAATTTCAGTTATTCATTGTTATTTTCAGGTTCACACTGTCAGGAACTTTCCTGTGCCCCACTCCAGACAACAGCCATGTCTAAAGTACTCTGCTTATTTCCTGCCCAGGTTTCGTTACTTCTGTTCTATGTCTGCTTCTGGGTTTGTTGGATAAAGCTGCCTGTTCGTGAATGAGAGGGGAGTAGGCCTTTCCAAGTAAGCTATGGGAGATTAGCATGCTCTTGAGGTTGGCTGGGTGTGATGAGGAAATCTAGGAGTCTCGGGTCCATTCTTTAACTGCCCCTTACTTGCAGTGTGACCTTGAGAAATTTCTTCCTTTTTTTCTGAGACTTATTTTCCTCAGCAGCAAAATGGGGTTCACTGTACCTGACTCACTGGTTAGATGTGGGGAGATAATAAAATATGCCTGCATAGATGCAGAGAAGCACAGATACTACCTGGTACGCAGCAGGCATTCAACAATTTCTGTAGAAAAAATAAAATCTCTAAGGTTCAGTGGGGATCCTAACCTTCTGGTTATACTGCAGTTGGACATGGAGCTAACAAGGTGCTCTGGACCCCAAAATATGCAATCTTTTTAGGCTAAATGTGTCCTGTTTATTCTAATTGGCACTCATTTAATTTTAAGAATTACTAAAATTTTCAAATTGAGTCCATAGATATCAAGCCTCTTCCCTGGGATTCCTCAGTGATAAATGAGAGATGAAAAAAAAATCATAAGATATCCCTGGATTGAATATTGTTACCTTTTCTGTTTTTCCATGTGTGATATATGAAACCAGCCTTTTCTTTAAGTATTTCTGGAATAACTTGTCCTTTGGTCAGTCTGCAATCCAGAATCACTTATGTTAGAGCAGAACAGATCTGAGTCCAAACTCCAGACCTGCTTTTTACTTTAGGGAGGTTACTCAACAAACCTTCTGCACCTATAAAGCCACTTTGCATCATAAAGCCACTTATCTCTGGGTTTGTTTAAAGATTAGGAAAACAATGTAAAAAAAGTCCAAGCAGTGCATAAGGAAGAATGCTCAAAGTGGTAGCAATCATTGCTGAAAAAGGGCAATTATCATATTACTTTAGATCCAGGAAAAAGGCTTGTGGAATCCATTGCCTTTACTTTGTGTCTGAGAAAACTGAAACTCCACAGGACAAGACATGACTCGCCAAAGACCACCCCATTAGTTCATAGATTGCATGTTTCCTGACATCCCCTGTGCTCTCCTGGCCATGGCACCACTGTTTCCTATGAAAGTGTCACCGATGGACAAACAGCAGAAAGCCAAACCATCAGGAGATGTATGATGGTCTTTTGACTTACAGACCATCTGCAGAGCCCAGCAGTTTTGAGCATGTCCCCTGATGGCTCTCAGTACTCCTACTCACTAATCCCCACTGGGCTTTGAATAGCTTGAGGATTTTATTGCCATTTGAGTCATCAACTGGAAAATGAGGGTCAGTTTTTGGTGATGTGGTTTCAGAGCAAATTTGGAAAGAAGTGTTTTTCAGCCTCCCTTCCATGTCCTTCTGGGACGGTCTAGAGTGATTATGGGTGCATCCTTAGATCAAGGACTATGGGTAGGCCCATTATTATGGGGAAGACCTACTTTCCTAATATTCTTTATGAATGATGACTCTAATGTCAAATCTCATTAGTGAATTGGAAGATAAACATTATGTTCTTTTAAAAATAAAGTATATGGATCATGGAGAATAGTTAATTCTCCAATTTCTGTAGAATCTACCAGGAAATGGAGGGAGACCGTGGCCATGTTTTTAGTGTCCAAAGAGGTATTGTCTCATAATAAATGAGATGTCTTGAAGAAAAGCTACCACCACTACCACCACCACCACCACCACCACCAAGTGGGACTTTAGTAGAAGATCAAAGGGAGGAAAAAACAAATAATTTTTGAGTACTAAGCATGTGCCATACAACTTTCCATACTTTAAAAATATAACTACTTGGTTATGTTTATTTTCCTCTGAAAGCTCTGTGAGGGTATGGTTCTATGTGTCTTATCCACATCAGTAATGAACACAGTGCCTAAAGCATCTTTCAGTGTTTGTTGAAGAATAATGCTCTCTATAAATGATCTTTTAAAATCATTATGGTCCCCTATGAATTGGGAGCTGTTATTCCCATTTTGTAGATGAGAATGCCAAGATTTAGAGGAGTTAAATCACGTGTCCATTGTGCTGGTGGTAGATCTGGAACTCCATGATTTTTGAATCCACTCTGTTTCTACTGTGACACACTGCCAGATTCTTCATGGAAGACATCTCTACTTGTGTTTTATGCTATAGAATAGCGGGTGTTTCTCTCCCATTATGATTTCCTGAAGATTGAAGGGAAATGGTTCTACCATGGATAATCACAAGGCAGAGTAGTTTAAGACAAAAGGAACTCCCTGGCTTGATTCTTGATAGCTCACTCACATGGAGATTGGGAAAGGCCACAGTTCCTTGCCAGTTGCTGGTCTCAATTTTTCACCACATGGACATCTACATAAGGCTGCTTAAGTGTGATCACACTATGTCAGCTGCCTTCCCCCAGTGTTAACTGAGTTACTGATACAGCCCACACTCAAGGGGCAGGGAATTAGCCTTCACTATTTGAAGGGAGGAGTATCATTGAATTGGTGGACATATTTTAAAACCACCAAAATGGGTTAGGTAGGTCATGTTTTGTAATCTGCCACTCGAATATTATATTTAAGTCCCCCATAGATATTGTCAAAAAAGGGGAGGGGCTTTGATATTAACAAACCAGTCTTTGAACCCTGGATATATGTTCAATGTCTCTAAGCCTTGTTTCTCAACCATAAAATGAAGATCATATAAAGCCAACTTCATAGTTTTGCTGGTAGGTTTGCAGGTTATAGAGATAAAGATATTAGTACAATGTCTGGCACAAAGTAAGTGTTCAAAAAATGGACTAACTTCTGTTGCATTACAAGACAACTCTCCCTTTCCCCACTTCTCAAATATAAGTCTAAGTCAGGATATCAAAATCACAGACACACAGACACACACACAGACACAGACACACACACACACACACACACACACACACACACACACACACACACACAGTGGTTCCCAAGTGCATTTTGTTTCTACCATGCCATACTGCTAACGTCTGCATGGGAGCCATTAACCTCAACACTATGGAATATGATTTCTTTTTTTTTTCAAGTTTCAGATATTTATTATTCAGCGTAAACCCCAACACAATACATCAACATGATTTTGTGCATTTAGAGGGGAAATATTTTCTGGATAAGTGGAAAATTGTGCAGATGGCTTCTGGAAGACCTTTATTCTAAGCAGCTTTATAGTGAAACATTTCATTTAGAAGTCTGGACCTTCTTTCTTTAATTTGCTGTAATCTACATTCGCTGAGTAGAACTTGTATTGATCATTGGGACTCAGTTCGTTCCAGGGTTCTGGGTTATTCTTTCTATCCCAACTGACATCTGGATTGAACAACGCCAGGTGCAAGATATACAGCGCTGCTCCAGTACTGCCTGCCCCAATAAATATGAAGAGGGGGATCAAGCTTGGATGCTTCTTAGCCTGACCGATGATCTGGCATAGCATGGTTGCAACAGAGGCTTCCTGTCCAGGGGAAGAAAAAACTAAATGTGGAAGGCCCGGCACTAAGTAATCCCTACCTGGAATATAGTTTCTTGTGACAAAAATTAGATTCCAGAATTGGGATACAAGTTGGAAAGGGAACTTAAATGTTCTCCAATCTTGCCCAAATTCTCATGCTTATTGGCCACTCTTGAATGTTTCTAATAAGATAAACACAGAGTTAGTTCTAGACACTTCCACCTGTGACCTTGACAGCCCTGAGCTCCCTTTTCTCAGAGTGATATGCTCTCTTTCAACTTTGTTGTGAAGTTTAAGTCAGATAATGTGTGTAACTTAACTCAATAAGCAGTAGTTATTACTCTCATCATATTTATGGTTAGCTTCATTTAAGGTCTAAAATATTTCAAATACCATCTGGAAAAAGTGTGTGTATTTTTGGGGGCAAGGGTAGGTGTACTACCTTTTCCTAAGAATCATAAAATGTACTTGCCAATTTATATAAATTATTTCAATTTATTCCTCAAAAAAAAAAAAAAAAAAGAGTGAGACCCATATTATTAATCCCATTTAGCAGATAAAGAAATAGGAGGTGAGTTGGTTGGCCTAAGCCTCACGGTACCTAGACTTGACCCTGGGAAGCTGACACAACGCTCTCTGCTTTATTGACTATATTAGAACAAGGGCAGTGTGGACTCACAGAGTGATGGGTTGAATTCTGTGGCCAGCTGACTGCTTATTTGACTACATAATACAAGTAAGAATTAATAATTCATGGAACCAAGAGTTATGTTTAGTTTAGTGCAATAATAATTTCGGGGGATACTACAGGCCTGGCACAGGCAGGGCTAGATAGAGAGGTAAAGAGAGTTCAAGAGGGTTCTATGGGAATGTAGAGGTAGAGGAGAAGCACCAAACACATTATAACTTTTCATTTTTGTCTCCAGATAATGACAGACAGACAGACAGCCCTTTTGAACTAGGTGATGGATGGAAAGCCAGCTCATGTTACTAAGACACACACCCATAGTAAACACTGAAGACCGGCAGCCTAGGGGCATCGGCATTGATGAAATTCCTGATGAAACTGTGTTGGATGATTAGAGAGTCAAGCTGCCTGAAATCAAGATATCACAGCTAAACAATTTCCTTGGTTCTCTCCATGTCATTTATCACCATTGTTTGTCTTGGTTGTTGGTATTAACATCAATTATTTAACATAATGCACATTTTCCTTCCTAGCCCTCTTTCCTGTCTGGCATGTGGAATCTCTTGCTATTAAACTGAGGGACAGGTAGAAACATTAGTCCTTCTTACATCATTGTTTCCTCTGAACTAAGCTCTTTTGAGGGGGTAGGGGAGCAGGTAAATTGGAAAACGCCAGTCTAACTTGAATAAAGATTGTTTTTCTTGCTCTGTGCAAATTTTTCCAGTTGTCATTTAAGTTGCAATTCCTCTGGGGTTGGGCCTCAACTAGAACAATGGTGGTGTGAGGTAGAGAAGCAGGCAGGTATGTTAAATCTAAAATGACTAGAAGCTGCGACACTTGGGATGGCTGAAACAGCTATTTGTGTCCCCAGGTCTGTTCCCTCTCTCTGACTTAATAACATAACCTCATTGTTATGGGACAGCAGGCAACCAGCTAAAAGACTATATTTACTAGTCTCTCAGAGCTCTAAGATATGGGCAAGGAACATCAGCAGGAGTGTAATACGAAATTTGGAGTTAGGCTGATTAAAGGTAATTAAATTTGCTAGAAATTCCCCTTCTCACTCTACCCTATGGCCCTTTCCTTCTGCTACCCACCATGGGCATGATGGTTGTGCTCTAGGAGCTCTCTTGAGCTGTGAGGTGACATTAGGTTGGAAGTTGCAACCTATATGGTGAGCAGAATGAGGGGTCTTGGATCCCTGATGGCCATTACGCCTGCTTATGGAGCTCAGACTTCCTACTCTGGACTTCTTTTATGGGAGAGATAAACAGCTGAGTTATTTAAATAATTATTCTTATTTGTTTGTCATTTAGGTTTTCTGTTACAGGCAGCTGATCTTAATCCTAAGAGATAAATTTAGGGGTGACTAGGTGAATGGGAGGGAGGATCAGAGCTGGTTACTCCCAGGTTCTTGCCTTGGATGAGCATGTGGGTGGTGGTCCTATTCAGTGAGAAAGGACACACGAGAGGAAAAACAAGAAGGTGAGAAGAGGGAATATGTATGGTCTTGGGCACAGTAAGCCCAAAGGGGCCTTGGGACAATGAGGTATAAGACAGGTAGCTGGATGTAGGTGTTAGGTGCTATGAAATGATAAAAAGGAGAGAGAAAGAGACTTGGCCTTAACTAGCATGTGTGTGATAGGTAAAGCCACTGGGTGGATTAGATTGGTCAGGGAGACCTAGATGTGTTGAGAATTAACATAGAGAATATGAGTGAACTTCCTGTGGGTCAACTGAGGGTGATATGCAGATATGCATACATAATTATGATTCCAGGCAGGATGTGGTAGATGTACCACCAAGGACCCATTTTTATTACTCTACCCCCAGGTAGTTATATTTTGATAAGATGCCAAATAAATGAAAAATTTAAAGCAGTTAGTTTCAGTTTCTAATGAATCTAAGGCAGAAACTGCTGCCAAAGAAAGGTTCTAATCAGCGTGAGATACTAGTGTTGCCACAGTAAGTTGATGCAATTTTAGCCACATCAAAGCCCTGCGATGTCTGAATGTATGCGTCCTAATCACAAGCAAGTAAGTGATTTCCGGTAGGGTTGTAAAACATTGAAACTGACTCATGGATTCCCCTTAACACTGACAGGGAATCATCAAGTAGTGGACAGAGCACAGATCTAAGACTTAGACCAGATTGGGTGAGTATATCGGCTCTAACAGATTCTACCTACACTATCTTAATGTCTCAGATCCATTTCCTAAGAGGAAAAATGCAGGAATGCTTTCTGTCTCATGGCACTGCTGTTAGAAATACAAGATGTCACATTTAAAACATCCAAAACAGTACCTGGCGTATGGGAGACCTGTAATTCTTCATCCCATTTGGTGATCGGGAAACTGAAGCTATAGGGATTAGGACTCATTATCTAGATGTCTCCTGTCTGAAGTTCCCATTCTCAGGGGATTTTCCTGACCAGAAGCCAAAGCACTTTAATAGAAAAAAATGAAATGGGGGAGAGTAGGTACATCATATAACTGCATGGGATGCCACTTACATTGTAATTATGCCAACGGCTGCTCCTAGAGTTGAGCAGTGTGCAACCTCCATAACTGTATGCAGTGGTCCTGTTTGGAGCCACTTTTCAAACAAAACAAAACAAAACCCAAAAAGCAAAAAAAAACCCCAATCTTCTCAATAATAATGCGTGTTATCCTTTGAAATAAGAGGATCCATAGTCACCATTGCGTTTTGTCTTTAGCGTCCTTTATTGAGGTTACGCATCCCTAGACTTCTTAGAGTCTCATTTTCCTTGTTCTCTGCCACACACTTAATACTCTTCACCTTCTCATTTTTGCCTTTTTGTTTGGCACATGCCAGATGTTACCTCCTCTGGTTTCCTTCCCTGCTACCTCTGGGCGATATCAACGATTCCCTCTTCTGGGCTGCCATGAAACTTGGTCATACCTTTGTCTTTGCCCTTGAGCTAAAGCCCAAATTCCTCAGTCTGTTTTAGGAGGTGCAGTATAATGATCATCTTTTCAGCTATATCTCTTGACACTTCCACTCCGTGATATACCCAGAATCAACACATTCTATTCATATCAATTTAGACTTTGGGTTTAATTTGAGCCAGGAGAAGAACGTCTTGCCATGAATTGGGATCTATTTCTGAATGGGAGTACATGTGATCCTGCCCATGTGTATATGGTACGAACATCCTTTCTTAACCCTGTCATATGTTTCATGCTTTAAAACCTCTAGTCTCATGGCACCAGCTAGATATATGTGGCTATTTAAATTCAATTAAAATTAAATAAAACTAAAAATTGAGTTCCTCAGTTACACTAGCCACATTTCAAGTGCTCAATAATTACATGTGGCTACTATACCACCGGACATCGCAGACGGAGGCATTCACTTCATTGCAGAGAGTTCTACTGGACAATGCTGCTATAGACTTTTCAAATGTTTGGGAGAAAAAGTCCCTTAGAGTCTTATTACTCAAAATATTGTCCCAAGACTAGCTACAGCTGTATCACCTGGTTGCTCATTAAAAATGCAGAGCCTCAGATGTACTAAGTCACAGCAACTGAGTCAGAATCTGTGTTGGAACAAGATTCCAGATGACCTGCATGGATGTGCAAAGAAGGGAATCACTGCCTTAAAGATCACTTTGAATGTCCTCAAGGTTTTACCTGCCCATTAGAAGCCCAGAGAGCCTTAAAGACTGGGGATATCTGGGTCTCCTCCCTGGAGTTTATGAGATACTTGTTCTGAAGCGGTCTTGGTACTAGGAGTTTTAAAAGCTCACCAGGTGACTCCCATATGCAGCCAGGATTGAGAACCAAGACAAGAAGACTCAGAGAAGGACAGCGATGGACACTGGTTTCTAGTTATAGACTCACTCACTTTCCTGACTCCAAGTCCAGTGCTCATTCTGCTATACCATTTAGCCTCACTCTCATCAAACGGAATTCTAGAGGAGCAATGTGTACTGATCAGGCTTTTTTTTTTTTTCCTCGTATTTTTTTTCTTTCTCCTCTTGAAACAATCACCCTGAAACCCCCAGGTGGAGGTAACACAGGGACTGCATTATAATTGCTTGTTAATGTCGAATTGATGGGTGATGGATTTGCTATCTACAGAGGACTTGCCTTTAATAGCCAATGCCTGGTGTGGGGCTTACCACCCTCCTGGTGGAGATCAATATTCTATTATGGAAGCAGCTGGCTGGCAGACATATGCAAGCCTCACCTCTTGCCTTTAGGCACACTGGCTCTGTGAAGAATTCAGGTCAGAGGTGAGGGCTATGGATGCAGGAGCCACTACTCAGCCCACGAGAGCCCCACACTTCCACGGGGTCAGGGGCATGCAGGGGCACAGTGGTGCAGCCATTGCCCTGCATATTTTGAGGGCCTGCAGACCAGACAGGCAGCCTGCCCATCATCCCATCATGTCTAGTCAGCTAAGTCTTCTGCGGCAGTCAGCCTCAAACTTGCCCGCAAGAGACGGCTGGGAGGAAAAAAGAAAGAGAAAGAGACTTCATAGACATGACTCATTCCCTTTATCCACCCTCCTCTCTTCTAGTCTCTCTCTCTCTCTCTCCAGGTGAAGCGGAGTGGAGGGCAGTTGAGCAGCAATAGTGGCAGTGATAATGACCTATATTATTGAGCATTAACAATGTGCTAGGAAATCTAAATTCTTTTGTTCATTTCTCAATGAATTCTCATAACACTGTATGATGGGGCCTGATTTTATAGATGAGAAAGTTCAGGATCAGAAAGCTTACGTGACTGGGTCAAAGTCACACATCAAGAAGTAGTAGAGCTGGCAGGTGAACATGTGCCTGAAGGTCCTCAGGTATGCATGTGGAAGAGAAAACTGCTAATGACTACCCACATTGCACTGTAACAGTTCCTATTTGATTTTTAAAATGTGGGTATCATTTATAAACATACTTTGCACCAATCTTAGGGTACCATCTGATGAATTTTTTTGCACGTGTGTACACCTGTGTAACCACAACTTAGGTCAAGAAATAGAGTGTGTCCATTTTCCCAGATATTTCTTCACAACTCCTAGTCTCCACACCAGGAGAGAACTGATATTCTTTCTGATTTCTATCAGTATAGATTAGTTTGCCTCATCTTGAACGTCATATAAATTGGAGCACACCCTATGGCTCTTTGTGTCTGGTTTCTTTCACTTGATTTATTTTTGAGACTCACCCACATTGTAACATGCATTGTCAATTTCTTCCCTTTTGTTGCTGTAGAGTAACCCCTTGTATGGATACATCACAATCTGTTTTCCATTATCCTGTTGATGAATATCGGGGGTGGGTCCCCACTGGACTGTAAATGCCCACAGGGCAAGACAAGATTTTCCCTGATAACCGTGTTCACTTCAACCCAAACTTTACCACTCTTATCACCACCTTACTTCGCTAGCACAGTATCTCACACAGAGAAGGGTTTTGAAAATGTTTGTTCATGGATAGGCTTGTTGAGTGAGAGCCTAGAGTCTTACTGAATTATCTTCAACCTCAGATAAAGCTGATGAGATTTCTATAAGCAGTTCTTCAGAGAGATTATCTTAGCCCTTGGGGCTGCTAGAACAGATTATTATGGATAGGGTGGCTTATAAACAATAGAAATTTATTTCTCACAGTTCTAGAGGCTGGGAAGTCCAAGATCAAGGTGGGGGACAGATTCAGTGTCTGGTGAGGATCACTTCCTGGTTCATAGACAATTGTCTTCTCACTCTGTCCTCACAAGGCAGAAGGGGCAAGGGAGCTCCCTGGGGTCTCCTTTATAAAGATTTTATTTACTTTATTTGTCAGAGAGAGAGAGAGAGCACAAACAGGCAAAGTGGCAGGCAGAGGCAGAGGGAGAGACAGGCTCCCTGCCAAGCAAGGAGCCCGATGCGGGACTCGATCTCAGGACCCTGGGATCATGACCTGAGCCGAAGGCAGCTGCTTAACCAACTGAGCCACCCAGGCATCCCTGGGGTCTCCTTTATAAAGGCACTAATCTCGTTGATAAAGGTTCTGCTCTCATGACTCATCACCTCCCAAAAGCCCCATCTCCTAATACCATCACATTGGGGGTTAGGTTTCAACACATGAATTTTGTGGGAGGGACACTGGCATTCACTCTGTAGCAGAGATCATCCTATTTTCAAATCAATTCCTCCCAAGGAAAATTAAGAGGTGGACCTAGACCACTGGCATTCATGGCATGGCAGTCCAGGAATACTAATGGAATCCAGAGACAACTTTTTCATGGAGCTATGCAACCAGAATGAGCAGAGAGATTTCTCTGTTTCCTCAACTGGAAAATGAGGATAATATAACCAGCTCTGCCTCAAACCACAGATATTTATAGGAAGAGGAATTACAGCAAAATTCTTCGTAAGTCACAGTGGACTTTGCCAGTCATTAGTGTGATAAACCAAATCCCCAAACCTGCTGTCCCTCTACTGTTCTTCAAAGCACTTTCTCTAATATGCTCAATAAATGCACCTGCCGTCTATCAGTTTGGGAACTGCTACAGCAGAGGTAGCTCTGGGAGCTACCCAATGTCCTAACTATCATGCTAAAGAATGTGAGCTTCTCATCTTCCATTCACCTTTCCAGATGGCATCTTCTGGAAAGGTGAATGGAAGTTACTTCCCGAGTTACTTCCCATGAGACTGACTTAAGTAGACCAAACTAATAGGTTCCCATGTTTCTGGGATCGGGAGGGTGGTAGGAGAGTGGAATTGGCATGGTTATTCCTCTGGCTCCCTCCCTGCAGGCTCATCTTCACCAAAGCCCTCAGCTCCTGATTCCATCCAGCCCTCTCTGGCTCTAGTTTCCAATGAATATTCTATGCCCCTGATTCTTCTGACCTTGGGGTATTAAGTCTATAACTAACTGGGGTACTGTGATATTCCTTAGGGTTTCTTGACCCTGTTCACATCTTGGCAAATAGTGTCTTTAAAAAATTTTCTTCAAGTTATCCTAATTTGAGTGTTTCCTCTGTTTTCTGCTGGGACTCTGACTGATACATTAACCTGTACAACTTTACAAAGACTTGTTTCCCCAAAACACCTGATGATGACTTCCTTCCCCTTATTTTTCTTTATTACCTAAAAGAATCCCGTTGAATTCATGGAGAATTCTGGGGAATACATTCTCTCTCTCTTTCTTTCTTTCTTTTTTTTTTTTTTTTTCTATCCACTAACTCTAAGGCTTCCAAACCCAGTTTTCATAGAATTCTTGAACTTTTCAAACATAGGACAACTCTTTCCATTATACTAAAAAGTAGAATAGTGGCTTATCAAGGACCTGCCATAAGCCTACGTTTGGAGCTGGCCCACTTGGGTCAGGGATGGAGTCTCCATAAAGTATCTATCCTGGATGGGTCAGAATTTTGAAACTTGGCCTAGGGATGCAACTTTGGTGAGCCAGGAGAGACTAGATCTTTCTGCAGTGGAGTGCTACTATTTCAACCATGTAAGGTGGCCAAAGCTCTTACATCATGAATCATAGAGATGAGTCTGAAGGCCTGTTGTGGGTCAATCCAATCCTTTTATTTAGGAACCAAATCATATTCACTATTTAATTTAGTTTTGGGGAGGTGATTTAAGTGATGAAACCAATTATCTTAAGAGGGAAATCTTACCAATAAAATATTATTTTGACAAAGCTCTTGTCACAGATGGCTAAGTTTATCCTGGGTTTTTAGGGAATGAGGGCTTTAAAGATATTTAATTGTGTTAATATAAGCCGTCTTTTTTCTTTCTCTTTCTCCTCTATCTTTATTTGTAAAATTTCCCCCCCTCCATGTGGCTTTTACCTTCGAAGTGTACTTTATTCAGTGTCCTTTGTCTTCCTACTGTCAGTGGACTAAATCAGGACTCTACCGTCTTTCATTCATTTCAGTACAAAAGCCTTTTAATGACTCTCTCTGCCACTGATGTCCTTTTCTCTAAGGCATCCTCTGTAATGTCACCAAGTATCCTTCTAATCAGAACCAATCATCCCACACATCCTTTCAATCATTGGTGTTCTAGAGCTTGTAACAATTTCCTGTATTTCACACCATGACCTTTGAGGCCCTTTTCCCTGGAATGCTACTTGTCCTAGAAACGATTCCAAAAATCGGTCATCAAAAAAGTGGGTGCATCTTTATTCTGTGACATCCTTAACTGAGGGTAGTGAACAGAACATGTGGTATCATCATTGGTTAAGCAATGTTAAAGCAGAAACACCCACTAGCCCCCATCCTGTTCCTGGGGCTATCCAGGGGACAATAGTGACCTGTTTGTCTAATGTTACTCATGAAATGTTCTTCGAGTTTTTCTGCAAGTAAAGCAGATGTAACTCAAGGTGAGGTCTGCACAGGGGAAAATAGATCCAAGTAGATATTTCATAGTGTGAGGATATTTCCAAAAAATATCCTTATTTTGTGAAAGCATTATTTTCCCATTTAATTGAGAAAGCTGATGTGAAGGGAGGTTAAATAGTCTGTGACTTTGCAGTCACTCAACTTCAAAGTACCTCAAATAAATGTAGATTTTCACAAAATGGAGACAAAAGAAAGAGGAGGCCAAGAATAAGATCTTTGTTTCTTGCTTCCCTTAGACCTGTGGCTTGATTTCCAGTCCATCTGACTAGCGCCTCTTTTCAGGTCAGTTTTATAATGTGTGGATTCCTGGCCAAACCAAAGAACTGTTTAGCCATACATGTGCTAGGTTTCCAGGTGCAGGAGCGATGGAGTCTATCAGATGTTTACCTTTCAACTTTGTGCACAAGCGCAGGTGTGTGTGGAATGCAGAAGGGGAATTCTTGGTGGAGAGATCCATGCTAGCTCGAACCATCCGGTTCAAAACTAGCATTTTAAGTCATCTGAAGTTCAGAAAATTCAGACAAGGCTGGTTTAAGGAGATGGGGACATCAAAGATAATGTACTTTTCTCTTAGGCTAAGAAAGGAAAACATTTTCTTTACAACTTCCTGCCCTTACAGGGCTCCTTTCTTCACTGTAATTGAATGCCTGATGTATACCAGCCTGAGTGCTAGGGCACAGAGATCAAAATGGCCATTCATGTCACTGAAGAACTTACCAGTTGCCTAGTGAGAAACACACAAATTATTGCAATATTGTGCGCTACAATTGATGGGTACATATGATTCTCTGCAATACAGGGGAAGCAGGAAGGAGGGGAAAGGAGTAGTATTTCTGGAATGTCTACTGGGTAGCAAATACTGTGCTTTTTGCATTATATTCGTCTTGTGTAATCTTCACAACATTGCTGGAGGAACAATATAATTTCCCCCTAATTCTCAGAGAAGTAAAGCGAGAGATACAGCTAGGATTAAGAGTTCTTATTAAAGTTGCATTTGTCTGGCTCAAAAGCTTTGGCTTCCCCCGCCTCTCTCCCATCCCAGCTTTGCCAAAGGGTCTGGGACTGCACCCAGTCTCTTGGACACTGTATGCTGATGCCTAAGGTGGGAGGGGTGACAGGCATTATAGGCAGAGCAGGTTCAGGCTGTGGGAAGTCAAAGGGGCCAAGAAGCATGGAATCTTTGGGAAATGACCAGTCCTTCCCTGTGGTCAAAGAATAAAGTCCATTGGAGGAGGACCGGCGGTAGGGGAGAGTGGGAAAGAAGAGGTGAGACAGAGAACTAACAATGCACATGGTGTCTCTTTGCAAAGGGCTTTGTATCTGTGATGGCATCCTTCTTGTGCTAGGTAGACTATAGTCTTACGATTTTTGTTTATTTGCTTTGTGTTAGCAGTTAACCTTCTATACATTCCCTTAACTTTTAGTAACGAAAGGGCATTGTGAATACCCATAGGCCAATGAGGAAAGAGCTGCAGTGCCAGAGATGTGGAAGAACCCCAGATTCGGATTCGTATGAGGTGCCATTGTTTCTTGACCCACCACGTAGACCTACGTGAATTTTGGACTATTATTTAACCCCTTTGAATTTCAGTTTCCTTGTTTGTGAAGTGGGGACCCTCTTCAGTCCTACTAATGGAGCCAGGGTATCAAATAGCATCATAGATCTGGATCTGCCTTGACAACTAGACAGTGTTGGGCAAACATTTGCTTCCCAGATTTTGACATAATAGTAGTTTATGGAGTCAAAGTCAATGCTCTTCTCCTTGACTGGATTTCTACTAGAAAAAGAATGAAAATGGTTTTTGAATTTCTTCTTTTTTTTCTTTTTTTTTTTGGCAACTGTTTTGTAGAAGTTTTCTTTCGCTCCTTCAGTTAGTTGTAAACAGCCTTTGAAAGAAGGCCAGCCTAGGAGCCACCCTGGTCCTCATGCAGCTGAGTCACTTGAGATGGAGAGAAAGTGTGAACTTGCAGGAGCGGGAGGTGTGAGAAAGCTCACCCAATAGCTTGGGTCACAGGTAAGGAGACTGAGACTCAGATGAAGAAATGTATTTCAGGTTATCCGGCAAGTCAATCCCAGACGCGGATGCCAGCCCAGCTCTGTGGGTTCAAATACCTGTTCTTTCACCACTTTATGTCGCCGGCAGTAAAAGCACTTCTGAGTAAATGGGTAGGGCTGTCGGTTAGGTTCAAGCCAGAGTCGCGGTGGAACTATGCACATGGGACATGAATGCCCTGTCGGAAACTTTGCTGTGGCTTTTACCAGCCAGCCCTCCAAATAAAACCCACCCAGAGCCAGTTAAAATCAGCCTGCGCCATAACGAGCCAACAGCTTCCCAAGTGAGAACACCTCTCTTGTTGGCTCCAGCTGACAGCAGGAGAGCAAGTCAGGAATGAGGAACCAGGAAGCCACTGGGAAAAGATTCTGCTACCTGGACTGTTTCCTGGAATATTATAGCTAAAGAAGGCAAACCCTGGTAACTTTTTCAGGTGTGTGTGTGTGTGCAGTGTTAAAGGAAACTTCTTCAGGGACATGAGATTCAAGACTGTGCATGAAACGCTCTCAGTTTGGTGAGACCTTCTTTGTGGACAGTGGCTGCTTTCTGTGTTGGAGCGTCTGCAGGTAGCACGCCTGTCCGGCAGGAATGCTCTGTCAAGATACATTAGTGTCATCTGGGCTGATGTTGCCCACAGCTCCCTTCCCAGATTGGAAAGAGGGAAGCCGAACACCCCCAGGATATCTTGGGAATGGCATTTAAAAAGCCACAGCTGTCCCAGCTGAGCCTGGAGCCTGGCAAGGGCTCGGAGCCCATTTTATTTATGTCCGCAGTCTCTGTCAGAGCCACATCTGGGGACAAAAGTTCAAACTCCGAGAAATTTAATTGAGGCTCATCGTATAGACGAAATTGAGACACTGACAAGGCAATTTGTAATGGTTAGAAAATGCCTTTCTAAGTACCATTGAATGCACTGGCTTCTTGGCCTTCCCAGAGAACGCTCTCACCAGATACGACCCAGAGAGACGACACCTTTTAGGGGTTCAGGGACCACATAAAGGCCGGCGATAGATGTTTCCCTTGGGGGCGATTATGGCTCTTTCGTCTAATAGCTCCCCCATTCATACCATATTAAGGGCTCAAGAAGACCCGAAAAGGAGCCGGTGGCTTTAAAAGCTGACGCAAACTCCAGAGCTCTGCACAAAACATAATATCCCTGGGAAAATAGACAGCATAAAACCATAAACAAAACACACCTCACCAATGCATTGATAAAAGCCAAACTGGTATTACAGCCTGCTGGGAAAGAAGGCTCATTCCTGGTAGTGACACTTGTACATTCTGGGGGTAGGTCGGAAACCAGGAAAGAGAGAATGCCTTCTTGTTGAGACTTGCTGCTAGGACCTATGCAGTGTATGCCAAACCCTTCCCTCGCTAACTATGTGACTCTTCCTACAGGCTCAAACACAGTACCTGGGCAGTTGCGAAATGAGAACAGTTGTGGGACAAAGAACACATTGTTAAACTGCAGAGTTGCACAGTTATTGCCTGGAGCACCAGGTTAAAGGAAACTGAACTGGAGGATTGGCTGGGACCGTGAGTGTATGCAGCTCAGTCTAAGGCCCTGATCCTGAGAAACTTGCTGGGTTCCTGCCCTTTGATTCAGAGAAAGCAGCTTTCCAGCTGGGGCAGACTCCCTCCCCCACAGAAAATAAAATAGAGTCAATAGCACATAAAAATTCTTTGTACTTTTTTCAATGCCTTTCATCTGCTGAGCTCAAAGGACGATGAGGGTATTAACTCTAGCTACACCCCTTAGTGGTAGGTGGAGAGTTTGCTAGTCCCTCTGTTTTATGGATGGGGACCTGAGATAGGGAGAGGTTAAGCAATGTGACCGGGGTCACACAATTGGTCAGGGGTGGAGCTGGGAAGAGAAATTAGGGGTTCTGATTCCTAGTCCAGTGCCCCCTGCAGGCTCTATTGAGAGATGCAGTTGGTTAAAACTTGAAGGACCAACGCAGAAGTGGAATCACATGTTAAGATCAAGAAAGGAAATCTGTAATTATCTTGCCAATGTCTTCATTTCCCAGACAAGAAGATGAGGCTTGGGGAGTTGATGATTTTCCAAGGTCAAATATGTAGTTCGTTAGAGAACCTCATCTCTTAACTTTCAGTCCAAGGTGGTTTCCACTTCATTGTGCTATAGTGTCTCTTGTCCACACCAGCTTTGCAAACTTTGGAGTACCTAACAATTTCATTGGTGTTCAAGAAATGTTTGATGACGATTTGACAGTTTCATACCAGCTTTCCTTCTCTATGCCTTTGTATTCATTTCTCAGCATTCAGTTCAAGACCCAGAGCACCTAGGAAACCCTACTTGATCACCTCTAAACAGCTCTAGCCTCTACCATTTGAATCCCACATTTCCCCGGGGATCAGGCATCATTTCCTACTCTAAGGTGTCCTTGTCCTTCCCCTTGACTCACCAACCTCCACAGGCTAGGTTTCCACAACACTTTATATCTCACTCTGCCATAAAGTGTGGAAGACTTGGTCATAATTCATGATGTGCTTGTGTCTTGGCCCTACAAGACCTTTTATATGCACTGACTCACATAACCTTATAGCAATTTTGAGTTGCAAATTTAAACCGTTTGGTAACAAATGAAGAAAGGCAAAGGTGAAATAATTTTGCCAAGGTCTCATTGCTGGTGAGTCATTTGCAAGCCAAGTCTTTTATACCACAATTCTGAGATCTTTCACTGAGCTGTGTTGTTCAAGGGCACCAACCATGTGTTTTACATCTCTCTCTCCTCCATAGGGACTGGTATGATAATGATTGCTGATGAAATTCTGATTGCTTTGGAAAGAAATGGATCATAACACATCACCCGATACTACTGATGATGAGCCATGATTTTTGTTGAGTCTGCCTCCTATGTCCACATATGTGGGTGAATGCGTGTGTTCTTTACATCCCCAATGGCTCTCATCTAGTCAAGTACATCTTTAAATCCCAGCTTTCATGGAAAACCACGGAAAGTATGTAGGACAATGATTATAATGGGGGATGTGGAGGTGGGAGTGTCTTAGTTGCTTGGGGAGATTTTTCCAACTATCCCTTCTTTCACAAAATTGTAATATGGGCTCCAAAGTTTCCTTAGTGGAGAATCACTGGGAAGAGGTATATTAGTTCAAGTAACACTAACTGACATAACAAATAGACTCCATGCATATGATGGCTTACACTTATTAGAAGTTTATTTAGTGTTTGATACAATAGTTCTGGAAATGTATGAATGTGTTGTCAGGCTGGATCTGCTTCATGTAGTTATTGGGGCCAGTCTCATAGAGCTCTGTTATCCTCACCACTTGCTTCCAAGGTTGCCGTGATGAGCTCCATCCAAGCTAGCCGTAAGGGGAAGAGCTTAGAGATTTTCGTAGGTTAGACCTGGAAGTCATGTTTCACTGGCCCGAAAGTCACATGACCACACGTTAACTGCAAGGGAGGCTGGGAAGTGCAGTTCAGCAGTGTGTCCAGGAACAGAGGAATACATTTATTTTGAGCTTGGATTACTGATATCATCTCATTTAATGCCTTTGTTGCAGGCACCTTTTTCATCCATTCATTCATTCACTCATAAACTTAACAACTATTCACCGAGGGTCAATTACATGTTAGGCATGATAGTGACTGGACAGAGGCAAAAGCAGACAACAAGGGGTGTTTACAGACTAATAAAAACCAGACATAATTCAAATAGTCACACAAATCAATGTACACTTAAACTTCTGATAAGTGCTGATTTTGAAAGAAAGGAATACAGTGTTAATGAAAACTTAAAACAGAGGCTTACGACTTAGACTGCTTGGTCAAGGATGACATCCCTGAAGATGTGTTTTCAGAACTGAGAATAGGAGTTAACCAATGAGCTGATGGATAAGAGCCAGGAAAGTTTTCCTAGCCAGTCCCAAATAAAACTGTGTCTTATTAATACATAAGACAATTCATATCCTGGGGTTTGGGGAGAGAGATGTTGCAAGCACATGGTATAATTTAGTCAAGCAACTAGTAAGTCTTGAATTAAACCAACTGCCTGTCTTTCAACTAGTGGCTTTGGCAATGACTAGTGGTGAGGCTCTCCAAGTACGAACAATCAACTTGAGCCAGGAGTGAATGAATAATCTACCTAACACTCTATCTGAGTATGCTGTCAAGGGACCCCTTTGGGCACATAGTAGCTCCTGTTCCCTCTCCAGAGATAATGCTCAGCTTCATCCCTAGAGATGGTCAGGAGTCTGTAGAGTGCTGATAGTTAGTTAAATACATCACTGCCTGGCCTCACACTGTTCTGCTACCTGAATCAATACCAAGAGTCTTCAGTTTGCTCTTCTTATGCATATGTTTTTGCCATGATTATGGCACTTGGGATGTGTCAATATCACTGAACTATACTATGTTGTGTCATAGCATGTCAGGACAATATCCTACAATAACAGGGTACAGAAAGTCTGGCACAATACGAGGGAAAATAAGCCTGAGAAAAAGAGAGAGAACAAAGTCATTTATTTGTAAGATAACAAGCAGGTTGAACATTTTTCTTCTTGGAAGCTTTTGGTTTCCCAGGGCAAACACCCCACGGTAACAGAGTCTCAGGTACTGTTTAAAATGAGGTGTGATTCCATCACAACTATAACTTGGTACGTATATTTTAAAGGTATGTCCTGCCAAGAAAGATATTAATGAGGTATTGTACCATTTCTCCTCCTATTTCTTATATGGAAATGCTGGGTCCAAATGAGATATTTTGGAGGTTTGAAATTTAGGCTGGGGAAGAATTACCCACATAAGCTATTTTCTGACATGAGTTCTGTGGTGAGATGAAAAAGTTTATTTAACAAGTGCCATTGGTCTGGCTGCCTTTTCTGCAGTTATGTTTAGTTTTAACCAGTGAAATATTAATGACTCATTTCACTCCTCTGGGCCTCAATCTGTTCATCTAGGATTTATAGATGAGACTTTATAGGTGAGACTTTAAAAGTATTCAGCAAAAGCGATGAACAAGCCCTTTCCCCTGCTGAGTGTGGGGTAGATGTATTGGATCGTACTGGTCATTTAGGCTGAGTGCCAGTTGTGCCTTTGGGTTCTGCAATCTTGGATTTTAGCTACTTCCTTGGTAGTGCCACACTAAGCATTCCTTCTTTAGAATCTCCTTTAGGTGAGCCCTGAAATCCGAGTCCCTCAATTTCACTCACTTGTAATTTGTTTGCACTTCACTCACTCTAAACAAAGCAATGGTATTTGTGAAGTGATGGGTTTGACAGGCTAGAAATTTAGTACCAACACATGTTAAAATTGTAGCTATTTGAGTATAAAATAGTCCTCGGTACACTGTGGAAAAATTGCCTCCCATGGCACGCTGGCCACTCTTTGGAAACGCTCTGTGAAAGCATCGGCAATAAAGTTTCTTCAGTAAAGTTTCTTCTCTCCTCTTTGTTTTCTTCACCAATTTCTTAATAGCTGCTAAGGACTCTTCTAGGGGCAGGAGCTCCTTCAAAGTGACCACATACGACTGCATTTATTCCTTCCACAGATTTTAAGATTATTATTATTATTTTTTTGTCTGTGTCCTGAGGTCAGGGATTATGTCTGAGCTATGTGGGACCCTCAGAGTTGCTACAGTACCTGGCACAGGGAAGTGCCTCAGTGAGGCTATGCTGGATGCATTGACTGTCTTTGGGGTCATGGCGCTCTGGATTTAGTAGGGGGAATAGGTAGTAAATCAGAACTGGTAAACCTGCCATCAAAGCATGCAAATGCTTCAATGTGAGACAAATGGAAAGTTTGTCTGGGTGAGGGGTGGTCAGGGTGGCTTCATGCACAAGACCGGAACTCCAAATTGAAGAATGAATAGACAAAAGAGAAGGGAATTCAGGGCAGGGGAATGGCAAGGAGACCTGGATGGGAAGGATGAGCTTGAGGGCTATGAAAATCTTGGTATGGAAAGTGACCTTATGGCTGAGTAGAAGGCAATAATAACCACCTAGCTAGCCTTTCCTGTGCGCCAGTAACTTTTCCAAAAACTCCTCATGCACTACCTTCCTTAAGCCTTTTGCCTGCCTTGTGAGGTAAGGATTATTAGAATCCCTGTTTTATGAAGGAAGAATAGGAGCAGTGCTAGGTTGCCCAAGTACAGCAGTGAAGCTGGTGAGTGAAGACAGGTACCCTGGCTCAGAGTCTATGCTCATAAGAATGACATCATATTGGATAAGAAAAGAAATGGGGCTAGAGGAGATTAAAAAGGTGATGTGCGCTAACAATTAAACATGGAATGGGGCTACCCTAGATCCTGGGGCAGAGTGTGCTGGTTGGCGTAAAGTTGTCAGGGGAAGGACCTCCCGAATATTGTTGTGTTGGTAGCCATTCACCTTGCCCGCTCCTCAGAACAACTGAATGGCAAAGTGGCTTCTTTGGGGGAGGTAATGGAGGTAGTGTCAGTCAACAAATATTCATAGGTATTTCCCAAGTATCCAGAATGATGGCTAGTTTTAAATGAATAAATGAAGAGATAAATGAATGGCATCAATGGTAGAGGAGATCTGTGAAGGTTCGGGTATATATGACCAACGATAATAATTTTTATCCTGTGGGCAATGGGGAATCCACTGTGCATTTTAAACAAGAATAAAATATAATCAGATATATGGATTAGAAACCATTAGAAACATTCTTGTAGCTGTATGGAGAGTAGAGGTGATCAACTTTGCAGCGGTCTAGGCAAATAAAGCAGTGGATATTATGAGGAGGGGAAAGATTGGAGAGGCACTTGTAGGGAAGAAGTCAAAAGAGAGGAGTGAATACAAAGGATAAAGGGGAGGTGGAAGTCATAAGCAGTGTTTGATCTCTTTAAGCAGTGGTTTGTAAAATATGACCCAGAGCATTTGACCTTTGACCCCGTGTCTTACATATGGACCCATGGGAAACAAAGATTTAGACCAGCTTATGCCCTGTCAAGTGTCACTACTTACCTATTCAACAGGAAGCCTTAGTAGGAGTTCTAGAAAAGGGGCAAACTCAGTATTTTAAAAAGACCAAGAGACAGAGAGAGAGAGAGAGAGAGAGAGGGAGAGAGAGAGTGTGTGTGTGTTTAAGGTTAAAACACTTAAGAAATATATTTTGGCATAAGTGGAGGTACAAGGAGTCTAGGGAAATAAAGCTCTTTTTACCGGAACATGCTCAGTGCTGGAATTTATTCATAGGAAAGCAGAGTTCCTATGAAGAGAAACAGGGGCCTCTTTCTCACAGTCTTACTTCCTCTAACTTGCTTGGGTTTGGCAGTGGTTGGGAAGGGCTGACATGGGGGTAGGGGCAATGTGTGGGATAAGAGACATCACCATCTATCAACCATGGTCCATTGATCTTGTATTTTCACTATCCCCATGATTTCTTCTTTTCAAATTGGCAGCTACAAGCAGCAGAAGAAAATTGGAGCCTGTGCGATTTTTGCCTCAGTGGTTTAAGCTTTGACTTTATTTATGCCTTTAATTTTCTATTTAGCAAATAATTGTTGCCTTACACTCTGTTTCATGAAATGTCCTGGAATTGAAATTAGATTCTGCCCTTGGATATGCATCTCTGATTCCTGTTGACAGTCCCCATGATATCATACTTTGAGCTGAGCCCCTTCCAGAGCAGGTCAGTTTTCCAGGCGTAGAGTTTCTCCTCCTCTCCCCTCTGCTGCTGCAGTGCTCTCTCAGAACTGTCTGTTACGGCTCACCAGCCCTCCCCATCATTGCTCCTTTAACACCTGGCCTCAATTTCAAGCAGTCAAGCACCAGGAAGGCCATACTGTAGCGGAAGAAGTCTGGATTTTGGGTTAGCATCCTTGTTCTGTCACTTGGGAGCAAGATGTTGTTGAGAAGTTATTTAACCATGATGGCCCTGGTAAAATGGGAATAAAAATTGACTTCCTCAAAAGATTGTCATGATGATTCAAAATGTGGTACCTAAATAATGGAAACATGGGAAGCATTTAACACGAGGCCATGGTGGCTATTGCCAGTTTCATAATTACAAGGGGTTGGGAGGTTGGGGCCATAGTTTTATCTTTACCGCCACCACTTCTTTCTTCTCCCACTACATCTTGTCCCACATGGTTTCTCCCCATCTCCTCACAGTGGATCCCAACACTAAACTCTTGGGCTGCTTTAAAATGTGGCTGTGAGTTGTAGACTTTATTTTTGCCATGCCTTAGAATTTCCTAGATTATTCTGTTTCCTCTTTCCTTTCCTCCCTCTCTCGCTTTCTATTTCCCTTCCTTCCTTTCCCTCTTTCATCCTTCCTAGTACAGTGAAATTTTGAATATAGTGAGCCACACTGGCTTTGAATTCCAGTTCTGCCACTTATAGGACATGAATGAGTTTTTATGTCTCTAAACATTAGTTTCATCCTCTAAAATGAGAAAAGTAATTATACTTACATCCTAGAAATCTGAGGAAGATTAAATGTGCTAATATGTTTTAGGGCATCCATCAGTATTTCTGACCTTGAATAAAAGCTCAATAAATATCTCCTTTAGTTATTACTCAAGACGCACTTGCTCGTTGAAAAAATGCATGCATGTGTATATGTGTGTGTGCGTGCACATGCGCGTGCTTGTGTGTGTGTGCATACGCCTGCACATTTGTATATAAATGTAATTAGAAGGGCATAGAGGAGTTGTATGTGCCAAGACCATTGAGACCCTCAAAGAAGAAGTGTCATGGAATAGAACCTTCATATTTGCTAATTCTGTACCCTTCCCATGGAATGCCATGTTTATTGATGCTGCTTCTTTTCAAAACACTATTTTTGTATGACTGCAATTGTCCTTGAAGCATTACTTGGATCTCCCTCCCATGCCTCCCTCCCAGCACAGTGCCCCACATAGTGTCTTTGTAAAGAAACCTCAAACAGATTTCCACAACTGCACGGACTGAGACAAAAATAAGTAGGTGTCAAATTCTACAAGATTTTGTTTGGTAACCTCAGTTAAAATGCCAAGATTAGACCACTGCCTTCAAATCCTCTTGCATGTACTAGTAGAACTCAATCAAAGCTACTACAGCCAGCACAAGGACTATGGTGGTCCAGTTGTGAGAACAATCGGAGATATTTTAGCTGTGTAAATAGTACGGTCAAACCAAAATCAGCAAATGGACTATGACCAGGCTTGGTGTGAATTAATTTATAATAAGAAATAAGATACATTCCATATATAGGAAATGACCTTGTCTGTCTTGTTCACTGCTGTATCCTTTCTGGACAGCAGTCCTTGCCACTTAATAGGCCATCAATAAATACTTGTGAATCAATAAATGATTCAGTGGTGACTATAGGAGAAGGAGCTGGCTTTATAAGAACTGCTAAGTTTATTGAGTATTAAATTATGTGCCACCAACTTTAACATACATTATATTATTTAATCCAAACAACAAGGCATTATGGTAGGCTCTTATTATTTCAGTTTTTGAGATGAGGAAACTAAAGCTTAGGGAAGCTAACTCCTTAGGCCAACACCATGCAACTGGTTGGTCTAATGCTTTTCACCATGCTAATACACAGTCTTAAATGCCTTTGTTTTGCTCTCACCAAATGGTAACAGAAAAAAATCTCAGTTCAACATTTTAATTTAGCATAAAACTCATTAACCTCATAGGTTCTACTATCAGGTAGATCATGGTTTTGTATTCCATAGGGGTCTGCCTCAGTTTCTCCATTTGTAGGGTGGAAATGATGAAGCTTGCCTCTTTGGGAGGTTATGAGATTTAATGAGAACAACAGTTATTAAAATGCTTTGAAGTTAGAAAGTGCTTATTAATATCAGGGCTCATGATTATGTTTCCAAATAGGATATCCTTGTCTTTAAAGCCAATTGCCTGGGATGAGCCCCAAGGCCCCCCAGAGGGAATGGTAGGGAGCATTTGTGTTGGATGCCTAATTCAGCCCATATGGTTTTGCAGTGATTCCATAAGTGAGGAGGAGAGTGAATAATCCCATCTCTTTACTTTCAAGTGTGGGAACATTAGAGTTTGCTTCTTAATGATTATAACATTCAGGAATGTTGGCACCTTTTCTTCCTGACTTCACGTTATGAAACCCAGAGAGTGTTGAGTAACAGGATGTACATTCATGCCATTTTCGGTTTCTTTGGGGGTTCATTTGGGAAACCTTCCTTCGAGCAAGAGCTACAGTGGTTAGACATGGAGCAGCCCTTTAACCTCAGGGCTATTGCCTCCAAAGTAGTGTAAAGGTCCTGGTGTGTGGAGTAAGAGTTGGATCCTGTTCCTCATCAGTTAGGAGCCATTGTTTGCAAATGTGTTCCCCGATGGAAAAGGATTAGGTCCCGGACAGTAGAGAACATTATGTTCATATTGCAAAATCTTGGTATGACCTAGTCTTGGGCTGATGGGGATTTGATAAAACATTCTTCTTGGCTGAAAATGTCATCATAGGGCTCAGCATATTGCCGAATCCCACCCCGCCAGCCCCCCTCTCCTTCACACTGCAAGGCCAGATTTAGAGAAGTCCCTTTGGCTCTGTTGGAGTTGCCTCAAGGCTGTGGGAAGACCACAGGACTCCAGTCAGAAAACTGACTTTGCTTCCCTAACGTGGGAGCAGGTTGTTTTAACTCTGCAACTTAAATATTCTCATTGCAAACTGGGGACCGTAATACTTGATTCTGTTTATCACCCAGGGTTTTGTGATTATCAGATAAACCTCTCTCTACCTCTACCTCTGTCTACTAACCTACCTATTGACCAACAGTGGAACAATAGATTGACAGAGATAAAGGGACATATGGACGTGGGAGGCAGTCTAGCACCATGACCATGATGTGGATTCAAATTCTGTGTGGCTCTGAGAAAGGTACTTAACTTCTTAAGTCTCAGTTTCTCCCTTTGGTAGAGAGGGATGAAAATGACAATATTCACCTCAGAAGGTTATGAAAATTAAATGAGATGATGTATGTGGAAGCACTTAGCACAAAACCCAACACATTGTAAGCTCTTAACAAATACTAGCTATGGTCATCATCTTTATTGTTAGGAGAATAATTCGAAAATTATAGGAAGTTATATACATGCAGAGAGTATTACTATCTTTTAAATTTGCTATTTATTTTGGCAAAAGCAATTCTGAGGCTTACAAGTTGTTCTTCAGGAAAATGAATTATTCACCAGGTTATTGGCCTCAGCACATTTCATCCTCAGCAGGAACAAGAGAAGTGCAAAATCTGCTGGCTGCAGCTGTGGCCCACTTACAGGATGCACTTGAGGAAATTCAGCACAGTGAGAACCTGGCTGTAACCGTTTTTTGTGAGGTCAATGTCTTTTGCAGAATAGGATCAATGTTGAAAAGATGCCTGGAAAGTGAATCTATGCATATTGAAAGCTATCTTCTTATTAAGTTTCCTTACAAATGTACAAACATGTTCAGCCAGAAATTGGGACATAAAATCACACTGGGAAACTTAGCTGATATTTCCAGTTCCTTCTTGAATAGAAAAATAATAAGTGTGTGTTAATAAGATAAACTATAATTGTAAAAGAGCTGGGTTTTACTTTCAATGTGGTATCTTGAAACCCAAGAGAGGTAATTCATGCTGACAGAATATCAAAGTCACCTGTGGATTTTTTTTTTTTTAATATAGTTGTCCAGCCTTACCCCTTATTCTTCTGATTCATAAGTCTGGGTAAGGCTCAGGATTTTTATTTTCTTTTTGGTTTGTTTTAGCTCCACATTTGATTCTTATATACAGCTAACAAGAACCATTGGAAACAAAGATGGTGGCCTCCTAACTGAATAGAACCCAATTGCTGAATTAGTAATTCAGAACTCTTAATTCTGTACTTTGATTTATAACTGCATTTCATTGTTCAGATCCTGTTTTCTAGCTCTTATTTTAGAAATGACTTTTTTCTTCCTGTACAAGCTTATCTGAGCTAATGAAGAGATGTGGTGGCGGGGAAAGGGAACAGGTGACAGGAACATAGAGATGGAAAAAACAGAGAACCCTGGCTAGAATTCACAGAAGAATTTAAAGAAAGTGAAACAAGATTGTATTTTTGGAACAATATATACAATTTTTTGGAACAAAGAAAAGGCAATGAATTCTGAAGAGTTTTCAGATAATGAATATGCAACCAATGAGTTATGAAGTCATGACTTATAAAAGTTTTTTTTTCTTTACTCATTTATGACTGGAATATATAATCCACCTAAAATAACACACATAGGTGCAAATACTGGAAGTAGTTTTCGTAAAGAGCAGAGAAGGATCAGGATTTAGTAACTGTGATTTCCCTGCAGAATCCTGCTGCCTCTTTATGGGTATAGTAGGTAATTCCAAGATGGCTGCCCTCAATTCTGTTCCTCACTTCAGAAGTCGAAGCTTAAATCTAGGCTGACATTAGTGATTGTTTAACTAATAGAATGTGGCAGAAATTATATTCTGGGACTTGCAAGTCTGGGTCACAAAAAGCCTTAGAGCTTCTGCCTGAATCTCTTAGAACACTCACTCCTTGGATGCCTCCAAACCCAGCTGCCATGCTAGGAGAAACCCAAGTGACATAGAGATGACAAACGTAAGTGCTCTGGTTGATGTTCCCTGCTGAACTCTCAGCCAACAGCCAGCATTAACCACTAGCCAGATAAATGGATCATCTTTGATGTTCCTATCCATTAGAGTCCTCAGATGATGCAGCTACCCTAGCAGCCTACTGAATATCAGGTGGACCAGAAGAGCCACCCAATCAGCTTTCCAAATTGTGAGAGATAATCAACTATTGTTTTAGGCCACTAAGTGTTGGACTGGTTTGTTATACAGCAAAAGATAACTGAAAAAAAGAAAAAGAAAAAAAAAAAAAAGAACCTTAGTTGCTACTCTGTATTTGCCAGTAATAGGGAGATATTGAATTTGTTGATTTTATGCATTCATCTCTTCATCCATCCATGCATCCATCCCTTCATCCAACCATTCTTCCTCCCATCACTCTATCTATCCAACCATTCATCTGACACTTATTGAACATCTACTGTGAAAAGGACAGTGGAAGACACATATTTATTTTTCTCATTCAACAAGTATTTATTTAGAATTTATTACTTCCAGATATTGATCAATGAGTTGATAAAAGCAAATAAATGAGTTACAATCAAGGAAATATGACAGAAATGGTCATATTGGCTTACACTCCAGTGGGAGAAGATGGAAAAGAAAGAGATATCTAAATAAACAAATGGTGTAATGTAGAAGAGTACTATAAAGAAAATAAAACACTACTATGAGATAAAGATTTTCTGAGGTACTAGGTAAGTGTGACTGTTGTATGGCGGTGGCTAGAGAAGGTGTTTCCTAAGAAAGTGACATTTGGATGGAGACTTAAATGACAAGGAGACAGATGTGTGAAGGACTGGGGTGAGGTGAGAACTTTTCTTTAAAAAAGAAAATGTGGTAAAGGCCCTGAAAAGTGAATCAGATTGATATAGAGGAGGGACAGCAAAAAGACCAGTGTGATTGGAACACTGGAATAAGGGAGAGAAGAAAAGATGGGGAAGGAGGAAGCAAGACCTCATGGGCCATGCTGGGGATTTTGAATTGAATTTGAAATATACTGGGGAGCTCTTGCAGGATTTTAAGCAGGGAAGAAGTATAATCTGAATGTATTTTCCATAAATCACTCTTGCTGTTATGTGGACAAAGCTGTTGAGGGGGAAGAGTGATGAGTGGAAGTAGGGAGACCATTAGGAGGCTTTTGCAGTGGTCCAAGTGGGATGCGATGGTAACTACTAGGTTGGTAGTAGTTGGGGTAGTGAGAGAAGATCCTATTCAGAACGTATCTTGGAGGCAGAATCAACAGAACTTGCTGATGGGTTAGATATGAAGTGTTAGGAAAAGAGAAGAATAAAGGATAATTCCTATTATTATAGACTGAGCAACTGGGTGAATAGTGGCATCGTTAAACAATAAGGGTAGATTGGAGAGGAGTGTGAACTGGGGGTGGGCAAGTTCTGTTTTGGCCCTAGTTAGTCCAAAATTATTAGGCATGCTAATGAAGACATTGAACAGACCATTGAAAACACAAGGAGGGAGATCAAGGGAGTTCTGAACTAGAGTAATCAGCGTACAGATTTTATTTAAAGCCATAGTTGTGGTTCCCCAGAGAGTGTAGAGTGACAACAGAGTCAAGCATATTGATTCATTTAAAAGTTGAGAGCAAGAGGAAGAACTCAGCAAAGGAGATTCTGAAGGAGCAGCCAGGTAGGTAAGAACAAACCCAGTAGAATGTGTTGTCACAAAGTCAAGTAAAAAAGCATTTAGGAAAGGAGGTGTACACAAGGAAATGTCAAATGACCTCAGAAGTTAGTAACATAAAGACAGAGTTATCTACTGGATTGGGCAAATGGAGGATGTTGTGAACTTGACGAGAGTAGTTTCAGTGGGGTGATAGAGACAAAATCCTGATAAAAGTAAGTTAAAGAGGGGAGGTGAAGACTTAGAGACAGAAAAGAGAGTTTACTCTTTTAATAAGTTTATCTGTAAGGAGGGAAAATGGGGCAGTTGTTGGAGGGGGACACGGGGTGAAGGGAGTTTTTTTTTTTAAATGGAAGAAAGTATGCTATATTTGTCTGTTAATTGGAATGATCCAAGAAGAGGGAGAAATGCTTGATATAAGAGACAGGTGAGATCATTTCAAATGCAAAATCTTTGAGTAGATTAGGGGAGATGGGGTCTAAAGCATAAGTCACAGGGCTGGCTTAGATAAGAGCAGTACCTGTTTATATATATATTAATAGGCAGGAACACAAAGTACTCAAGAACAGAAACAAGCAAGCTAAAATTTTGTTGATGAGAGGAATTAGCTATTCTTATCTGATCTGATCTCTAGGCACTCATGGCTTTGTAGGGAAGCTCAAATAAGTTGCCAAGGAGATAAAGAGTATAAAGGGGTTACAGATGAAACGATATAGAAATCAAAAGGAAAGAACAGAAGTTGCTTCCAAAAGGGGGTTTAGAAAATAGATTTTTATTTTTCAAGTTCCAAAAATTTCACTTAGATTCAAAGGACTTTAAATTGAGCCTATCTGTAGTGAGATATTGATTTTTTTTTCCCCTTTACCTTCCAGACACTCACACATACACGTGTGCGTGCTGGTGCAAACATGTGCTTATACACACACAAATCAACTTTCTGACACTCAAGGTGGGCACGTGATCAAGCCTGGGCCAATTATAATGCCCCCTACTCTGGACCTTTGTGACTGGACCAGGAATGAGAACATAAACTAGCCAGGCCAATCAGCCTCTTTCCCTGTGGTTATTTTAAATAGGAAGTGGACGAGGGAAATCTGTTCTCTCTTTACCCAAGAATGCAGTTCTGAGTCAGCTTCTGGCCCTGCTCTCCACTGCGTTAAAAAAGCCCATCTCAGTGGAAGGGGATGAGGTCAGCACATTGATAGAAGCTGCGTGGAGAGGTGAGAGGAGAGAGAGAATTTCGGTGCTGGCTGAAACTCATTGTATGGTTGAAGCCCATCTCCCTACATCCTGTGTTTTGTAGGAACCGACGACTTCTTGTCTTTGTACTTAAAACGAATTCAAGTTTGTGTCTGTTGCTTGAAACTCAAAGAATCTCAACTAACAACCCACTCCTGGGCACATGCAGGGACAGTCACCCCTCCTGCTCCTGTGGCAGTCATCACTGCTCTTCTGGCTTCCTTTCCGGGGAGACTTGACCCTGTCCTAGCATTCTTATCAACACAAGGCCCTGGTCGACTTTGGGTAAAGAGAGTTGGAACATGGACGAAAGGTAACTGGCATTCCTGGCCTCACATCTGGGTGTTAATTTAAACACATTTCTTAGATTTGAAAGACTTTTTGCTTTTATAGTCTCTCCCTGGTTCATGTACCTGAGTTGGTATTTGCTCACACAGAGGGAATAAACTCGTAGCACTTATCGCCAGCCCAGTCTTCCTTCTGGGCTGGTTTGCTTTCATCAGACATGCATTGTGGTGTAAGCCTCGAATGTGTCAGAGTCACTGTTCTTCCCCAGGAGCCTGTTGGGATAACCTTTATTTGGGGCTCTCTTTAAGGCCCTTACCAGCATCTGACATTTGGATTTGGGTTAGGAGATCCTGTCTGCAAGCCACCACCCACCAGGAGGCCGCAGCTAAGAGAAGACAATAGCGCTGACATCAGACAATTGTCAGAGGGGATGATCAGAGCTCTCCCCTTGATTCCTTCCTCATGTTCAGGCCTGGAAAGAGAGGGTGGGAGCTGGCAGTCCAAACTTGTCTGGGAGAGCAGAAGTTCCCTGACTTGGTCTATGCGTGTGTGGGTCTGTGTCTCCAGGCCAGGATCAGCATGGGTCCCACAGTCGCACCCAGGGCCCTTTAAGAGGAGCTCCAAGGGAACAAGCTCTCTGAGGCACAGGGAGGTGCTGGCCAGCCCTCCACCTTGTTTCTCATAGAGAGTAAGCTCTCTTTCACTTTAGCCTAACATATGCAAGGAAAAAAGTTTTTCTTCCTCTTTCACCTTATAGTTGGGAAAACGAAGGGTAACTTTGTAATAGGAAACTAAAGTTGGTGCCCCTTTTCGAAGGGGACTGTGGCTGGTACTGATGAAGTTTAGAATATAGGTGAGGTTCAGTGGGGGTGGCACCAAGAAAGAATTTTGAGACATCTTTGGTGCAAAATGGTGGTTTATTAAAGCATGGGGACAGGACCCCTGGGCAGAAAGAGCTGCTGCCCCCGGGGGTTGTGAGGAGTGGCAGGTTTTGTACGATGGGGTTGGGGGTGGTAAGGAAAAAGGGAGGTTTCAATAGAACTTTCGTATGCTAAAGAAGACCTACAGGATACTGGATAGCAGAGGCCTTGCCATTGTCAAGGTTTTTCCCTCTAGCAAGGTATTAACATTAAGATAGTTGGGAGATTCCTGAAGAATGTCACATTTGTCCCACCCAGGAGTGGGGGAGGGGGAAGGTTGCAGGTGTCAGCCAGCCTTCTGTTCCCACATCAGTACGTCTGAGGAGCTGCCAGCTACTGAGAGGCCACAGCAGAGCGGCCCAGTCCTGAGCCTTGGGACTGTCTTCTAGAATCAAGTCATCAGATCCAGGTTCCTTCTCTTCTTACGTCAGAATCTGACCTGGTCCAACTCTGACCTCTCACCACTATCTCCCTTTGCTCTGTACCCCCCTGAAAATCTGTGCTGTATCCTTCTTAATGCCTGGGGCTGCTCCCCATGATGGAGCTTTGGAAATCCGTTCCTGCTTCTCCTTGGGCCCCATCCCCCATCAACTTTATCTGGTTAACTTCCGGTCACCTTTCATGATGCCTCGTGCTTCACTTCTGCCACGAATGCCTCCTTCACCACCGCAGCCCGGGCCCCATGCTTCTTCTAGGTTTGCAAGACATCTTGTCATGTTGAATTTGGATCACCGACTCATGGAGTTGCCTCCCAGTGATTCCGTTTAATCTTGAGGAGGAGAAACTGAGGAAAAATGGATTCGTTCTGAACTGTTTATGCCCGGTGTACCCAGACTCGAGAGTGGTTCTGAGGCCAGCCTGTTGAGCGATTATTTTTCTGAGGAGGCAACATCAGATTGCACTGCATGATGACAGCGGAGATTGGGGTGTGTTCCCATGGCCAGCCATCCTGGGAGTAGGTGGCCCCTGAAGCGGTGATGGGTGAGGACTTGAGAAGTGAGTGTCAGTCTGGACTTGGAGGAAGTCGCTTCCTTTGTGAGCCTTGGGTACAAGGAGGGGGACACAGTTTGGTCACGTTTCAATGACATGGATCCAAGGAGAGTTATTCCAGGAGGCAGAGCATGCTGGCTCAGGTCCCATGAAGAGACATTAAGAGAGAATGAGCACAAGGCCAGCATTGGTCAGGGAGGGTCAAAGCAGGACTTGTGGGTTATCCTGTGATTGTGGTTCCCTGCTAGTGTCATTAAGCTTTCAGTAACATCCAGTGAAAAGTTCCATTTGCTTCTGTGATCTGCTGTGCAGAGTTAACGAGGAGGGCTTGGTGCCTGCTTGGGATGAAGCAGGTGAAAAGCGGTGGCATGCTGCAAGGCCTGGGTCGAGGTAGCTGCAGTGGCCACCGGTGGAAAGTCTGGCAAAGCAGCTGTTTCTCATGGGTCATCACCAGCAACCTGAAGGCCAGGGTGAATAAATAAGGCCATTCTGCTCTTTCACAAAATGAGGCAGCCTGGAAGTTCTAGTTTTGGGCAACGAAGTGATTGGAAGCCTGTGCTCCTAATACTAATTTGAGGTACACAATTATGGTTTTAATTTATTGATTTATTGATTTAAACCAGTGTTCTCAACTGGGGGTGATTTTGCCCCCGGAGGGGACCTCTTGCCACATCTGGAGACATTTTTGGTTGTCACGATGAGGTGGGTGCGGACCAGAGTTGTGGCTAACCGTCCTCTGATGCAGGGGACAGTGCCCCACAACAAAGAATGAGCCAGTCCAAATGTCGGCAGTGCCCACTTAAGTCGTGCCTGACCGGAAGAGCAACTGAACAAAGCAAACACCGGGGTCAAAGTCATTGCAACTCCTCTGGATCCAAGCACTGGCGGTTAAGCCTCTCCCTGCGGCCCCTCGCAGCGTGCGGGAGAGCCGGCTTTCTCAGCGAATTCGGCTTCCTGATGCAGAGCTGAATACAGAACCTGCCAAGCGGAGATTCAACCTTGTTTAGATTCTTGCTGGCAGCTAATGAAGAAGCTGCTGTGTACTGGAGCCATTATCTGAACCAAAAATAACACAAGAAATTGATTAATTTCATCTAAAAATAGGCAGGCGCTTTGCTATGTCAGCCATGATAATCAGGCTCCAAGCTGATTATACCGCAGCACCCGAGTGGAAACTGGGAACCAGAGCGAGGAACAAATCTGGTCCCATAGCAATCATTTCCTCCTCCACCGGCTTTTTTTCTTCCTTCTCTTTCTTCCTACCTTGCTCCTATTTTTCTCCTCTACTTCTTATTCCTCTGTTTTCCTCCGTTTTTCCTTGTTTTCGAAGGTTCTTCCTTTCCTTTTCCTTAACCGCCTGTAAACACCGCCTCCAGCCCCGCCCTCCCGCCCCAGCCCCGCCCCCAGCCCCAGCCCCGCCCCCAGCCCCAGTCTCCGCCCAGCTCACTTCAGTCTCCGCCCACCAAGCCCCAGTCTCCGCCCACCCAGCCGCAGTCTCTACCCCCCCTTCCTACCCCAGACTTTTTTCTTTTTTTTTTGAATTAACATGTAATGTATTATTTGTTTCAGGGGTACAGGTCTGTGAATCATCAGTCTTACACAGTTCATAGCACTCACCATAGCACATACCCTCCCCAACTGCCCTCACTCCCCAGACTGCAGGAATGCCTCCCATTGCTTAGAACAGTTTCTTTCTTCTTTCTCTTCTTCTTTTTTTTTAATGGTTTTTATTTATTTATTTGACAGAGAGGTAGAGACAGCGAGAGAGGGAACACAAACAGGGGGAGTGGGAGAGGGAGAAGCAGGCTGCACCCCCACCCCCAGCAGGGAGCCCCATGCAGGGCTCCATATGGGAGGCTGGATCCCAGGACCCTGGGATCGCGACCCCGGCAGAAGGCAGATGCTTAATGACTGAGCCGCCCAGGCTCCCCTTAGAGCAGTTTCTGACAGCAGGGTCTGTATCTACTTGTGGCACAGGATATAATCTTAGGTAGTAGATAGATGACTGTTGGTTGTTAAGAAGCACAACTATTTTAATGTTTTTCTAAAGGAAAAAGTCAGTACACATAGCCCATTATTTCCTGAATATTTGTGTTTAAGATGAGATAAAGTTAGGTATTTAAGCTAAAAGAAGTATTTCAATTTAAACAGAAAGTTAAGTAAATAATAATACTACCTTATACTAGGATGAACTATATGTAATTGCCGATAACTGATTATTTTTGACTTACAAAATGGAAATTTCATGTTTTCACCTAATACAATAAAATCCATGTTCCTCGGCATATGTGAAGTCCCTTACTGCCTGGCCCAATTTATTTTTCAATTCTGAGTTTCCAGTTTTTCCCTAGACGAACCTTCTGCTTTAATTAGATCAGCAAATACCAAGGGCCAATTGCAAACTAGGTACTAAGCAAGGTCTTTCCATTGCAGATATGATTTCAGATCAACAGTCCCCATCCCTAAGGAGCTTACCATCAACAGGAGAATGCTGTGGAGATTTTTGGTTGTCACAATGATTGGGGAGTACATTTAGGATATTTAGGGAGTGGAAATCAGGGATGCTGATTTTCCTGCAATGCATGGGTTGGATTCCTCAATAAAGAACTGGTCCACCTCAATAGCAGCCACATGAGAGACACTGATGGGGGCTACGAGAGGTAAAAAGGAATAAGGAGAAGGAACATCTTGCCAAATAAGGGAGTTCAGAGAAGTCCCAGAGAAGGTGGCATCTGAGCTGAGTCCCTTAGGAGGAGGAAGATGTGGTTCATCAATCGGAGCAGGAAAAGCCTTCTAGGCGGACAGAAAAACACATTATTTTTGGAGATCTGAATCAGCTTAGCTCCTGTCTTCCCTCATCTGGCTTCTACTGTGGACTGAGTTTGTACAAATCCATTTCTTTTTTTTTTAAAAGATTTTATTTATTTATTTGACAGAGAGACAGAGATTACAAGTAGGCAGAGAGGCAGGCAGAGAGAGAGGGGGAAGCAGTCTCCCTGCTGAGCAGAGAGCCCGATGCGGGGCTCGATCCCAGGACCCTGAGATCATGACCTGAGCCGAACGCAGAGGCTTAATACACTGAGCCACCCAGGCGCCCCTGTACAAATCCATTTCTATGCAGGACATTCCATTCCCACCCTTCAATAAGTGGCTCATATGCTATCTCCTTTATAAAGTCTTAGTGACTCAACTGAGGGTGATTTCTCTCTAGGCTTTTGGACCCCAGGGATGCCTTTTGGTCTTTGCACCCTTCCCCCCTTCCCTACTGGGTTGTGATTTCTTTGAAGGGAAGACCTGTTTTATGACCTTTTTTTGCACTTGGCAAATGATCACTAATAAATAATATTGTTTGTCTTACACTACCTTATACTGACAAATGCATTGTTTCTTTTTAAAGATTAAAACACATACTTAGCAAATTTGCTCCCACAATGGCTCAATGCAACAGTTTCACAAGTACTTTAATCCTATCTTGTAAGTCAATAATTCTCAGCTGGGGACAGTTTTGCCTCCCAGGGAACATTTGGTAATATCTGGGGACATTTGTGGTTATCATGACTGGTGAGGGGTGCTACTGGTGTCTAGTGCGTAGAGGCCTGGAATGCTACTAAATATTCTACGGTGCACAGGACGGTTTCCCATGTAAACAATTTTCTGGACTGAAATGGCAGTAATGCTGAAGTTGAGAAACCCTGGTGTAGATTAAGAAATGCAAGCAACTTCCTGAAGGTTGTGCAGCAAATTGCTGACAGATTAACTGTCCAGAACCTAGGACATCAGTACCACCAAAGAGTGGAGGAAGAATCAGCTGTGGAAGCAGGTGACCCGGCTCCTGGTGGGGCTTACTGGAAAGTCCCTGACTCACATCTCACATTCCTGCCTTGTCCTTTAATGCCTCCTCTTGCCTCAGTTGCCTCTCCAATTGCTACACTGTTTTATTTTGTATATGACGTTGGGTATTAACTTCTTAAGCCTCAGTTAATCTATTCTTAAACCTAACACATTCTCCATCACGTAGTAGGTGAAAGATTACATGAGATAGTATACATGGAAGTGTGCCAGGTATATTTATGACATACCTACTATGTGCTGGGTATAATTCTGAACACTTTGTGGGGTAGGAACTACTATTAGTTCCATTTTACAGGTAAGGCAACTGAGGCTCAGGGAGGTAAGGTAAATTATCATAGTATCACAGCTAGTTAAGTGATGTAGCTGGGATCGGAACCTTGAATCCATGTGCTTAACCACTATATATACCGCGCACTATGTGTGAGTGTCTAGGCACCACATTCTTCTGCCTCTTGCCATCTTGTCATTTCATCCTCTCTCTGCTGATAAAATCTCGCATCCTGCTGTGAGAGAGGGTTCCTGGTGCACAGCCCGCATTTCTGCTCTGTTTACCCTACTTTGGGCTCAAGCTGCTTCTTCAATTGCTAGGTTATTTCTCCGTGCTTTCTGTATCAAGAAGACCCAAGCTATGATCAGTTGCAGCAATCCAAAAGATACTCAAAGGAAAGTGAGGGGCCCAGATCTGCTCAGCTGGCCCCAGGGGGTTTTCAGGATGTGTAAGTTTCCCAGCTAGGGCTGCTGTAAGAAAGTTACACAAAATGAGGTGGCTAAAAACAGCAGAAATGCTCTTATTCTAGCTAGAGGCTTGAGGTCCCAAATCAAGGTGTCAGCAGGGCCATGCTCCTTCTGACACTCAGGGGAGAATCCTTCCTTAATTCTTCTTAGTTCCTGGTGATGGCCAGCAACTTTGGCATTCCTTGGCTTGCATCTGTATCTTTCCAATCTCTGCCTTTTTTGTCACAGGGCATTCTCTCTGTGTGGCTCTGTGTGGGCTCTCCTCTTCTTAGAAAGACATCAGGCCTATTGAAGTAGGGCCCACCCTGTTCTCGTATGGCCTCACCTCAACTTAGCCAATTATATCTACAAGGACTCTATTTTCAAATAAGGTCACATTCAGAGGTCCTAGGACTTAGGACTTCAGCATATCCTTTTCTTTCGGTTCGGGGGACACAATTCAACCCATAACAAAGGACAAATTTCTATCTGTCTCTGTCATCCTCTGGAAACGGGCCTCTGCTCAGGGCTTGGCCATCTCTGAGCCTCACTCTGCCTTCCCCAGGCTCTTTGGAGGACAGATACTGTGTTTGCAGCTCCTTATCTTCAAGGAAATGAGGTATCACATGTCCTTGTCAGAGTCCCTGCTATTTCATATGTTAGTTGATCCAAATAAATGAACTCTTGAATAAATACCATCTGGCCCTGCTGAGTCACTTTCTCAAGTGGCCCCCATTGCTGCTTCCCGTCAGGGGCATCCGTCTCTGCTGATGCCATGATTACTAGAGCTCATGGGAAGAACTCAGCTTGTTTCCCACCCTGATCCCATTTCTGCATCATAGACTTGTGAGGTACCCCTGGGAGGTTGTGAGCTGGCCTTCCTCAAATAAAATGTTCCTGCTCACTGTTCCTAAAAGTAATTATAAAGATCAGTCCTTACCCTTCTTTTCCCTTGTGCTCTTTTGTGAAAACGTGAGTTTGAAAATAAAACAAAGGACTTTATTACAGCAACTTTCATGGAAATTAAAACAAACATTCACCCACATACTCTTCATGTCTAACCAAAAAGAACTGTTAGAAACTTCATTTCCCAATTTTTAGTCAGAGCATGCATATTTTTACATTAATTGCAACATGAATAAAATGGTCTGTCCTATTTTTCTACTTTAACATTATTTTTAAAGGGATTTTTTTTAATGTTGCAACATGGTCATTTTGATGACTGCAAGATACTTCCATTGGGGTAGTTTACCGTAATTTAATTAATCATAATGTCTTATCAGACATTTAAAATTTGGATTTTTTTTTTTACTCTAAATAACAAACTGTAAGTATACTACAATGAATTTCTTTGTTTAAGTTCTTTCTTTTCTTTGCATTTGTGTCTTAGAGTGAGTTACCAGGAGAATTCCTTTGTTAAAAGGCATGACTATATTGGCTCTTAATTTATTTTACTGATTTGGTCTCTAAAATGATTCGTCCAGCGTATTCGTGTTCCTTTTTCCTTATAATTTCTGTATAATTCATTGGGCTTTGTAATTTTTAATTTTCTTTAAAATTATTTGAGTGGGTATAAAAGAGATACCTTAATGCAATCTTACTTTGTGCATCTTTGGTTAGCAGTGAAAACAAGCACCTTTAAAATATATATTATCTAACACCCCTGACAGCATAGAAAAGCTATTCACTTATGCATCAGTCCAGGTTACCTGTATTGAAGAATGCTTCCTACCATCCACATGTGCACCAAGGAGAAAAGGAACAGCCTCCTCTTCCTTTTCTTGCACATCTAGGGAGCTACTTCGGAGCTCAAGCAACTGTAGGCAGTGGAGTTGTCTATGTACTTTAAATCTGCTCTTTCAGGTTTTCATGGCTCAAAGGGACAGGACAAGAGCAACTTGTATCACTTAGCATGTGCTTCCATTGGGAGCAGTGGGGTATTCACTCAAGTTTCTTTTGCTACACTGACCACAGAATGTTATTAGAAGAGTGGATAGGAGAATGGGTGGTTTGAATTGGGAAACTGACACCATAGTATTAAACATTCCCCAGTCACAAACCCAAATACACTAGCATCAAAATGCAGACCTAGGGTCCCAGTTAACTGTGTTCTGAATATAAACCTATAATAAAGTTTTGCTGGGATGAAGACAAAGAGAAAGAAGGAAGGTGTGTAGGAAGGATGAAGACATATAGGGGACACGTGGCTATACCAGGGGTCAGCAGACACTTCTCTAAAGGGCCAGATTGTAAATATTTTAGGCCTGTAGGCATATGGTCTGTCACAGCCCCTCAGCTCTTCCACTGTAGGTAGCACGAAAACAGCCACAGACAATTCTTAAATTAATGGGTGTGGCTGTGTTCTAAGTTTATTTATGGGCACTGAGATTTGAATTTCATTTGATTTCCACGTGTGACAAAATATTATTTTTCTTTTGAGTTTTTTTTTTGTTTTTTTTTTTTTTACTTTTACCATCTGAAAATGTAAAAACCACTCTTGGCTCATAGACAATGGGCTGGATTTGGCCCAAGGGATGGAGTTTGCTGATCTCTTGAGTTATAGTCAGGAAAGGAAGGATGGTGTTGTGAAGTGGTTTTCAAGCTTTTTTAGCAGGAGACTTTTTTATGAAATCCTATATATATAGTAGCGGAAAACTGCTTGGGTTGGGCGAGGAGGACATAGAGGCTGAGAAGTAGCTCTTCTAGTTCTCTGCCTCCTCCTACATGTAAGGCAACCTCTGCATCACCTCTGGCTATGGAAATGAGGCTGACCCAGAAATCCCGAAACTGGCTTCTAGTCACTCCGCTGCTACAACACCTTGCATGTGATGGGTGCTTATTTAGTTCACTCATCCAATTAGTGGATGGAGGACTGCTGAACAAGCTGTGAGCCCTCGGACTGGTTTCTATAGCTCACTGGTTTCAGCTTCTTCTTTAAAAATCAAGTTGGAGTTGAAGAGAAAAGGATGGAATGATGTCTGTGGTCTCTTCCAGCTTTGTTTTCTAGGTTGTGTACCCTCCAATATTGGAAAGGTCATGGCTCATTAAATTTGATGAATGTAAAGCATGGCCTTAGCTTCACTCGATTAATTGCTACTTTTTTCCTCAAGCCCTTGCTCCTAGGTTGATTAAACATAATTGGAAGTCATACAGGAAGAAATGATGGGTGTGGTAATGGGAATGTATTGATACTGAATTATCTAAACTCTCTTTCTTGTTCTACTAATTGAAAAAATGGAGTGTTCTTCAACTGGAAGGTCAGTTCCTTGAAGTTAGCAATGGGCTTTTTTTTTTCCTTTTTCATTGCATAAGATCCTGAGTACAGTAGGTATTTTTTTTAAATATGACTGATGTTGATGCTAATAATGATAGCTGCTCCTCTGATCCCTTGCTAGTTCTGCTAAAGCTACACTAGCTTACTATCTCCAAATACACTAAGCTCATTTTCCTCTGTCTGGAAAAGCAGAGCCCTAAGTCTTTACACAGCTGATTGTTTCTCTCCATTTAGGTCTCAGTTTTCATAGCATCCCCTCAGAAAGATCTTCCCTAGACAGTCTACCTAAATAGGACCACCTCCCTTCCCTATCACTATCCTATGCAGCAGCCAGCACCCATCCAACCTGTCTTCCGGTACTCACATCTTTGTGTAGTCTCATCATTTATTGAACTAGGGTTGCTGTGTGACCCACTGCACACAGTAAAAGTGATGGTGTATCTCCTCTAAGACTGGTTGTAAATGACCATGGCTTCCATCTTGGGTGTGTGATGTCTCTTTTGGATCATTTGCTCTGGGGAAAGCCTGCTGTCATGTCTTGAGGATATTCATGCATCCTATGCAAAAGTTCACATGGAGAGGAACTGAAGTTTCTGGCAACAACCAGTGAGGAATTGAGACCTGCCAACAGCCATGTATGCGTGTGAGTTCAGAACAGGATCCTCCCCCAGTTGAGCTTGTAGATGAGGCTGCAGCCCCAGCCCACAGCTTGACTGCAACTTCATGAGAGAGACCCTGAGCCAGAATCATCTAGCTAAGCCATTTCCAGATTCCGGACTCACAGAAAGTATGAGATAATAAATGTTTGCCGTCTTAAGCTAAGTTCTGGGGTAATTTGTTACACAACAATAGATAACTAATATACAATGATTTATTTACTTTGCAATGCTTTTCATTATCTGATATTGCCTTACTGACTGAATAAGTGAGTAAAAGAGATGGAATCACAAACAAGTAATTTACAACACATGCTATAAGAACAATGAAAAAATTATGTTTGAGGTAAGTGTAGGTCAGCAGTTCTCAAAGTGTGCTCTCTGGGCCAGCAGCATCGGCATCGCTGGGAATATAACAGAATGCAAAGTCTTGGGTCCCATACACAGACCTACTAAACCGGTAACTTTGGGGATGGGGCCCAAAAAACTGAATTTTAACAACCCTTTCAGATTGTTCTGATGCACACTAACATTTGAGAGTTACTGGGGGACCATTATAGAAGCACGAAGGAGGGCACCTGTACTGGTCTTGGGCTCAGGATAAAAAGGGAGGACACCAGGAAGACATCCTGGAGGAGGAGACACTAGAAATAGGTATGTAAAGATGATTTCATCTTAAGCCTCTGAAGTGAATGTAATAGCAGCAGAAGTATAAAAGTAGATAGAGAATTCTTTTTGTAAAAGAAGTGACTCCTTTCCTCAGGATAATGGGAAGTTTTCTTAGCAGAGATGACAACTGTGTAGGAGTTTTCCAAGAGAAGGAAGTGAAAGGAGGATTCCAGGCAGAGAGGACTGAGTGAGAGAAAGCCCAGAGGTAAGTGGCCTGCCGTGATTACATTGCAGGGTCATTAGTTGCAAGTCGTAGCAAGTGGTGAAGCTGAAAATGTAGGCTGGAACCAAACTGCTCCAAGCTGAGCAGAGGATCTGGTAGGTGGACAGCAAGATGGACATAGATAGTATTTCTGAATTCTAACACTGTGAGGCCAGATGGTGGGATGGATGCATCTCTGAAACGAAAGTTGCAGGGATGCACCTGTAACAGGAGGCCATCAAGGTGAGAGGAAGAAAAGGTGGCTGTTCTCTTCCTCTTCATTGACTGCTCTGCTTCAGGCACTGGAGCCTCCCTCTATCTGCCCAGACAACAGGCTCCTCCAGTCTTCAGGCAGGAACTGGGGCAGGTTTGATCACAAAGGGCAAGTTGTTTTGGGGACGGAGCAAGACAAAGACATTCCTTTCCTTGTGGCTAGGAGGCAAATCATACTTCTTACACCAATACTGCTTTTGCCCTTCTGTCTCTCCCAGGCACTCCTTCCCCAACAGGACCCCCTACCTGCCCCTCCGCCCCCGGTCATTGGACTAGGGTGGGGTCCAGTGCAGTTACATGTAGCTTGCCTTTTGGGTGAGAGCATCGTTTATATGGCTTGCCCTTCTACGGAGTCACAGGGACCATGTTGTGTCCAGAACAAGGAGTTCTGAGTAATCAACCACTGTACTTGCAGCCAAAGTACTGGAGATGGCTTACGGCTAGGCTAGCTCATTCCACAGTGATGTGTCCTTCACGCATACGTCCACATGGCTGTGTTCTTCGGGAGGTCCATTGATACTTTGTGTGTTACAGGACTAAGCCACATACTTTCTCTGAACATTTATTGAAAGAATAACAGACCAAGGGACAATAAGTGAGTGAATGAATACATGAATGCTGTGGTAAAAGGAATCTGGACTTTGGAGCCAGACAAAACTGGGTTTGAATTCCAGCTCCATCACTTACTTTTTAGATCACACTGGGCAAGTTATTTTGCCTTTCAGAATGTTTATTTCCTTATCTATAAAATGGGGCTCTTATTTAATTTGAAAGATTGAAAGATTTTTCTAAAGACCAAAGGAAATCAGATATATAAACGCACCTAGCATGAAGCTAAGTACTTAGTAGCCACCTCCAAAATGGTGAGTTACCTATAGATCGATGGTATTCAACCTTGGCTGCACATTAGAATCATCAGAAAGCTTTTAAATTTACTGACAACTGAATCCCACCCTAGACCAATTGAATCAGAATGTCTGAGGGTGGAACCTGGCATTTGTACTTTTTATAAGCTCCTCACGGTTATTTGGATATACAAGAAGACTGAGCATTGCTCCTATGGAAAATTGGTAATCCTGGCTGCACATCAGAATCGTTTCTGGAGCTTCTAAAACATACCAGTTCTAGGACTTCCTCCCAGAGAGTCTATTTTAATTGCTCTGGAGTGTGTGTGGGGGGGTGCCAGCATCAGATTTATTTAAAAGCCCCTAAATGATTCTAATATACAGCTAGGATAGGAAAAGACCCACCTTCTTACCCATCTGTTCACTTACCCTTCTGACCCATTTTATAACTATTTATCAGGAAGAATATTTGCAAATCAAAGGCAATTCCTTCTTCATCTAAGCTCTTAACACAGTATTTTCCCAAATAGTTTATTCACATATATCATAGTCATTTATAAATCTAACCCCTATTAAATGTGTAAGCTCCTTGAGAAAAGGGATATGATATTTGTCTCTTAAGGGTCTGGCACAATGCCTAGATGAGTAGGTGCACATTATTGTTTGTAGAAGATGAGTCTATGCATAGCCTCCTCAAAATATTGTAGCTAGTCTTATCCACTTACATAACTGGGGTTGTAAAAATCTGAGCCTATTAGGATCCATTTTCTGAAAAGATCAATGAATCCATTAGGACCAGTGAATCATTTATATATGGGTATACACACCTTTCCCCATCCTTAAGCTAAGTAGATCAGATGACTTTTTTTACACTTGAAAAAAAAAAAATGTATATATATATATATATATATATATATATATATGTATATAGTCTGGGAGTAGAGTTGACTTAAAATACAGTTTTATTCAAAGACTCAAAAAATCATGACCCAGACATTCTCTTTCTTAAATGTTCTCCAAGTAAAGTCATTCTCAAATATTGCCTCCTCACCATAGCCAGATGGCTGCTGAGCAACCAGATTTTATATTTTTTCAGGTTTGAGTTAAGCCAAATGAGCTAAAGTCTCCCAGAAGTTTAAGCAAAAGTCTGGTGATGATAACTCATTGGCTTTGATTGGACTGGATATCCAACCCTGAATGTATCCATATGACCAGGAAAAAGAAACATGATTGGTTTAACTAATGTGGTGCCTCACCTAAGACACATAGGCTGAGACTGATGGGGGCATGGTTTCTTCGAGAACGATGAGTATGGTTATCTGAAGGACAACTGGTTGCTTGGCAGCAAAAACAAAAACAAAAGTAGATATTTACTATAATCAAAATCTATTCAGTCAGTTCACTTAAAAACAAATTTTAAATTAAAAATTTAATTTGTCAAAAAGTAAAAAAATGCTTTATCATATGGATAAATATTCTCATATGTAGTTTGCATCTTAATGTCAAAGGGAATTCAGTATAAAAATTATCTGAACATATACACATTTCAAAACATTATGCCATTGTGAGATATTGTTGCAGCTGTTGGCAAAGAATAATATTATTTCCAGACCCTTAATGTTCATTGCCTGGCTTTGAGGGGAGACAGACACAGTGTGATTCTAATTTACACATAATAAATATGCAAGAAATAAATCCATCCATCCATCCGTCCACCCATTCATCCATCCTTTCATCCGTCCATCCTTCTATCCTTCCATCCATCTAACAAAAATAACATCCACCCATTTAACAAAACTATGTGTTTTAAGTACGCAGGTTTCCGAGATAAATAAAACAAAGTTCTTTCCCCAAAGGATCTCTGAATCTTGAGGGAACAGACATTCGTGAATTACCCATAACAGCATGATAAATGCTTTGCTTGAGGGATGAGCAAAATGCTGTGAGAGCACAGACCCAGTGGAGGACTCAGTGAAGAGTGCAATAAAGCGATTGCATTCTCAGGAGAGGAGAAGCTGCATCGAAAAGTGTAGATGCTACTTTCTGGAGCTTCTTAAAAAATCTCTCCGGTCTGTGGTTGACTTTCCTAGGAAGAGCCTTCCCGTATCCCACTTGCTTTGACTTGCTTCCTCAAAGCCCAACAACTTATTTGAAGTAGCGCAAAGGAAGCACTCTTAGAAAAATAAGAAAAAGTAACCAGCAACAAGAAATTTGTGCCTCAAATGATCTCTGGCCAGGTCATGTAATATATATTGTATTCTAGGGGTGTATCGGGCTACACTTGGACCACCCGTGCAGTAAAATGTAACACGGGTAGGGATGCTTCTTTGTTGGTATACCACACAATGTGACTTTAGAGGACAAGAAAAAATAACTCCTCAAATTCCAGCATCAACACTAGACTTTTTCTTTAATGCTTTGATATATTCACTTATCTACCTAGAAAAATACAGTGCTTTAGCTGCTACCAGGCATCAGTCATTTCTGCCTCAATGTGGCTGAGAGGGCTGGTCAGAGGTGGGATTGGAAAGGGAAACATATTTGTATTCCATTCAATTAATCTTTATATGGTGCCTTCAGGATGATGAATGTTTGCTAGTATTTGAAGATGTAGAGATGGAAGAATAAGATATAGGTGTGTTCTCAGGAATCAGTCTAATGGGGGAAACGGCAGTAAACAGTCACTGCAGGATGGTAAATGACAAGCTAGAGGTGATGCAGCATCATTTCAGACACTATGGGGCTGGCTTTCTGGAAATAACAGTGTGACTTGGTCGTCTGCAGGTGTTGGCATCTTTCTAGAATTTTGCTGAGGTCGAGCCCAGGCTTGGAACCTGAGCTAGTTCCAGTATTTGGTATAATCTGATATTTGTCTGAAAGAGTGACTTTTAGACTTTTACATGCTTAATTCTGGGAAATGCTTCTCTCAAAAATTATCTTAAAAATGACATTCAGCTGGCATTAGACACAACTGAAGATTAGGAAGTTTCGACTGAAGATTAGGAAGTTTCGACTGATGAGGTTAAGATTTAGCAGACATCAGACAGCGGCACAGAGGAATATCAAAGAGGGTATCTGAGAACCAGTTTTTTTGAAAAGCGCCCCCCGGCCCCAAGTGGACTTTAGAATGACCAGGAGCAAATAGAGAGAGGGGAATACGTGAGGGAGATTTTTCTGGAGAGCCATTGAAAGGCTGCGAGTACCTCTCAAAGGTGGCAGGTGTCTGCTCCTCACTTCAAACCAAATGTGATGGGGCTTCCCTGAGACCATTCAGGGAGCCTGATGTGTGTACCTAGGGGCTGTGGATTGAAAACCGACTCCCTCCATGGGACTCCAGCACGAAGGAGAAGTGACTCCAGTCAATTTGAGAGGAGCAAAGATGCCTCAGTGTCCTCTGGATCAGACGTGGGCTCACAGGAGAGAGAGCTGGCCTCAAGCTCTTTGCCACCTACCCATGGGGCTACCTCAATGTATGTTCGTGGAGTGAGAGCAGGTGTAGAGCAGTATCCACGTGCTTGGATGAATCTAGGTCCCATAGAACTGAGGTTGCAGTTGATGGGCTCAGCTAGGGCTTTTAGCTCAATTTGGAGCTGGCCTTCTGGAAAGTATAGAGTTCATAGGACTTGTCTGTTGGGTGCATAGACAGGAGAGCTATTTTACAATAATACTAGCTAAGTAAGGACTTTCGGACTCCCCTTACCTCTCTTTCTTCCCTTTTCCACCCTCATCTGAAAGGGAGCAAAGATCAAAAATAACCGCCAGCCCGTAGAGAAACTGGCAAACAAGAAAGTGAGAAGTAACTCTTGTCCAAGGAAGGTTACCTGACTATCACCGGCTCTAGCTGTTCGGGTGGGCCAGTGGAAGGGGAGTCTTCTTATGGATAAGAATTTTGATTAATGTAATAGACTGGGTATTTTAGTTTCTGAATGGAGACTGTCCATTTGGGATTTATAATAATGATCTCACCATGGGATGACCTGAATTTTTCCTCGGTGGCAGAGGAAGGCTTATTATTCCCACCGAGTGAGTTTAAGAGGGCAGTCAGGGACAAAAAAACAAAAACAAAAACAAAATAAAACCCCAAACTAATTTTATGACTAAACCCTATGAGTTCTGCGTGTTCAGTGTTCTCATTACACATGTGTCCTCATCCATTAAAAGAGGACCCATAAGAGAGGAACTAAAGTTGTACTGGGAACACCCACTAGAACACCCATGTGTAATGAACGGTGGGTGGGAATCCATCTGGACTAAATTAGCTGAAGTGTGGGTTTGGGCATCGGAGCAGGAAGTGATTCTGAGAGCTGTCTCATGAGGCAGCTGTCCAGAGGACGAACTCTTTGGGTTACCCTGTTTATCTCAACTCCATTAAAAGCCAGAGCGGGTCTTTCTTGCCTAAAGGGTTTTCTCTGACAAGAGGAGATTCATAATTCATGCCACTGGCTCTCATCCAGCCTGTCACGCACTGCGTTGGACACAGATTCCCTGTCTTTTTCAGAATTTGTGCATGCCACAATGTGCAGAAAGGGGAGGCTGCTGTCCTTAGGGTAGCAATTCTCAAATTTGGGGGTTCATCAGAATCATCTGGGGATCTTGTTACAGTAAAGAGTCTGACACTTTCCCCCCAACATCTAATTCTGTTTTTTGGAAGTCCGGGGTGAGGCCTTGGAATCTGCATTTCTGAACCAGGTGTCCTGACGATCATACTTTGGAGAGCACGGCTCTGGAGCTTACCTTCTGAAGTTAGGGCCCTGGCTGCCTCCCACCACACCTGACCGACTCGCGTGCACACAGGCATCTGCCCCGTACACTCTGTTCCCTCTCTTGTGATTCCTGCCCCCAGTAAATCCTCACAAAACCGTGTGAGGTGAGTCTTACCATTCCTCGTGTTCTACAGATGAGGAAAATCAGGCACAACAAAGTTAAGCACTTGCTCAGTGTCATACAACCAGCAAGTCACCGAAAAAAATGATTGAAACTCTGTAGTCCTCTGCTAATGTTTGAACCCTTAACCATGGTGCAATGTTGCCTCTTGCTTTTTGCAACTCATCTCTTGGTGCTATTCTGTGGAAGTGCTCCAAGCAAGTCACAGTTCTTAACTCTTTCAAATGGCCTCTCTCGTCTCTGACTCCCTGGTGGCCTAGGGAGCAGTGAGGCTTCACCTTCCCGAAAGTCATTCCAGGAAGAGAAGTGGGGACGAGGACAAGTTTTGTTCAAGGCCGTGCACACCTCACAGCCCAACTGTGGGAGAACTTTTCTCCAACAAAAGAAAAAGCAGTTCCACCAAGCGGAAAGCTTAGTAATGCATCTCAGCACACCTGGAACCTGATGGAAAGTGAGGGTTACACTAATGACTCGTAGGCTCTGCAAATACTGAAAGGCTTTCTCAAGACAGAGGAAATCATGTTCAATAATAATGCGTATTATTATTATTGAACTATATGTGAACTATCTATGAATTATTATGAACTATATATGAATTATTATGAATGACAGCTAATTTCTATAGAGAGCAGAGGTGTGCAGTCTTTTCTTAAGGGGTAGCTCATAAATATTTTCGTCCTTAAGGACTATATGATCTGTTCTAGGCACGCAGCCCTGCTGTCATAATGTGAAAACAACCATAGACAATACATAAAGGAATGCATGAGGCTGTAAACTTTATGTACAAAAACAGATTGTCATAGTTTACTGCCCCTGGTATAGAGCATTAGAGTTTATAGCATGCTTTCCAGTCCCTTACCCTGTTGCATCTAGAAGAATAGGATTCCTAGGGAAGTGAATGACCCACTTGAGGTCACCAGCAATCTGGTGACACAACTGTAAACTATGCCCACGTGTGCTGCTTCCATGTCTAGTCCTGCAACTACAACCCCAGCCACCACAGGAGATGGTGTTGCAAGGATTCATAAAATGGTTTCCTGCATATGGTAGCCATCATGACAGATATGGGGTGGCTTTACTCTGTAGAATCTTTAATGAGCTAGAATGCCTAATTTTCCTTCTTGGCTAGAAATTTAGTATTTACTGCAGTACACAATTATACTACTGAGAGTAATTTAAGGCCAGAGCCCAGAATCATACTTTTTTTTTCATTTGCATCTCAAGAATCTAAACCAAGGATCTCAAACTGGAAATCCTACAAGGACCTAGACAACTAAGACTGACGGATGAAATCTTGGAGTAGTAGGAACAGGGTCAAACTTAGGGGCACATAGTCTGTTTCTAAGAGGCAGCAGCTACCCAAGTTGAGAGAGATGTTGCCTTGCAGAAATACTGGCCCAGTGCTGCCAAATACTGTTTTTTTCCAAGAGGTGCCAGAAAGCTATATTTTAATGTGAAATATCCTGATTTTAACTATTGGCCATCTGCTTCCAATTGTAACAAAAGGATGGTGCAGATCAACTAAGCAGGACACACAGAGCAAATGTGAGGACCATATCCTACTTACGAATCACTAGCTTTTGACCTCTGACCTTGCACACAGTAGGTACTCCACAGATGTTGACCAGATGGATGAAATTTCCATTTTATAGATGGGGATATAGAATTCAGTGCTTATAACATGGTTCAGTGCTCCTTCTGTTAAGCGAAATCCAGCTTCTAGGAGCTCCAGCGATCTCTCCTCCTCATCTCTCTCTTTCATTAGAAAGCTATTGACAAATGTTTTCTCAATCAATTACTGTAATCAGTCAGCTGCAACATTTACAGGTCAGAAGAACACATCAACACCTGTCAGGAGGCCAGACAATCATGATTCCCATTTGTCAAATGTGCCGTCTCCCTCATTCCGTATGCAACTCCATCTGCAAGTGCAGAACCTCACAAATAAAGGGCTGTCACAAGGCTCTTTAAGAAAACTGCCAGGAGAAATGAGATCATGGTAGAAGTGGACCCAATTGAAAACCTCATGGTTAGCCCACTAACTTAAAATCATGTCCTGTAATGGAATAAATAAAATAGGCATCAAGATATGACAGGAGCAACGAAGCTGCCTTTGACACAGAAGGGAATAGCCAGTATGGGAGGCCTTTATTTGTTCGTAATCCTAAATTTTGTGTTCTCCTAAAAGGCTGGTACGCACCAGTTTCTGTTTTATGGAGCACCCATGGCAGAGGAAGGGTGGGGAGAATGGAGGTCTGCCTGCTCCTCTATTTCACATACTGAAGGATCCTTCAGTCTGGATTCGTCAGTGAGTGACAGAATTTCTAGGGAAACCATATGGTGATTATTAAACATTTATATAATGCCATCTGTATACTCCGTGCCTCACGAATCATAAATGAGACAAGCACCCTTCTCAGCAAGCTGAGGATTTCTGTAAAAATAAAGCAGAGAAAACAGAAGGTGGGCCAGTGAACAGGGGCCTGTTGAACAGAAGTGATGGGACTCCAGGGGAAATCTGAAGATTCTGAGAGGTGAGCGGCTTTGGGTTTAGCGGGAGCCGGGAAACAGGGCCAGCAGATCAGTAATGATAATGCTCAGAGTAAGAGTAGCAACTTTGATTGTTTGAACACTTACTATGGGCTGGGTAGGAAGTTAAGTGCTTTCCAGCCACAGTTTTACTTAGTACTCATGACTACTACATAAGGTAGGGATTAGCACTTCACCCCATGCATGGGAAAACTGAGCTCAGAACTGAGCTCAGTACCTGATTTACCCAATCCCAAGACCTAGTAAGTAGCAGAGAAGGAATTTGGGTCCAGATCTGTGGGCCTTAGGTAGTCTCTGGTGAGTCATGAGGGTCATGAAGACTCAGTACACTTCTTTATTCCTTTCGCCATGAGCTGGCTTTTGTAATAGGCTTCAGAAACCAACATGAGAGATGGCTCTTGCTTTGGTGTTGCTTCTTTCCTGAAGCTTGTTCATTTTTTTTTCCCCTTAATGGCAGGTGATTGATTGCCTGACAGTATAATGAAATATCGGTAATGATAATTATAAAAATAATAATGACAAGTACTTTTGAATGTGTGTTAACTAGGTGCCAGGAATTGTGGTACTGTGTATATGTTATCTCCTCTAATCTCCCTGAAAACTACGTGTAGTAGGGATAATTATCTCCATTTTATTCTAGGGAAAATGGGGAGGCAGAGAGAATAAGGAGCTTGTCAAAGGATTTGAAGTTACCGTTGCTCTAGTCTAAGTGTTACACTGTAATTGTCAGTGAAAAAAGGGGATGTAGTCATGAAACACACCATCTTTTCAATATGAAAATCCCAGAGGGGACAAAGAATAAGCATCAGATCACAAGGTAAGGAGAGGCAGAGGCCACACCAGACCCAGGGTCAATGGACTCCTTTCCAAGTACTTTTCCCCCTATTTCTGTGTTTTTCTTACCAGCTTCTGGAAGCTGCCTCAAAGCAGAGGCCAAGAACAGTCTTATCATTTAAGCAAACAAACAAAGAAGCACAAAGAACCCAGAATGATGTTTGTATTAAGACTTTGGAAACCACCTGATTGAAAATAGTTGATCTAGGCTTAAAAACCAATGAGATTACCGTTACAACTGAGCTGACACAGGTTGGCTCTGACAGTCGTCATTAAGATGGTCAGATGAATGGACAGAAAGGAACAATAACCGTTGATTCAGTGTTAGCAGATACACACAGATCTAGGTCTGGCTTACTCAGTGCATTTTTTCAAGGAAGAAAGCCATCGGTCCTGGAGATTTCCCCACCCAACATGAGGATCTCTAATTTATTACATACATATCTTAGGCTAGATTTTTAGAGCAATATGATTTTTTATTTATAGGGGAATTTAAATATGGCATTTTTCAAAGTGTAAACTTCAGATCTAGCCTATCAGCTAGAGTCATAAATCACAGCTGTTTCATTTCCAAATCATTAGGGAGACTGAAAGCTTAAAGTATTTAATTTATCCAAACCACATGGGGTAGTTTATCATTGTGCATGATGTACCATTTTTTTATTTCATTGCTGACTAGTAAAATTTTGAACAAATCATGCTGAGTTTTGAGGGTGAATGAAGGCAATGCAAATCTTCTAAATCTCCAAGAAGTAGGTAACGTGAATGTCCCTATGAAAATTTGCAGAAATAGAATTTTATGTAATACTTACAATATCTCCCTGATGTGACAAGGTAGTTCATATTAGAACCCATTTTGCATGGAATAAGTTGAATGGTTTTTTTTTAAGAGAGAAAAATGTGGTGAGCTGATAGGTATGGATGACATGACTGAATAAGACGGACACAAAATGTTCTAGTCCCTTCTTGGTCAGAAAAGACATTTTTCCCCAAGTTATAATCTCTCTTTATAAATAACATGAATCCTACTGCACCTGCTTTGAAACTTATCTTGGCGTTAACAGGAAAATGTCTCAAATTCTTTGATGAGCACTTTTTTTTTTTCAATTGACTCAGAATTCCATGTAGCCTCTAGTCAAGGACTGGAGCAGTTGTGTTACTTATCTTTTTTTAAGCTTAAGTGGTATGCATTCATTAAGATAACAAAGATTTAATATGTTAACAATGCTAAAACCTGGGATTTGAGCCCAGATCTATTTTGACTCCAAAGCCCCCAAGGTGAAGCAATCTCGATGGTACTCAGTGCTTTTCCTTTCAGAGAAAAACAGACAGCTCTAGGCGGGAGTAAGCTGATGTGAATGTAATTTTCTTAGCCTAAAATGGGTTAGTGTGTCTCCCAAGCGTGACTCCACATTTACACATTGCTTTTACTTTTGCACTGAAGCTTTCATTTATATCTGCATTCCCATATTCATTGCAGCGTTATTCATAATAACCAAGATAAGGAAACAACCCAAGTGTCCCTGACAGAAGGGTAGATAAAGAAAATATAGTGTCTACATACAAAGGAATATTATTCAGCTTTAAAGTAAAAGGAAATCCTGCTATTTGGGATGACATGGATGAATCTGGAAGACATAATGCTTCATGGAATAAGCTAGCCACAGGAGGGCAAATACTGCATGATTCCACTTACAGGAGGGATCTATAGCAGTCAAATTCATGGAAACAGAGAATGGAATAGTGGTTGCCATAGCCTGAGGAAGGGAGGAGTGGAGAGGTATTATTCAACGAATATAACGTTTCAGTTCTGCTAGATGGACAAGGTCTAGAGGTCTGCTGTGACAACATAGTGTCTATAGTTAACAAGAACATACTGTCTATGTTAAAATTTGTTAAGGGAGTAGATCTCATGTTTAGTACTCTCATCACAAGAAAACAACACACACACACATAAACAACAACAACAAAGGGACATCAGGAAACTGGAAGGTGTTGGTTATGTCTGTTACCCTCATCGTGGTGATGGTATCATGGGTGTCTGCATATATTTAAACTCATCAAATTGTACACACTAAATATGTACAGTTTCTGTATATCAGTTATTCATTAATAAAAAATTGGTGTTATGCTAGATGACGGGTATTCCATATTAGTCCAATATTTGTAAAAATTTAAATTTGGTGTGGACTGGACCTGAAGTTATTTCTCAAGTTCATCCTATAACTTTAGGTGACTCTAAAACCTTGACATGCAAAATTTCTCTACCAATCTCCATCGTCATTTGTTTTTTAAATTTTTTAAAAGCTTGAACATTCATCTGCTTTTTCATTTATTTTTTTTTACAAAGATTTATTTATTATTTGAGAGAGAGAGATAGAGAAAGAGAGTGAACATGTGAGCAGGGGGAGGGACAGTGGAAGAGGGAGAGAGAAAATCCCAAACAGACTCCCTGCTGAGTATGGAGCCCAATGCCAGGCTTGATCCCATGACCCTGAGATCACGACCTTAGGTGAAATCAAGAGCCAGATGCTTAACTGACTGAGCCACCCAGGTGTCCGTCCATCACCTTTTAAATTGTGGAAGTCATGATATATTTCTGAGCCTCCATTTTCTTAGCTGCAAGATGGAGACAATAATGTTTTCCTTTCTAAACTGGGAAGATTAGAGGAGATAGGGTAATGTAAAATACAAGCAATAACAATAGGACTAATTATTGAGCTTAAAGTTAATGGCTAACCTTAATTGAGCACTTAGCATGATCTACGCAATCTATGTTTTTCATTTTACATAATCTTCAGTAGAGCCTAAACAGAGAGGTAGTATTATGATTTTAAAGGCAAGTAAACAGAGACTTAAGAGAGATTAAGAACTTGCCCAAGATCATGGCCCATTGTACATTAACATCACATAAAGCCTTATGACTTTGCAGTGCAGTTTGAGACAATCTTGAAGACTAGAAGACTGGAATCGTCACACCCAGCTTTGGGACAGGTTGGGGGATGCTCATGCATCTGTGAGATATTTTAAACTTGGCTACATGTTCCCACGGCTCAGATCTGTCACATCTTATTGAAAATGTTTTAAAAGAGCCACATACATCAGCCAACTTTTTGCCTCCTGAAGGGAAGGAGAGCACTCATATTTAATACGTATCTTTCATGATCAAGGTTACACTAAAAACTTTATCTCGTTCCATCTTCATAACAATGCTATGTAGTAGGTGCTTATGTCCACATTTATAGGTGTGAAAAGGGAAGTGTAGAGATTTTTATTTATCTATTCTCTGCTTTTATTTGCAAAGACTCAATAAAACATATTTATATGCTCGTTTAATAAAAAGGGAAATTATAAATATAAGCATAAAAAGTCAGAATACAATTGCTTCTTGGCCTTTTGGCTAAGATCAAGTGCAGAATTGTGGAAAATACAGTAGCTGAGAAGCTGAAAACCAAAAGGTAAGTTAAGATTAATATGGACATCATCGGGTCCAGTATTGTTATTTAAATTGAGTTCTAGACAAATCCGTGAGCTTCTTGGTAGCCAGGGCACAAAGGAAAATGAATTAGTTACATGATTTGTCTTGTCTCTAAGGAAAAGGAAACATATATCTTAGTATCTCGGGAGCAGCAAAGTTCAAGATCACAGAGTTAGGAAGAAGTGGAAAAACTGGCATTGGAACCAGGGTCTGCTTATCTTCCAACCCCACACCCTTGCTCCACCAAAAGCTGTCTCCTACCATGTCTAGCTTGGGGAAAGGGTGTTTTTACTCTGGTTTCTGTTGATACAGCTTTGCCTTCAGCACTCACCTTGTTTCAGTATAATTGAAGTACTTCATCATAGGCAAAAGGGAAAGATGTTAAATATTAATTCCTTGTGTGACGTAAATAATGTGGGCAGGTTTATGCATTTCCCCCTCCAGTTAATGCAGGCCTGTGAAAGGATGGGGCTGAAGGACAAAAAGGGAGAAAGGGGGAGGCACATCAGGTTATCAGGTGCCTTTATAAACAAAACGAGCAGATGTGTAGGGATGACGAGGACAGTGAATAAGACAGTATGCATTAGGGAGAAAAAAGGGAGGAAATAAAGAAATGAAAATAAAGTGGCAGCATCTGCTGATGCCCAGGCACTACCCCAAGTACAGAGGAAGGCTGCAGTCAGGGAGGCCTGGAGATATAGATCCCAATGGGAATAACCACCCACCTTGGGAGTGGGGAGACGCTGAGTACTCTTCCCTCTTGTCCTCTGTTAGCTTGAGGGCACATCCCCAATAGAGAATCATGGCTATCTTACTGCCACTCGATGGCTCAGGACAGGTGGGGCTACATAGTTCGACACCTCTGACTCCAGTCCTAGCTTTATTACTCTAGTCTCATGAAAGTCCTTGAATCACTCTTCTTCCTGGATCTCAGTTTCGTCCCCTGTGGTGTGGACATAACCATCCCTTGGCTTTCCAGAAGGGTCAATCCACTCCTATAAATGCAAAGCTTTAGGGAACTGCACACGGTGAAGCCAGTGTAGTGTAAGGAGTTCATGACTGAGTTTTCTCCAGGATTTCTGCTTTCCACGAGAACTCTTCAGAGCGGAATTCAGCCTCTTGGCATTCATGCAAGGAGTAAGCAAACGATAAGACAAAACAAGACAGGCAAGTATTAATTCGAATGAGCTAGCCATTCCATAAATGTTGAGTTGATGAGCACAGCAGACTGGTCTCCTCTCTCAGGAACCTAGCCTTCCAGTGGTCTGAGCTCCATATCAGGGATCTTATAGACTTCATTCCTTTATCCAATAAATTGCCTATTGTGGGGTAGGTATTGGGATTCCCATTCCACAGATTAGCAAAATGAGGCTTGAAGGTTTGAAGGGACTTTCCGAGACCAGTAGGTGACAGAACCAGGTATCAGCCCACACTGTGTTCTTCAACATCCATCTCTGTATCCTTCAAGACCAAAGAAGTCATTTGGAAATTCAACAAAGCAATGCCCACTAGGCTTCCCTAAACAGAACTTAAGGTCTGGAAGGAGTTCATGTCTCAGTGTACAACAATAAACTTGTAAGAAAAGAGACCAAACAAGATAGGATTTGCAAATCCTCCTGTAGAAATGTCCCCCAGTATTCTAGGAGGAATAGAGAAGAATATGCAAGACCAAGAATATGAAGTTGCCTGGAGGGCTTACCTACCTGTGACGGGGCTACTGTTAGGCAGATGGAGGGAAAATACAAATAACACTTTGATTTTCTACTGGGATCATGTTTCAAGACAGTTTTACATATATCATCCTATTCAGATCCACCCTTCCTCCACACACTCCTCCACCACCCTATTCTAACCCTCATTATCTATCACTGAAGTTCCATTCACAGTTCAGCTTCTGTTCTCCTTTGGGGGTGAGAGCGAGGGGTCTTTGGGAAGGCAAATCTGACCATGTCATTCTCTGACCAAATTCTTTTGATTACTTTTGATTAACTTTAGAAGAACAAGAGTCCAAGGGCTCCCTTTCCCTTTCTGCTCAAGCCTGCACCGTCCCATCATCACACACCTGGTGCAGTCCCTACTTTTCTTAGCTATTGGCCTTTTTCTGCATTCTAAGCACTCCTCCTCTTTTGGGCTCTTGATGTTTTCTTTGCCTCTCTCTACCTTTGTCTTCTTTTTCCCATTAAATCCCATTCTTCTTTCAAGGAGCAGCCCTGTTGTCAAATGGCAAGATTTTTCCAGGCAGAATCAGTCTCTGTCCCCCATATTGCCTTTACATTTTGTTGACAGTACTACTTGCATTTTAACTTGTAGTATGGCCCAACTTGTTTATAGGGACTGAGCTTGGCCTGTGTTTGTCTAGCTCCTTGGAATCCCTGGGGTCAGGGCCTCTCTCTTTTTCATCTGTATGTCTTTAGTGCTTAGCACACTGCCTGCTCCCTTGGAGAGGCACGACACATTCGTGGAAGTAAACATGGATTCACTTCCTTGGTAGAAAAATAGAAACCACTCTAGTTATTTTAAAGGATGGAATTTAATATGGTGACTTGGTTAAATAAATGTGAGAGAATTGCAAAGGCAAGAAGAAATAAATACCAGTGAATAACTGCAGGAAGCAGCTATTAACTCTGGGTGTGGAGTAACAAAAAGGAAAGGTGGAGGTAATCAGATTTAGGCGGTTTGGAAGAGGAGGAGAGAGGGTACTGCCCCCTGGTGCTTCTGCAGAGCTTGACGAGGCCTCAGTTTCCTTGTCTGAAAGTGAAAAGCAGATGAATCATCCATTCCCAATGGGGTCGTTTTGCAGATTAAATGGGAAACCAATGCAAGAGGGTGTAGCACTATGCCTGGCACATCCTTTAAGAGAGTAAACTGTTATTGCCCAAGGTTATGGAGCTGCTACTGAGTGTGATATCTGAGTGTGATAACCCAAGGTAAGACCTGGGGACCGGAAGGATCTTGTTTCAACCCTTGGTTCTGCAATTTTGCCCGTAGGGTTGAGTTGACATGAAGAGTATACATATATTGTATAAAGAATCCAGAACAATAATTATCTTGGGATAAATGGAAACTTCAGTCTTTCACTTGCTCGGCCACTCTGCTCCCCCCCGCCCCAAATAAACCCTGGAGTAATCCTGACTTCTCATACCTCACGGATACCATCAGCAAATCCTGTGGCTCTGTCTGTAGAATATGTCCACGACTGGACCATTTCTCACCACCACTGCTGTTGTGTCTGTAATCTCACCTGGATGACTGCAGATGCCTCCAACCTGGTCCCCTGCTTCCATCCTTGCCCCTCTTTTAACCTGCTTTCTACCCAGCAGACAGAGATAGCTTGGAGAATGTGAATTTGATCAAGTCACTTCTTTGCACCCTCCTGAGCCTTTGAAATCCCCCCGAGTGGAAGCTGAGGCTCCTATAGAAGTTTGCAAAGGCTGTGGGAAGTGGACACCATGCTTAGCGGCAGCTGTACCTGTTCCCACCTGCAGCCCTTCTTTACATTCATCGAATACTCCCAGAACACCTCAGAACCTTTGCATTTGCTACTCCGTCTGCCTGCAGTGTTCATTCCTCTGACATTTGCAAAACTAAGTCCTCATATCACTTGAGTCTCTGTTCAAGGATTGCATTGTTGATGAGGCCTTTCCTCACTACCTCATGTAGAATTGTACATGTTTTCCTTCCTCACTGCCATGGCCACTGTGGTAAGCTCTCTGCCCCTGCTTTGCTCTATGTTGCCCTTATCATGACCTAACCCACTGAATAGATGAATTAATACTTGGTGGTAGCTCTACTTATTGTCAAAAAAAAAAAAAAAAAAAAAAAAATCCTGGGATCTAATCCTACATTGTTGTTTTACTAGCTGTGGGAATGACTAACTGTGAACATTATGCTTAACCTTTCCTTGGCAGTGGAATGTGGACGGTAATACATGCTTATCATATTTTGCATATTTTTATTTAGTTGCTTGTTTTGTGAGAAATGAATGAAATATTGTTTCCAAACAGCCCAAACAGGGTCTCTGGCATACACCAGGAATCGATTAATATTAATTGTCTTCCACGCAATTGAATGAATTCCATTCAATTTGGTTTGACAAACATTTATCGAGTTGTATTTTTAAGTTAAAAATTTCATTTAAAGGTTCCTCTCTAAAAAACATACATAATTGTGAATATGGACTTAGTTATGAAAATGAGTATTTACTTAGATTAGGAAAAGAAATCACAGGAAATTTAACAAACATAATTAATGTTAGAAAAGTCTAAGAGAAATATTTTAATTTTTAAACACAACTTTATGATACTTTTTCTTACATTTTGGGAGCCTGCCTACATTTTGATCTCCCTTCCTGATGACAATGATTTCCCTATATCATTTTCATTAGAGGGCATTGGGAACTAACTTAGTCTTTCTTCAAGCAGAGTTGACTGGGATTTCTTGTTTATTTTTGATAGTTGGGATGCATAAAACATACGACCTCACTCACAAGGAGACATACTATTTGTAGTACTAAAGATTTGTGCCCTACCAATACTGGAATGCTGATATATCCTATTTTGTGTGATTCTAAGCAGAGAAGAAAAAATGCATAATGCATTTATAATTGTATCTGCTGCATTTCTTGTATCCTGTCAGAAGACCTGCTCTGCTTTGACTGGGCATCTGGATGGTTCTTAGGGATCACCTTGACTTTCTCTATTGAACTACTTCTACTTTGCCAAATAAAGGCTTGTCTCTCACTGCCCAAAATTTTACTATGAAAGGTTGTCCTGAGGTGTGGAAACACAGGGGGACTATTTGAAATATTGTTGTTGGAAAAAGTTTGAAGATAATCAAGACATCGTAATTTGCTCTCTCTCTACTCTCATCCATAACAACAATAACAAAAATGTCTTTTCAACAAAATTTTACTTTTTAGTTTAAAAATATTTATGAAAAAGGGGTGCCTGGGTGGCTCAATGGGTTAAGCCTCTGCCTTCGGCTCAGGTCATGATCTCAGAGTCCTGGGATGGAGCCCCACATCGGGCTCTCTGCTCAGCGGGGAGTCTGCTTCCCCCTCTCTCTGCCTGCCTCTCTGCCTACTTGTGGTCTCTTTCTCTCTGTCAAATAAATAAATAAAATCTTAAAAAAAAATTTTTATGAAATGTATAATATTTTAATATTTTAGCTCTATTGCTTACTTATATTAATAGCATTTAATAGTATTAACAATTCAGTATAAAGGAAAAAATTTAAACTCCTAAAGCACAGAGATCCCAGGGAACAGAATACACACACAGATGTACATATCCAGCTATCTATCTGTCTGTCTATCTAATTTTGTTATAGACATATATGTTGAGATTATCAATGAAAGACTCTAAAGCATGAAAATGTATTAAAATATATTGTATTAATATAACATTCTCTGACTCTGGGGGAAGAAAATGAGAACGTGCTTTCAAGGAAAATAGAAATGATAAACAATTTCAACTGTCAAGAAGAAAGCTATACATGTACTGAAAAAAAATTAAATGGATGATGGCTATACCAAATCACCATAATATTTAAATTCATTTAAATACTCTTAAGAGTGATACAAATACTGAGATTTACAAAGTGCTGGCAATTACTTCCTTTGCAACTCTAATAAAAAATGAAGGATGTGAACCTAAGAATGTGCAGAGGGTAGATAACTTTAAAAATTCTTTTATTAAGGTGTGTCTGTAGCTCATGAATCATATGGTGTGATAGGCAGATTAATGGCTCCCAAAGATGCCCATGTCCTAATCCCTAGAACCTATGAATACGTTAAGTTCGGTGTAAAAGGGGAATTAACGTTGTAAATGGAATCAATGTTGCTAATCAGTTGAATGTGCAATGGGGAGATTATTTTAGATTATTCAGGTGGGGCCAATGTAATCACAAGGGCACTTTAGAGAGGAACAGGGAGGCTTAATAAGGAGCTGCATAGAGATGTGACCTGACAAAACTGGACTTGATGTTTCTGACTTTGAAGACACGCGGCCATAAGACAAGGAATGTGGGTGGCCTCTAGAAGCTGGAAAGGCAGGGAAACAGATTCCCTTAGAGTCTCCATGAAAGGCACAGCCTGACGCTTTGATTTGAGACTAATGAGACCCACTTGTACTTCTGACTTCCAGAACTGTAAGAAAATAAATTTGTAAAATCAAGAAGGTAACAGTGGCTTTGAATGACACACTGGAACACATGGATTTAACAGATGTATTCAGAACATTTCATGCTAAAACAGTAGACTACACATTCTTTTCAAGTGCACACAGAACATTTTCCAGCATAGACCACATATTAGGCCACAAAGCAAGTCTCAACAAATTCAAAAAAATCGAAGTCATACTATGCATCTTTTCTGACCACAACACTATGAGACTAGAAATCAACCACACACACACATACACACACACACACAATATATATATATATATATAAAGAGCACAAAGACATAGAAGTAAATAACATGCTATTAAACAATGACTGGGTCAACCAAGAAATGAAAGATTACATGCAGACAAATGACAATGAAAACACAATGGTCCAAAATCTCTGGGATGCAGGGAAAGTGGTTCTAAGAGGAAAGTTTATAGCAATAGAGACCTATTTCAAGAAGCAAGAAAAATCTCAAATAAACAACATAATCTTACATTTAAAGGTGCTAGAAAAAGAAAAAAAAAGAAAAAAAGAGAAAGGTGCTAGAAAAAGAAGAAGAACAACAAAAAACCCCAAACCCAGCAAAAGGAAGGAAATAAAAAGATTAGAGCAGAAATAAGTGAAATAGAAACTAAAAAAACCCAATAGAACAGATCAATGAAACCAGGAGCTGGTTCTTTGAAAAACAACAATAAAATTGATATACCTCCAGCAAGACTCATGAAAAACAAGAGAGAGGACCCAAATAAAATTACTAATGAAAGAGGAGAAATAGCAACCAACACCACAGAAATACAAACAACTGTAATAGAATATTATGAAAACCTATATGCCAGCAAATGGACAACCTAAGAGAATGGATAAATTCCTAGAAACATATAACCTACCAAGACCAAAGCAGGAAGAAATAGAAAATTTGAACAGACCAATCATCAGCAATGAAATTGATCAGTAATAAAAAAAAACACAACTCACCAAAAAACAAAACTCCAAGACCAGATATCTTCACAGGCAAATTCTATTAAATATTTAAAGAAGAATTAATATCCATTCTTCTCAAATTATTCCAAAAAATATCAGAGGAAGGAAAACTTCCAAACTCATTCTACAAGGCCAGTATCACTGTGATACCAAAACCAGATAAAGACCCAACAAAAAAAGAGAACTACAGGCCGATATCGCTCATGAATATAGATGCAAAAACCCTCAACAAAATATTAGCAAACTAAATCCAAAAATATATTAAAAAATCATTCACCATGATCAAGTGGGATTTATTCCTGGGTAGCAAGAGTGGTTTAATACTTACAAAACAATCAACCTGATACATTACATCAACAAGAGAAAGGATAAAATGATATGATCATTTTGATAGATGCAGAAAAAGTATTTGACAAAGTACAACATCCATTCATGATAAAAACCCTCTGCAAAAGAGGTCTAGAGGGAACATACCTCAACATAATAAAGGCTTCATGTGAAAAGCCCAAGCTAACGTCATACTCAATGGCAAAAAATTGACAGCTTTTCCCTTAAGGTCAGGAACAAGACAAGGATGTCCACTCTCACGACTTTTATTCAGCACACTACTGGAAGTCCTAGCCACAGCAATTAAACAAAACGAAATAAAAGGCATCCAATTTGGTAAGGAAGAAGTAAAACTCTCCTTATTTGCAGATGACATGATACAATATATAGAAATGTATATATATTGTATATATAATGTACATTATATATGTATATATTGTATATATAATGTACATTATATATGTATATAATGTATATATACAATATATACAATATATAGAAATATATAGAAAATATAGATAAAATATATAGAAAATATTGATACAATATATAGAAATATGTAGAAAATATATAGTATGTATAGAAAATATATACAATATATAGAAACAATATACAAAAAATTACTAGAACTGATAAATGAATTCAGCAAAAATCACAAAAGGACACAAAAATCAACGTACAGAAACCTGTCCCATTCCTGTACACTAATAATGAAACAGCAGAAAGTGAAATTAAGAAAACAATCCCATTTAAGATTGCACCAGAAACAATAAAATATCTAGGAACAAACCTAAACAAAGAGGCAAAAAACCTGTACTCTGAAAACTATAAAACACTGATGAAAGAAATTCAAGATGATGCAAAGAAATGGAAAGACATTCCATGCTCATGGGTTAGAAGAACAAATATTGTTAAAATGTCTGTACTACCCAAAGCAATCTACAGGTTTAATGTGATCCCTATCAAAATACCAACAGCATTTTTCACAGAACTAGAACAAATAATCCTAAAATTTGTATGGAACCACAAAAGAATTCAAATAGCCGAAGCAATCTTGAAAAAGAAAAACAAAACTGGAGGTATCACGATTCCAGAAATAAACCCACAATTATATGGTCAATTAATCTTTGACAAAGGAGAAAAGAATATACAGTGGGAAAAAGACAGTGTCTTCAACAAATGGTGTTGGGAAAACTGGACAGCCACATGCAAAGGAATGAAACTGGACCGCCTTCTTTCACCACACACAAAAATAAACTCAAAATGGATAAAAGACCTTCATGTGAGACCTGAAACCATAAAAATCCTTGAAGGGAGTACAGGCAGTAATCTCTCTGACATCAGCTATAGCAACATTTTTCTAGATATATCTCCAGAGGCAAGGGAAATAAAAGCAAAAATAAACTATTGGGACTACATCAAAGTAAAAAGTTTCTGCACAGCAAAGGAAACAATCAGCAAAACTAAAAGACACCCTAGTGAAAGGGAGAATATACTTTCAAATGACATATTTGATAAAGGGTTAGTATCCAAAATATATAAGGAACTGATAAAACTCAATACTCCCAAAACAAACAGTCCAGTTAAAAAATGGGCAGAAGATGTGAACAGACATTTCTCCAAAGAGGACAAACAGATGGTCAACAGACACAATAAAATGCTCAACATCACTCATCATCGGGGAAATGCAAATCAAAACTATAATGAGATATCGCCTCACACCTGCCAGAATGACTAAAATCAACAACACAAGAAACAACAAATGTTGGCAAGGATGTGGAGAAAAAGGAAACTTTTTGCACTGTTGGTGGGATGCAAATTGGTGCAGCCATTGTGGAAAACTGTATGGGGGCTCCTCAAAAAATTAAAAATAGAACTACCCTACAATTCAGGAATTTGCACTACTTCTTATATGCTTAAAAAATACAGAAAACACTAATTCAAAGGGAAACATGCACCCTATGTTTATTGCAGCATTATTTACAATAGCCAAACTGTGGGAACAGGCCAAGTGTCCATGGATAAATGAATGGATAAAGAAGACGTGGCATATCTATACAATGGAATATAATTCAACCACAAAAAAAGAATGAAATCTTGCATTTTGCAATGACATGGATAGAGCTAGAGAATATAAAGTAAGTGAATTAAGTCAATCAGAGAAAGACAAATACCATATGATGTCACTCATATGTGGAATTTAAGAAAGAGCACAAATGAACAAAGGGAAAAAAAGAAAAAAGACTGAAAGGGAAAGACAAACCAAGAAACAAGACTCTTAACTGTAGAGAACAAACTGATGGTACCAGAGGGGAGGTATACTGGAGGGCATGGTTACCAGAAGGGAGATGATGGGAAATAGGGGATGGGGATTAACGAGTACATTTATGATGAAAAAAAAGAACATAAAACAGAATCAAAGAGTTAAAAAAAATAAATTTGTGTTGTGTGCCTAAATTTAAAGAAATTTGTAACAGCAACAATAGGAAGTTAATACATATATTAACCAACACAACTTTTAGTACCATGTTTTAAAGAAAAAACATAATGTTCTTTAATACTTCTCCAATTAATTAGAACACTGAATTTAAAAGAAGTAAAGGAGTACTTATCCATGTCAAGTCCATGTATATAGCAGTCTGATTTTTCTAGAATAATGTTCTTAAATGTTAACAGGTACCAGAATCACCCAGAAGACTTGTTGAAACATGGATTGCTGGACTCATCTCCGGAGTTTCTGAATCAGTAGGTCTGGAGTGGGGAGCAAGACATCGCCGTTTGAACAACTCCCCAGGTGATTCTCGTGCTACTGGTCTGAGGACCACATTTTGGGAACCAGTGATCCAGAAGAAGGCTGAAAGAGAGAAGGGAAATTCATCCTAGGAAGTCAAATCTGTGTTAGAAATTTCGTATATTACTACTCAGATGCTTTGTTCACAAAATGTCTCTTTAACCCTTACTCAGAGCTCTAAGAAACAGAACCCTGTTTTAGACAGGGTTCTCTTATTATCAATTTTAGGAAATTTGATTATATCAGATTTTAAGAATAAACAAATAACAGGGGATACTGGCTCTTGCTAGAGATAGTACATTTCTAATGAAAAGAGAGGAAAACAGGCTGGCCGAGAGTAAGGGGGCAAAGTCAGAAACTAGGACAAGCAGACATATGGAGTTAAAATATTTAAATGGCTACTTCCATTTAATGAAGGGGCAATTAATCATTCAGACTTTATGAGCTCGAGAATTTTGATGTCCAGTACAGAAGCCACTAGCCACATGTGGCTATTAAGCATCTGAAATGTGGCTGGTCTGAACTGAGATGTGCTATCTATGTGAAACACACATGGAACTTCGAGGATTATGAAAAAGAATGTAAAATACATCATTAATAGTTTTTAAATATTTAACACACTTGATAACTTCAGGATATATTAGGTTAAGATATATCATTAAAATTAATTACACTTGTTTCCCTTTGCTTTTTTAAATTTTTAAATTTATTTTTATTTATTTATTTATTTTTAAATATTTTATTTATTTATTTGACAGAGAGAGAGATCACAAGTAGGCAGAGAGGCAGGCAGAGAGAGAGGGTAAGCAGGCTCCCTGCCGAGCGGAGAGCCCGATGCGGGGCTCAATCCCAGGACCCTGAGATCATGACCTGAGCCGAAGGCAGAGGCTTTAACCCACTGAGCCACCCAAGCGCCCCACCTTTGCTTTTTTTTAAACACGGCTTCTGAGATATTTAAAATCACCTAAGCGGCTCCTGTTAGATTTCTGTGGGAAAGCCGTGTTCCAGAATGTGTCATTGTATCCCACATTTGCAGTATATTCATCCTGTTCTGCATAATAATGGCAGAATGGGAGGCTGAGGGTTCAAGACTGTTGAGTTCCTGGAGGGCAGAATGACTTATTTGCTTGGGGTACACAGCCAGAGCCTTTCCCAGTGCATGGCCTGTGGGAGATGTTTATTTTATATTTGTTGAAAGAACGAATGAATAAGTGAATGGATGAAAGAGTATAATGTTCGTATTCTGTTTAAGAAGGAGGAAAGTGTTTCAGAAATATTTCCAGCAAAAGTTTAGAAACTGTAGTCTTTAAAGGTTACCATAGCTTGTTTTCTGAAAAATACACGAAGGAGAGGTACCTCGTTCTAACCATTCAGGATGGATGGTGCGTGACTGTCTTAGATTTAAAATGCCTCTTTCCCTCCAAACAACACATAAATATTTAAGTAACAATTGTACTGTAACTTGGTAGCTCCTGAATCATTTATTGAATGTACTTGGATTTGACATACCTATCATACTTGAAATAAGAAGTGGTAAGATAAGAAGTAAAAAGTCGTGGAATTAAAACTCTGAAGGTTTGAGGTTGAGTCTCCCAAATCTGCTATTTATTAGGCACAGATGCCCCCAAATTATGCATCTCACCTTATACAAATGGATCTTAGGTGCATTGTTCCCCAAGGCACGTACTGTAATTTTAGGCATGAAGGGTTTTTTTTTCCTCTATGCACGGAAGCACAAAATGGTCTTGTGTCCAAGTGCAAACTAAAAAGCAAGAAGCAAGGTAGGCAGAGGGAGGGGAGAAGCTGTTCTTTGTTCTGCTCCTGTGAAGATTCTGGCGCCTTCAGCTCGCGTTCGTTATTCACTGCCATTTCTGAGTGAGCCCTTCCTTTATACATCACAGTTAGGACTGGAAAACAACCAGGTGATAGCAGGAATGCATGTGAAATAGTTTAATTTAGCACTACATATGTACACAAAAATGAAATATGAGGGAAGTCAACAGATTTCTTTCATCGAACTTCCAGTGAAAAATATTTCGAATATAATGTAAAAAAGACATGTTTTCATGTCTGTGGCAGCTTTGTTCACTATGGTTGCACCATCCACGTGAGGCCATTTACATTTAAATCGGAATTAATTAAAAGGAAATAAAATTTAAAATTCGATTATGTAGTCCTAGGAGCCATATTTCAAGTGTTCATGGGCTACCTGTGGCTAATGGTTACTGCACTGAATGATGAATACAATCCCGCCATCATTGCCGAGAGTTCCGTTGGATAGCGCTTCCTTACGGGATTCATTCTCTTAACTTTTCTAAGCTTGGTTTCCTTATCGGAGAAAAGGGAGGAATAATGATTTAGTCTTTAGTTACAACACAAGATTTCTGACAGAGTCAAATGTTCATAAAAGTGCTATGCCAGTGCTACCAAAGGTGAATTATTGCCAGTATCTGCGTCAGAAGAGGGAGCTTAGAGGTGAGAATTGGTTATACTAGACAGATGGCTGGATATTCACCGTGTCTAGAGCCCACCTTTCTTCAGTGCACTTGCTATATTTTGGCTTAACGTAAGTCCATGGCTGGACTTGACCTCTCTTTTGCCCCACCTGATATCCTCTTGGTCCACCTTTTCTATTCCACCCACTGCTGCAATAACCAGCTACCATGCAGGTCAAACCCTACAGCATCTGGCCTCAGCTGCCTTCTCTAACTCTCGTGTTCTTCCTGGAGTTTCTATGACATGGCCAATATGAGGTACCTAAAGGAACCTGCTCAGACATTCTGAGAGGTATATGCAGCCTTCAGAATATGAGAGGTAGCGCCTCCTCGGACAACCCTTGATCAATGGGGGATGGGAGCAGGTAGATAAATATACCTCTCATTTGTCCCTTAGGCAGCCATTCTGTGATATATTCTGTAAGGTTCCTCAGAAGGTCCTGGGGGGACTGAGCCCCAGTTGTCCATGTGGTGATCTCCTGGACAGTATGCCTGGCCAAGCTTTTTTCATTCCGTATTTCATCCTTCACAATCTCCCTTCTGTTCCTTGGGATCACTTCTTCAGAATAAACTCCCTGCAAGACCTTGTCCAGGCTCCACTTCTCTTGGGGGCACCTAGATTAAGACAAGGCTTTTGGATGATTTCCCACTTTATATCCACAAATTTTCTTGAGGTCATTTGAGATTTGGAATTTGAACAAGTTGCTTTAATATCGTTCATGACGACCTTGAGCCTAAAGACAAAATTAGTCATGTCAATTAGCCTGCCAATTCTTACTACATCTGAGGAGAGAAAATTTGTAGAGATTGGAAAAAGCAGGGATATGCAAGAGTCTCCATGAGGACCCAAATCCCCTAATGTAAGATAAAAGTCAGCATGTTTTCAGTGAGGTGATTAATGTGTGCCCAGAACTGTGTCTGGAAATAAGATTTAGTAGTAATAAAGATTTTTTTTTTTTTACCCCAAAGTAGCTTATGAACAATATTAAAACTTTAGCTTTGATGTCAGAAGAGCTGAGAACTTGATTGTTCCTTAGCTCAAAACCACATTTGTTTCTTTAATATTGCTTTGTACCTACTTATTCAGACAGTAGACTGTAAGCTCAGTGAGGGTAAGAACTATGTCTTTTTACTTATCCCCTTTGCCCTGACACCCATGAAGGGGCCTGACACATAGATGGAACTCAGCAAATATTTGTTGGCTTAATGAATGACTAATAAACAGCATTTATTGACATTTTACTTTGTGTTAGGCCAGGGGCTGGCAAACTATGGTCAGTGAGCCAAATCCATCCAGGATCTGTTTTTGTAAATCAGGTTTTATTGGAACATGGCCATGTGCATCCATTTCCATGTTGTCTGAGGGTGTTCTCAAGCTACAACAGTAGAGTTGAGTAATTGCAGCAAGGACCAGAAGGCCCACACAGCCAAACATATTTACTCTCTAGCCTTTTACAGAAAAAGTTGTTAACCCCTGTGTTAGGCCATAGGGTGCTAAAAAGCTGCATTTGCTGTGTGTGCCATGGCATGGAAAAGGTTGGGAAGGTCCTTGATAACTTCTACTGAGTAGAAGACTGTTCCAGAATACTGCATACCAAGGTACGGAGAGAATTGTCTGTGCCTAGAACTTTAAAGTATGGAGTAAGGAGAGCTAAAAACCTTTCAGCAGGCCCTAAAACATGGACTTAGACATGTCTACTACTCCTCTTGGTGTAGGGTCTTCATAGCCTTAGCTATGGGTAGGAGAAATTGCTTTTTGCTTCCTCCCCCAAACCCCTGCTTAGAGTATCTATCTGAGTTCCAAGATAATAAGATAATCACAGGTACGAAATTATGGAGAGAGGGTGAAATCCATGTGTCTATTTTGTGTCATGTCTGTACTAAATCCCCAGAACCCAGTACAGCACTTGTACACGATAAACCTGTGGAAATTACGGAATTCTCACCATGTTATAGATGAGGACTGTTTCAGTCAGGACTAATAGTCTTGTTTGTTGTAGGCATAGAAGCTCTGGTGACTGCCACACAGCTAGCGCATAGTGGAGGACTCAAGCTCAAGTTCTCCTGACCCAGCACTTGGGATTCCCTGCCCTCCACCTGTCACTGGCAAGTTGTGCTCTTGACCTAGCTTTCTCATCATTCTGGGGCTGACATTCCTCAGAGCTGAGAACTAACTGGATGATTGCTAAACTCACTTCTTAGTCCTAGAAGGTACTAAAACAATACAAGCTATTGTTTGTAGCCACGAACTGAAAAGACTCGTTTAGTTTAACTGAGGTGGGAAAAATGTTTTTAAAAGTAGGGGAAAAGTGAAGGAATTTCATAGTGGCTGAGCACTGTAATCAAATGAGTTTTATTTTAGAGAGCTTCAGGCTTCTGTGCCACAACTAGGTCAGAAATCACTAGAGTAAGACTCAAAGATCAAGTTGACCAGAAAATAAAACAACAGATGCACCAAAGGGAAGACAAAAAGCCCCCTCTGCTTACAAACTACTACCCTCTATTCGGAGCTGGAAAGGGCTTATCTCAATTGCTTCATCCCATGACAGCACTTTGCATGGGTTCTCTTTGGTTTTCCCAGTGCAGTAAATCTTATCTTTCTTTAACCCAATGCTGAGGGTTTTTGTTTTTTTTGTTTTTTTGTATTATTTTTTCTTTTAATTCTAAGAATCTGTTTCTTCCTCTGTTCATTTTGAAGTTCAAAGATATGCTCTTTAAAATCTTCTCCAGTCAGGTCACCTTATCTATGACCTGCCATCTCATCAGTTTTATTATCAAAGCCACGCTGTGACTTCAGAGCACATGTTTTATTTTTACTTTTATGTCCTGACTTGACCTGGGCCACACGAGTCATTCAGAAAAAGGTGGCCCTGGGACATGCAGGCCATACTCTTCCCTTAATTCCCATAATTAATTGCTTTTTAATCAGTGGCAATGACTCTGGCAAATGAGCTTGCCAAATATTTGCTTACTCCCCTTATGAGCCATTCAGTTTCGGCCACTGAACCACTTAGTTGCAGATGAAACATGATGAGCTGGCTTGGGGATACTGAGCCAAGTCTTGATCTTGCTGAGCTTTAGAGGGCTTCATGAATTATGAGGGCTTTTCTGATACAAATCTTACTCAAATTTTGAAAGTGTTTTAACAAATTTTTTGGTCTTTTTTTTTCAATGAATATTTACTTATTTTAAGTGCTAGGGCATAAAGCCAAGGCAGACAGATTATTCTTCTGCCTTCATGGGCATTCTAGTGCAGAGAGAAAGAAAAGATACAAAAACCAAGTACCATGTGCATTAATAAACAAATAAGCAGTAAGTGATACATGCTATGAAGGGAATAAAGCAGGAGGATGGGATTGAGACTGGGGTGAAGTTGGGGGTCAAGCAAGGTGTCAATGAAGAGGTGACATCTGAACAGTGATATGAGTGATAAGAAAGAGCCAGGCATGTGAGAAACTGGTTGGCAGTAGGGTGAAGGGGTCCAGGCAGATGTGAGATAGTAAATATGCAAACTCCAAGGTGGAAAGGAGCTTGGTGTGTTTGGAGAATACAATGGAGCCCAGTGTGGTTAGAGTTGGATAAACATGGAGAATAGTAGTTCAGGATGAAGTAAGAGATGTAGGTAGGGCCACACAATGCTGCCCCTTGTCGTCCCTTGTAAGGAATATAGGTGCCAGCTCTTCTGTAAACCATGATGGGTGCCAGACACTAGGGCTATACAGACCAATGAGACACATTCGTGGACCAGATCAGTTGCCTTGAGGGTTTTTCTTCCTTGCATCTATAAATCTCCTCGTCTACCTAGGTCTTCTACCATTCCCAGATGCTCCCAGATTTCCAGGACTTGCCCTTCTCACTTTCCATCCTTTCCTCCTTAGACACAATCAGAAGTCAAGGCTCCCAGCTAATACTGTATCAATGGACCTGCCTCTAAGATCCCCAAATCTGACTCTATTCCTACCTCTTCCTGCCCTCTGAAACCCCTGTGCTTTCCTGGAATTCACAGTGAGCCATGAACATATCCATGTTCCAAACTTTCTTTCTGAAAGATCCTATCGCCTCCTTGATCTAAGCAAAGTCTTTTGTCCCCTGATGAAGCAGCTTCCCTGAAAGACTTACAATGGTGGCTGTTTCATCTTTATACCCCAGATAACTTAGGGCCTGAGGGTGAGGGGATTATTCCCTTTCCACATGGTGTGTTTTCCTACTTCAAAAATCCTGGCTGCTTTGAAGCATATCAAAAGGACCCAAAAGTACTGGGCTACAGAGTACAGAGGTACAGAAATACAGAGGAAGTGCTTCCAAAGTGTTAGCTTTAATTATATATTTTATTATTTTATTTTTGTTTTTTTTAGAGCAGGAGGGGAAATTTGTGGTTAAAGACATAGACTTTGGAATCAGATTGCCTGGGTAGGATACAAACTCTGCCATTTTTTATTTGCGAGATTTAGAGCAGGTTAGTTAATGTCCTTGGGACTTGGTTTCTTATCTTTAAGATGGGGATAAGGTAGTTGGGGAGTACTCTGAAGGGTGCTTGGCATATTATAAATGACATAAAAATGTCTGTTATTTTTTGTTGTTGTTATTAATTCGTCGATGACTTGAATATCTGGCTTACTTCTTCCTCTCCTCCTTTCTGCTTTATAACATCCTTTGCAAATTCAGCATCCATGAAGTTGGGTCATCTATGACTGTGATCATTCAGACTTTGGCAGCCTTAGCTCCAACCATTTATTCCTCTGCCCCACCTCAGCCACCTACTCCCATGTCCATGTTCTAGTCTTCGTCATCTCCAGCAATTGCATCTCTCCCAAATCTTGATTTATACATCCCACTTGCTTATTATCATCTCCTCCCTCACTAGCTTATTCACTCCAGCATTTGCCCTCCAGAGACTGACATCATTGACCTTAACTCCATTTACCTTTCCACAACTTTGGGCTTTCTGGTACATGGAAGGACTTCATTATGGACTGGAGGAATGTTATAACTCCTAATTCAAGCAAGTCTTCCACCCTGCCCTCCCCCCACCAGAGGATAGGGGTTCATAAAAAGTTGAATTTACTGACAATCCCCCAATCTTAAAAGTCCTGGTGGCTTTTGTTGAATATGTAATCATTGCAGAAATCAATTGTGTATTAGTAATGCAGGAGACAGACACCAAACTTACCCTGGGTGAGTAGAGGGAGAGTTTTATAAAGTGACTCTATGCAAAGGTTTGAAGAAATGAACAGGAAAAAACGCAGTATCCCAAGGGTTGGAAACAACAATGAGCTGTCAAGACCTTTGTGTCTGAAGAGCAAGGGGAAGGAGAAATTACCTGAATCTGGAGAGAAGATCTAAATAGAGAAGCCTGCTTCAGTAAAGGAATAGAGCCAATGGAGCGGAGAGAAGTGAGTGTGTGGTGGGTTCAGTCTGGGAATCAGTCGCCTGAGCATACTTCCTCTGTCCCCTGACCTCTTGCATCTCACAACCAGAAGCCAGATGGTGAAGAATTTGCATCCATATTGGCCAGGTTAGCAGGATGAAAAATGTGTGGAGAATAGATCTCAAAGGGAAGGCAGAAAGTATCTAACATATGTATTAAACCCTCATTTTTATAAGAGGCATGCTTTAGAAAGCTAGTTTATGCCAAAGCTCCCACCTGGTGTCTTTATGACTTCTGCAGACAAGAGCTCTGGGATGTCATATTTGTCAGCTTGTGACATGGTACTGCACATGGTGGATTGAGAATGTCCTAATGTCCTTTTCCCTTGGAGGATGTTCCTGGGAAATGTTGCAGGCCCTGTTTATCATATTTCTGAGAGCTGAAATTGTGTCTCATTTTTCTTTTTAGGTAGTTTTGAATAGTTGATATATATATTTCTTCCTGCCCACTCTTCTTTGTCATCGTCCCATTCCAAGCTCTATAAAATAACTTCTTGGAAATTCAAAATTCTAAGGGTCGGCGAGGTGCTGAAGACAAGTTGATGAGACATAATATATGAACTACAATGCTCATTAAAATTAATGTTAAGTAAGAGAATTACAATTGTCATTGCCTCTTGTGCTTGGTCCATAAGTGAGTGAATTAAGATCTAGTCAGAATCAACGCTTTAAGTGTGTCTAACTTCATTTTCTGTACCCGTAGGCTGAGTTAACCCCATGTTAGCAACTGAATATTATATTTTTCATTCATTTGTTCTTTTGTTCATTCATTCCATGACTATGTTTTGATTATCTATTTGTACCAGCTCTCTGCTATATTGAAGTAGGGTAGGGAACAGTGGTAAACCATAAAGGATGAAAAACGTGGTCTCTGTCTTCTGGCAGTTTACTAAAAGCCTGGTAAATATTAGATTCTGGATTACCAATTTGCCTGACAATGCCCAGCTAATTCTGGGACTTATCTCCTGAAAAATGTTAACAATAATAATAGTATTTAGAGAGTATTATCTCTGTGTCAGAAACTCTGTAAGGCTACTTTTCATTTTCTTTAAAAAATTCAAGCTATGCATGTATAGAATTTAAAAATTCATATAGTATTATAAAGCTTATTATAAAACTCAGAGGCCACTAGTTTTAAAATGATCTGACCAGTTTTTCTACTATTTATTTCATTTTCTTATAATGTGTTCATATTATAATTGCTTGGTTTTACATTTTTGGATCTGTGTCTTTGGCTTCCTATTTGGAAGATAAGGAATTAGGTCTCTTCCATACCACAATCCTAAACACTTCTCCCCCACTGCCCCCTGCCCTGCCCTGGTTCTGCTATATCAATATTCAGTGTTTAAATTTGTATATATGATATATTCCTCATTGCTGAGCCACATAGTGTGTTTTATAATATTTTCTCTTTCTCTTTTCCATTTTGGTATGTGTTTCAGAAGATAAAAATTGCCCTACTTTTTCATTTGTTCCATGTAACCGTCACAAATGCATCTACAAACTCTCTTCCAGGTGGCAAAACTCTGCATATTATTGTCAAATGCATGTAGTAATCTGTCGGTTAAGGTTTTTTTGTTTTTTTCTCCCTTGGAAGCATCCTCCTGGAGTCCTTTTTTTCTTACTTCAGTCTCATCTTGTTGCTCTCCACACTGGCTGCACCACAATGACCTTGGAACTTGTCTTTAGCAGCATCTTGGAATTACCTCCTTTTCTCCTCTAAGTTGGATCTCTTGTTTCTTGGATCTTTTCCCTGTCTGACTCCCTTACTTTGATGGAGTATGGCTTCCAACAGCTTTCTGAGGAAAGCTGTCTGGTAGGCAATATTTTGGGACCTTGAATGTCTAAAAATATCTTTATCTCCTCATACACTTGACTGATAATTTAGAGGGCTGTGGTATTCTAGGTTGAAGCCATATTCACCCTGGTGTTTGAGGGTATTATTATCCATGGCCTTGCAGTCTTGAATGTTGGTCTTAAGCCCAATGTCATTCTAATTATTTATCCTTTTTAGATGACTGTTTTATTCCTCTGTTGCAACTAACCCCGGACTTTTTCTGTGCTAATAATCTTGGAGAATTGTCTTACCCCGTTCTCGCACCGGTTCTAGAAGACAGGTACTGTTCTTGCCACCTTCTTAAAGGTGAAGAAAGGAGACACAAAGATGTTAGACATATCACTAATACACCTGGAAAGTAGATGAGAATGCTGAGATTTAAGCTTGAGTCAGTTCTGCTTACATCACCTGTACTCTTCAGCATGATGCATGAAAACATTCCATAAAATTCAGGCTTAACACCATGCTTTGTCTAAGGCCATCTGTACATGCCCACTCCCCCTTGGGTCCAAATCTACTGCTTAGCAGTGGTTAAAACTCATTCAGTGCCTGGCTCACCCCGTTCCCTTCTCCCCACCACCCTGCTGTCTCAGTATGAACTGGAGCCTGGTGTGTGGTGACCATGATGTTCTTGGAAACTGACTCCACTCACAATCTGCATTACCCATCTTTTAGCAACTTCTTTTTTGAAACATCTGATATTTGAAAATGCAGGAGTCTTATATTATTTTCCTCGAGTTATATTTGTGTTCCATATTTCTGCCACTTTCTGTAAGGGAATCTTATTTATATTCCAATGATTTGTTGTCTTCTCCTTGGCTATAGATCATACTTTTTCTTAATTTGACATACATTCAAAGTACCTGAGATAAATTTTTAAAAATTCCTCTTCATTATACTCCTGGCAAATACCCTTTCCTAAGGTCTCCACTGTGCATCTTGAATTAAGAAGGATTCATATTTAAATGTATATGTGTAGGAAGAGTGTCACCATCAGGAAGTGCAAAGAGCAGGGAACCCGAAGTCAGTGGGCTTTCATTTTAGTCCTGGATCTACCAGCTACTTGTTGTTGACCTTGGGTAATTCATCCAACCATTCTCTGTCTTTGCTTCCTTGTCTCAACAGAGGGTTAATTACTCGTATCCTCCCTGCTGTTACTGGATGTCACAAGGACAAATGAAAAAAAAATATGGGAAAATATTCTGAAATTCTACAGTAGTCTTTGTCAGTCTGTCATTCATTTATAATCATCAGAATTTGGGACATATCTATATCATTGTGCATTATTACTTAATATTTAGTAAATATTTTTCTTTAAGACAACTTACTTTAAAAATATAAATAATTTTATTTATAAAAGGGAATTAATGGAAAGGAAATAAAGACAGGGGGAAATCTAGGAAGAATCCCAACTCAGAGAGTGAGAGTTGCTCAATGCCTATGCTAGGGAAGAACAGACAGGAGTGAGTCTCAGGCTTGCGCATGAGTTTTCCAGGGTGTTGGATCAAAAAATAGGCAGATGGAATGAGTAAAAAAGAGGAAGACCTGAGGCAATGGGTTGATCCGCTGAAGGAGAAATCTAGCCTGAAAGGGAGGATTGAGGTAGGGAGAAATAGATAGAGAAGTGTGGTGTCAGTGACTTATAATGAATGGTAAGATGAAGCACTGTTGGTAGGGAGAGGCTGGGACTGAGAAAGAAGAGCTAGGGGGTTAGAGAAAGGTTTGGTTTAAGGAGGCCATGTAAGGGTCAGGGTTGAGGGACTGGGAGAACTTGAGGAGACATAAGGTTGGTTGGGGAACACAAGAGTACTGAGAAAGTTTAAGGGAAGGGATGCTGATGGAAGGTGGTGAGGGATGTTGAGTAGGACTTGAGGGATGGGAGTTGCCAGGGTGACACTGAAGCCAGGTAAGCTAGGGGACTCATCTGGAAGTGGGCAGATCATTGAGGTGATGGAATATGTGAAATATGTGTCCTCATTACATGAAATTTCACAGACTCTCTTCTTGGGACAGGACTCTAAGAACGGGGATACCCATGAGCAAGTGGTAAGAGCAGTCAATGTATCACACACATGTCTTGCTTTAAATTGTTTTGTATATTGTATATTGTACACTGCCATATGTGTGTATACCATGCCAATGTGTGTATATGTCTGTACACTGCCAATGGTGTGTATACTCTGGGAAACACTGCTTTAACACATTCTGCGAATAGATGGAATTATTTATAATTAGCTCTTTGAGCACACGTTATTGTCTTTATAATTCTCTTCCATTCTTCCCTGGCAAATATATCCCAGGGTCTAGAAATGCAAAAGAATCCCATGGGCACAGTTGTCCCTGTATTGATATGGTGGCTGGGGAGCAGGTGGAAGATAGATCTTGGTAAAATTTTAAACTTGTTGAAGTTCAAACTCAGAACACCTTTTAACATCTGGTAAATGTAAACCCTTCCCGGTTTTTTATTTTCATTTGGGCTTTTCTCAAAAAGCTAAAAGTTCTTGTTCTCACAACTGTGGCTTATATAGTAAGGGGTCTGAAAAAAGAAGTGCAGTGGAAACAGTTACATCATAAACTATTTCAAGACCTGTCCTAAAATGGGGAATCTGGGAGATAGCTCAGTGTTCCATCTTGCTGGATCTCTACACTGGAAAGCTGAAGACAAAGGAGGATTAAGTGTCATAAACATTATCTTAGGATTTGGGTTTCATGCCTGGGAGGCCCAAGCCTGCAGCTCTGCCTAAGCACAGAAAGATAGCAACAGCTCTAAGCCTGACCTGTACATCTTTAGCTAGAGTGGGGTCATTTACAAGGAAATTGGTTATGGATGATTTTCAGCAGGTGTATCAACAGGGGGAAACAATGAGGAAATGGTTTAAGGAGAAAAAATATCAGCTTCTGTAACCCTTCCTGTTTTCCTCTTTCTTCCTTCCCTGCCCTTCCTTCTCCCAAGGCAAGGATTTAAATTTAAATTTGGGTTCCTTTGCAGAATCCTGTAAATATCTGCTTTTTAACATAAAACTAACCACTATGCTTTTGAGAATCCATGATCAGTGCTTGGGCTGAGGTGGCAAGATTCTGAAGCCAGAACGGAGGTCAGAGTCATTTAATTCTGTCCCTTCTCTTTGAAATGAGAAACATATCGGCCACAGGGGTGAAATGATGTGCCCAAGGTCACCCAAATGATTAGTAGCAGCATCAGGGCTGGGTTGCAATTCCCTGCCTCCATCTGTTGTAAATCCTCTTGGACAGGCTTTGTGGCAAACTACCAGGGAAGCTTATTGGAAAGCATTTAAAAACGTTAGACCGTCTGCAGATGTGATTTTAAAGGTTATTTATTTGTTTTACTGCAGATCATGACTTCCCCTCCATCCGTCTTCTTGTTCCAGGGCCAGATTCTGCCCTTTGATGTTCTTTGTGGCATTCAAGTTGCCTTTGGCCTGAATCAGAAGCAGGGTTTGACCCAAAGCTACTGGTGCCTTTGTTTGCTCTCAGAGGACTTCCCCTCCCCGCAGGAGGCTCTGAAAAATCAGTTGTCTTAGAGTTACTTTCTACACAAGATGTGTCCTGCTGTGTCTGTGTCATAGAATCTTTGAGCTGGATGAGACCTGGAGGGTCATCAGTCCAACCCCCGACCCAGTTCAGGCATGTCTTCCAAAAATTTCCTGGCATATGGTCACACAATCATATGGCTGAGAGTTATCTAGGGGATCAAAAAAATAAAAATAAAAAAAAAAATCTTGGGTTTCTTTTCTCAGGTAAAGAAGCTGAGAGTCAGAGAGGTGAAGTAATTTATCTTCCCCCAGGTGAAGGAACAAAAACTAATTCTGATTCTGGCTTCTGACCTGAGTCTATAGCTCTGTCTACTGTACCATCTTATCCTTAATTAAATGCTTGCAAGAAATGTTCAGTGAATCATTCATGCATTTATTAATTTGTTAATCATCATTAATTTACTAAGCCCTTATTTTACCCAGAACTAGTAGTTATAAGCAAATTGACAATAGAGAAAGAGGGAAAATCCTCACATTGAAGTCTTCATTCCCTAAGACAATCAGTTTCTTGGAAGTTGTGCTAGTTTTCTAATGGTGCTGTAACAAATGATCACAAACTTGGCTTAAGACAGCACGAATTTATTATGTACAGTTCTTGAGATCAGAAATTTGCAATGAATCTCACAAGGCTAAAATTAAGGTGTTGGCAGAGCTCTGTTCCTTGGGAGGCTCTAGGGGAGAATGTGTTTCCTTGGCTTTTCTAGCTTCTAGAAGCTGCCTACAGTCATTGGCTCCTGGTGTGATTCCTTCCTCCATCTTCACTGCCTCATCCTAACTGATCCCATCGTCTCTGACACTCTCTTCCCTTTCTCTGTCCCTTACAAAGCTTATGGGATTGTATTTAGCCCACCTGGGTAATCCTCCCCATCTCCAGATCCATCATTTAAACACCTCTGAAACTGCCTTGTATCATGTAAGTTAACATATTCATAAGTTCATGGGTTTAGGATTTGATTATCTTTGGAGGCTCGTTACTCTGCCTACCACAGAGGTCACAGACAAAACATCCAGAGAGGTCACCGACAGATGTCAAGAAGGAAAAAAACCACAGAGAACAGATACTTGAACCAAGTTGTGAGGGATGGGAGAAGTTCACCAGCCAGTTGAGGTAAGACAGGACATGACAAGTAGAAAGAATAGAATGTTTTAAACTGCCCACATAGGAGAGGGACATGACACTTCTGGGGAATGCCTGGTCTCTTAGTGTGCCTCTTAAAGATTACTGGCCTATTAGAATATCTCTCCTAAAACCTCAACAATTTGCACACGTAAATCAATTATGATAAGAGATACAATAAGATATCCCAACTAATTCCAGGTAATATTGTATAAGCTGCATTTTTTTCATAAGTTTGTAAGTAGAAGAGTATCATGAGAGATGGAGGTTTGCATTTCAAGTCTGTTGAGGGTGCAAATAATCAGAAAGGATCAGACAGTGAGGACTGACCAAATAGATTACCTGGAGAACAAGAAGAGGCCTAAAGGATAAGAAATAGTTCTTTAAAAGGGTGTGTGTGGGGGGAGTGATGGCTACAGAAAGCATAATCTTTTTTTTTTTGGCTTCAACTGTGTGATTTCACAAATGAGACACACTCATTGTTCCCAACTGAATCCTAGAAATTGCTTGATTTAGATCCATCCAACCAGTGATTCTCAAACTCCATTCTTGTAGAACACCTTATTTGAAAAGTCTCTTTGAGTGGTCCTTGGCTATATTAATCACTATGATCTTTCTCCACTTCACAGAAAAGAGAATAAACAGAATAGAATTTTTTTCAATTTATAATTGTTCTCCCTTACCTTTTTTTTTAAAGCCTGCTTTGACTTTCCTGTTAGCAGATACCTATCCAAATGAATGGATGGTAATAAATATAATAGACGGAAAAATGTAGATATGGTACTAGGTTTTGAGATGTAAAGAACAACAATATACATCAAAGAGCCCTATTTCTGATTTGCTATGAATAGATGTGCCCACAAGTTATTGGGCCCCATAAAGAACATCACGATTCCCCCTTTGGGCTATTATCACGGTTTGTATGACCACTGCATTTTTATAGCAAGTAGTTATTGGTGCTAATTATGTCCCAGGTTGTTATAAAATTAAGGGATATAGAGATACAGAAAATATTCTGAAAGTGTACTTTCAGACCTTGAATCCAGAGAGAAATTAGGAAATATTAATTTCTTTGGCATCCTTTAATTTACCACTAAGTGATTCATTTGCATCCTTTAGCTTTGTAATCTTTAATCCTCCATACCAATTTTGTTCAAAAAGAAGCAGGAAGAATGCCTAATACATGGTAGTAGTTCAATCAATGAAAGTGGGATACATAATAAAGACAATGAAATGCAAAACTTACTGTAAGTTGCCTATGATTACAGAGCTACTAATTGGCAGTACTACTACATTACAGAGCTACTAATTGGTACTCAACATGAAGTACCATCAAGTCAACCTAGGTCCAAAGCCTTTGATCTTTGCACTCCCAAAAGCTGCTGATGTCTAGGAAAAATGATAGCTAGCATTTATTACATGTTTACTGTGAGTCAGATACTGTTCTAAATGCTTCATATACATTCACTCATTTCTTCATCATTGAAAAAAATCTTTTGTGGTAGATGCTATTAGTATCCCTATTTTCCAGATCAAGATACAGAGACTCTGAAACTGAAAAGTTATGCAATTTGCCTCGGGTGCCTGGTTGGCTCAGTTGGTAGAGTATGCAACTCTTGATCTTGGGGTTGTGAGTTTGAACCCCATGTTGGGTATAGAGATTGTTTTTAAAACTGAAAAAATAAAAGTTATGGACTTTGCCCAAGATTATAAACTTTTTTCTTCTTTTCCTCTTTTAAAAAAATTTAAATTCAATTAGCCAACGTATAGTACATCATTAATGTCAGATGTAGAATTCAGTAATTCAGCTGCCATGGCCTTCATTCTTTTTCTTTTTTTCTTTGACATAGAAATAGAGAGTACAAGTAGGCAGAGCAGCAGGCAGAGGGAGAGGGAGAAGCAGGCTTTCTGCTGAGCAGGGAGCCCGACGTGAGGCTCGATCCCAGAACCCTGGGATCATGACCTGAACTGAAGGCAGCCGCTTAACCGATTGAGCCACCTAGGCGCCCCTGCCATGGCGTTCATTCTTAAAACCATAGTTTTAAGAGTTTCCATAGTTCTTGTTCTGTAAGTCAGGGTGGGTTCTGGAGTAAGTGTGTCTGTGTCTAAATCCCTCTCTATAATTTTAAAAGCTTACAGTCTTCTTTATCCATTCATCTGTCCATGTACATCTGTGTTACAATGGAATATTACTCAGCCATCAAAAACGATGAAATCGTACCATTTACATTGATGTGGATGGAAATAGAGGGTATTATGCTGAGTGAAATAAGTCAATCAGAAAAAGGTAATTATCATATGGTTTCACTCATATTTGGAATATAAGAAATAGAGCAGAGTGTCATAGGGGAAGGGAGGGAAAACTGAATGGGAAGAAATCAGAGAGGGAGACAAACCATGAGAGACTTCTAATTCTAGGAAACAAACTGAGGGTTGCTGGAGGGAAGCTGGTTGGGGATGGGGTAATTGGGTGATGGGCATTAAGAGGGGCATGTGATGTGATGAGCACTGGGTGTTGTATGCAACTGATGAATCACTAAATTCTACCTCTGAAACTAATAATAAAGAATATGGTCATTAAATTGAATTTCAATTTTAAAAAAGTATTAGTTAGTGGTCACATCCTAGTCAGATCCCCTTATCTGGTAATTTGAAAGCATGTGTAGTGGAGCCTAGCTATCTCCTAGTGGTACCTCAGGCTCCCTGTAAAGTCTGAAGATACAGCAATAGGGTTTTTGTCCATACTTGCTCTCTTTTTATACATTTTATGCTTCTCTATATGGCTTAATTTGAATAACAGTTTCCTAATTTTAAAAGCTGGGAAGTTACTCTCCTACTTACAAAATGAGGGTGTGTCATCAAGCCATCCTTTAATACTTTAATACTTTTTTATTTTAATACTTTAATACTTTTTGTCTGCTTTCTTTCCCCAGCTGTGGTGGGTTTTCATTACTGTCCAGGGCCAGCATTATTTGTTGCCCCTTACCTATAAACTTAATGTTTTTGTTATATAGGAGAGTATAGAAGGATCCAGGTAGGGCTCGTGCCTTTCCCACGGTGGCTGCTGGCCCACTCTCTGAGACCTATGTCATGAGGGAGAGTCCCTTAGGTTTCACACTTTGCCTCCAATCATTCTTCTGAGCACCCACTGAGGTCTGTTGTCTGTTGAGAAGAGCCAGTGAGTGGGTGGAAATTCCCATGGTGCCAGGGGTTCTATAATCTCATGTTACCCCAGTATGGCTTTTGGCGATGTATTAAAAAATTTTAGTTAATTCTTATGAAAGCTTTTATGGCTCTTGGTGGCAACTGACCTAGGTAAGTGCTCAATCTTGTTTTTTCTGGAAGGCATGTATCTTTCTTTTGATTTAGGGTTAGTTGGTTGTCCTATGACCTCAGTACTCTGATTCAAAAACTTTGTCAATTTGCAGATTGTCTGGCATTGTGTTTGCAGTACCCATGGTAATGTCCCACTCTCCCACTTTCTACATCCTAAGCAGAAACCAAAAGTCTTTGACAACATTCTTTTTGATGGAATCACAGACATTCAATGCAAGTTTTACTTTGGGCTTTCTTTCTGTCATCCATGGAGTCTATCAATAAGCACTTTTGGGTATCTGGGACCCCCAAATCTTAGTCTCAAACATCTCATAGTCTACTAGGAGCCATAATGCACCAACAAAGAATTTTTGAATAGCAAGTAAGTGCTAAGGTAAAAGTAATCCATGCTAGTAAATAAAATGGGCAAATGGGGCACAACCTGGGTAAGAGACAAAGAAGCTACATTAGTTCTTAAAATAAAAACATTTTCCTAGTGTAGAAATCTGGGTAGGCCTTCTAAGAAGAAGAATAGGATAATCTGAGTTGTGGAATTACTGTAATTTTTGCTTTAACCTAATGAGATGGAGAGAAAAATATTATGTCCTACTCACAGACTCTGTTGTTAATACTGTTAATACTGTTAATATTGTTAACAGTTAACAGTTAACAATATTGTTAATATTGTTAATACTGTTGTTAATACTGTTAAGGACATTCAACTTCTTCTTTTCTGGCCTATATATTTTTATATTTGAGTAAAATGAAATAATATATGATATTCTAAAAGATTCAATAACTGCGTGATAATATAATAAAGCTGAATAATTCACTTTTCCTATTGTTGAACATTTGGGCTTATTTTCATTTATTTTGCTTTTGCAAATGAGATTGTTATAAATATATTTTATATGTAAAATATCTCTTACGTTCTTTTTGGATTATTTCATTGGATATATATTCATATGAGAAGAATTTCTGAATTAAAGATGACTTCCAACAATTTGATACATGTTACTGTATTGCTTTTTATTTTTATTTTTTAAATCTTTTTTTTTAAGATTTTATTTATATATTTGACAGAGAGAGAGATCACAAGTAGGCAGACAGAGATGGGGAAGCAGGCTCCCCGCTGAGCAGAGAGCCTGATGTGGGGCTAGATCCCAAGACTCCGAGATCATGACCCGAGCTAAAGGCAGAGGCCCAACCCACTGAGCCACCCAGGTGCCCTGTATTGCTTTTTAAAGTGGTAGTGCCAATATTTATTTTCCCATTAGCTTAGGAAAGTGCTCATCTCAGCACATCCTCACTTGCATAAAAAAAAGTAGCTAATTTGTTAGGTACAAAAAATGGCACGCCGCCATTCATTCTTAAAAGTTGGCACTCATTTGACTATGATAGGTATGACTCCTTAAAATATTTCTCTTAGCCGCTTTGCTTCCTCTTTTATGAATTCTCTTTTCATGCCCTTTGCCCATTTATATATTGGAGTGTCTGAGTTCTGGCTGCCCCTTTGGAGTTTTAGGTTACGAGATCATATTTATTGGCTCTAAATATTGTGAAATCTGCCAGAGTTCTAGAGCAAGGGTAACGCAAATCTGGCTGTTCAAAACTGCCTTTGGAGCTTTTTTAAAAAATATGCATTCCAGGGACACCTGGGTGGCTCAGTTGATTTAGCGTCTGACTTCAGCTCAGGTCATGATCTTAGGCCCCTGGGATCAATCCCCGCTTTGGGCTCCCAGCTCAGAAGCGAGTCCGTTTGTCCCTCTCCCTCTGCTCCTTTCCTTGCTTTCTCTGTCTTTCTCAAATAAATAAATAAAATATTTTGAAAAATATTCATTCCTGAGCCCTATCTGTGGAAATTTAGATAGAATTGCTCTAGGGCAAGGCTCAGGAATCTGCATAAAACTCGAGGGTTGTGACATATCAACCCACTTTAGGAATGCCTTCTCTTGTTTTCTATGCTTCAGTTGCCCTCCTTGATTATCATATTATACCTCTTAGGTTCTGCTCTTCACCGGGTAGTAAGCAGGGTAAAAGCTGCATTCCAAAGGATGAGCATGGTAAATACTAGAGAATAAAGAACACTGGCTTTTTGCTTGGCTTGGGTTTCAATACTCACTTTGGTGCTTGCTAAGCTGTGGTACCTAGGTCACACTTGGATCATTTTCATTTTCTTTATCTTAAAATGGAGAGAAACATATTATCTATGATGACGACTTTACTACTAAGTCAAGGCTACCAGTTAAGAAACTTTTATCATAGTCTTGGGATAAGATGATTGGAGTCTAAAAGAGTAAGAAAGAAAAGATGGATCTAAGAAACATTAGGATGAAAGAATTTCAAGGTTATACTTGAATCATTGTTGCTGGAGTGCTACTGTGGCAAGTATTCTGAGAAGCACTTACATTATATTATTCCATTTGATCTTCACACTGAGTTTGAGATGGGTGCAATGCTCACTTTATAAATGAAGAAACTGAAATTCAAAAAGGTTAAGTAATTTGCCTCATGTGACATGACTAGGAGAATGGAGTTAGCATTTACTAATAGGAGAAGATTGTAGGAAGAACAGGTTTGGGGATGAAGATCCGGAGCTCAGTTTTGCATGTGGTTAAGTCTGAGATATTCATTAAATGTCAAAGGGATATATAAAGAAGACACTTGCATTTGTGACTGCAGAGTTCGGGGGCTAGAAATATAAACTTGGAAGTCATCAGCACTTAGTTAATGCAATGGGAAAGAAATGACTCCAAATGCGCAGTGAGGACAGATGAGAAAGGGAAGGTCTGAGTCCTGGATCCAGTTTTAAGAGGCCAGAAAGATTAGGAGATATGGACAAAGTGGTGAGCGACAAAGAAGGAAAATCAGGAGTGGATGGCAACTTGGGAGGCAAGAGAGAAAAAGGATAAATATTTGATAAGTATGGGTCAAATGAATGAAATGACATGTCTAGGTAGAATTCAAATCCAGATCTCTTTGACCCTGAAGGTTAAATATTCTTACCCAATATACCAGGGGTTGGCAAACATTGAAAGACCCAAATAGTAAATATTTTAGATTCTGTGGCCCAACGGGCAAAATTGAGGCTATTACGTAGGTGCTTACATAACTACTTAAAATGTAACCGTTTAAAAATACAAACACCATTCTGAGTTCAAGCGCCATCAAACAAAACAAAACAACACAAAACAAAACAAAACAAAACAAAACAAAACAAAACAAAAACAGGTTGCTGGCCCACAACCTCACTTTGCAAACCTCAGTGCTGCACTAGATTATTCCCTTTAATTCTAGAGCTATCGATTACCAAAGATATTCATACTCAGGCATCCTCCCCTTTACCAGCTCTCAGTCTCACACAAAATTCTACAATAACTTCCTAGACTTTTTTCAGCAGTGCCATAGTTTCACTTTTTTTTTCTTTATGTAAAGGTGGCCTGTATCTAATCCAGCAATTTTATTTCTCCCAAGACACCATTTCTTGTTCCATTTTGCTTAGTTGCATAGCTGGTGAAGAAACAGAGCACGAAAGTCAGCACAGAATTTGCATGTGTGTGTTTGTCATCAACTGTGGCCTCCAAAGTGGGTTCCTGGCCTGAGAGCATAATGGAGGGGAAGGGTATTTCCCTCTCCTCTTCTTTTCTCTCTGAATGTCAAAAGAGAATCTGTGGAAACCTCAGTGTAGGCAGAGATACTTTCCCAAGGGGTAACACAACGGGCGTCACTATGATTCATTACTCCTGCATACGAACTCTGCCCACAGAAGCACTGTTTTTAGGAAGATAAAGTTCAAACTTGGTAATATTGATTTCTATTTTTCTCAACTTGCTTTCTCCCAAAAATCAGCTCTGTGACTTAAAATCATATTGTGTTTACTCTCCTCTTCTGCAGTGCCTTCTGTCTATGCTCTCTGTTCCTCCCCAACCCCCTAAATCCCAGTACCATGAGGTCCATTCCCAATGGAGCTTCTCACGTCACTAGCCACTTGCTTTTCCTCAATGCCACTCTCTGCCAAACTGTTCTCTTAGGACAAATGGACTCGTTAGGGAGAAAATCACAACACACATTTCTCATTCACCTCTCAGGACATGCATATTTACAGATATTTCTGATCAATCATGAAATGATTCCTACTATAAATTCTCCCAAAGGTCAGCCTACCTTCTTTGGAATTGCTCCTATTTGGAATTGCTCCTATTTGGAAAAGCAGTTGAATTATCATAACGAACCATCTTTGGGGAGCATCCCCTGAATACAGAGGATGATCAAAGGCTTTAATGTCCTGAGCTCAGAGAGGGCAGCCCCTATCCATTTAGGTCTTGAGTCCTTCTGCAGCTATCCTGTCTCTGTCCTCACTCTGGAATTGGGAATGAGATGCTTTTTCTCCCTTTCCTTTCCTGCTGTTGGCTGGCAGATGTTGCAATGTCTAAGAGTGATGAATGCCACACAAACCTTCTTCATTGATGAGTTAATACTCTCTTTCAGAAAACCCATCTTTTCTTTCTTCTTGCTTCTGGAATGTTTCTTTTGTCCAGATTCCCTGCTGCCTGTTCAGCTGAGATTTGCTATTTGTCCTCAAACGTTTGTGAGTTAACTAAAATGCTTTGTAAACTATGAGATCTGTAAATTTGTAATTTTCCTTCCTTAGGACCCAGAACAGAGCCTGGCAGAAGGGAGATAATCAGTGAATACGTCTCAAGTCAAACTAAGGAGGGGCTTATTAATGCCGTCTGGTTGATAGATTGGAAAGGAGCAGGAAGGAGGTGGGAAGGCCAATTTAAAGGCCCGAATAATAGACTGTGAACTCTCTAGGGGCAAGGGATAAATGTTGGCCCACGCAGTGAACGATGTCAGTGGAGCTCAGCCTGGTGTGGTGGTTGAGGGGTGAAGCAGAGCCATGTTTCCAAGAAATATAGTGGAGAAAGAAATCAAGCAGGGAGCTTGAAGAATTGAAGAAGGTCACAGAGGAGTCAAGACGAACTCCAGTTTATTTATTTGAAGATTAGCAACTAAACAGTTTGTCAAAGAGAGAGCCATCTGAGACTCAAAAGACATAGGTTCTGGGCTTGCTTCTCCTTCTTCTGTGTTGCTCAGTAAGCTAATTAATCCCCTTGGCCTCAACTTCCCCATCTGCAAAGTAGATACAACAACACCATAGAGTTGCGAGAATAATCATTATCTTTTGCATAATAACAACACCCTCTGATGCACACTTCGAGGGCCTACAAATAGGGAAATTCCTCCCAAGCAGGCAAACTGAGAGGGAGGGGTTTGGATGGGAGAGGAGAAGGGCCAGTCCCTGGAACTCTGAATCCACAGAGTGTGTGCAAGGCTTGTCCCAGTGTGACCCGAGGGCTGGTAACATGTACAAAAGAGTATTGTCTCCTCAGAATCTGCCCGTAATCTTTGCACAGGCTCATATGTCACTTTAAAGGGTTAACAGGAAACTAGATGTCATCTTGTCAGCCTTCCTGATCTCTTCCAGCTGGAAGGAATGCTGCTCAGCTCAGAGCACCCACAGCCCTCCATCTGTACTTTTCTTGTAGCCCATTTCTCTCTGTACTTCAGACCCTGGATATTAACACACATGGCTTATCTCCTCTCTAGACGGTAAGCAACTTGGAGGCAGGAGCCATGGCTTGGTTACTGATAAATTACGCAGAGTTCTGCCAACTTGTCTTGTACTAGTAGAAATTCATTAGCTGCTTGTTGAGTAGATAGGTGGATGACTGGGCTGATGGAGGGATGGATGCTCCATCAGTCTTGCTCAGTAATGAATTCCGCGGCCCTCACACAGATCCTGGCACATGGTGAACGATGAACACATACCTGCTCACAGACTGGACAGAAAGATATCCCACTGATCTTATTCTCACTGATTCTCTAGGGTGAGCAAGGGTCTGGCGCTTAGCAGACTCTTAAGAAATAGTTGTTGACGAACTTACTGTATTTCTGAACCGCAAGAAATCAACTAGCATAGAAGGAGAGGTCCACAAGTCGGTTTCATGTGATGCATTTCTTTCCAAAATAGAATAACACTAAGTTAATATACATCCCATGCTTTTTCCTGAATCCCCAGTCTGTGGTCTGGAGCAGGAGTCAGCAAACTACAGCCCACGGGCCAAATCCAGCCCATTGTCCCTTGCTTTTGTAAATAAAGTTTTATTAAAACACAGTCATGCCTATTCACATATTGTCTATGGCTGTTTTTGCATACAATAAGAGTTGCAATGGAGACCATATGGTCTGCAAAGCAGAAAATGTTCACTGTCTTGCTCTTTATAGAAAAACTTTTCCAACTGCTATACATAGGAAACTGGTTATCATAACCCAGAAAGCGACACCCTCCATGAACAGCTGCTGGGCCACAAGCTAATGGTAAATGGCTGAGATTTTTGAGTCTTTAAGATAGGAGGAAAATTTCTAATGCACCCTTTTCTTGGGAGCAGTGAGAGTTTTCATGTGCCCCACAGATGTTAACCTCTGAACAACCATCATGTACTTCCTATGCAGGTTTTACTTCCAGAAAAAAATTAACTTTAGTCCAAACCAAGTATAATTCTCAGCTGATGCAGAATCCAGAGAAAAGACATATGAGGTTATAAAATGTGACCTGGAATAAAGCTGGCCTCTTAAAAAATAATTAACTTAGAGAGAAAAGACATGGTCCCTGAGCCTAAGGATCTCACAGTCTCCTGGGAGGACAGGCATGATGGCCCACAGTCAGAGGTAGATTGGCAGTGCAGCTCATGAAACTTTGGACTCAGGTCCCCCCCACCCCCCCCACAGACCCCTCCCACAGTCCTAGTAAGAGGTTCGAATGGTCCATATGTTCTTGTAAAATTTGCAATGGGAAGATATTTTAACCCAAATAAGCTGCGTCCCACTTTGTAGTACATATTTTCTGTGCTTTCCCCTAAAGAGAACCCCCTAACATTGCATAAGCCTTCATGTCCCATAACACCTGGATCTTCTCCTGATTCCATTACCACGGGACATTGTTTTAATGAGCTATGCCCTAGTCCTGAGTCCCTAAGGGTGACCAGAAGAATTTGAGGAAGGTGACATCTGACCTAAGGATGAGCAGGACTTTTCCAGGCAAAGAGTAGCTTCTGTAGAGGAGGTGGCGGGATGGGCATGGGAAAGAGCATATGCGGGTGTTTAGGGCTGAGACAGATTGCCATGTTTGGGGAAACAAATCATATAGCATGATAAACACAGAAATGCTCCAAAACAAAAAGGGAGGAAAGGAAGTTTTATTTATTTTTTAATTTTTTTTAGAAGATGAGAATGGGCAAGGAGGCAGGGGCCAGATCCTGAAAGGCTTAGCTGGGGGTCGGGGGGTAATTATGGCTTCCTGGCGATGAAGGTCTATTGCAGAATATTGAGTGGGGAAATGGTTTGATTGTATCTTATCCTTAGAAAGGTCCCTTCAGAAATCGAGGACAATTTCTGGTATCCTTGTCAACAGAAGAGACCCGAGGATGGGGAGGAATGTTTCAAGGGAAGATGACTTATTGTTGGTTTTATGACCGTGGAATTTGGGAGGGCCAGGCACCTGGGCTCCTTGGATTTTCTCCAAAAGTTTTCAGCTGCCCTGGCACGAGGGGGTCTCCCCATTTGCCGTTCTTTCTGGGCAAGCCTTCGCATGCTGTGCTGTGCCTCAAACCCCGGATTCATCAGCTCACCATTACTTTGCAATTTATCCGCAACCCACAGGGAATAGAGGGCATCGCCACCCTTGGGCCTGGCCACTGTCAGGAGGGCACAGGGGACCCACGGAAAAGAAAAGTGAAAAAGAACTTGGTTCATAATAATACAGGTAAAACACGGACTCAAGGAAGCTCAAAGAAAAAGAAATTCGAGTTCCTTTTTTAAAGCTATGCTCTAAGGAGCACCTGGGTGGCTCAGTTGTTAAGTGTCTGCCTTTGGCCATGATCCCAGGGTCCTGGGATCGAGCCCCGCATCGGGCTCTCTGCTCGACGGGAAGCCTGCTTCTCCCACTCCCCCTGCTTGTGTTCCCTCTCTTGCTGTGTCTCTCTCTGTCAAATAAATAAATAAAAACTTAAAAAAAATAAAGCTATGTTTTTAAACCTAGGGAAGTCTGAAGTTGTGTTTTTTCCATAGCCTCTTAATAAGAGTCTCTGTTTCCAGATTTGCCCCCTGAATGCCAGCAGGAAATGCCAAACCGTCCTTGTCCCTCTCCCTGTTAACCCCACGGCGTGCCCCACAGGATCCACCTCTCCCGGCGGTGGTCCCTCATCTCTGCCCTCCCTACCCCTGTGGCATCATGCTCCCGCACGGGTCATCTTAGTTCACCTCCTTCCCCCGCCACCTCTCTTGACCTTGGTGCTTCTCCCCCTTCAAGCCCAGGTGTGGCTGCTCCGGGAAGCCTTGGGCCTGCTGTCCCCGCTCTGTGTTCCCATCACATGCCTTGCATGGTTCACTTTGCATTAATGCTGCCATCCCAGTTGCTGGGCAGGGTACGGTGGCAGGGGCAGGCCCCCTTTCAGGGCATTCGCAGTGGCCATTCCCACTGCCTAGAACACTGCCCTCCCGGCTTCTCTTCACTAGCCCGTTCTTATCGATGATGTCTCATTTGCAATGAGAGAAACCCTTCTTGAAGCTCCAGGCTAGATCGTGAACCACATTTAGGTCATCACCGTCCCCTTTTCCAAGGCACTTGGGGTTACTTACACTGTGAGTATTTATTAACATCTTCCTACCCATTAGGCTGACAGCTTTATAAGAGCAAGAAAGACATCTGACCTTTTGGCCAAGTTACTTTTTGAACATAGTTACACTAGGAAATCAATTTCTGGGAGTGCCTGGGTGGCTCAGTCGATTAAACGTCTGCCTTTTGCTCAGGTCAGGATCTCCGGTCTCCTTGCTTAACAGGGAGCCTGCTTCTCTCTCTCCCTCTCCCTCTGCCCCTCCCCCCTGCTCATGGTCTCTCTCTCTTAAATAAAATCTTTAAAAAAAAGGAAATCAATTTCTGGGGAATGAATGGAAGGAAGATCACTCCTTACCTTAAAAAAAAAAAATCAGGCTGGGGATGGGTCAGTTTTCTAAGACAGAAGCCCACCTCTCCACCACTTAGTGACTCAGAAGATGGATGTGGGGATTAAACTTTTCTCTGAGACTAGGACTTTGTCCTGTTACCGAAAAAATGATGCACAAGGAAGGGAGAGTTTTTCCAGGTACAAGTTAAGCACTGATTTGTGTAATCAAGAGAAAGTCATTTGTCCCCTCTCCCCCGCTGCACCCCCGAACAACAAATAGAACCCAGGATATTTGTGGAGCCTCAGTTTACAGTCCTAGGCACCGCCCTGGAAGCGAGCCATTTTCCAATAGCCAAAATTAGGTCACGAGATGGGGCTTGGTCACATGGTTTCAGATAACGGCCCCATATTTAGAAGTTTTGTTCCAAATATAATGAGATTCCAAAGGCCTATGAGGGTTTGCTTACTTATGAAAATGAAGACCCAGCGCCTTCTGACATTAGCGCGTTAGGGCCGCAGACTGTGTGCGCTGGAGACATGACTGCAAGGCTCCCTGTGACCCACGAAAGCCACAGCCCGAGATGTTTATTTTTGAAGCGGCATTTGTTTTCTGCTGGTTTCAAACATGCTCCCCTCAGGAATAACATTACGGTTGCAGCAGAAACGCTGACCCACGGATTGTGTGACGTCCGCGCGCCTGTGCGCCCCTCCTGGGGTCTCCCTCCTCCCTGCCCGCCCCTGGTCATTCCTTCTGTCTTGCTCTTTTCTGAGAACTAACACTTCTTCCTGAGAAAGGAGCAATGAAATATTTGTAAAACACAGTCCCAAGAAGATGAGTGTTTTTGTAAAGCAGAGCATGGAGGAAGCCTAGTGAAGCCATTTAAATAACAACAAAGAAAAGAAAAAAAGGAAGGCTAGGTTTTTTTGCCCATCCCCCAACCCAAACCCCTTCCTTCCCAAGTTCATGTTTGCTGAGGCCTCTTTTAGTCCGCCCTACTTCCTGGGCCTCTTCAGAAATAGAGAGAGGGGAGCTTAACCAATGTTTCCGTGTTTGCTTTTTAAGCAAGGCCAGGTAAGAAGGGGCGCATTCACAAGAGCACTGGCTAAGCCAAAATTGCAGGTGGCGGCTGGGCGGAACGAAATGAAACTCTAGAACATTTCGGTCCTCAGGATCCTGTTATCTGCCCTTACAATCAGAACGTGACTCCTGATTGATTTTGAGGAAAGTTCCAATACCTCAGGCTATTTGCATCCTTCCCTTTTCTCACAGAGTTCACTCAACTGTGTCTGGTCATAGGGCATGTGATTTACACCGACTTCTAGTTCCTCTTTCTCAGAGAGACCTGTGAACTCTTGAAGTGATGGATGTGTCTGATGAGTGGTTGGAACAGACCCGTTAGCTCTGTCCCGAGGAACTGACATGTGTTCGCGCGGGGGTGGGGTGGGATGGGGTGGGGTGGCGGGACATTGAAAGAAAAGGCATGGCCTTTCCTTCTTCCTAACTACGTATGTATATATATATTTTTAAGATTTTTATCTATTTATTTGACAGAGAGAGAGAGCACTCACGAGCAGGGGGGAAGGGCAGAGGAAGACAAAGAAGCAGCCTCCCCGCTTAGCTGGGAGCCCGACTTGGGGCTCCAGTGTGGGGCTCCATCCCAGAACCCTGGGATCATGACCTGAGCTGAAGGCAGATGCTTCACCGACTTAGCCACCCAGGTGCCCCTGTGTATATCTATTTTCAAACAGCACAGGACAAGTCAGAAAGTGTAGGTCCAAGATCTATGAAACTTGGGCATACTACTTCACCTATGACTCAGTTTTCATATCTGTGAAATGGGATCACCATACCTCACTTGTCATTTTACAGGGGGTACATCTGATATGGGGACTAAAGGAGATGGTGGGCGTGGAGGCATTTTGTAAAACACTGCATCTCTCCGTAAGGCAAGGTGCCAGGGTTAAGTGAGTGGTGTGAAACACGCTCTCCCCATGAGCCTCTATTTATTGGAATTATGTGGGATGTCGTGAAACATGTGAATGTCCTAGCATCATCTCCATAGACTGGGGGGCTGTTCTGGGTCACCTTTTAAAAAAACCTCCTCAAAAAAATAAATAAATAAATAATAAAAAAATTAAAAAACCTCCTCAGATGATTTGAATATGCAGTTGGGTCTGGGAATTGCTGGTAAGAAGAGTTGTGGATGTGGAGAGAAAAGGGGAATTTGTGGAGTAGGGAGGGCGGAAAGGAAAAATCTCAAAGGAAAGCATTAAGATTTGAGTGGCAGAAAGGCCCTATTCTAGGGGGAATGGTGAAGGGGATGGAATGGTAAGTTAATTACTCATGAAGTAGTATAGTCCATGGGTTTGGGAAGGTGGCACTTCCTCCAGGCATCCTGGGGGACCCCTAAGTGTCTCTGTATGGTGGCTTTATAATAGCTTGTACTTCTCTATGTTACTGCACTGCCATATTGTTTTATAACCATCCAGGTGTCTGTCTGTCTCACCCAATGGATCATGAGTTCTTTGAGGACATAGATTATTCTTTTATTTTTTTAATTTAATTTTCTTTTTTCAGTGTTCCAAGATTCATTGTTTATGCACCACACCAGTGCTCCATGCAATATGTGCCCTCCTCAATACCCACCACCAGGCTCACCCATCCCCGCCCCTTCCCAAACCTTCAGTTTGTTTCTCAGTCCACAGTCTCTCATGGTTCATCTCCCCCTCCGATTTCCCCCCAATTCACCCTTCCTTTCCTTCTCCTAATGAGGACACAGATTGTTCTTACTGTTGCTGAATTCTCAGCACTTAGCAAGGTCACTGAAATAGACACGAGCTTCATATGTGATGGTTGACTAAATGACAGGAATTGGGCATCTGGTAAGGAGTTATTTTAGATTTGATTCTGCCACTAATTTACTGGGATGCCTAAGATGACCTATTTTGCCTCTGTGAGTTGCAAGGTCCTCCTGTTGTGAGATTCGGTGGCTCTAGGAATTCAAGTATTTGCGTAGCATTGTGTCTAGAATTGAGGTTTGTAGACATACCAAGTTCAAACAATTAGAACACTTTAATTCAGGTCAGTGCTTCTCAAACTTTAATGTGCATACTAAGTTACCTGGAGATCATGTTAAAATGCAGATACTAATTCAGTAGGTGGGGGGTGGGAGGCCGGCTGAGATGCTGCATTTCTAACAGCTCCCAGGTGATGTCATGAGGCCCGTCAGTGGACCACTCTTGAATAATACTTACTCCCAAGTGAGGCTGATGCTGCTAGACCAGAACCACACTTGGAAGAGTAGGTCATTGGGTGCATTGCATGATGCCAAAAATGACCTGATGAAAAATTTTCACTCCACACCCTGAAATAATGGATTTTAAAAATATATATATTTTTGGGAGGTATACTTCGTACGCTAGAAAAATAGGACTTAGGTCAGCCTAACTTGGGCTCTAAACCTATCTCCATTACTTCCTAAGTTATCTCAGAATTCTTTGCCTCAGTGTCTTAACCTGTAAAATGGGATCATAAAATCTATCTCAAGAAGGAAGACTCATAGGACACGAGGAATCAGTATGATAATGTAGGTAATGCAATTAGTATGTGGTAGGTGCTGAGCCTCTGCGACTTCTCTTCTTACTGACTCAGCCACACAGGAAGTAAAGAAGTTTCAGGAATTATAGACTTATTTTCTCTTCACAGCAAGAAAGGAAGGCTGAGCTTTGTAGGAAATGCATGCCCTTTCACTTCCTTTCTTTCGGGGGCATGAAACCCCCAGGTGTGTCTTGGTACAGAATGAGTGGGATGAAAGAAGAGTGAAAACGAAAAGCATTCAGAGGAGCTGACTCACAACTCCTCAGGGAGAAGCCGCCAGCCTGGGACACTTTGTGGGGAGATGATGAGGTGGTTTGCGGGAAACATGACGTAAAAGAGAAAGAAAGGAGAAAGACACAGGGGCTCCCCCTACTATTTACCCTCTCACCTCACTAGCCTTCTCCCTTCAGCTCTATTTTCGGTACTGAACCTTGAGTCTTAAGGGACTGACTTTTTAGACACATTTTATTTATATAATTACGATAAAGAGAATAGGGCAAGTCCATATTCCGGCCCCTTGGACCATCAGGCGTGAACACAGGTGTTAGTATCTGTCCCTTGTAATAACGTCCTTAATCATTTCTCAGGCTCCTAAATAACAAGCTCCAAAGGTAACCCCTAAGGTGATTATTGGGGACATTCCCTCCAGGTAGGGGTACTCAGCATTGTCAATTTTCTACTGCCTTCTCTGTACCCATCTTCGGGTTTCTAGACTCAAGCAGGCCCTAGACTGCTCACATGACAGTTTTGGAGGCCTGAGTCAACAGCTCCTTGCTGAGGTGTGGGCATACTCCATCTTTAGTTCCACTATACTCAACATTTGCTAATCCTAGCCAGGAGTTGGGAAAACAATCTGATTAGGAATATAATCCTGTGACCATCTGATTGATCTATCACTCCCAGAAGGAATTCGTATTTTGAAAGAAGAGCTTCTTTATTTTTTTTATGTATTTGCTATATTTTCTGTATTCTTTTTTCCCCCAAATACTTTTATTTTATTTTTTCAGTGTTACAAGATTCATTGTTCATGTACCACACCCAGTGCTCCATGCAATACGTGCCCTCCTCAATACCCACCACCAGGCTCGCCCAACACCCCTCTCCCTCCCCTCCAAAGCCTTCAGTCTGTTGCTCAGAGTTCACAGTCTCTCATGGTTCATTGCCCCTCCGAATTCCCCCAATTCACCCTTCCTTTCCCTCTCACAATGTCCTCCATGTTTTTCCTTGTGCTCCACACATAAGTGAGACCATATGATAATTGACTCTCTCTGCTTGACTTATTTCACTCAGCATAATTTCCTCCAGTCCCGTCCATGTTGATACAAAAGTTGGGTATTCATCCTTTCTGATGGAGGCATAATATTCCATTGTATATATGGACCATATCTTCTTGATCCATTCATCTGTTGAAGGGCATCTTGGCTCTTTCCACAGTTTGGCGATTGTGGCCATTGCTGCTATGAACATTGGGGTACATGTGGCCCTAAAGAAGAGCTTCTGAAAGTAAATGAGTCTTTGATTTTGTGGGTTATTACAGTGACTGCTCATTATAGATTCTGGGGAATGGAAAAACATGGAGATGTACACACCTGAGGTTTACGATGCGATGACCTGTACTAGGCCTGAGCATCTCCAGTAAAGAAAGGTTTCCAGGTGATTCTTATACACAGTTGCAAAATCCTGTCCGTTAGTGAATTATTCTGGGAGACTGGAAGTTTTCCCTTTGTATTTATGTATGTATGTATGTATGTATGTATGTATGTATTTATTTATGTTTCCTTTATTTTTTATAATTTAATTTCAATTAATTAACATATAGTGTATTATTAGTTTCAGAGATAGAATGCAGTCATTCATTAGTCTTATGTGACACTCAGTGCTCATTACATCTAATGCCCTCTTTAATGTCCATCACCCAGTTACTACCCACCCCCCTCCCCCCAAGCAACCCTCAGTTTGTTTCCTATGAAGAGTTTCTTACGGTTTGTTTTTGTGTCTGGTTTCATCTTGTTTTATTTTATCCTCTCTTCACCTATGATCCTCTGTTTTGTTTCTTAAAGTCCATATATGAATGAAATCATATGATAATTGTCTTTCTCTGATTGACTTTTTTTGCTTAGCATAATACCCTCTAGTTCCAACTAGTTCGTTGCAAACGGCAAGATTTTGTTTTTTTGATGGCTGAGTAACAAATATTCCATTGTATATACATATACCACATCTTCTTTATCCATTCCTCTGTCAATGGACATTTTGACTCTTTCCATAGTTCGGCTACTGGGGACATTGCTGCTATAACCATTGGGGTGCAGGTGCCCATTCAGATCACTACATTTGTACCTTTGGGGTAAATACCCAGTAGTACAATTGCTGAGTTGTAGGGTAGCTCTATTTTCAACTTTTTGAGGAACCTCCATACTGGTTTCCAGAGTGGCTGCAGCAGCTTGCATTCCCACCAACAGTGTAGGAGGGTTCCCCTTTCTCCGCATCCTCGCCAACATCTGTCGTTTTCTGACTTGCTCATTTTAGCCATTCTGACTGGTGTGAGGTGGTATCTCATTAAACATCCATCTGATCATCCATTGTTGGATAATAAAACATCCCCAAACTGAATAAATTAAACAAAAGTGATTTCATACTTCTCAGGATTCTGCAGATTGCCTGGGTTCAGCTGGCTGGTTCTTCCTCCCCACACACTATCAGCAAGGTCACTCATTTGGCTGTTTTCAGCTGGTGCCCAGACTGGGCTGGAAGATCTGAAAAGTCTTCACTCATGTGTGCAGGGCCTTGCTCTCTTATGTGCAGCTCTCCGTGTAGATAGTTTGAGTTTTCTCAAAGCATGATAGTCTCAACATAATCTATTTTTTTATATGGTTGCTGGCTTCAAGAATGAAAGGAGAAGCTGCCTGTCTTCTTAAAGATTAGGCCTGGAACTGACACAGCACTATTTCTGTGGTAAGCCACCCAGGCTTAAGTGAATAGGACATGGATTATATATTTTGATGGGTGAGTGACATGTGCATATAGGAAGGGAAGGAAAACATAGTGCTGTCTTTGGAGACTGCTTACCATGTATCTTCCTACCAGTTTGCTACAAAATAGGAATCTGAAAAGTAGCACCCTACCTCTGAGGACTGTCAATCCTTATATCAAACAAAACAGCACAAAATGTCCATTTGGGCCAGATGAGCATTTGGGACTATTAACCTCAAAAATAAAACTGCCAGTTGTTTTATCAGCAAAAGATGAGTTTATTTGGGAATAGCAGAGAATTGCAGTCCAGGAGAAGAAAGCTATGACAGAACCATACTCGGATCCCCTGAACAAAGGGGAAGAATGCTCTTTCATTGAGGAAAGGAAGGAATTGGGAGCTGTTATAAACAGAGGGTCCATTGGCGTGAACTGGGAATTAGAAGCACAGTGGCTTCTGATTGGCTGAGTTGTGACTCCCTCATTGGCTGGGCTGTTGCCAGCTGAGGAGGTAAGGCATTTTCCTCCTGCTGGGATAGCACAGTAGTCTCCACAGGCAAGGTCCATCTCTTCCTGCTGGGTTTGCAGTTGGCCAAGAGTTGTAGGGTGTTAGCACTCCCCCACCCTCCCGCCGAACATCCCAACTCCATTCTAGTGATTTCCCTTCATTAAATTTCCCAAGAGCATCAGCGGCTTTCTTAAAGGGGTTTGAGGACATAGGGGATTCCCCCCACTTTCATATTGCTGGAGAGGTGGCTCCTTGGCCAACTTAAAGTAGAGGAAACTTAGACAAAACACACCACATTCATTTTGTGCCCCCTCACACCCAAGGGAGCTTCATGGGATGGTGGCATGAGCCAATGGAAAAAATATGGTTTTAAGCCTAACAGAAAAGGGTTAGACTCCTAAATCTGCCCGGTGAGACCTCTGGTGGGTTAATCTTCTGAGCCTCCCTTTTGTCTTCGGAAAAGTGCCCGTGATCATCTTCTCTCAGGCTTTTTGTGAAAATGCAGGGTGGTGCTATACACAGGTGCAGACTGAACTATTTAACAAATGTTGTGCCTATTGTACTAAGCGATGTATTCTTTCTCAAAAGACGTCACTTTGTAGAGGTATTTAAAGTCGCAGGGGAAAGAAAACATTTCATCAAACACGGGAGAAAGAAAGGAGAGAGAGCAAGCAGCTCAGTGTATATTTAATGAGCAAGGGCGTATCATTTAAAACGTTGAGGTTCATGTGTTGGGTAAGCGACTCAAAAGAATTTCTTGGATATTGATAAGCATTGCGTGTGGTTTTAGTTCATTTTCCAGAACACTGAGTCTACCTCCCTGGGTACAGTCAGAAATGCTGGGAAGTTTAAGGAAGGGGGCCCTTGGGAAAGCATGGGTGCTTTATGCCAGGTGGGCTGTGGAGGTAGAATCTGAAGAAATCAGTGGAGAGAAGAAAGGAAGCATGGATTGCAAAAGATTGGCAAGAGGCCTGGAATTTCATATCTACGTCATCTCTTTTGTGGTAAAGGGGAAATCCCAGGATCCATAGCTACTCCAGATACATCAGTGCATCCTTGACCTATTAGAACAAGACTGTGGAGAACAATGACCATATTATTTCACAGAAACCCTTCCGATTTGGCTCAGAACACCAGTTTTCCATAGTTCTATCTAGAATGATATTATACTCTTCTTTCAAACCCATAGCCCACGGGTTACTAGCCAAGAAGAATCCCAATGACCTGGTCTCTAAAGGGTTCCTAAATGGAAATCAAGTGACCTTTTTCCATTTCCAAGATTTTCTTCTTCCAACTGTGAGACAGAGAACTTACAGGGTGGGAAGGAAGAGAACTAAAATGGGTCAATGTGTGCTGTATGCTGGTCACTCTCCCGGGCCCCACAGTGTTTCTCTCATTGTATATTTCTACACCAAGGCTGCAATGTAGGCATCATTAGTCCCATGTTATGGATGAGTAAAGTGAGGCTCTGAGACAGGGTCAGTCAGGTAAAGATGAATTCAAAGTCCAAAGCATTAAAACAGAGCCTTATTGTGAAATAGTGAGACGAGAAATCCAAGATAGCATAAACCTTTTTGCCTCAAACAGAAAAAAACGTCCTAGAAATATAAGCAGGTAAGCTGCCCGTTTCAGAATGTGACAGAAAAATTTGACAAAAATTCCAGAAATATAGAGACAGTTTGAATGATTCACATGGGTTTGATTTAATATATGAAAGGATCCTACAAACAGAGATTATTAATCATTCTCTTACATTGAAGTATCAATTGTAAAAACCTAACCTGTCATTGGTCACAATTAAAAAATACCTTAAAAATTCCCCCAAATAGAGATTTTCAAAGTTGTCATTCTCTGACCATAATTTAGTAAACCTAGGAATCAAGGACAAAAAGTTCATATGCATAACAAAGAGAATAACAAAGCAAATCAATTTTTTTTTTTTAAAGTTTAACTATTAGGAAAGTATAGAATCCTCTCCAATATAAGCATGGGGGCAAGGAAGAAATAAAAATAGAAATTAAATCCTATCTAGGAATCATAAAAAGATGATTCCTTATTATCAAAACCTATTGGATGTGAACCTATAGTTAGAGAGACACAGATAACCTAAACTGCTATAATTATTTTACTATTGAAAATAAATGAATGATGTCAATGAAGAATCTAGAAAAAGAGTCATAAAGTAAATAAATCATGAAGGAGGACACATGAACTTACACATACAATACATGAAATTCATGATGTAGGAAAACAATACAGTAGACTTAAAGATAAAGAGGAGCAAATGCTGGTTCTTTGAAAAGAGCAATGACTTTGACATTAATCGTGGCAAGCCTGCTGAAGGGAAAAAGTGAGTTTCCTTCACTTGCTCCAGGGAACATAGTGGAACATCTGTAATTAAAACTCTACCTGTCGGGGTGCCTGGTGGCTCAGTCGGTTAAGCATCCGACTCTTGGTTTCGGCTCAGGTCATGATCTCAGGGTCGTGAGTTTGAGCCCCGCATGGGGCTCTGCACTTAGCAGGGAGTCTGCTTGAAGATTCTGCCCCTCCTCCCATTCTGTCTAAAATAAATAAATAAATCTAAAAAAAAAAAAAAAGCAAAAACCCTGCCTGTCTGCATCGAGAGTCCTGTCTAATGCATCATCTGCTATGAAAAGGTTCAAGAAAAATCAGGCATTAATAAACTGACTTGAAGATGGTAAATAAAGGTTTTTCCCAACATTTCCAAGATACCTCCAAGGCTATAAGAAGTTCAAAGGACCTTCATTTGTATTCCTTTATCTTATATGGCCACAAAGCAAGTAATGCCTCCTTAATCCTGAGGATTCATGACTGAATTATGGCTGGTACCCAGTGACTTCCCATTTCAGAACATTCCTGTATTTTTTCCACCCAAGTTGAATAGATGAGATCCAGAGAAAGGTGAGGAGTTTGAAACTGGAAGGACAATGGCAGTCCAAGAGGAGAAGCCCGAATTGGACCTCAGGGGCTTTACTGAACTTGGTTTCTGTCTCAGACACAGTTTCACATAGATTGCACAGAAGGCAGGTTTTCAAACCCCTCTGCACAGAGACATTCAGCAGCCTGCCCCAGGCCACATAGTCTTGGCAGTGAGGAGCCAAGGAAGGGGCTCCACGCAATAGCGGGCAGGATTTGACCCCAGGCTGCCCGGCTCCGGAGTCCATGCTTGCAAACTCTGCTGAACCATTTCCTACTCCCTGCTGAATGACTTCGGCTGGCTCTCTTGCTGTTTTCCCCTCCGCCTCGCTGCCTCCTGTGATGGCCCTCACATTTCCTCGCTGGCCTGGGATCCGTGATAGGGCATTAGGAACTGATTAGGCTGGGAGGGGTGCAGCCGTGTGAAAAGAAAATGCACAGGCTCCCCTTCCTCAGCTGCACGTTCTTTCCTTCAGCTGATAGCTCTCTTGTTACATAAATGGAATGTTATACAAATGTTTCCGCCATGAGTTTCCTTTCAAAGGATGAATAAGAGAATGAGGCGTTTTGTTTTCCTTTGTTCCCCGGTAGCACCTATGTTAAGAATTTGTGCTCAAAACATGACTCACTAATTCTTGGAGCAAAGCACAAGGAAGTGAAGGGATCTAATACCTCAGTGAGATGTAGGCTTGAGCTTGTGTGGGAAAGAATCAACTGGAACCGCTTAGGTGAGGTTTCATTCAAAAACCAAAAATCCTCCCTCTCCTACCCCTTCTCCAATGGCTCCTGACATGACTGTTGTGTTCATGAAGCCCCATTTGCTTTTTTGTATGATTGTCAAATATTTCATTCAGGCAACTGATATCTGGTTCCTTTGTATGTGGGTGTGTGCTAAATGGTTCGGGTTTATAATTATTAACTGAATCATTCGTTTGTTGTTCGATAGGCAGTCTGCATTTGGGAATAGTTATTTACAGAACAAAGGCGGGAGGGAGGTGGTTTAAATACAGTGCAGAGTAAATAAGCTTGATGGGTACCTAATTTTTGTGAACTTAAGTACAATAAGCTTCCGACTAAACCCAGTGCATTTTAATTCCCTCAGCCTATGTATATTATGGGGAGAACATATCCTGTTGGAAGAGGGAGATCTCATTCTCAGAGCACAGAGAGCCATTCTCAGAAGCTGCTTTCTAGAAAGTGACCTA
>CM052900.1:8614652-8670671 GCA_028534135.1 Potos flavus
TGTCCAAATTCATTGAAAGGGCCCCAATGGTGGAAGAACCCAGTTCAATTAGTCATTTATTTGTCCATCCATCCATCCATCCATCCATCCATGCAACCATCCACCAGCACACATGTTGAATGCATTCCACATACCAGGAACTGTGCTAAGCCTGTAGAAATGTAAAGATCTTTACTCTTACATCTCTCTTTACTTGAGGGATGTATTATCAATCCCCACAATCTGCTCTGAGATGAACTGGCACGTGATTGAACACTCACTTTATTGGTAAGGAAACTGAAACACAGAACCTAAACACTTAACCTGACATCACGCAAGTGGTATTTGGCAGGGCTCAAGCATTTATCTTCCTTTCTTAGTCAGGGAAAATAGTATGTATGACCTATTTTTTCAAACTCTCTTCCTTAGTGGGGTAACAATTAGAGTTTATCTATTGCTAATGCTTACTTATCATTTTAGGTTTCTTTAATTAGAGTATTTTAAATTAGTGTTATTTTAATTTTACATATCTCCTGACACATTCCAGAGGATGAATAACAAATGAAATAATGCACATGAAAGCACTTTGTAACCTATAAACCATAATACAGATGCGAGTTATATATAGTTTTATATTTGAGGATATTGCTTCATGCATTAGTACTGCTTCCTCCTCAGGGATCTCTTCAGAGAAATTGAGTAAAATAGGCTTCTGGATGGATGCTTTAAGATATTTTATATTTTCTTTAAAAATGAGACTGAATTCTGAAACTGACCCAAAATAAGTGCTTAATAAATATTTGTTGAATGAACCGATAAGATGAAATATGCAAGAAACATGGGTACCATGTGTTCATTCAGTGTGGCTACTTGCTGTGGAGGAAGAGCCAATTCAACACCATATTGCCACCCTAAGGAAACTGTCTGATTAATTTTCACATCTGTAGAGGGTTGTTATTAGCTACCTTGGGAATGAGAAGCATATGGCTCAGGGAAAAAAGATCATTCTTTTGAGAGAAGGAAATAAAATTATCTGGGGGTAGATTACCTAGTGCTTTCAAAATATTATTAATCATTTTGTTTTATTTTTTTAAGAGTTGGATTTAAAGCCCTATGTTGACATCATGTGTACTTTTGTTCCTCCAGCTGAGCAGGTGATTCTTTAAGTTGAAAGCCACAATCACCTGCCTTGACCAATGACTACTCAGTGGTTAACAGCTTAGGCTTTGGAGTCAGGCTGACTGGGTTTAAAGTTAGGCTCTCTTAGACCTGCGTGACCTTGGAATAATTTCTTAACTGCTCTGTACCTAAATTTCCTTTTTTTTTTTTAAGGTAAGTTATATCTGCCTCATGGGATTGTTGAAAGGATTAAATGAATTAACATATGTAAAGTAATTAGAACAATAAAGTAATTAGAACAATAAAGTAATTAGAACAATAATAACAACAATAATACTCAGGAAGTATTAGCTAGTATGTGTCTACTTGCTTGAGTTTCCCATTGGATTATAAAGGCTGAAAAAGAAAGGATCCATCTTGTTTCATTTATGAATCTCTTAGTGTCAGGATTGGGTAAACTGAGTGAGGCACTACCCTGAGTGCAGAATTTGGTGGAAGGGGGAAAAAAATCAATATTATATGCTGGGTAACTGGACATAATTAAAAAAAAAGATAAATACTATTTTAATGCACTATTTAAAAAAATCAAAGTTAATGCAGACATTCCATGGTGAACACAATACCAAAATTGTAAATAAAGATAGAACGAGTAACTTGAAGTTAATTAAAAATTATTTAAGGTCATTGCTTGGTCAAGGGAAATTGTCAAACATGGAAATCTCCCCAATTGAAAATGAGAAAAGGAAGAAATTGATTTTGAAATGTTATTGATAAGTTTGTTTCTAATAAAATGAGGGAAGAAGAAATAAATAAAATGAAGGAATTAAGATTATAATAAATTCAGTTTAGGATATAAATAAAATACTTTAAATAATTTTGTGAGTTTTGATTTTTCAACTATCCTAATGTTCTAGAAAAAATTTGCTATTAAAAAGTTATATTAAAATTCATTTTGCCTTAGGCTCCAACATAGGTTGGCCTGGCTCTGATCTTCCTAGCTCCTGGCTCAGGTCCTAATACATTGAAGGTATTTAGTTCATGGTTGTGGAAGGAACTCTGAGCTCTAAAAGGCCAGGACAATAGTGTATCTATTTTTGGAACCCTTCCCCCATTTCAGTGCCTAACACAGTGACTGGTACCCAGAGGGGTTCAACTCATGTTAGTTAAATGTTGAATGAAAATAATTAGGTTTACCCTAGCTTGATTCAAAATTCACTTCATATCATGTTATTGGACTCAGTATAATGGAGATGTTCACAGTGGATTTCAGAAGTCCCATCTATGAAGTCCTAGCCTATGCTCCCCTTACCTTGGTGTGGGCCATTATGATCCTTCCTTTGCTTTGGAGTACTGCAAAGGGCACAGTATACAGTCCACAAGAGACTAATGAGAAGAGTTAGCAAGCAGGAAATTGTACCACATAAACCTCTGTGTCTGCTTCTTGCATACCTACTAGGTTGATGGCTTTCAACACCTGTGACGATGATCTTTAGAAGATATATTTTGTACATCATGATCTAGTATGCACACATATGTTATAATACATGATTACAACAGTATATCATTAAATACTTAGATTAATTATGTAAGATGTATTCTTTATTCAAATTTTATTTAATATCATTAAAAATGCATTTGTGATGACCTCAAAGTGGTTTCATGAACCACTGAAGGCCTAGGTTCATAGTTTGAAAAACACTACAGGAGAATTTTTGGGAGATGGATATTTCCTGTCTCTCTGCTATTGTACCTACTATGGTCCAGGGTGCAAGGAAGGTGGCTAATAAGCAATATTGCCTGCAGGCCCTGATGCCAAAATGCATATGCTTTGGAGGTAGACAATTGAGTTTGGGTCCTAGCTTTGTCACTAATGACCATAGTACCATAGGCAAGTGAGTTCACTCCATGAGCCTCATTCTCTTCATTTGTAATAAGGATAAAGATGACAATAATAATAATAACAGCTAACATTGTTGAACGTTTATAATGCACTAGGCTGTGTATGATGGAGTAATGATTGGAACTTGGCATAGGTGTTGTGAGGATCAAATGGGGTCAAGGTATAAATTACTTGACAATTATTGCTGGGCCCTTTTTCTTCTTTGTGGGCCCTCTGAGCCAGGACTTCCTACTGGGAGTTAGAAGTGTGTTGCTTGCTCCTTGGGGTATTTGGCAAACTTGGAGCTGGAATGGGTCCAGCACTTTGAAGGGCACTGTGAGAGCACACCACCAGTCGCATTCTCAACAGCCCATCTTCCAGTCTTCCTCCTGGCCCATTTGCAACCCTTTGGTCTGCTTTGTGAAAGTTGGGTCCAGCTGGCCCTCGTCCACTTCCCAGCCTTTCTGGGAAGGACAGTGGCAGCGTTGTTGAGGTCTGAGGCCCACAGAACACAGAGCTCATGTCCTCAGGCTACCTGTGGCATTTCTCCCAGGACATTTCATGTTCTCCCCATTGGTATCACCAACACATGGGACCACAGAGGAGAGAGGGCTGGGCAGAATGCCACAACAAATGCAAACCCTGGGAGTGGTTGAATTGGGTGAATCAGTCCGTTCTGATCAGGTTTTCTATAGGAAGAAGTATTTATGTTTGCTTGAAATGAAGGTCTCAGTTTTCCCAAGTGCGCTGGTCCACATTGCTCACAACTCAAGAATGTTTCTGTCTTAGCATCTAGGGAAGTCACCTCTTGATTAGGAAAGAACTTGATGGTAATATCAATTCTAACAGCAGTACTTTCTACATATGTCTATCATCCTATATCTACATGTACATATATGTACATATATGTACATATATGTATATGTACATCCTATATGTACCATTCACTAAAATTATACTATATTCCATTTGTTTGATATAGGCTATCTTATCTTCATAAGAATATTTTGAACAGTGAATTATCATGCCTGGTGCACGAATTTTAAAAATCAATATTTAAGAAGAGTTAAGTTATTTCCTTCAAATTATCCAGCTCATAATGGTGGAGTTTGAATCAGAGTTTAAGTCTTTCTGACGCTAAAGCCAGTTTTTTGTGCTTTCCACATCACCTATTCACAAACCAAGTTCTCATTAATAATCATAGTTCACTTTACATTTATTGTTTACTATGTGTCTGGCTTTACTGTAAGCACTTCACATGTATTACTGGTAACATTTAATCCTCAGAGCGACTCTATCAGAAAGGTTTCTTATTATTCCATTTTCCAGATGAGGACTATGAAAATAGCTATACTGGCTAAGATTGTATTCTGCTTAAGTGGTGGATCTGGGATTTGAATCCAGGCAGTCTGTGCCCTTGACCACTAACCTATGAGACTTCATATTTATTTCCTTTGGGTCTCACATGACCTATGAGAAAGAGAGAGCAAACATCAACCCTTTACAAGTGAGGGCATTGAAGGAATTTATCTGCCCAATATTACAGAGCTCTTCAGTACAAGGGGGGGCTGGATATTGGGCTGCTTGGCTTCTGGTTCAGTGCTTGCTGCACTAGTTCAGGACATTGCTGTCCATGTTACTGAAGCATGATTGGCACTCCTTACCTATCTTGTGCTTGGCACCTGGGTGTGGTGAGCAGGTTGTACGGTAGCCTCTGTGAGCTTCAGGACTTGAGTGGGTCCTAGAGCTTGGGCTCAGATGGAAGATTACTCTCCTGTTGGTATTCTTTTCCGGTTCCTCTCCTCTGACTGTTCAGCCTGGCTCCAGCATGTGCTTAGTCCTTCCTCTTGTCTCCCTGCTGCCCATCATTGTTCCTTGGGGACTTCCGGCATTCAGGGCACCTCTCCAGTGTAGCAATGGCCTGGATTCTGAATTTTCTGGCTCATTCAAGATCTTGTCTCTAATTCTTGCTGGTCACAGTCGGGAGGCATAAACCTTGGGGAAACCTCATCCAGCCCTTTACAAAATTCTTACCCTCTACTTTATATGCAAGAGCATGAAGCATGTAAGTGAATGCTTGCCTATACCCACTCTTCTGAAGTTTTCTAATCTATTAATAATTTGGTTCCCTAACAAAATTGTCCTTGAGAGCAGGTATGCTTTTGCCTACTTCTTATGGCTCCTCCAAAGAGAATGGCATAAGGCTAGCTTCATGATAAGTAGGGATAAAGACAAGAAAAAAGACAGGTTAAATAACTTTTATTACATGTCCCCCATTAACTAGACATTTTCATATATGCCATATCATTTAATTCTGACATCTCCTTGATATAGGAACTATTATGATTATCTTTATGTTTAGAGAAAAACCTGAGGCTCAGAGACATAAGCAAATGTAGTCAGAAATGCTTTCATCATGAGATCACTGTTTATAGGAATTCAACACACATGTGTCTATGTGTGTGTACATACATGGGTGTGCCTCACACACACTTCTTTCTTTTCTTTTTTTTTTTTTACACACACTTCTTATGTTATTACTGGTATAATATTTTTGATCCATGAATCTACATAAAGTTCAGACAGTTGTTTTCCTTAATTATATTGTACATACTTGTTCACAAAATAAACATATTTCCCATATCATCAAATAGTCCAAATCTCAGATAACTTTATTCTTTTCAAATGCATATGCCTAAATGTGACAAACTTGTTTTGCACTATAAGACATTAATTTAAAGAAATTCATAAATTAATAAAATCCCCTGTTGAACTGTTTATCTTAGTATTGGAGTTGAAAAACAAGATCTGTATATCTATACAGACACAGGTGCCTATATTAAATAGTATGATTCTATCACATTTATACATAATTAATCAATACTTGCCAAATCTGTTTCAGTGCCATCAAATAAATGCATTAATTGAGTGCATTAATTGTTGAGAAGTGACAAGATGTGAAATGTGTTTTGTGTTTCCAAAGTAGAGGGTTACTTAAATAACCTCTTTTAGCTTAATATATGATTCATTCACCACTTCTTCCTCTAACTTGTGATAATATAAAAGAGAAAACCTATCATATAAAGACTTGGCCCCACACATACTTCCCTTTCCCACATTCTGCATTCCATGTTAGTCCTGCCTACTTTATCCAGAACCTCCCTCTACAAATATTTCTCCAACTGGGCCTCAGATAACCTTATTGCTGACTCAGATTTTCAGATTCATAACATTATATATTAAAAATGAACTTCTCGTTCCAAGAATTCTAAGCCTTATATTAAAAGAATAGGTAAGTTAGTAGCTGTTTATAATCAAAGAATCTTAAAAATAAAATTATCATTTTCTATTTTTGATTATCTAAATTCGAAGTGACATCCATTATATTTTGCAGAATCTTGTGAATATTCTATCTACCAAAACCAATAATACTCACTGAGCATCTATTATGTGCCAGGCACCATGTTCTAAATGGTGCAGTTAAAATTTATCTACCGAAGGAACAAAGACTACATTTTCCACATGCATTGTATCCTATTAGATGCAGTGGGGTATTAGAAAACTGTAGGAAAAACACTCCTTAATCTCAAGGAAAGTTTTGGGTTGTTATCTGCAGGAAACAAGATTTAATACAAACTAAGAAGTGAGCATGATCATCAACAATTAAAATTAGTCCTGGAAAATTCTTTGGTAAAAGAACCTTAAACTGGCTCTCCAGAAGGCTGGAGAGGAGGCACAAAGATGAGATGAATGTTGCTGGTATGAAAGAGAATGATCAACTGAAACCCAGGGTCACTGCGAAGTGTTGAGAGATGAGTTTATATACATATGGCATATACATATATATTTATATGAGTTTATATATATATGACACCAAGATCTTAGAGCAGTATGGAGATGTGGAAATTGTGCAGGCTATGGCCACAGACCCGTTTAAATCCTGTCTCTGCTACTCAGTACTTAATCACTGAGCATCAGGAAATTATTTGGCCCTGTTAAGCTTCAAATGCCTCATCTGTAAAATGGAGATAGTATGTATACCCCAGTATTACTGGAAAGGGTTAAATGAGATGAACTGTTACAAACTGGCATGTCAGGTTATTTTGGTAAACAATGGTTATGACAATTAGAGGTAGGTGGGGGGTCCTGCACCTGCTCCCCTACTTACTTCTGGAAGGAATATTTTGACAAAAGCCAGTCTCTGCTACTTGTATAAATACTCACCATCAAATAGGCCCCAAACAGCCCTACAGCCTGTTAGGCTGGGTAAATCTCTTCAAATATGAAGGGTGATGTGGTTTCCTGGTCTCTGTTTTCCCCACTAGATTGTCAATTCCATGAAGGCAGATATTTTTGTGTATTTTATTTATTACTGTATCCCCAATACCGAGAACAATGTCAGACACATAATAACTGCCCAGTAAATATTGGGTAAAATGAATGAACCAATTAGTGAATGAGTGAACTTACCACCCTCGGGGTACAGAATAAAGTTAACATAATACATTTATGTGCATGTATATACTGATAAGTGTTAAAGTAAATTCCAGATAGAATAGCATGGAAGGCACCTGGCATATTTGTGTGCTTGTCTTCTGCACCCTTCTAATGCAAATCCACTGAGTGTCTCATCTTCTATAATTTCTAGTGCAGAGCTTGAACAAATTAGACGCCAGTTATATTAAATCAGGTTGAATAGACATTCTTATGCATTTCTTTTCCTCATCCGTAAATTGGAGATAATAATTCCTATCCCATTTACTTTCTTGGACTGTTGTGACATTCAAAACACAATGAATGTGACAAAAATGCATAAGGTAGTTTAACAGAAGACTGTATTTGCAAAACGTGAGCCATGAAATGCCTGCACCAGAATCTTCTAGATTGTTTTGAAAACGTTGAGTCCTGGGACCCATTTCTAGATTTTCTAATTCATAGTATGGCAAATATACCTGGAAATCTGCATTTTAATGAAATCACCAGGTGATTATTTTCCACTCTTTTATTTTTTTAAGATTCTATTTTTATTTTTATGTTCATGTTTGTTTATCCCTATATGCTTTGTAAGCACAATTAGATTTCCAGCATTGCCTTAAATGATGAGAAGAGAGGTGGTAGTAATGGTGAGTGTGACAAATTGAACCACAACAGTGACCAGGAGCTCTGTGGGGGAAGGAAAGGACATAGACTTCTTGCTCATTTCTTCTAACCCTGGCACCCAGTGCAGCGAATGTCCTGTAATCAGTGTTCCATAAATGCTGTTGAATGACTGCCATCAGTGGTGGCAATGCTGGCTTGTGAACTCTCTCTCTGATGTCCAACACAAAGGAGGTGACACTTGCTCCTTGAGACGAATGATATAGATTGAGCATGTGAAGTTTGGTCTTGCCAAAAGGAAGAAGCTTTCCTTCTTGCACTTTCTTCCCTTCCCATTTAAACAATGTCCACAAGCTGGGAATAGATATATAAACATAGAGGCTGTGTTTGCATACCTAGCTCTGGGTTGGTAATGACCACATTTCCTGCCTTAAGTTGTCAAAGTTGTCTTTGTCCCCAGAAGGCAATTCATTTACCCTGATCTTAAGAGGGTGCCCAGGAGCCTCACCCTACATTGTTGGTCTTTGCCTATCTCTTTCCAATATTTTCCTACAGCAGTTCAGAAGGGGCAATGAGGAGTTCCTTGAACATTTTGTGTAAAGTTGATTGCTTGAAGAGGTAGTTTATTGCCTGAAGTTAGGCTTGATTTCTTTTCATCACCCCATAAAGGAATCAAGTGATCCAAGAAACTTAAGGTTTACACAAAGAAGGGCAGGAGGGGCAGGAGAAGGAAACAGCTATGAATGTGTTGACTATTATGAGGATGTTCCAGCCTCCCTCTCAACACACACACACACACACACACACACACACACACACACACACACATACATATGTTGCTGTCTGTCAACTTCCAGTGTGTAGCAGCTGGAAGCATCCTTGGGCTTGGTTTTAGGTAAAGGTTCTAACGTATTACCTAAATGAGAGGCCTGTGTAACCACCTGCTTTTTTGCACTAAGTCTGCTACAGCAGTGGCCCAGAGGGCAGAGAGGAGATTGAGAAGAAAGGGGATAAATCGTCGGCCTCGAGGGGGAATAGATCCCTTGATTGCTACTCCCACCTGCCAACCCCACTGTTTTCTTGTTGGTTTAGATCAGCTGTTTCCTATGTTTCTATGTAAACAAACTGGGAAGTCAAGTGTTCCAAATGGGAGGAGAAATCGTACGGAATACCCCAGCATTGAAATCCTTGCTGTTTGTGTGTCTGTAACTTGCCAGTCACTCCCGTGATGTGGGAAAGCTGGGTAGGCATGGCTCAGTTCTCATCCTCATGGTCCATGGATGTCCAAAGTCCTCCCTTGACTTTTTGCTAATTCCCCGGGGCTTACACTTTCATGGACACCCTCTACCTGAGATTTCTGTTTTGCCCTAAGTCAGAGCAATTCTAGGAATTAGCCTTTATGTGTTTCCATAAGAAAAAATGTATTAGAACTTTTTTCTGGTGATTTGAAAGTTCTGGGGAAGTTCACACTACTGACCTTGCTGTCTTCTGCCATCCCCTGACCTTTCCTGTCCCATCCAAACTTCTTTGTTCCTTTGTTCCTTCCATGATTGGGCCCGATGGCACCAAGTCTTCTCCTTCTGCAAGGTGAAGAGGGAACTTAGCCACCCATACCTCCTGCAAACACACAATCCCATGGATGTCCGGAGAAGAAATACTCTAGTGTGAGTACTTCATCAGAAGGCTTTCCTCAGAAGGCTGCCTTGCTTGCCACCAATAACCTTACTTTTTTGTCATGATTTCTTTGTTTGCTGTCTAACTCTTATAACAATGCGGAAAATGAGATGAAGAAATAGAATCAGAGGTATGGAGTTACTTGTCCTAATGCATGCTGCTGAGAAGTAATGGAACTAGGACTGAATTCATGTTTCACTGCTCCTGAAGCCCATGTTGCTTCCACTCAACCATATCACGTTTAGCACAAAGTTGAGGAGGAAGCCAAGGAGATGATGGGGAGAGCCTTACCACAGATAAAAATCATGGTTCCTATTCTTTGCAGGACTTAACACCATTGACTAATAGACAGCAAGCAATGCAAGCAGATTTTTATAGAGAGGAGATTTGTAAGATAGTTCTTTCCCTGTACATTCATTTCTTAGTTTCTTTCTGCTGCTGTAAGAAATTACCACCAATTTTGTGGCAAACAAATAGCAAAGAAAAATTATTATCTGATAATTCTGGGGTTCGGACTTCCAAAATGGGTTTCACTGGGCTAAAATCAATGTGTCAGAATAATTGTGTTCCTTCTGCAGGATCTTCAGGAGCATCTGCTTCCTTGCCTTTTCCAGCTTTTAGCAGCTGCCTAAAATCCTTGGCTCCATGAATCTTCCCTTTTCAATGTCAGCAGTTCCATCACTCCAACCTCTGATTCTGTTGCTGCATCTCCTCCTCTGACTCTGACCCTACTAGCTCCCTATTAGAAGGGTGTTTATTGTGATTGTGATGGGTACATCTGGATCATCCAGGATCATCTCTTCATCTCAAAGTCCTTAATGACATCTGCAAAGTCTTTTTACCATGTAAAGTCTCATACCACAGGCCCCGGGATTTAAGATGTGGACATTTTGGGGGCAGGGCATTGTTCGCCCTATAGTACCTTCATTCGTGATACGTTTATTTCTTAGTTCAAACTCCATTTCATAGGAACCGATCATGTAGTAGGCAGTATGATAGGAACTGGGTATATGGACATAAAATGCTCTCTCAAGGAGATTACTCAAGAAAGGAGACAGACATAAAAACTAGTCACTAGACAGCAGCATACTAAGTGCTGTGAATGAGATAAGTGCAGGGGGCTCTGGGACCAGAGGGAGAGACTAACACTCCATCTTCAGGGTTGCAGTTCATCTAAAGTTCTCCTGGAAATGGGATACCTGGAAAGTCTTTTAAGAAAAATAGGTCGAGAGTAGGAGAGACTCAAGCCTGGCAGGTAGTGAGCATTATGTGCAGTTTTGTCTATATGCAGAGGGACAAAGAGATCACCTAGAGGAGAAGTGTAGTACTGGGGAGAGAGGGAAGGACAGCCATAGCCGCTTGAAGATGTCTATAGGGGCATCAGCAAACAGGATGGGACAGCTGTAGGGTCAGAACCAGCTCATGGCATGGAAGAGCACCTATTGTAAAATCATACATAATGGGTAGGCTGATGCTGTTGAAATCTATGTCCTGTCATTGGAACTGGTCTACATTCTTGGGCTGACTGAGCTTCAGATGGAAAGATCATTTAGTCAAGTTTTGGAGGAACTGGTGCATGTGGGAGTTAATATGGAAAAAGGAGGTGAATACTGGAAGAAGCCTTTTGTAAAAGCCGTAGGAGTTAGCAAAAAAGTGGAAAATTGCTATAGCTCATAAAATAAAAAAAAAGAATTACAGTTAGTCAAATCAATATCTATGTATCTATGTATCTATATCTATATTTGTGTGGCCATACTGAGGATAATTTGATTTTCATAACTTACTTATCAATTCCATTATATTCCACAAACATTTATTAAACATCTACCATGCACTGACCACTATATTTAGAACTAAGAACACAAAGATAAGAAGATAAAATCTCTGTCCTCCAGGATCTCATAAAAACAGCATCAACAATCCTAAAACAAGAATATGAACAAAGTGTTACAAAAGCCTTTTAATAAAATCGTGCACGAATGCCTGGCATATGAATGTGTAAGAGCATTATGTGTTTGCTCTTATGGAACTGACTGCATTTCTCTCTAATAATTTCACGTAGCAAACATTCCTCAGGTGGCAGCCATTTGTCCAGGCCCTGGAGATATGAACAGTGAGCAAGATAGAGGTCTCATTTACATGTTGCTTACTTTCCAATCATAGAGTACACCGATAGGCCAGGGAGACAACAAACAAGATAACCATAGACGTACATTATGAAGGAAGTAAGTGGTGATGTTAGGGGCATCTCTGGGAGACCAAAGTTAGATTGAGTGATTAGGAAAAGTTTTTTTTTTTTTTTTTTTTTAATTTCTGTTAAATAAAAGCCTAAAGGAGATGATGTTGCAGAGTAAGGGTCTTCTGGGGACCGTACTGATTGAATGAGTGGCATTTGGGAGATGACAGCAACCCACCTGCAGGAACCACCCTCTGGTGCCACATGACTCCCTGAGTTGTGCTTCTTTCACAATGGCGGGTGAGAAGCAAGGTGGTGACTGTATGCTCTTATTGTCTAGCCTCCTAGCCTTATATGAGCCCAACAGATGAGGTACAACATTAAATCATTTGCAGTGTATTACTTGGCTATTGCTATATAACAATTTACCCCCATTGTCGTAGCTTAAAATGACATCAATTTATTATATCACAGTTCTGTAGCTAAGAATTCAGGCCAGAGTTCAACCACATTCTCTGCTGGCTGTATCACAAAAATGATATCAAGGTACCATCTGGGGCTGTGATCCGCTCTGGAACAGGGGGACTCACTCAAGCTCATATGGTTATTATCAGAATTGAGTTCCTTGTGGTATAAGACCAAGACCCTCATTCTTCGGCTGTCCAGGGATTGTTTCCAGTTCTTAAAGACCATTTCAGTTCCTTGCCATCTGGAATCTTCCATAGAACCTCCCACACTTCAGCCTTTTTTTAACTTCTGGAAGAACCCAGTCCTTTGTAAGGGCTTTCTGATTAGGTCAGGGCCTCCTGGATAACCTTCTTTTTGGTTAACTCCAAGTCAACTGATTAGTTACCTAATCACAAGAGTGGTACTCCATGGTATACATGGTTCTGCTTGGACCCAGGAGCAGGAGATTATAAAGGGACGTAATGGGGCAGAAATCTTGGGAGAATCTTAGGATTCTATCTACCACAACCAGTGAATATCCAGGCTGACCTGAAATACTAACATGTCATTTATCTGGCTGATGAGATCGAGTTTTTCTAACTCAATCTTTCTCAAGGCGAAGCCATTGATGGCACAAACTGCCTACTTACATCAGTTGCACTAGCCAAATATGCTAATAAAGACTAACGCTGAGTGCTTATCATATGCCAGAAATCATCTTAAGAGTCATAAATATATATTAACTCATCTAATCTTTACAAAAACCCTATTAAGTACCATACATATCTCCATTTTACAGATGAGAAAATCGAGAAAGTCATTTGAGGAGAGATGAGTAATTTGCTCAAGTTCACATAATTAGCAAATGGCAGAAGCAGTTTAGAATTCAGGCAAATAACTCTGTAGCATATTGTTGTGGTATGTTAGATCCCACAATGTCTTTCTCTCGCCTCAGAAAAATTACATAATCTCAAATTTTACTGAAACCCACCCAACTGGCATTTCTAGTAACTCCTTGATTCTAATAATGAGATTTGATGATTTCACTGACCTAAGATAGCCCAAACAAGATGAAGAGGTTTGAGTAGCAAAATTACTCTTTCTGTATATGGGGAAAAAATAATTTCCTTGGATTTTCATGAACGAATCCTATTTTTATATATCAACTCCCAGCCCCTTGAGTGTTTCTCAAATACTTCAGCAAATTTCACTAACAGCAAATGACGTTTTCATTTATCTTTTTAAAGATTTTATTTAGTTATTTGTCAGACAGAGAGAGAGAGTGAGAGAGAGAGAGAGAGCCAGTGACCACAAGCAGGGAGAGCGGCAGGCAGAAGGAGAAGCAGGCACCCTGCTGGGCAAGGAGCCTGATGCGGGGCTCCATCCCAGGACTCTGGGATCATGACCTGAGCTGAAGGTATAGGTTTAGCCAACTGAGCCACCCAGGCATCCCACAAATGAAGTTTTAAAAAATTCTCCTTTACTTAAATATATTAGATGAGAGAGCAAGAAACAAAAAATTATACAACAAGGTTCATACCGATTACCAAAAATAAACTCCTTTTAACCAGAATGTATGAGGTATTTCCACCTAGTACTTCTTCCATTCCATCAAACAGAAGGATAAAAAGGTTTTTCTAATGAGTTGAGTTCCAAGCTCTTAATTATGTACCATTTTTATAAAATGGTTCTTAGACTTCAGAAAGAGGTCATACAATGATTCATCTTTAGATAAGAGACAGAAGGAAATGAGGTTCTTTCAAGTTTTGGTCTAGAATCTGTTTATCTAACCACTAGATTGTTTTTTCACTCACTGAAAAGAGAAAGGCAGTGTGACTTGTGGAATTAGCTCCTCTAGGTAGGTAACTTCATTTAAATGAAAGAGGCAATGAGTCATTAATTATAAATTCACGGTCAGATTCTCCTCTCTCTGACTTGTGAACTTTGCCAGGTCTTCTGACCTTTATGGGTTGTGATGTTTTACCAGTCTACTACCACACAATGGTCTACCATGTGCCTTTCATATTGTGCTACCAAATTTTGATCTGAATGTTGCATTTCTTTTTGTTGTCAAAAGGATATTATCTTGCAACAGTGCTGATCTTCAAGAGAACACTGTGAAGCTGTGTGCCACCTGCTGAAAAGGAAAGATGAATGGCATAATATAAAGCCAGATCCCAAAGGAAAAGTGCATTTTTTATCAGAACATACCAGAAATTTCTCTGACAAGCTTATAAAAAACATGATTAGGGTAGCAAACATGCTTTCTATGCACTTTGTGAAACATGCTTATGTTATATGAGTTATTGCGGTGTAATTATTGATGACTTTTTTAGTGTTATTTTGTATACATTATTATTGTGATTTCCCTAAATAAACCTTTTGTAATATATAAGCAGTAACTACTCCTTCTGTCTAATTTTCTGAAACTTGTTTAAAAACAAAAGCTTGTACTCATGTTCTAATTTCTTCGAGTGTGTGTCAATATTTTTAGTATTCTTCTTTGAATTTGGTTGTCCATCTGTAAAGAGGGTTGGACTGGAGAGTAGAGTCCTTTGACAGAGCTTTTTGGAAATTCTGGGAGTACACAGTGAGTTCTGCTCCAGGTTTCCTATCCATACTTCGACCAGAGGAGTAAGGCTTTCTCATCTCTATATTGTTGAGTTTTGGACTCTTTCACCTGATTTCACTTTCAAGTAACAGAAAATCCTACTCAAACTGGTTTAAGCACAAAAGATAATCTATTTATTTACATAACTTAAGAAGTCCAAGGACAATTGGCTTCAGGTACACCTTGTTCCACAGGTTAATTATATTTACTTTAGGGGCTCATTTCTTTGTATTTCTCAGATCTGCTTCCTGTGCCAGCATTGGCCTCAGGTTGCAAATGTTAATGGCAGCCCCAATGGACTGGGTCAAGGCCAATCCCCACAATATAAATGGAGTCAGGGTATTTTCTGAAGGAAAATTTAGGTATATTTTATCAAGAAAGAGGCAAAATGGGATCAATAGACTCCTACATCAGGGTCCATTTAAGATACTGTCTGAAAAAGGGTTTCCCTTGTTAAAAATAAGTTTGAAAACTCTAGGAAAAAAGCCATTCCTAAGACCTTCCCAGCTCTACAATTTCTCTGCTTCTACTTTCCTCTCATTTGACTCAGTGTCAAACTCTCCAGAATGTTCTAGATCCACAGCTGATCTCATTAAAGCTCAGAATGGCTTAGTAACTCAAAGCAGAAAGCACTGAGTATTACAAATAATGTCTCATATGTTCTCGGCAGAAGTCCTGGTAGTGTATCCCCTAATTTGCATTAACCCAGAGGCCAATGTGTAATTACTTAAAGGAGATTTTTTTTTTTTAAAGAGGAGTGATTCCCTGAGGGTTGATACTCATAGCTGATTGCCATTTGGTGAGTGGAGTCAGTTATTCCTTTAGTCAAAATTTGTTACAGGTACTACTGAAGGAAAAGAAAATCTTCAACTTACAAAGGGATCTGGAAGTTCTGAGCATTCTGTGCATCCAAGCCTGGCTCTTGAAATGAGCTCCCTTCCTGCCTACTCCAGGATTCGCTGATGCTATCCCTGTCATTATGACATCAAGAAGGGTTTAAGAGCAAATTCCATACTTGAGAGCTCAGAGACCCATCTCCTGGGTCAAGCACTGTGAAGTCAAACATCGGAACCACAAATAAGCCAATTAATAAATATACACAAGGCAAAACGGTATAGTGAAGAGAGAAAGGGGAGGGGTGAGAGAAAGGGGTCAGGGAGAAAGGGGTGCTACCTGTAAGAAGTCTCACAGATTCCCTGTCCTAGACCTTTTTTTTCATGGTATTCTTTGTCTGGAACGCTTTCCTCTTTGTTCATCCTCAATGCCCAATTCAGAGGTCCTCTCTTCCAACAGTTCACCTTCCATCAGCTGGAGTTACTGTTTCCAGAGATTCTTCTAGTAATTCCTAGGGCAGCACTTACCACCCACAAATGGCTGTTTTGGTCTTCTGCTTCCCTCACTGGGACAAATTTTTAAACTTCAATTTTCTCATCTATGAAATGGAGATAGTAATCCTTCATTGGAGTGACTGGAGGGATAAATGAGCAAAGCTTTGAAAGTGTTTCATCAGTGTTTGTCATTCAGTAAATATTCAATACATTAAGGTTGTAAATAGAAGCCCTATAAAAAGGTTAAAAGTGAAGATAAGAATGAGGAAAGTCTTGACTCAGCTTTTGAAGCAGCTGCATACATAACTGTTACTGCAGTACTTAGTACTTCGATAAACCATCAGTTTCACCTTCAGTAAACCACCTAGTATTAACATGGCCCTGCAGATAGATTCCAGCATTCTCCAGGCCTGCTCAATGACTGCTCAGTATTTTCATTGCTCATGTGGAATCTTTGCTTTGAAAAAATGGGATCCCATTGAGAGGAAACATATCGTCTCTTCTTTGGATATACTGAAGTGGGATTTAGATGGTCATCACCCAGGGATATGCTAGAGACAATCCCCGTGTTGGTGGCAATGTTATGGTAATGTCAATTAGATGTGACATATAATAAGGTCTCTGAGATTTATGATTCTAGGCCCCTGAATGAGTTTTTTTTCTTTTTTTTTTCTTAATGCATTTCATTTTTCTATACTTAGATGAGTTACTTAATCCTAGTTCCTCAGATTTCCCCCTTGTATAGGTGGGAAAATAAATTCCAGTCTCCAGTTTATTTCCCCATTAAGAGATGATAACACATAGGCAATAATGGAAGATTTGTGTTATAAAATCCTTGGAAGCAACATTGAATATATATCTCAGATTTGACTCTAGGATATAAATAATTCATATGCCTAAGCAATGCATATATTCCAAATATATCTGCACTTTCTCCAGAAAATGCCAAACTCTTATAGGGACTACATTGAATCATTTCAGCCTTTTCTGAGTAGGATCACAGTGTGACAGTCAAAAATGAACACTAAGAACAGAATTCTGTTCTTTTTTTTTCTTTTTTTCCCTCTTTTCACAACCAGGATGGAAGCTGGTGGTTGAAAGGAAATTTATGCAAAATTTGGAATACTGTCCCAGATATTCAGCTGTGCTGCTTTCTGCTCAACTACAGAACATTCAACAGCATTAGTTCTCTGATGATGCAAGTTCCCACTTGTAGAGGGGGCGGGCTTATTGCTACCTGTTTCAACACATTTGCTCCTTCCCATCTCCGACAGTGGTACATAAGCAGAAACAAAGGCTAATGACTGTGCTTGTTTTCTTGGCAGTTTTATGGATCAGATCTAAAGTTAATGTGCTATCCTTTCCTGCCCAGTGTCAGAAGCCAGAATCCCAGGCTTGCAATGCTTCAGTTCCTTAGGAGTGAAGTCTATTTGGGCTCTGCTTAAACTAGGAAGGGATAGAACAGGGAGGCAAAGAGGTCAGACTTTAAATCATTGCTCTGTGTTTCTTAGGTCTTTGACTATGCATGACTGTGTCTCAATTTTCTCATCTGTAGGAAGGGCATAATCATACAGACCTCCTGCAGTGTTTGTAATATTCAAATACAATCATTATTTAAAAGTCTTTGTTGTATGGTAGGCACTCAGTAACCATCAGCTTCCTTTCCTGTTTGCTTTCTCATTCCAAGTTTAATCTGTTGATAGAAAAATATTTGCTGATAGAAGGGGGAATAATCAGCCACAGTTATGTGAATAGTAGCCTGACTCTAATATAATTTTATAGGTACAGAGCCAACGCAGGATAAAATCGGGGACCACTGATATTTGTCTTCAGGTTGGCCACTCCCATTCCTCTACCCTGTGATTCCCTTATGGTGTCTGCTCTGGTCTTTCTCTAGGGCACTTGGATTCCTTTACATGTTTTTCTCCTTCCTCTTGTCAGTTATCATCTCTAGAAAATATCCAATAAGCTCATTCCAAACTAAGGTGCAAAGGACTGGTAAGGTTCAATATATTTTGGGGGATAGAGATTTAATCCAAACTAATGATCTGCCTGTTGTGGAATACTGGGTAATAGCCAGGTCAATAGTTGATTACCACATCTGCATTTCTTATTTATTCAGCAAATATGCACAGAACTCCTTCTCAGTGCCAAGTCGTGGAGGTTTGACAAGGTCACTGCCCTCAATGGTCTCCCAGTCTTGTCAGATGCAGCTATGTAAATATAAATAATAATAGCAAACATTCATAGAACAATGAATATGTTCCAAGCAGTGTTCTGTGTGCTTTAAATATATTATTTTTTTTATTGTTTGCAACAACCCTATTAGTTAGTTATTATTATCAGCTACAGTTTGAGGTAAGGAAGCAGAGGCTCAGAAAAGTTAAATATCCTACCCAAAATCATACAGGCAGTCAATGTGGTCCACCCCAGAGCTTTTGCTCTTTATTACTCATTGCCTCACTGTACTCAAGACAGTGTGATGAGCACTTCTAGGATTCTGTTGTTAGGAAGTAGTCAGTGAGGACAAGGCTATGGGTAGTTTATAAGAGAAAGTAAGAAGAACAGGAAAAATTATAAATATCCGTCAATAGTAGAACGCTTAATTTCATTATCATATGTCTATATATGTCTCTACGATGAAGTACTTACAACCACTAAAAAGGTAAGGAAACAATTCTGAACTTCAAGAGAAAAAAAAGGAAGGTACCAAACAGCTTATATAGTATTATTCCAATTTTTTTTTTTTAAAGTGTGCTCATGTATATAAATATCTCTGTGTGTCAGTGTGTAAGGCGCTTATTATCAACACGAATACAACACAGGCAACTGGAGGAGATGCCTTTCAGGAGGAGAGAGACATTTCAATAATGGATTTTTCAGCAACACAAGGAGGTCATACATAGGGCCATAGTGCCTAAGGGATCTTGCTGCAACAGTGATAGAGATCAGGGAATCAGCCCCAGAGAATACCAGCCTTGCCTTTCTCCCTCTGAAACTTCATCTTCGGAGGACAGACTGATTTATGATGTTTATATTTGCCTCTCTAAGAAGGAATGATGTAAAGTCAAAGCATATCTAACTTCCAAACCTCCAGCAGCCTCCCAGCAAGTTCATCTTTGGCTTCTTTGGCTTCTACTTCCAGGTTCCTAGCCCAGAGGTCCCGTCCCTCTCAATTCCCTCCCAGTGTCCCAAGTAGTGTGTCATTTTAATACAGGACATACTCTGGTTTCTGGGATGGTCAGTGAGTTGAAGCTCAAACCCCAAACTTTCTTTATCAGGAAATCTTTCTAGACTTGCAGCTGGGTGTTTGGCCCTCAGATGAATGACTCCCACTCTCCAGGACACCTGGCAACTAGCCCTTCCCAAACAGTGAACAAAAATAATCATTTCTATTGACTGCATGCTGAGCATGAGCCACCCATGGTCCCTATGTGGTCTCTGCACTTTATAACAATTAGATCAATTTATCACCCTCATTTTCAAGGAAAAGGTCTAGCTCTGAGCAGGTGAGACCTCTGTTGAGGTCTTAGGCAGTTGCAACTGTAGTGCCTAATATAGTTCTTAGCACATAGACCCCATTAGCAGTTGTGTTTTTGACCCTCACAGCTACTAAGTGACAAGTTTGAGACCAAAATCTATGTCTATATGATCCCAAAGCCTTTTCTCATTCTGCTCTCATCTCTGAGTGCTCCTCAGTCTGAGTTCTTGCCTACCACAGTGTTCTTTTCCTGGATATTCTTCCTCCCTGGCTGCTATTAATTTTTGAGTGGAGATAAGTGCATTCATTGGGACCACCCCTTCAACTATCAGTAATTTGCGATGGCTTCCAGATCAAAGGGCTAGGGAGCATGCCCAGGTGGAGAGTGGGAGCCCTCTGAATGTTTGCAGGAACACTATTTCACATTATGTACCTGGGAGGGTATCTTTCATCCTTTCGCTGCCTTCCTTAGAAGTCTATCAAACAACTATGGACCTTTTCCTTCTCCTTTTTATCACTCTCTGGAACAGAGTTGGAACTTGTGTAACTGCAGGTTCTTTTCTGTGGGAAAAATAATCTCATTTCAATATGTGTGGGTGGGTAGATTATAAGTAATAGGCTCAGAGCTCAGTTGTAGGACTAGGGAGGGTCTGGGTTAAATAGTTGTATGATTAACAAGCCACCGCGTTTTTATGGTTGAGGAAGAAAAGGTTACTGTAAGGATTATCAGTTTAGATTGGAAATGATTCACCCAAAAGTATTCAATAGTTTTGGTGGCAGGAGTGAGGAGAGGAAAAGAATTGGCCCCCCTACCTCCCGGAAAAGAACAGTATGAAATATACTCAGAGAAGTTTAATCCTTTTTTTGTTTTTTCTTTTAAGTTTTCCTCCTCCTTGTGGAAGAGGTCTCTGAAATTATGGAGAGAAGGTGCCATGTAAAACATACTGCTTTATATTCTATTTGTGTTTGGTATCAGCGGCATATTAGATGAAGTAAGATTTGCTGATCAGCTGTCAAGATAGGGGACTCTGAGTAGTGAGATCACCTCTCTGGATGTCTGCTAAGGGAGGTTGGTCTAGATAACCTTTTAGGTGTCCTCCAGGTTCATTCGTTCATTGAGTTCATTAGGACTGAACAAGCTGGCACTGGGCTGCAGGATCCATCAAGATCCCTCTTATTTCCAGCCTGAGTTCAGAACCAATTGAGAGGAAGACGCTGAAGTTAGAGGGAGAGTCACATATCACCACTATTATAGACAAATACTACTGAGGGTAGAACGCTGTAGGGAACAGAGTAAGAGCTCTTCTACCACCAAACATCAGAAGGAAACTAATTTGTACACCCATTCTCAAGCACTGCTGGACTGTCACAGGGTTCCCCATTTCTGTGGGTGTTGGCGGGTATCCTTCTTCAACAAAATTTGCGGGGTGGAGGAGCAGAGCAGAATACATTCTCTCTGCAGTCAGATACACCCCCAGAAAGTTAAAGAAAGGAAGGGATTGTTACAGCAAACTTAGCTCCTTCCCCCATATGAACCCGGTAGCAAAGTCACTTCCTCTCCCAGTGAAGGGTAAGACAGAGAGTGGAGAGACGCCTCCTCATGGAAACCAGAAAAGTTGGGGATAATTGTGGTGAAGCCAGTAGACATTCTCCACACATCTACTGTCACCTACATTTCCCAGTCTCCCTTACTGTTAGATTGTGGCCATGTGACTTTGTCTGGCCAATGGATTTGAGTGGAAGTAATGTATAACTTGTGAGTTAATCAGTTAAAATGTTCCTCTATCCCTCTCATTCTCTGCCTTGGTGACCCTGGGGGATATATGTTCTGAATGGCGTGGCTTATAATGAAGAAAATTTGTCAAACTGAAATGGATTTTGCATGAATTAGAAATAACCTTTAGTTTTCTAAGTCACTGAGATTTGGAGATTTATCTGTTACCACAGCAGAGACTGCTCCTCCCTGAACCTAAGGGACCAGATATAATGTGAAAACAAAACAGACACACTGTACTGATGGAACACTTAGTCTAGTGAAGAAGATAGACAATTGACAGGTGAAAAAAAAACACCCCATGGTAAAGGCTGTGAAGGAATAATTGTGAAGAATAGTTGGCAGGGTATAAACTTAAATTTGGTGGTCAGAGTTGGCATTGCTGAAAAGGTGACATTTATCAAATCTAAAACGTTATATCTCAATAAAAGTGAGAGTCCTTTTACATAGTAATCTCATGCCATTGAAATTCCAGTATCTTCCTCTCATGGCATATCTGCACTAGACAGTATATTATCAAGAGGAGTTCCTCTTGTTGATGATATACTGGTTAGTGCAGATACGCCAAGTATTTCTTTAGCCCATTGCCATTGGCTAAGAATGTTATCTTCCTTTCCCTGTGTGGTTTCTAGTATAACAATAAGGCTTTGATTTTTATTTGACAGGCATGTACTTGTCACTGAGTATCTAATTAAGTATATTTTTTTCAAATGACTTCAAAACGCTTTGTCAATAATATTCAGTTGCCTTCTGCCTTTGCCCCACCCTATGTGAGGTGTCCTTCCTGGTTGAAAATCACTGATCCAGAGTGGGACTTTGAAATCTCAAGATTCTAACCCCGTTGACCTAACAAGCACATACTTCAGTAGGAGCAACATGTACACTGAGTTTAATGGAAAGACCTCATTTCTTCAACTGATGGTCCATACATAATCTGGACATGACCACAGCAGACGATTGTTTTTATTGGGTTGTCCAGGATCCTCTCCCTCTTATTTTGGTAACAATTCTCTGATTTTCCACTGTGGTATTACTCCTCCTCACTGTCCATACCTGCTGTGGGTGAACCTGTGATCAGACTTTGACTATCAAAACATGGCATTATCCTAGTTCCAGTGATTAGTCCAAATACGGCTGTGTGATGTGATTCAGTCCATTGATAGTCAGGCCTGAGCCTTTTGTGGGAATTTTAAAGGAAGAGGAGCTTTACATTCTCTGGGATATAAAGCTAGGAGAACATAGGCTGTAGCCACTAGCTTCCACCTGTCTTAGAATGGAACTAACACTAAAGAGAATAGGCCACTTCAAGCTATAGATCAACCCATCATTCATGCCCTCCTGGTTCCCAAGCCAAGTTGAGTTGGGTTTTCCATGGCTTGCAGTGAAAAAAATATAACTGATATAGACAATATAATTTACATGAGGAAAAGAAAGATGGGACAAGTGTCAATTATACTGTTGATCTAAAGTCTCTTTACTGTTTCCCCCCAAATTCTAGGTACTTCAGAGTGGTAATGATAATTACCTAAGGAAGTTCATGTTCAATAACTTTACCTTTCTTAATGGGGAACATATTTATTGAGAATAAAGAAAAATAGCTCCTATCTATTATTCAAGGTATAAAATGGAAAAAAAAACAACAACCCACAAACTATGAACATTGGAAAAAAAAAAAAGGCACATGAAATACATTTAAAAGCCAGGCAATAAAAAAAATAAAGAAAAAGAACAACAACAAAAATCATGCTGAAAGTTCTTTGCTCAGTGGGAGCTTAAATGAATGTTAGCTGCTTGACTCCTTAAAGCAGACTTAAACTAATCAACTCATAGTTATTAAACTCCCTCTCAGTCTCTGTCTCTCCCTGGGTAATGCATTATTTTTGAGATGTGGTTGTAATTGTAGATGGCCCAAAAGAGAGGAAGCAGTTAAAAATTGATAATAGGTCAACTATTAATAAGTTGATAAGTGTCTTAGGAGGTCTTCAGGTTTTGATCAAGAGTCATTTCTTTCCTTCTCCATTCTGGAAGGGAGGGAAGGAGGAAGGGAGGGATGGTGGGAAGGAGGAAGGGAAGAAGAGGAATGAAAGGAAGGGAGGGAGAGAGAGAGAGAGGGAGGGAGGGAGGAAAGAAGAAAGGAGGAAAGCAAACAAGCCAAGATTTATCAAGTGAATCATTAAACACCTAATTGTTATATGTTGCTTCAACTTTATAAAAGAGGAAAATGAGGGCTTAGAGAGGGTGATAATGATAATTAATCCATACTCAGTGTTTCATATGTCACAGGTGCTTTTCTAAATGCCTACTATGAATTAGCCTGTTTACTTGTCACACACAACAACCCCACGAGAAAGACATTATTCTCAGTCCCTAGAAGAGGAAACAGAAACACAAGGAGGTGAAGTAACTTTTCCAAGCTCATGTAATAGTCTCAGAGCCAGGAATCAAACCCAGGTGGTTTTGCTCCAGAGCCTGTGTCCTTAATGATTAGGCTGTTTTGCCCCTGTAGGCCAAGGGATCTGTGCAGGCTGATTTGCTCCAAGTTTCCAAGTGAATTAGTAGTTGTACTGGTCATGTTTCTTAACTGCAGACATGATTAAATCTAGCTGTTTGAAAAGGAAGGGACCCATTAGAAGATGTAGCTAGCTCCCACAACTGATGAAGAGCCTGGAGTAACAGACTGTGGGCTAAGCCTTCAGGGAGGAGTCTCAGAGCCACACCAAGAAACCAATCCACCCAGAGAGAGGCTGCCCCTGCCATGATCATGGCACTGTGAACCAGGAGCTGCCACCCCAGCTGAGGATTCCCGAACCGGGCTGCTTCTGTATCAATCCGTGCCAGCAGAATGGACTCCCTGAATCCTGCCTCCTTCTCCATGAATCTATCTCACTGTCCCCAAAATGTCCTCCAGGGCCCATTTGATTAGTGGAGTCTATGCTGCTGTTGGTCCAACAACAAGAAACATGAATTCCACGTTGGAAAGGAGACACACTGTAGAGAACCACCAAAACATGGAGAGGATGTTCACCTGGGCTAAACAACACAATCATAAAACTGAGATTAGAGGCCATGTCCAACCAACTTCAGAGTCTGTGTTCTCAACTATATTATTCCATGCTGCCCACTAATGCCCTTGTCCCAGAGGACCCAGGGATCATCACTGTTAGGGGCCTCTGGATCTATGACACCTCCCATGTTCTGTCCAAAATCCCTAAAGAAATAGTTGTTACCAGATTCACCTTCATTACCCAGGAGAGCATGTCTGTCTTGAATGCCAGGCGCCATTTCATCCTGAGGAACTGAAGTAGATACCTGAGGTAGAAACCTGATGGTGCACTTTATACTCTCCATGGAGTCCAGAGCTCATGCATGACCCAGGGACCTGCTTTCTCTGTGCTCAGGCCTCTCGTTTGCTCTCAGACTGAGTGCCGCATGAGAGAAGAACCTGTGTCTTCTTCATACTGTTTGCACGTATTGCTCTTGGGACTGGGCCAGGCACATGGTAGGTCCTCACATACCAGCTGCATAAGAGGAGGAATGGAAGGATGTACTGGTGGTATAAATTTCTCTTGATTCTAAGTTGTCCTCCCAAGAGGGGACACATCTAGTTAGGTTGCGGAGATACTTTGTGGAGAGACAGAGCGCAAAAAGGCAGGTCAGAGATAATACAGAAGACCATGTTCTAGTCCAGAGTAAGCCATCATGTGAAGCTGACACAATCGCTTCACATCCTATCGTAAGCTCCCCATCCCCATCTCTTCACACTATACAGTAGAAGGCAATTCTCCCTGCCACAACCAATTCGCACTCCACATGAAGCAAAACTTGTCCCTCCTTACGGCCACTTCATACTCTGCCACAAACCATGATTTTACCCTCCCCTAACTACTTCACCTTCCATGGGAAGCCCTAATCCTCCGTGTCCACAACCCAACCACTTTCCATGCTAAGCACCCAATCTCTGCTGCAACCACTTCACACTTTATGGTAAATCCCAACATCCTCCCACACCACTTGATATTCCAAGAAAAGGCAGCCCTCCTTCCAAACACCACTTCACACATCTCAGTGAACCCCAATCCTCCCTCCCCACAAGCCCTTGAAGTTCCAGAGTGAACCCAATGTGCCCGCCACAAAACCACCCCATGGCCCACGGTAAGCATCCACCCTCTCACTCTGGTAACTGCTTCACATTCTGTGTTAAGCACCATTCCTCCCTCTCCATGTGTATTTCACACTAAACAGTAAGCCTTGGTTTTCCCCGCAGCACTTTTGTACCTGCTACCACGTCATACTCCATGGAACGGGTCGTTTCTTCCCCCCACACCACACTTCTACCCACTCCACTCCCACGTTAAGCCTGATCCCCTCTCCACGAAACCTGTCTACATTAGATATTAAGTACCCATCGTTCCTCCCTATAGTCATGTTACCTTCTACATAACCCCCAACCTTCCTTCCCCAAACACCCCACAGCCCAGGTTAAACCCCATCCTATCTCAAATACTTGACACCTTCCAGTGAACTCCAAGGCTCACCCACCACGACCCCTTCATACTCCACAGTAACAACCCTCAAGCCCTTCAGATTTCAAATCCTCACCTCCACAGCCCTTTGACACCTGCATGAACCCCCAATCTTTCCTCTGCACACTGTGTACTCTACAGTGAACCCCAACCCTCCTCACCACAGCTTCCTTACACCCCACAGGAGACTGCAACCCACCCACCCTCTGAGCCCCTCCATTCTTCACAGTAAGCCCCAGCCCCTCATTTAATCACTCTTCACTCATACCATACTGTGAGCGACCAGCAAAGGTAACACAGAGCTGGGAAGGGGAGGGCATGTGTACTTCTCAATATTTAAAAAAGCATAAAAGATATTCCACATTGATTTGTAGTAACACTTAATAAATGGACTAAAGCATTAAACAACCTGTGCTTCGAGCTGGAATTACTCTCTGATTCCTGTTGATGAGAAGTTTTATTAGTAATTTGTAGATCTCCAATCCAGAAAAAAATGGGAAATGAGTTAAGTACTAATTGAAAACTACCATCATTTATTTTTCAATCAAATTCTTTTGAAAAAAGGGATCCCTGGGGCAAGAGCAACAAGAGAGGTAATTCCCTGTGATGAAAAGTCTTATGCACACCATTCCTCCAGCCCAGCTGCATCTAGAGTGGTGGGTGAGTCTCCAGAGCTCAAAGCTGGGCAGGTCCAGTGCTCTGCCAGCCGGCATGTGCTGGGAGGGCAGGCACCTTGCCCCTTCACTAGTTTTATTCCCCATGCACCTGTTTATCAGTGAATTATCGTCTTCCTATTTAGTCTATTGTCCCAGATATTTTTTTAAAGGTTTTTAAAAAGTTTTATCTTATTTGTTTATTTTTAAAGTTTTATTTTTTTTAAAGATTTATTTATTTATTTTAGAGAGAGAGAGAGTGCACAAGCAGGGAGCAAGAGAGGGGAAGAAGACTCCACACTGAGTGTGGAGCCCAAGTAACCCACCAACAGAGGGGCTCAATCCAGGACCCTGAGATCATGACTTCAGCTAAAACCAAGAGTCAGGCGCTTAACCAATTGAGCCACCAGGCACTCCCCAGATTTTTTCTCAACTAAACAATTTCTGATGCTTCTATTTTCTCTCTCTCTTTTTTTCTTCTTTCCTCTGCTGTGTAACTAACACTGGCCACTGTGTTAGAATTAGTCATTTGCTGACTATGTCATCGAGCCTTGTCATGGAGCATGGCTGCCACAGTGACTGGAATAAAAAATAAATGAAGTATTATTTTCCCCATCCTGAAACACTAGAGAATGGCATCAAGCTCACAAATGCGAACTTGGGGAAGATGTTTCCAAGTCCAGCAAAGCCCTTACAGTTAGTGAGCCTGGTTGGAAGCTGGGAAGATCCTGTTCGATGGGTTGAACACTGTGACTTTATTGGAACTCCACAGAGGTGATGCTTATTGGGGGTAGCGGGGCACAACCAGAAGAACGAGCTAAAGTGCATCTTGGGGAGGTTCCGAAGGATGATTGGGAAGGGCGATGTCTGGAAGTGATAAGCTTGGGTGATTATTTATACCTTACTGGAAGCCATGTAAATGAAGGGAAACTTCCTGGCAAAATACCTTGACTTGTAGCAACTTCACAGTCATACCTGGGCGATAATGTAGAAATAAGGTTTGCCCACACCCTGCTCATCCCGACCCTGGCGGCAACTGTCCCTCTGTCCACAGGAGTGCTCAAGTTTATGAATGGAAGCAAGAAAGCATTGTATGTGGCTTTCATTTAGACCCCATAGAGAACCAGGGCCCTCCATAAACTGCCTCAAAACACCCTCACACAGCTCAGTTTGAGCCAAGTCCTTACTATTGGGGAGTTCACCAAAAGCTCCAGAAGCATGGTACTTCTAGAACTAAGACCAAGTCAGCAAGTAGTGATTCAGGGTAGCCTGTGTGGCCACTGTTGTGTTAGGCATTCTTGTGCTAATTTATAAAGACATTCACTCATTCAACAAATACTTACTGAAAGTGTGGTGCATGCCAGGCATTGTGTAGATCCTTGTAGATATGACAGTAAGAATAGCCCAAATCGTGTCCTCCAGGGGTTCCAACTGTGGTGGAGAAACACAGATGTACATAAACTGAATATTATGCCACAGTGAGACAACTCAGTCTGTAAGCTCTTCACCCAGCCTCAGTGGATAAAGAGGGAAGACTTCCTGAGGAGGTGGCCCTTCTAAACTTAGTTGTAGAGGTGTAAAAGGTTGCCCAGTTAAGAAGCAGGGAGGCAGGAGATGGGAAGATGTCTGAACGAAATTACCTAGAAAGAAACCATATGCCAATGTAAAAGAAAACCACAGGCCCATGATGGAGCCACTTATGCTAGGCCACATCACCACTGCAGTTTCAACCTCCCCCAGAAATGCGGTCTTAACAGATCAGTTGGGAATTTTCTGATTGGTACCAATCAGGTCATCTCTCACAGGGGCCCTCTTCATATCCCAATGGAAGATGAGGTAATCTGCATAAAACCCTCTGCCCTAAGGGCAGGTGACCTTGCCTGAGACAATCCTTTCTTTTCTTTTGCTAATTACATCTTGCACCACCCTCTTTCCTATAAAAACCTTCGATTTTGTACAACTCCTCAAAGCATCTTTCTACTTGTTAGATGGGATGTTGCCTGATTCATGAATCACTTAATGAAGTCAATTGGATCTTCAAATTTACTTGGTTCAACTTTATTTTTCTAGCAGCTATGAGGTAGGGTTTGTTAGGGGTCGCTGGCAGGGAGAGAAGAAAGGAGCCATGGTATTTAAGCTTTTTATGCCAGGTCGAAGGGTTTAGGTACTGATGAGAACCAAAAGTAACTAAGACAGTAAGACAGTTGCAATGTCATTAGGGAGGTGAGTAATCAGATACATATAATAATCTGATATATATATATATATATGATATAATCTGACATATATATTATATATATTATTGACATATATTGACATATTGACATATGACACACATATATAAAATATAGATTATATATAATCTATATTCTATATAATAGAATATATAATATAGAATATATATAATCTATATTATATATAATCTATATAATCTATATATTATATATAATCTCCAAGATCCTGAGTGCCCATCATAGTAGAACTCTAGCCGAGTTGGGGGTGGAAATCCAAGTATCAGAGTATCGGTCTAGTGAAATGGAATAGATGTAGATTTCAGGGTTCCTTCCAACTCTGAGATACTAGGATTCTATGTAATCTTACTGATCCTCCTGTAAATGGAAATTATAGTAATGCCTCCCCTACAGGTAATGGTGTTTATTACAGTGTCTGGAAAATTTTAAGGGCCAAAACTGGTGGTTATTATTTTCATAGAATGATGAATTAGAGTCTTCGTACAGTCATATACCGTGTGAAAGAGGTTAAAACCCTGGGGAATGCCATTAGGAGTACACTTGCCGTGGAGTGCACCAAGACTCCAAGAGAACTAAAAATATTATGGAGACTCTGGCATGACTCACCAGAGTGTTTTCATGTGAGGAGAAAGAGAGGTGAGCATTTAAGAACATTTGGGCAGAAAGCAGAAAATGGAATACCTTTAAGAGGAGGCAGTAGAATAATACAAATGGTAAGAGCTGCAAGCAATGATTGAATCACTACCAGATACATAAATTTTCCATATAATTCTCATAGCAATCCTGCAAGGTTGGTATTTCGGTACCTTTTTTACAGATAAAGCAATGGTGGCTAAGAGAAGTCAGTGACTTGCTCAAGGTTATAAGGTCAATGAAGAAGTGAGAAGTCATATCTGGAGTCGTCTGGCTCCCAAGCTTGTTCATCTGATACACGTCACCTGTGTGAGGGCATGAGCCATCGGTGAGCATGACAGGTGTGGGAGGTGACTAGAAACTTCTCTGCCTGAAATAGCTGCCCTTTCCTGCACACACCGAAGATACAAACATGTGGGAGGAGTTGATTGAGCACCTTTGGTGTCAGGTTCAGGAATTCAGCAAGATTCTGACAGAAAATGAAGAGCTGTTGAGGGCTGTGAGCAAGAGAGTATGTGAAATGGTCAGAACACAGGTTCTGGAGACAGACTGCACAGGTTCAAGTCTCAGCTTTTCCTCTTGCCAGGCATGTGATGCTGAGCAGAGGGAACATTAGAGGGGAGAAAGATTGAAGCAACATGGACGGAGCACAGCTCACATCATGTTTACCTGCCCTTGTTCCTCGGAAGGAAGAGCCAGGGACCAATGAACTTTAGAGAATTAGTGTTAGGAAATGTGCCTTAGCAGGTACAAAACTTGCTGTTTGGACAAACAGAGAGAACAAAGAACAAAGCACTCTGATGAACTAGACTGATAAGCCCTTGATTAGAGTCAGAGGAAGAGAACAAGGGAAAACCACCACCTTGATGATGTAGCCAGTGGCAAAAATGCAATGCAAAACAAACTTGTTGGTTTCCTCCATTTGTAGTGATTTTCCGCAAATACTACCCAATCTTTTTCATCAAATTCAGGTTCTACAGCTATAAAACAGCGGCTGAGTAGCTGAGACTGCACCGACTCTAGAATGAAAAGGCTGGAATTTGCAACACAGGTTCTACTGCCCTCTGGTCATGAGGTCCTTTCAGGTAGAGCACACTTCTGAATGTAAGCTATCCTCAGTAAAGTGGGGCAACAACATCGGACTTAATGCTGGTAGAAAAGTTGCATCACATGGAGGATGGTAAGAACTTTCCAACTCATAGCAGGATATGAAGAATGATTACCATTATAGTAGTAACAATCTCAGCATAAGCAATGCCATTCCTGCATCAGTTAGGTCCTTTCGTGTACCTTAACTACACATAGGAAACAGAGAAATAAATAATTGATGTGACTGTATATACATTTCCCTAAGGATAGAATTGGAAAAAGCAGATCTTTCAGATTTTCAAAATGTGGCCCCCAACTAGTAGTATCAATATCAACATCACCTGGCAACTTGTTAAAAAGGCAAATTTGGAGCAATGCCCTTGAACTATGGAATCAGAAACTCTGAGGGTTGGAATCAGTATCCGTTTTAATAAGTTTGATAACCACTGACTTAGAGAGAAGAGAGGTGTGATTATCTGGCATGACTGAACAACTGACTGCATGATGAAAAATATTCCCTATGAGGAAGAAATTTGGATTTTGCTGATGAGTCCAAATTAAGTGATCTAAAAAGCTAGAAGGTTGAATAATATTCCATTATACGTATGTAGAACATAAACAATAGCATGGAGGACCATAGCAGAAGGGAGGGAAGTCTGAAGGGGGTAAATCAAAGAGGGAGATGAATCATGAGAGACTATGGGCCCCAGGAAACAAACTGAAGGTTTCAGAGCAGAGGGGGTAACAGAGAGATGGGTATTAAGGAAGGCAAGTGCTATGATGAGCACTGGGTGTTATACATAACTAATGAATCATTGAACACTACATCAAAAACTAATGATGTACTAAAAAAACAAAAACAAAACTAATGATGTAATATACAGTGGTTAACTGGACATAATAAAATTAAAAGACAATAAAAGTTGTTAGCTTTTCAAAAAAATAAAAAGATAGAAGGTATCGACATATAATCAAGGTGGATTAAAAAAATAGTTTTATTATTATGTCATCTTCTCCCTGCAGTGGGTTGAAGTGTCCCCCCAAAATTCATGTCTACCTAGAACCTGTGAATGTGACCTCATTTGGAAATAGGATCTTTGAGGATGTGATTAAGTTGAGGTCATACTGGAACAGGGTGGGCCCTAAGGCCAATTACTGGTGTCTTTACAAGGAGAGGGAGATTTGGAGACAGAAAGACACAGAGACATGGGGGGAAATGTCATATGAAGACGGAGGCAGAGACTGGAGTAGATGTAGATACATCGACAAGCCAAAGAACACGAAGGATTGCTGGCCACCACCAGAAGCTGTGAGAGAGGTGTGGAATAGATTCTCCCTTTAGAACCTCCCTGATGACCTCTGATTTCAGACTTCTGGTCTCCCAAATGGTGAGAAAATACGTTTCTGTTGTTTTAAGCCACTGAGTCTGTGGTACTTTGTGATGGCAGCCCAAGAAAAGGATCCCCTTTAAAAGCAAACGTTTTTCAGTGTTTAACATTCTGGAATCACTCCAATTTTCCCCAGTTTCTACACTTTTTTTTTTTAAAGATTTTATTTATTTGACAGAGAGAGGTCACAAGTAGGCAGAGAGGCAGCAGAGGGAGAGGAGGATGCAGGCTCCCTGCTGAGCAGAGAGCCCGATGTGGGGCTGGATCCCAGGACCCTGAGATCATGACCTGAGCTGAAGGCAGAGGCTTAACCCACTGAGCCACCCAGGTGCCCCAGTTTCTCACACTCTTGATAATTCTTCTCTTCTAAGTGTAGACTTTTTTCCTTACATCATATTGTCTCCGACTATGGCCCAAGCTTTTATTTCTTGCCAGATCCTATTTCCGAGGTGTCAGATATTCAGATTCAGATATTTAAGCATCCCCTGGAGATAGGGTATAGAGTAGTGGGTAAGACATGGGCTTTGGGATGGATTTACAGCTAGTGTGACCTTGGGTAAGGGGGGGTGGTTATTGAATCACCTGGACCCTCAGTTTCTTCCTTTGTGAAGTGGGGGTAGGACGTGGGGAATTAATACCATCCTTATTATAATATCCTGGGAGTCGATGGTTAATGACTGTTATGCACATAGGAAAGAGCCTGGCATATAGAATATGTAACAAATATTAGGTCCTAATATTTTTTGGTAAGTACTTAACTCCATTTGAATATCTCACATTAACACATTATTCTCATGCCCTAAAATTGGTTTTCCCCAGTGTTTCCAATCTTGGTGTATGACATCCTCATTCACCTGGTTGCTTAAGTCAAATATGTAGAAATTGTCTGACATTAGCATTTCTCTCAACCCCCATCCATTGCCATGTAGTCCCATGATTTATATGTCTTGCAAGTATAATAAAGATCCATGTACTGCTCTCTATCCCTATAACTTTCCTCTAAGTTCTCTTGCTTTTCATTTGGACCGTAACACTGACACACCTTACCTGGTATTTCTGTCTCATCCTTGTCCTAAATGAATCCATTTTCCACAGTGCAGGGATACATCTTAAAGAGAAAAACTCAAGTCTGATAATGTCATCCTACAAATATTTGTTGATTGAGTGAAGGGAGTTTCCCCTAGTACTCTGAAGGCTCCATGAAAGAAGAAATTGGCTTGTCCTACTGTTGTATTCTGCCATCTATTATTCCCGTTTAGTAGCCCCAAATAGATATTTGTTTAATGAATTGATGAATGAGCAAAGCAAAAACATTAGCAAGAGTGGAGAGGGGGCTCAGGCTTCATTGTTTTTGTTAACACCATGTCTTCTCTGCTTTCCATACCACCATTGGTATGAGAAAGGACTGAGAGAGAGAAAGGACTGCCCTAGCATTCTGGTGCTGCAGGGAAGACCCTGCACCCTGCCTCCCCCTACATTCACAGCCTCATCACCAATGTCTTGGAGGCCATGATGCCTTGATCTTCATCTCCATTGGACACTAAAAGAAACCCAAAATATTCAGGTCATTCTTTCCCCCCTAAACATTTCCCCAACACAGCTCTGTATACAATCTGATCTGTCCACCTCTTTACTTCTCCCCAATATCCAGACCCTCCCACTGTGCTTTCTGCAATTCCAGTTCAGTCATCAGCAATACCCCTTATATCCTTAACCTCTTCTTTGTAAATTCTGTTACACTTTTTTGCTCTGACAGAAACACAGATACTCCTGGGAATCCTGTCTCCCCATAAAGCCCTTTTAATTTGTAATATTTTGCCTCCCTGTACCCTTAACCTGAAGGCAAGATAGATGTCCTCCTGTTTCCTCATTACAGCATCCAGACTCTTCTCCCTCCTTCCTCTCTGAAATGCCACCTTAAAATTTATGTCATCTATCTATACCATCCATTACTCCTCCTTATTACAGGCACCTTTGGACTAGTGAGCCATGCCTGCCCCATCCCCCTTATTCTTTTCTGTTTGCAACTCTAACTCATTCTTATAATCTCAATTACTATTCATATCATACACTGGTGATCCCAATATCAGTGGGATATTTGGTGATCCCAAATTCTAGGAATTTGGTTTCTTATTTCTTTTACTGCCCCCTTATCCTCCCCAGGTCTTGGCATTAAAATAGCCATCACCTCTGTAATCTGTTTCAAGCATCCCACTCTCCCCTTGCCACACTCTGTCTTTCCAACTTGTCTATTCTTGGACGTAGACTCCAAAAAGTTTGAACTGCACAGTGACCTACAATCTCTTGATCTCTTCACCTGTTTAACTGGGAATGTAGAAGAAAGCAGAAGACAATTTTATCCCCCTCAGCTCCCCCACCACTTCTATCTTTATGTATCTGCAGTATATACTTTCTCCTAGTTAGTGTGAGTGAAACTCTGTGTTTGTGTCCAGGGCCAGTTGCTGCACTTTTGCACCAGAACTATCCCCTCTTGCCCTACTCAAGGATGTCACCCCAGCAAGCATCCTTTATCTCTCCTCCACAAATGTTTTTATTAGCAAATGAAACTAGTGCTTCCTCCCATCTTCAAAACTTCTCTGGATGCCACATTTCTTCCCGGTTACTGATGCATTTCCCACTCCCCTTTTTAGCAAAACTCCTCTAAAGAGATGCTTGTTCTCATTGTCCTTACATCTGCCTCCTGTTCTCTCTTGAACCACTCCATTCAGTCTCATATCCCTACTACTTCATACAAACGTCTCTTGTTAATGTTACCAAAGACCTGCCTGTTGCAAATCTCATTCCTAACCTTACTTAACCTATTAACAACATCTGACCAGTTAACCACTTCCTCTGCATTAGAAAGATTTTCTCATTTCTTCCAGAATACTGTTCTCTTATTTTCCACTGGTTCCATGTCAATCTCTTGTGCATTTTGCTTCTTACTCCCCGACCATGAAACCTCAGTGTGCTCCAGGAATCAGTTCTCGAACAGCACCCTTCTCCAGCTGTACTCACTGCCCTGCGGTCCCATGGCCTTAAAACCATGTATACATTGATGACTCCCAAATTAATACCAGGTCTAGGTCTCCTCTGTGAATGCCACAAAATAATATTAAACTACCAGTTTGACATGTCCATATGAGTGTCTAAAAGTTTTTCCAAAAGAAACTCCCAATTTTTTCCAACCCCAACCTACACCTCTGCATTCTTCTCTACCTCAATCTCCCCTTTAGACCAAAAGCTCCTAACTCCTCTCTTTTGTTCACACCCCATGTCTAATCTATTAGCAAATTCTGTTGGTTCTGTCTTCAGAATACGTCCAGAACCCACCTACTTCTCACCACCTCTAGCACTACCACTCTTGTTCAAGCCACCGTTATCTCTTAATTGGAGGAGGAGTTTGTGTCATTTTTTTTTTTTTTTCTCAGAACATTCAGTCTTTTTAAAACTTGGGTTTTAGCTTCTAGACGACACTGGTCACCAATCCAGTTTTGGTTTTCTTTCTCTTCTTTTCTTCCTCTGCTCCTCCTCCTGCCCATTCTCTCCTTCTCCCTCTTAGACTGGACTGTGCTTGATAAACCATCCTTCTCTTACTAGAATTTAGATGCTACAGAGAAGAAGAGCAAATGGAGAAATCTCATTAAGCCTTTTGGAAACCTTCATGAACGTCATGTCATTGTCGCTACTCTGCTTCCTGGAATCTTTGTTTATTCCTTGGCATGCCAAATCTCTTCATAAGTTTAATGGGAATTGAGTTTTTAAAAGTTTCATGGATAAATACCATTTGAATTCACACATATGTGGAATTTAAGAAAAAAAGTGAACAAAGAAAAAAAAAAAGGCAAGAAAACAGGCTCTTAAAAATACAGAGAATAGACTGGTGATTGCCAGAGTGGAGATGGATGGGGGGATGGGTGAAATAGTTGAAGGGGACTAAAAGTGATGAGCACTGAATAATGTACAGAATTGTTGAATAATTAAACTGTGCATCTAAAACTAACACTGTCTGTTAATTATACTTGAATTTTTTTAAAAAAAGGTTTTCTTATTGTGAAAATTTCAAACATGCATATTGTGGAGAGAACAATAGCATGAACCCTCATGTACCCTGCACATCTAGCTCCTGGGATCCTTGTCCCTTTTCCCTTTGCTGCTCTACCATCAATGACTTTTTCTTTTCTTCATGTGAGAGCAGAACCAATCTGAACCCTGGAACTTTGTTGCTTTGAGTTCCAGAATATTGTTTTAAAGAATATATATAGCGAGACCGTGGTGTAAAAGCAAATGCTTTCGATATGCAGAGAGCTGGCTTTGTTAATAGACAGAAAACAAACTAAAAAAGGTCTAATGACTTCCATGGAGACAGAAGTTGAAGGCTGCTCTTGGAGCAAATTATAGAGTGTTGTGGGAACATTGATCAGATGCAGGGAAACTCTCACAATCAGGAAGGAGATGGCCCCTCTGGTGGTGGATGGGCTTAGGCACAGAAAAAAGGCAAACAAAAGGGCACAGCAAATCTATCTGAGTTACAGCTTTGTCCTTGGTGTGAATGTCACACTGGAGGATATTGAAAGCTAATACCATTTAGGAGAATTTGACATCAGAACTTAGTTACCTGCATTATTGTGCAAAGCCTTGGGAGTCTGCAAGCTCTTCAGAGAAGCCCCATTATCAGCACGAAGCTACCATCCACTGTGATGCAGAAGTAGTTGGAAGGCAGAGGGTTGGATGATGCCTCTCATACACCATTGCTCCATGCAGAGAAATCCATGTGCATAATTATCGCCACCAGCCCCCACAGGCCTGGACCTCCAGACTGAAGGCCATGGCAGCTTCTGCTAAAAGCAGAGGTTGCCAGCATGATGGCTGGGGACTGAAGAAGAGCATCCACTGAGGCAGCCTGCCGAGGAAGACAGGGTGGGAACCAGACAGTCCTCCCCTGACACTGCAAGGCTACACAGCATTCTTTCTCTGCACAAGTGTCTTCTTGGGACACAGAAGAAGAATACTGAGGAAATCCCAAAAGAAACACATGCACCTGAAGAAGTCTAAGGTTACCTGAAAGAGACCGAAATCACAACCTCCCCCAGGAGCCTACGAGCTCTTCAAGGACCAGTGTTAGGTTTTATCCATTTCTGTGTCCCAAGCAGCCACTACAAAACCTTGTATTGAAGAGTATCTCTGTAGAGGACCACCACATGGTGAATGGACAGACTAAATCACATCATCAATGTCCACAGCCTTGCAATGGACTGGAGAGTTAGGGCTGAACTCAGAGGAAATGACAAAGGGAGAAAAACTTAATTTCAAAACGAATTGCATGAATGTAGGGATGAGAGTCTCTTTCAGATATTTTACTATGGGTGGGAGACCAAATTCAATTTAATGCAAAAAGATTACAAAAATTTTATAGACATAAACAATATTATAGTACAAAAAATTACAGTACGAGAAAGAAAAAAAAAGAAGGCACAATTTTAAAAGGAAGAGGAGGTAGAGGAGGAAAACACAAACCAAAGCCAATCTTGGGCTGTATTAATAAAAGCAGAGTACACAGGTTGAGGTAGCTGATAAGACCACTAGACCTTCTACTTGTGAGTTAGCATTCAGAGTATGGGGCTGGCTCAGGGCACCCCATAAGGGAGGAAAATTAAAAACATGTGTGCATATAAAAGAAAACCTGTTCTGGCCTCCTGGAGGATGAGACTAGGTAGAGGACAGCCCAGTTGTCTCAGCTGTGAAAATCCCAAACTAGTCAACTGACCCTGGACATGTGAATGAGTCCAAACAAGATCAGCAGAGATGTCTACACAACCTATGGCTGACCACAGATCCATGAGTGAGCCCAACAGAGACCAGAAAAATGGCCCAGCTGATCTGTAGACTTGTGAGCAATATGAATGCTTATTGTTTTAAGCATTGCCTTTTGAAATGGTTTGTTATAGAGTAATTTCTAATATTCCACTTGAGTCAGGGGGACCTATCTCCTGTTGTGTGAACTTAAATTGTTGATACTATATGTACTTATGTATTAATTGGGAGGACCCAGTGTTATAATTTACATTAAGTACTTTTCATAGTGCCCAGCACATAGTTAACACTCAACAAATTTTTGTCTATTATTAGTATTTTCATGAGTGAGCTGGAGAAAAAAACCAGTGAGGAAATAAAGACATTGATTGAGAATAAATTCCATGACATGCATTCTTTCACACATCAAAAAGGTGAAATAGTTATTTTCTTTATCTTTTTTTTGATTGATATATTTATTTTGAGAGAAGTCATTTCCTTTACACTTGTGTGTACTGGGCACATGTCCAAACAGACACAAAGAACTATAGATGATGACACCTTCTCACCTCCTTCTTTATGACAAATGTGCATGTCCTGTGTTTTATGGGTTCCCTCATGAAGGCTCTTTCTCTGGATGATGGTGGGTATCAAAACTTAAAACTACTCAGGGCCAAGAAAATAACATATTTTTGTAACCTTGAGCCCTTCCTAAGCAGAGGAAGAACAGAACAAACAAGGAAGTTCATTTTATAAGAATATGGTATGACAAAAGAAGAGGCTGAACATCATACTTTCCAACAACCTTTAGGAAAAAAATCCTCCCCAGAGAAGTTTATATGTTATCTCATTCATAAATTCCAGAATCCAAAGCATGAACATAAGGTCTCTTTTTTTCTGTAAGGGTGAAAGTGTCACAAATCAAACAAGTAATTGATTCAATTTAGCATTACAAGGGACAGCTAGGTTTAAATGTTGGCCCTTCAGTCCAATCACCCATTTTATTCCTGAATCTTTCTAAATGCCTTCTACATTCATGGCCAAAGACTTCTGCTGCTGAGAATTTCACTACTTCATAAAATAACCTATTTCATTAATTTTGACTTATAAGGATTCACGGGCAGTTAGTTCATTTGGGAGGTTATCCCAGTATATACAGTAGAGACAAGGAGAACTGACATTTGGGACTGACAGGGAAATGAATATAGGGTATGTTTTTTATTAAATTATAGCTTTAGATTCCTAGGGCTTAATCCATAAACTCTAGGAATCTCAGAATTATCTAACTGGAGGGATGAGGTAGCTGGGGTATTTATCCACCAGATTACACAATTACTGCTTTTATCTACTACTGAGAGGAGTTAATTGTCATGCAAGGGACAGGCTAGAATTGCAGGAAGATCTTCAGCCTTTTAGCAAAGGAGCATGGTACTAGCGGTTGGTTCAGTTGGTGTGCACAGACATCATAAGAGCTGAGGAGATATGAGTAGGGCTCCAACAAAGTGTGCCTCAAGGTGTAAAAGTCTACTCCTCACTGCAAAAGTTGTCTGCCACTTTTGCCTTCCCAGGATCTCCCATCCCTCTTCTCTTGGTAACACTTCCTGGAGAAAATGTCCCCTTCCCTTTTCTCAGTCCACATAATTTGGAAGGAGCTGATGTTAGCTTTCCCCAGCTCACCACCTAGCTCCAGAGTCAACACATTATCCAATCCTGGCTAGTAACTGTAAAGTGTCAGTATGAGATGAGACTGGTTCAGAGATGGGTACATAATGGAAGCCAGCTTATTCAGAGCAACTCCTGGGATTTTTCTAGAGCAATTTTGAAAGGGCAGATATTCTTTCTGCTGGATTGCCAAACTGATAGGTTGTAAGCCTAGATGTTTTTGTGGCCATCTCTGTCCCACCCTGAGAAGAAGCCAACAAAAGAAAACATATTCCTGCTTACATTGTGTGAGCATCCATAACCAGCTAGGTCCAATTGTCCCTGGACTTTCAACTTTGCTCGGTTTGAATTGGACCATGCCTGACAGGTTTAATTGAAATCTCTATCCACGTCGTAATTTGTTCTCATTTGTCCTGGGACTACTCAACAGGGACATACCCTTCTCTCTTCCAAATGCCATCCCATCAGAGAGATCAAGAGAGTTATGCTTTATATGCAGTATGGGCATGTGTAGGGATTCAAAGGAAGGGTTTTGGATTCTGACAGACCCAGATTCAAAACTTGGCTCAGGCATTTGCCAGTTGTGTGGTCTTGAGTAAGATATTTAAACATTGTAAGCCTTATTTTTATCATCCATAAAATGGAAAGAATGAGGCACAGCCTACTATGCAGAGCTCTTGAGAAATAAAGCTTGGAATTTGGTTAGCAATATGATTTCTGAATAATAAAATGGCCAAGGAATTTGGTAGCATTTGAAGAAAAAAATTGCAAAATTGAAAACAACCATTGTATTTTAATGTTAACAATCTAATACTATGGGTATTTGTTTGGCATAGAGCAGGAAGTCTAAAGGTAGCTACAATCATCCTATCTTTACCCTGAGCTTTCTCTTCTCCAGGGTAAAAGTCTGCCATTTCTAGGCATACGTTGTTCATATTGTTCCAATATAATCTCGCTAAAGTCATGATAATGAGGTAAAATATTTGAAATGATGAGTGTCAGTCAGAACTAATAAGTGATGTATGCTGGGTAAATGGAATATGCCATGATTTGGAGTTTCCAGTCCTATCACTTACCACTTTTATCTGAGTATAGTCCAGGTTAAAAATATATCTACTTGAACCTTGCCTGGCAGGCAAAGCAGTGTCTCGCTCAATGGAGAAAGTTGTCTTCATTTTTTTTAAAGCGGAGATTGTTATTAGGTCTGCAATCTCAGCGAGGGGACATGTTTGACTTTGCAGGCTGCTGGTACTCACTGCTCCTCTCTAACTGTAGGACGCCGTTGAGAAGCTGTTGGTAGAGACCCCGGAAAAACAGAGGCTTAGGAAATTGACATGGCCTGGGCCATATCACAGAGTGACCCCACAGAGTTATGATGCTCAGGGGTTGAACTTTCACCCCAAAGTAGTGGGTAGAGTGCTTTTCCAAGTTCATGATCTATGGCACTTCCTGAGCCAGAAAGTACACTCAGAAAGGTATCCCCTCTGAACCATACCTCCCGTCCTTAAACCACTGCTAAAATGTTGCTTGCAAATTCTTACTAGATTAAAAATTTGTAGTCAGGGACTTCCTATTATCTTATCTGTGCCTGAGTTTCCTGAGAAACACTCTGGGATGGAGATTTGCGTGCAGGAAGCTTACGGGGTAGTGTCCACGGGAACACCATCTGTAGGAGATGGGGGGGGAGCAGGATGGCAGAGCAAGAAACTAAACTGCAGTGTACATTCAGTGGAAGACCCAGCCCACTCCACAGGGGCTTTGGAGCTAGAATGGCCCTGCAGATATTTCCAGAATTGAAGCAAGCAAGGCGGCTTTGCCTTTGTACCTTCGTTCGCATCGACCAGGTATGGACTGGGCTGACTCCAGAGAGAGGGTATAAAAATATTCTTCAAAAGGGCCAAGTAGCTGCCTTTAAAGATGTCAATTCCTATCAGCAACCAACATCCCTTGCACCTGGGAAAATGAGTGCCTTTGTGCTGGGTGACATTCTATTGCATCCACAGAAATCTGTTCAGGGAAATTTAAAAGTGCATTTGGCATTTGGCTTGATTTGAACCAAAAAAATAAATCTGAAAACATGAAACTAGGGCTACACCTTAGAAGTAAGGGAAGCATATGGCCCTTCATTTCACTACATCTGTATCTCTGGGGTAAATACCCAGTAGTGCAATTGCCGGGTCATAGGGTAGCTCTATTTATTATTATTTTTTTTTTTTTTGAGGAATCACCACACTATTTTTCCAAAGTTGTACATAAACAGTGAATCCTGGAACACTGAATCAAAAACAAATGATGTATTTTATGGTGACTAACATAACACAATAAAAATTAAAAAAAAAAGAAGTAAGGGAAGCAGTGTGATGACAGATAACTGGCTTGGGATTTAGAGTTAGACAGACCTGGGATTCCATTCTGAATACTTTATTCTTGGTATGATCTTGGCACAACCCCTCTAAATCACATAGCCTCTAGGAATGGCAGGTATTTTTGTTTTGTTTTGTTTTGTTTTGTTTTTTGTTTTTACTTATAAAACAATGATACTGGTAACCATATCAGTTTCATGGTATACTTGGAATGACATGATAAGACACCTGAAGTATCAAGAAGTGACTGGCATACTAAAAGCACTCCATAATTAGTAGTTTCTTCCACCTTGAAGATGCTGAATGATTTGTCTGCATGTCATTCTTTATCCAAACCTTGTAGAAAAGAATGTATCGGAATCTTTGAATAGTTCACAGCTGATTGAATGCAGGGGAATACAGGCAAGAAATGGGGAGATAAATGCTGAGATGCAAGCGAACACGGAGTGCATCAGGAGCCCCGGAACAGTCTTGAGGAATCATGGAGAACTTCCTGGAGGAGGAAGAAACTGACCTACATTCGGAATCGTAAAGAGGCTAAAGGTGATGCTGGGGTGGTGAGGACAAGAGGGGGAGGGGGCTCTCAGGTCCCAAAGCATGGAAGCAACTGAGACCATGGGACATCTATTGGTGTCACAGTACATTTGGAGCATAGTCTGGGAGGGAGTGGGCAGCAGGAAGGGAAGACTTCATTTCAATATGCTTGGTAATGGCAGCTCTTCATTCATCACTGTGGCTTGCGACTCACTTGTTTCAAATTCATGAAGAAGTATTAAAGGAAAGAGGTGGCTGAAAGAGTTCATGGCTGTGTTTGAATAAAGTCAAGTCAACCTGCAGCTGAAAACCATCAGCATGGGGCCCACTGCTCCAGCTTGTTAACAACCATCTCTGGATTTCAGGGTTATTGGTCCAGTTAGGCAGGTCCAGTTTTAGACCAATTTTGATAAGTAGCCATGTTTCCTTTGGATGATTGGAGATATTATCCCTCACACTAGATGGTCAAGTGGAACTAAGCTCCAAACAGTGTTATAAGTTCACTATAAGCCCAGGACAGTCACAGTATCCTTAGTAGGGGTAGCTATGTAATGTGAGATGGGTCTACCCTAAAAGGTTAGTCTCTGAGGCCAGACTCCATGCTCCATTCACCCAGTTCCGGAGGATTGGCTGGGGAGCAAAGAGCCCCATGGCCTGTCTACGACATGATTTCCACTGTAAACTTTGTTTTTATTCTCTGTGAAAGAGTACTTTATGTTCCGAACTTTATGAAAGTTGAAAAAAAAATCCATTTGCAGATGAAATTTTTCAAGTTTGGACTCAGCCCAAGCGGGATTAAAAAAATTGGCAAGCGAAAGTAAAATATTCCAGGAGGCTTTTAGAAATGCAGAGTGTTAACCAAAAAATAATTAAAACTTACAGAGTGCCTGGCTTGTAGACTTCAGTGGGGGTGATGGGCTCACTTATACACATGCCTTGTCCAGTTCCACTACCAGACTTTCCGAAATATCACGATAGGCATATATAGGACTTTATGCTTTCAAAGCTCCTTTTCCTTATTAACTCAAAATTTATTGTATTATCACTGTGAGGTAAGCAATGCCAAGAGATGAAGAAATTGAAGCACAAGTAGGTAAATTGACTTGCCTAATATCGATAATAGCTAATATTTTGTGGGAAGAGTATAGTCTTTAGAGATGAGACATGGCAGGGGTCCACAGACAGTGCTGCTGTTGGACGAGTTGGGATCGAAACCTTGATTACTTACAAACTCTGAGCTTTGACTCATGCATCTGTAAAATGGGTTAGTAACATTACATGGAGTGATGTAGGGTTCAAATGAGATGGTGGTGGAAATAGTCCTTGTAAATTATAGTGTCACTTAAGTATTAGTGATGTTTAATGAAATTAAACATCTAGTTAGGGATGTAAGTGGGAATTCAACCCATGTCTCCTAAATCCTGGGTCAGCATATCTATTTCCAATGGACGATCATGATCAACTTCCAATTACCATCACCAGTTTATGTGGGAACCATTCAGTTCAGACTTCTTCCAAGTTTTAAATAGATTACAGGATCTATTTTAGATTTCCCTCTTAACTCCCCAATCATTTTTGCCCCTCATCAAGTGGGGTTGTATGTGATTCATATGGAATGTGCTGTTTTTTTCTCACACCAGTTCACACCGCTTACTGAAGAATGACCTGTTAATGCAATTTGGACTGACATTGTTCAATGTTCATGAACTGCACTGCTCTTAGTTAGAGAACACAACCTATATAGAGAGACATCACCCAAGTCCTCAAGTACTCTGTGTTCTCAAAGACATCAAAAGCAAGACACACCTGCCACTCTAGACATCTGCCAAATCATGTCTGCTTTTAAAGCTATAACAAATGAAGCCAACCAAAACCCCCAAACCAAAAATCAAAACAGTGAGCAACCATGCACAGAAAAACCTGACGTTCCCCAGATGTACCCTAGCAAGAACTGAGCACATAAATATGAGCAACTTCCTATAAATAGATGCTAGCTCTTTATCATTGCCTGTCTCTGATACAAAGATTTTAAACATAATAGTATTATGTATGTCTCTGTTTCCTATCTTCTCAAGTAGACTGTGAAGACTGAGACAGGTGTTTCATTAATTCCTGTACCACAGCAGTGCTCAGGTGGTGTTGAGGAAACAACATCTATTAAGCCCATATTCAGTGCCAGGTGCTGTACCAAATCGATCATATTGATTATTCCCTTCAGTCTTTGAAATAATCCTTAAGTGATAGGTATGAGCATCATTTCCATTGATAGGTAGAGGAGCAAGATGGAGAAGGATGAAATAACTTGTTCAAGGTCACATGTTTAGTAAATGGTATAGCAACAATTCATATTGGGATCTGTTTCCTATTACACCTCTTTGCCTTTCACCTACTTAGTGGCTGATAAATAGTAAGTGCTTATGGACACAGCCTAAGTTGTCATATTACCATGCCTGAAATTATGCTTGTATAAGATGCAGCATCATGGGTAGAAACAGACTTCATGATAGAATTCTATCAGGGCTAATTCTTCGATGCCAGATCTTGGATCTCGGTCATAATAGTCATCTACCTTCCACCCATGCAGACAGAGGCAAAAGGCATTCATTATCATTGTAAATTATAACCTTTATAAGGGCCTTACATAAATTAATTTGTTTAACCCTTCGAGGTAGGCATCACTGTTAACCTCTATTATACTTATTTTACAACTTAGTAAAACGAGGCGTGGAAACTTTGCTAAAGCGGAACTGAGATTCAACTTGGGCAGCTCTTGTTCCTTTATGCCTATGGTTCTCAAACTTGATTGTACCTAGAATAACCTGGAAATTTTCTGTACTCTGGAAAGCCCACCTCCAGAGATTCAGATTCAGCTGATGGGAGGTGAGATCCTGGCATTCATATCTTTCTAAGATGCCCACGTGATTTTACTGCACAGACAGGGCCCGGAGGCCTGCACTAGACTACACCACCTCTGAATCTCACTGTGCCGAAACCTTGCTCTCTAAGCAAGCCGGAACTGAGAGCATACATATTAATACAGCCACCCTTCTCATTGACTTCTGCAAACCAGGCTGTCTGAAATTTTACTATGAACCAAATGTATAAGACAATTGGTTAAAAATAATTGAACTCACCACTTGAAATGAGAACTCTATGTGGTTTAGGTGCCAGACACCATGTTAGGAACTTTATATGGCTTATTTCAGTCAATCACAGAACAGCCCAACAAGGTAGGTGTTATCAGTATGAGTCAGGTAAGTATGTCCAACAGATTTCATCTTGCTTCCTTGTAATCTGGTTGACTGCTGGAGTTTGAGGTCTTACAAGCTTATTTTAAGTCTTTTTTTTTTTTGTCAAAAAGTAGTTCTAATGTGTAGTTCATATTAAAAACAAATACCCCCTATTGTAGAAAAGCAAATCCATACTTCTTCCCCCTCCTTAATGCCCCTCCTTGTCCCACTTCCCTCAGCTGCAAGAGCACAAGGAATATTTGTTAATTCCTTTGTGTCAAATATTACGTGCTTGAGGAGTGCTTGTATAAGAACTGAATCTTTCCAATTTGTGTGGCCTCTGTGCTTCTAATCTCTTTGGAATCAATATTAGTTAGGATTAAAGACCTATTTTTAGCTATATCCCGGGATCACCCAGTCTTCAAGTCCAAGAGATTTATGACACCAGAGATTTATTTATCTTTGTATGTTATTTAATTTCCTTTGATTCTTTACTGTGGAGGTGTAAGGTTACCTTTCTGCCATCTTTCTTTGTAACTTCCTGATCTTCATAAGAGGAAGAGCAGATTGGAATTTCAACCCCAAAGGTGAAAGAATCTGTACAGGAAGGTCTAAAGTTTCCTTAAAATAAAGGAGGGGAAAGGGTGGGGGTTGGGCCAGCCTGGTGGTGGGTATTGAGGAGGGCACGTATTGCATGGAGCACTGGGTGTGGTACATGAACAATGAATCTTGTAACGCTGAAAAAATAAAATAAAAGTATTTGGGGAAAAATGTTTTGTACTGTTTCATATTTTAGATGATTGCATTGGATATTTCCATCTTAATCCATTCAATTTATAGGATATTTAGTTGAATAGATGATATTAGAAATAAAACAGATTCTAAAAACACGTGTATCTGACTTTTCCTGTGTGTGGGAGAAATTGACACTGGCCAATTCTAGGTGTATTAATTTGTTGTTTTAATTATATTGAATTATATAGAGTGTGATTCAGTAACATTCAAGATGGGAAATGGATGTGCTTTCTGTCCTTTCCTCCACACTAAGGGATCATTAAGATAACAATCTAATAGCCTGGGTGTGCGGGAGTCAGAAAAACTTCATTATATTAATAACTACTGCTAGTGGCCGTTTATCATACTGATACCTCCTGTGGCTATAAGAAGAGTGAATGATAATTTGTATCATCAAATCACAGGTGCTTTTTTAAAAAGTCATATGATACAGGGAATTGACAGAGGTGTGAGTTCAGCCTCTAGAAACTGCACATAAGGTGCAGTATGTTCAAACTGCAAGGAACTCAGATGATTTAGACCAACTTCTCTTAGCTTACAGATGAGGAAACTGACATATACCAAGCTTAAATGACTTGTTCAGGCTCACAGGAGATTATCAGGTGGTAGAAGAGTAACCCCTGACTCAACTCAGTGGGTTCTCCCTGCTCCCCATTTTGCATTGAGCTGCAATGCCTCGCTGACTCCTCCCCCACATCAGCTTCTAACAGCCATCTCGCACCTCAAGTAACAGCAAAGATTCAAGCAAGCACGAGATCCAGAGCTATTTCTTATTGCTATTTTTGTTTTTACACCTGAAAGGAGGCTTCACTGATGCTTGATTCTTCCTTCTTCAATAAGGAAAGCCACAGACAAGGACCTCTCTAGTGATTTGCCATTGTTTTATAATTCTCTCATATATGAGCTTTCCTTTTTGTTTATCACAAATGATTATGTAATGATATGCTAGTATTGTGTCACTCTAATGTTCTCAACTATCAGCCATCCGACATTACTCAATTTTCTTTTCTTTTTTTTAAGGATTTTATTTATTCATTTGACAGAGAGAGATCACAAGTAGGCAGAGAGGCAGGCAGAGAGAGAGGAGGAAGCAGGCTCCCTGCTGAGCAGAGAGCCCAATGCGGGACTTGATCTCAGGACCCTGAGATCATGACCTGAGCCGAAGGCAGAGGCTTTAACCCACTGAGCCACCCAGGTGCCCCATCAATTTTCCTTTCTTAATTTTGAATAAATTTGAGAACTATCTTAGAGTGTTTCAAGTTATGTTAGTACATTTAGTTCCAGCTCATTGTGGGAAATTCATTCTAGTTTGTAGATCTCTGTGCTTTACTAAAGGAAGAGTAGATTTATCTTCTCAGCTACAAAGGATTTTAACCACTAATTGTATAATAGCTGCCATACACAACATCGAGGCGTGCGGCAGTCATCTTTGGAATGTGTTGTTTATAACATTTTATAAGCCTATGGCTTCCATGGTCTGACTTGTTCTTATTTCCGTTGATGCCTTCATTTTTTGATAAACATACTAAAACAGAAGTCAAAATTATCTCTAGGTGAAATAAATTTGTTTATTGGGAATTATCCAATAGCCAGTGAAATGGGGAAATTTATACTTTGATAGCATAAGATATCATGGATACTTTTAATCCTGGTTCTAAATACAATGCTGGATGTGTGGTAGGCAAATAAATAGCTGTCCATTGACAGAACAGCACATCATAATGCTGATTTTCCTCCAACGTAATTTTAGTGCTAAGTATATTGTACTCTATGACATCACTATTATATCTATGATATTCCTCTAAGTAGAACCAACCTTCCTCGATATCGGATGTTGGGAAGGAAACCCTTCTTCTTTGCCCTTAGTGTTCCCATCTATGGTGAAGAAGTTCCAACACACTGATATTGCTGACCTCTGTCCACCAATTCGTCATTTCTCCTTGGAGCAGGAGTGCTTGATATGACTTGTGAGTTTGCAAGGAAAGCCCAGGCACATGAAACCTGGTTCCTTCATTACCCTGCTCTCCTGCTCAGAACTGGCCTGCTCACAGAGCACATGTATTCTCCACTGTTCTTGGACATGCAGGGAAACTTACGCAGTGGTTCTGGCTGAAGCCTGGGATATTATAGCACTGCCTACGCCTGGTGGGTACCCTGTCTGCTTCTGGGCTTTAGATGAGGAAGCCCACATGGCTGGTATAGCCCATTTCCCAAAGTGATGCTTTCTATATAAAGGTAATATTTTCATCTTACATTCTTCCAGAGGCAGAAAGACATTATGGATGAGTATATAGGCAATGGCTTCAAACAGCTGAGGTTCAAAACCCTACTCTGTTACCTGCCCAACTAAAGTTGTAAGGATTTAATGAGCTAATATACAGAAAGTATTCAGAACAGTGCCTGCACAAAGTAAATGCACTACGAAAGTGTTTGGTATTAATGACTCCCTTTCATTTCATTGTTTCATTGGTTCAGAGCACAGACCTGGAGAAAGGAGTCATGTGCTGGCTTCCCACTCATACCTGCATAACAGATTTTGGGGTTTTAGAGTAACTTGTAAACTCAGTGATTAGGCTCATCTTACCCCTAAATAGATCTCATCCCCAGAATTATCATTCCTATTTTAGAATGAATAATGTCACTCCGAAATTCTTTTTTTGTTTGTTTGTTTAAAATAGCTTTATTTGTAATTGCAAAAACTTGGAAGCTAACAAGATGTTAGCTTATCAATCCATGCTAAGGCATGGAGGAACTTTATATGGATATCCTTTTTTTAACACATTAATATTTAATCTCCACCTTATTTTTTATTATTTTTATTTTTTATTAAGTTATGTTAGTCACCATACAGTACATCACTCTGAAATTCTTAATGAGTACAGACGCTTCTGGAGAAGGCTTCAGACCCTCCCAAATCTGACCTCAGCCTATGTTTTCTACCTTGTCTGTCTAACACTCTGTGCTTTGGCCCTGGTCTTACTCAGATTGAACTGCTCACGGTCCCTGAGTCACAGCACGTGTCTTCACCCCATCCTGGCTTTGCTCTCACTCCTCTGAGTGATTTCTCTCCCTTCTCTGCTTGTTAAACCAGAGTCTGATATCTATGGCTCAGCTCACATCCCTACTCCTTTGTCAAACCTCTTCTTCTTCCTCTTCCACCATGAATGCCTCTCTCCTCTGTTGTGAAAGCAAAATAACATAACACTGTTTTTGTAACTTTTGCTCACCCACATTCTGTGACAATTATGTGAACTGTGAGTTCCTAAGGTTCTGGACCTGAGGCCACATCCTCTTTACTTTTGTATAGTCATCCTACCCAGTCCCTAATTCAGTGATGCCCCTAAATGATTACCCAAATACTAATTCATCAAGAGGTCTTACCGATGCCTTCTCCAAAATATTAATCAAACACGTATACCTTTCTGCCTCAACCTGACCACCATTACCTCTTACCAGGTCTACTTTCATAGTCTCCTAAATGATCTGCCTGCATCTGTGCTGGCCCCAATTCAGGTTAATCTCCAAACAGCCATCAGAACAATGAAAAATCATTAAATTAAGTTACCTTTCTGCTTAATTAATGAACACCCTTAGAAGTGATACTGAAACCTAGATTTTGACCTTTCGTGCCTACTGAAACCTAGATTTTGACCTTTTATGCCTTCCTGTCTTTCTCACTTCATCTTGTATATCCCCTCCTGTCTCCTTACTCACTGTATTCTGAGCATACTCATCCCCCCTAACAAACTATCCTTTTCTTGACCTCAGCCTCTTATACATTCTATTTCCTCTGCCTGGAATGCTCAAGCCTTATTATGATTTTTAAATTGATGGCGTTAAGTCTTAGCTTAGAAGTAAGTCTCCTCCTAAGGAAGATGGTCCTGACCCTCGATCTACACTGAGGACCCCCTTCCATCATGTAATTCCCTGTATCATGTAATCCAATACCTCATTATTTGTTTCACTGTGCTCATAATGATTGGTAATAATCTTTAACATATATTTTCTGATGGTTTATTGTCTGAGCTCCCTCCTAGATTGGAAGCTCTATGATGGCAGGAATGAAGTCCGCCTTGTTATGATTCCCTTCTCAAGGCCAGTCACAGAGCAAGAGAGAAATGACAGTGAATGAGTTCATGAGCGGCTTTGGAAGCCTTAAGGATTCTTGGTCTAGGAACGGGAACCAGAGTGCACCTGGTAAAAATCCTTCATTTTACAAGTGAGAAAATCAAGATCCAGGATTTGGTAATGAGCTCTCCTGAGGCACCCCAGCCAGTACCTTCCTGGCATCTCCTGATGTTTGGGGTATCCTTTGTTATCAAGTGTTCTTGCCTTAGGCTTTTGGAAACTATGCAATTACTACAGATAGTTAATGAAATAATATGACAGGAAAACCAAATGCTTCATGCATTTCAACCTTTCCCTAAGAAATGAAAGCAAAGCCTAAGGAAATGCCATCTGACTAATTTCTAACCAAGGCAAATCTTCTCTCTTAGTCACCCCTAACAAAAATGTCAATGTTCTACAAGCGTAGTGAAAGCTGCCAAGGTCCATGGCTGCTTCCCAGATCTGCTCTGCCCTACAAGGGGATCTGAGGTGCACTGCGGAGCAGGGTGGCTTAGTGTTTCCTGGGCAAGCAGAGAAAAACTATCACCTTGAACAGACACCCCCTTTCTTTTCCTAAGGAAGGTTTCTACCGTCCTCTGTGGCCGTAATGTTAGTGTATTCACGTTCCTGTTTCTTTCCCTCACTGGGTCTTAGCTTTCTTCTTTCTGCACTACAGTAGTTGATATTGGGGTCCTTCAGCCATGGTATTCTATAATTTTGCTTTATGGAGTTAGTTCTACAGCTAACACCTCTTGTTTTATGCTCCCTAGGACTTCATTGTCTTTGCTAGACCAGGATATTCAGAGGGAGAGAAGGACATTCTCAAAGCTGATGATGGGGCTCGTGACAGATAATGCAGGGTAGTCTGACTAGCTGATCACGAAGAGCCTTTCTAGGACTGCCAACATTGCCTACCAAATGCCAAGTAACTGGGGCACTTGTTATTTAATCTACAAATATGTACTAAGCAACTCTTAGGTGATATGCATTATTCTAGGCACTGAGGAATCAGAAATAATTAGAAAATGATCCCTGCCTTCTAGAAATACAGTCTCATGGTGAGGTAGGCAGGTGAGGCATTACCATGTGGCCAGATAGGCACATGAGCACAGCAGCTTTTTCTTGGTTTGCTCACAGGGAAGGGTGCCACTAACTCCCTTTGAGGCCATTGGAATGGGCTTCTCAGAGCGGGATATTTGAACTAGCTCATATAGAGTAAGAAAGAGTCTGCTTGGAAGATAGAGATGGAATCCACATCACATGGAGAAGCAGCAGTGCACACAAGTACTGCATTTGGGCTTGGGATCTTTTTTTTTTTTCATTTTTTAAAGATTTTATTTATTTATTTCTTTGAGAGAGAGAGTGAAAGGGAGAACACAAGAGTGGAATGAAGGGCAGAGGGAGAAGCAGACTCTCCACTGAGCAGGGAGCCCAATGTGGGACTCGATCCTGGAACTCTGAGATCATGACCTGAGCCGAAGGCATATGCTTAACTGACTGAGCTACCCAGGTGCCCTGGCTTGGGATCTTTTAGAAATGGGGAGGAACGTAAGATCATTTCGTGGCGACATCAGGGAAGGGAGAAGATGAAGAAGAGAAGAGTGGAGATGAGACCAGAGGAGCAGGTTGCAGTTGGATTGAGAAGGGTCTTATACACCATGTTAATGGGCTTGGACTCCATTCTACATGGGAAAGTGGAGATTTGAATTAATATGGGGTGTGTGCATGCATGTATGTGTGTGCACACAACATAATCAAGTTTGTTTTTTTAGGAATGTGATGGCAGCAAAGGAAAGATGGAGAATGTGAAATAGAGAGGCATGGAGAATACAGCTTCTGGGGAATGGTGAACATTTTGGTAGCTACATTGTTGAAGAGTAAATGGGGAGGCAAGCTTTGGAAAAATGTTTTGAGGCAGATCAGTGAGTGCAAGGTCATGTATTTATATTAAGGAGTTTGTGTCAAAAGAGACAGCTAGGGAATGCTACTCATAGCTTTTTTCCTGTGGCTTGTATGACAGTTATTAATAGAGCACATACCGGGAGCCCTGCATGACACTGAATTGTGTGGATTGAAATAATCTATGCTGAAGACAGGACTTTTCTATAGGAAGCAAAGCTCCCCACCTCCTATATATGCTTATGCTAAAGTCATATCATGCACCAAGGAGTGCATGGTTGACATTCTCTGACGATGCAGCTTTCACAAACTTCTGGCATCTCAGAGCCTCCATTAGCCACTCCTGCAGGAAAGCTAACCTCACGTCTGGCTCCTTCACTGTTGGAGAGAAGCTCAATTGCATTCTCGAGCAGCAGGATAAAAACAACTGTGCTCCTGAATGTAACAGGAACAAGAGGACCAGTGTGAAAACCAGACCTTTGGAGGAAATAATGCATAATTTAAAAATGAACAAACAGAATTCTTCTATCTTCTTCTCATTGGCAACACATCTGAAGGCCTTGACTCAGCATTAGTAGTTCTAAATGCTCATGCTTGCCCATCCCTCTCGGCGGTGATTGATTGCATTGTTGGCTGTTTTCGCTACATGAATGTGGGATCTTTGGAGTGCCTAATTCCTCGCAAGTTCCATTTGAGGGTGGAAGAGCTAAAACAAGCTATAACCGGTAGATGGCCCAGTGATTCAGGAGCTTAAGCATTTAACTAATTAGTAAAGAAAAATGTGGCAAAGATCTGCAGTTAATAAGAATGAAAGAAGAATCACTGGGGCCTGAATTATGCAAGCTTTTATTTCCTTTTGGGACCATATGAGAACTTCAGGAGAAGAAAGGCTACCTTTTACCTTTGAGGAATTTTCAGAGCATTTTTTTTTTTCATTGGTGACTGACAAAGGGAACAATTTCAACACCTCAGAAAAATGCCTCATCATTTCCTCTTGTGAAATCTGAGTGCTTTTGAATGAATTCATGTTAGGAATGTGGATCCCTATCCACGAGGGTCATTTTTAACCAAAAGGTGCTATCAAGTTTAAGTGCTGGTTAGAAAGAGCAGAGCACTTGCCTTCCTCGAGCATCCTGTGACCTATATCCTTTGAAGGCAGGGAAACCTAATAATTGAGAGCACAGCCTTTTGTCAAATGTGTTCAAATCCCCACTTAACCTCTTTCTGGGCCTCAGTTTTTCCATCCCTAAAATGGATCTAATTATGTCTACTTCCCAGGGAGTTCAAAGGATTAAATAACAACATGTGAAAAATACTTAACATAGTGTCAGGCACACCATATTTGTTCAATGCCACAGTTGTGATTATTAACAAAAATAAAAGAGATAGAAGATGCACACTGACATTGTTTGTTAACATTTATAGTGTGATCAACTCAGTTTGTAAATGGGATTTCTCCAAGTAAAGGGAAAACTTTGATCTCTACTTTTATCTGAGAAAAATGCTAGGTTAAAAAAGTTACCTTTATGAATGATACTTTCTAATGTTGAAGAAAGATTATTTTCCCTGCTTTATTTCAGAAAAGAATTTCAAAGTGTCTTATAAACCTTTAAACAAAATAAGGTAAACTGAATTGTGATTAACTTTTTCACCTGTAATTTGTTTTCACCTATAATCTTAGCAACATTTTAAAAAGTTGCATAATTTCCCAGTTGATAAATAGGCATTGTTTAACATGTACTTACCGAATTTAATTGAAATGAGCAGAAAGAAAAAAATTCAATAAATGTTTTTCTTTGAGAACTTTTTCTGTTTTGTCAACATTTTTTAAATTTGGCTATCATATGGATCTAAACTCAGAAATAATGAGGTTTCTTTTTATTACTTAATGCTTATGTTATTACACTTCAAACTTAATTTTGGGATTGCCTGTGTGGCTCAGTCGGTTAAGCAGCTGATTCTTGGTTTTGGCTCAAGATTATGACCTCAGGGTTGTGAGATCGAGTCTTGCCTCAGGCTCTGTGCTCTGACAGGAGTGTGCTTGAGATTCTCTCTCTTCCTCTACCCCTCCCCACTATGCTCTCTCTCTCAAATAACTCTTTTATTTTTTTTTTAAAAGATTTTATTTATTTATTTGACAGAGGGAGAGAGATCACAAGTAGGCAGAGAGGCAGGCAGAGAGAGAAGGAAGCAGGCTCCCTGCTGAGCAGAGAGCCCGATGCGGGGCTTGATCCCAGGACCCTGAGATCATGACCTGAGCCGAAGGCAGAGATTTTAACCCATTGAGCCACTCAGGCGCCCCTCAAATAAATAACTCTTAAGAAGTAAAATTAAGTTAATTTTGAAACTTTAATTATTTTGAATAGGTACTAAGTTCACATAGTTCAAAATTGGAAAGATACATACAGTGTTCATGGAAACTTCTCTCCTACTCCTGTTCTTCAGCCACACACATCTTCTACCCAGAGGCAACCTATGTTACCAGTTACTGGTTTCAATCCACTGTTGAAGTGTCTAAAAGAGCACCAAGTCAAGATTAATATGCAGAGCAGTGACCACTGCTTGCCTTTGAGATTAGAGATGTGTGGGTTCTATCACGCATTCTTCTCTTTAGTAGCTTCAGGTCTTTGAGTAAGGCGCTTACCATCTCCAGATCCAGTCTCTAACTCTGTAAATAAATAAATTCTTTGCAGGGAGGTTTATGAGGTTGAAACAAGAGGATATACGCAACCACTGGCACATAGCAGGCCGTCAGCAAATACCACATTCTTTCGTCTTCTGTGTATTTCAGTCTTTGGATCTAAAGCTTCTTTGATTTTTATGGGCCTTAGTGACTTGAATGTATATTTAAAACATTTTAGACTGGTCATTTGAAAGATGAGGGAAACACTGAGGCATTTCTTCATCCTCTGATTTCTAGGGTTGCTGCACGAATGTTGATGTATTTATTCATTTGAGATCCATGGCCTTCTGTGTATTCCTCATTGCTATGGGTTTCCTTTCTCCTCTGGCTGTATCCTTCTTAGTCTTACATACACAACTCCAATGCCATTGGCTTTAGAAAATCCTACTCTTGCCAAATGGAGTAGGAATTGGATTTCCTTTCATTCAAGCCCACCTTTCTCCTACAAATGTAATGGACTCTGCAGTGTGTTGGTATGTGTGTTAGTTTTGGAGGCACGCAGACCTTGGTTGGAGTCTGGACTTCGTCAGTTTCTAGCTAACTAACCTTAGGCATCTAAATTACTGTATCTAAACCTCAGTTTTCTCATCTGCAAAATTAAGCTAGAAACACCTCCAGCCCTGGGATATTTGAGAGTGAAAGGAAAAATATAATAAAAGCACCCGATATGTAGCAAGTGGCCAATAAATTGTGGCTTTCGTAATTATTATTCTGAGACATAGGAGAGGCTTAGACACTTTCCAAATGTTCTGCTTTGTCTGGCCAGAAAAATGGGGGCTTATAGATATGCAAATAAGCTAGTGTTTTATAATGGTGGCTAATGATACATGGTATTTCCATTTGCCACTTG
>CM052900.1:8671171-8696123 GCA_028534135.1 Potos flavus
GCAGGGGAAGCAGAGTTTATTAGATGTTATCCACACACCAGGCTTGGTACTAGACACATTTTCTAGTTTCTCATTTAGTCTTCACAGCAGCCCTGGAGGTATTAGTTGCCCAGAAAGGGTAACCAAGTTGTCCAAAGTCATACAAGAAAATTTGGGATTTGAAAATAAGATTGTCTGATTCCATATGCAATTGATAGATGTGGGGGTAGTGTGTATGTATGTATACGTGTGTGTGTGTGTGTGTGTGTGTGTGTGTGTGTGTGTATGGAAAATACCAAATATCACAACTTCCCTGCAGACACTAGATTCACTCTTAAGCAGATTTAGGTAGTGAAGTATCCCTTGTTCTCCATTCTTGCAGTTGTAGAAAGTGAAGAAGTTTGGGTGTCTGTAAGCCTTCACTGCTCTTCCCTTTGCTCTGAGGTTAGATAATAATCCTCATATCTTTCCCATGGGAGTTCCAAGCTTGTCATCTGCTCACTCCTGATGTATGCTTGCCTCATCACCAAACAGGGTGGCTCAGAAAACGTTTATTTAATGGATGAATTAATAAATAAATGAGAGTGAAGGAGAGTGGCTGACATCAGATCATTTATATCTTGGTCTTTGTCTTGTCCTTCTGGATTCGTGATATTGGCTTCTAGCAGACGTTCAAAACCTCTCTTTTGTTTGTCTGCTCCTCTAAGTTACCCCTCCATGCACATGCACAAAGATGGGGAAGAAGGCTAATCTGGGCATTCAGTTTCAGGATGCTAATTAATAGGTTTTAAAGAAGTGGAGCCCTAGGGATTGGATTAGAATCTTTCTGGGTAGTTGTGGATATGGCCTTTAAAAATGGAAAAGCCCAAAATCTGTGAAAAATAGGGGAGTGGGGTTTTGGTCCACTTTTAATTTAATTATATTACTTTAATTTCCTTTTACTTTGTCCAGGAACAAAAGGAATTTTCCATGTAGTCTTGTCTGTTTTTTTTTTTTTAATTTTTATTTATTTATTTATTTGACACAGAGAGAGAGATTACAAGTAGGCAGAGAGGCAGGCAGAGAGAGAGGGGGAAGCAGGCTCCCTGCCGAGCAGAGAGCCCAATGCGGGGCTCCATCCCAGGACCCTGAGATCATGACCTGAGCCGAAGGCAGAGGCTTTAACCCACTGAGCCACCCAGGCGCCCCAGTCTTGTCTGTTTTATTGGAGTTTCACATTGGTGTTTGGGACTAACAATCCAGCTAGTAATATTACTTTTCCTTGCTCTCAGAGATATAATGGGAAGAGGTGGTCATGGACAATGGTGAGATTCAGATATTTACAAGTTACTGGCCAAATATCATCTTTTGACCCTGGTATCCCAGTCTCACCCATACCCTCAGTGGCATTTCTCAATATTCTATTTGATTATTTGGAAGCTGTGAGGCAACCACATTCTCCATGCCTACATCTTCATCTCGATTCCTCTTAGTGTTAGGATTTAACTTGTGGGATTCTGGGAACAAGAAGTTAAATCATTAACCCCATTGATTGGATGATTTGGATCTCAAACTGATTTATTAGTAAGTATCACTTGTTTTGACCACTTCCTTGAGGGGGAACTTCTCAGACTTTGCCCCTTCTCCACTGTACCTTCCCCCTCAACAGATATTAAACTTTGAGGAAACATACTCATTGAGAAATCAATTAGCTCTCTTAGTGGTCTCACAATGTGATTCCTGGGAATTGTTGAGTCACCAGATTAATCTTGGTCAGGTGTATACTTAGCACTTAACACATCAATTCCCTAAACTCCTTTGGATTTAAGATCTCATTGGCAATAAATACACTAAGATATAAGCATAGCGAGTTTGCAGAGAATGCTGTGGATCTGCTCTCTCTGGGGTACATGGAAAAGTCCTTAATTGCAGTCCTGATCTACCATTTACATAGTAAATTCTCTATAATCATTTGCCTTGCTCAGGTTGGTGATTTTAGTCTCTCATCTCTGAATGACTGAACATGTCTAATTCCCATTTTAATCATATTACCTGGATGAGCAAAAGTAGCTCTAGACTGATTTATGCATTTTAGCTGCCAAGGAAAAAAACCCAATCAACGTGATGCTTAACCTATTTTGAGGGCAGCTACAGGCCATAGGCATTGGTATTCTTGCAGACTATGAGATATTTTATGTTCTGATAAGGGATAAAAATTCCTGTCTCAAATGGCTCCCCATCATACTGAGATCTTGCAACAATAACATTACTGATTCAGACATTAATCTTAAGTATCTAGGGAGCCCTAAAACATTGTAACCCACTAGCAAGGACCATGGTAATTGCCACGTAAATCCCCTCCATAATCTGGCTCTTATTATGACCAGCCAGTCAAGGTTTGCCCTTAAATCATTCTGGTTGAACAGAGTCTTGAAGAAACACTATCACCTACACATACCTCCGCTTCTTTTCATTAACCTGTTATCCTCTTTACAAATGGGGTTCTTCACCCACTCGCTTCCTCTAGATTAGTAATGCCCTGTTAAGTAAACAAACATGAAATTTCAAAGGGCAACAAGAGCAATAATCATTACTAGCTGCCATGTTAAGCATTGCGAAAATGCTCACGATTCACAGAGAAAAATCCATGCTGCTCTTTGAAGGCGCTCAGGCATTTAGAATTGGATAAATATATAACTTATAGGCCAGGCTCCATTCCGTTTCAACAATAAGTCCTGAATCTTGGGAAAGGTGCTGAGAAATGAACTTTGGTTTTTCTCTGCAATCCATCTGGAGCATTTGGTGATGATATCAACTTTGAAGTAAACCTGAACTGGCCAACCCTACTGCTCACCGGCGTGGGTAAGTTATTAATTTGTCTAGTCATTCAGTCCACAAATACTTTGCTTTGTATACTTGCTAGGCACTGCCTGTACAAAAAACCAACCAACCAACCAATCGAACAACCAAACAAACAAAAACCAACAACCCCACCCCCAGCCCCGGAAAGACAACGGGAAACTCAGAAAAAAAGTTAACTAGACTTGAAAGGTCAAGGAGGGCTTCTTAGAGGAAACAATATCTAAGATAAGACATGGAAGATGAAGAAGATTAGTCCCAGTTTTCTCATCTGTGAAGTGGTCATGATATACCTACCTTGAATGTAGTTAAAATGTTAAATGAGATGATAGTCCTTAAATGCACAATGGCAATGGGCTCAGATATGGCATCTGATAAATCTTACCAGTGGTTTTATCTGGTTTTAAGAGTTAGATTTTTCACTGTATACAATTTGGAAATGGCACAGAAATATAAAAAGGAAGAAAATAAAAGCCACTCATATCCCACATTTTAAAAATGTTTACCTTTACTTAACGTATTAACATATTCCCTTTCAAACATTTTTGTTCGTTTGTATACTCACATTTTGGGGATTATCCTTTTAATGTATTTTGGATTCTTATTATTTTAAAGTTAGCTGTGTATCATAAGTATTTTTCCACATCATCAAACAATCATTGCAAACATTATTTTCAATGGCTATGTTTTACAACAACTGGATTTATTACAATTTAGTTAATAATTCACCTATTTCTATTCATTTAGGCTGTTTTCAATTTGTAGCCATTATAAATTGAATTTCAGACTATTATAAATCATGCTTAAATGAACATCTTTGTGCATAAATCTTTGTGCCTATTTTTGATTATTTCCTTAGGCTAGCTTCCCAGAAGTAGAATGGCTGGGTCATAGGCTATGAATATTTTTAAGGCTCTGTAGTAATATTGCCAAATTGTCTTCCAAAGGGGTTATAACAATTTACATTCTGACGGGGAGTGAATGAGCTGGCCTATCTCCACATGTGCTTGCCAGCTAAAGTGAAGTTACCATTACCGTTCTTATTACCATGTGCCATTAGGTCCTCAGGGGCATAATAGGCTTTCAAAATTCAACTAGATTTTTTTTTCTTGCCTTTAAATTTAAAAGCAGTACCTGTATTTTATAACTACTGGGAAAATAGAGAAAAATAATCAAACAAACAAACAAAAGAAAACCAAAGTATGAACAATTCCACTAATTAGAGATAACCATTCTATAAGCAATATTTTTAAATTGTATTTCCAGTGTAGATGTGTTTTCATAATTGTTCCTCTGCATGTCATTAACATTCTTTTTAAAATGTCATTTTAAACAATTGCCTGTACAACCATTTTTCTGATAGATCTTTTTTTTTTTTTTTTTTCCTCCCAGCTCTGGGGATGTTAGGAATGAAACATCTTTATCAAATTCTATAGACTAGGGTTTTTCAACCTAGGCACACTTTGGACCAGATAATTCTTTGCTGTTGGAGGGCTGTTCTGTGCATTATAGGATGTTTAGCAAATCCCTGGCTTCTACCCACCAAATGCCAGTAGTATCATCTTACCCACACCCAGACCTGAGGCAACCAAAGATATCTCTAGACATTTCCAAATGTTGCCTGGATGGCAAACCTACCCCAGACTGATGCCACTGCATGATACCCACCATCCTGTGCTTCTGGAGCAGCTGTGGTTAGCTTGGACTTAAACGACTCCAGTGAGGGCACATTGAAAACCAGCTGAGATGGCACATTCAAATTTGGGGCAGTTCTGCCCCAAAAATGCCTCTTTACATGAATCTGAGTCTTAAACTTTCTAGTCACTATCTTAGTTTTCTCTCTCTCTCTCTCTCTCTCTATATATATATATATATATATATATATATATATGTATATGCAGAAATCTTTTATCTTTTATACAACTCTTTCCAATACTAGAAGGCTACTAACATCTCTAAAGAACCCCTTCTTTTTCCCCATCACTGAGACATCCTTTCAATCCCCTTCTAACATTGTTTGCATCTCCTGAATGTGTCTCTCTTCTGGTCTTTTACTGTCTTTTTTTGGTGTGGCATCGAATGTGAACTGAGCAGAACAGAACTGAGTAAAGCGGGTTTTTCTTGCCTCTATCTCACTCCACAGACTATGACCCTTATGAAATCGCCTTTATTTGACCATTTTTTATCCACCAAAATGGAAATTTTATATTCTAAAACCCAACATATTTCCATGTGTTCAAACATCAAATTTACCTTTTATATCACATCAACGACTCATATTTCATTTACTGTTAACTAGAGACTCTAAAATTGTTTACAAATCTCCCTGCTTGTTTTGTCTGATTAAGCCAAGAGTGATCTGCCCCATTACTAATGACCATGTGCCTGACAGAAACTAGATGGAAAAGTATAGAACTATAGAATAATGGACTAGGAAAGGACCAAAGGAAACATTTGATTTCACATCTTCCTTTTATACATGGCGGGTACCGAGGCTCAGAGATAAAATGCTTGTCCAAGTTTCATAGCTACTAACTCCTAGTAAGATTTCATCCGGAAGCCTGATTCCCGGACTGCTGATCTGTCCAAGGACACCAAGAGAAACAATGGAATGGGTTAAGAAAAAGAATATATATGTGTGTAAGTATTCTGTTAATGTAGATGGATTAATAGCGCAAGGAAAGAAAGAGACTAGCAGGCACAACCTACAAGAGTGAGGTCTGCAAAGACAGAGAATTGATGAGAAGTTCAGGAAATTAGCTAATATGTTTTGATGACAATAAACTATAAAGTCAATAAACTATATTTGACTGGGTGAATCTGAATGGGAAAAGGAAAGGGGTCAATCTAATCTTGCTCCTTCTAAGTGTTTGGGTCCTCCCTTTCAATACAGCCTCTTTAAATTAATCTCATTAATTGACTGCAGGAGTTTTGGACAGACGGCAGTTATTGCTACTCTGGATCTCTGAGTAAATTAATCCTAGTCACATGCGCCCCCTGCATTTCGTTATCTCTTCTACTTCTTTCCTTGTCTTCCTCTAGCTGGTCAAGGCTCTATGCCACTAGAAGGAGAAAACAATTTCTAAAATGAGCATTTGATAAATTTAACCAAAAAGTCACTGCCACCATCAACTTCAAAAACAATAATAACAGTTTAAGACAATCCTCACTATTTTGTTTCTAACCGGCTTCGGTTTCCCAAGCACCTATCAAGTTCAATACATGGACAATATAAATAAACAATGTGGATATGTCGCAAGACACTTGCACACTTATCTCCCCTCCCTGCAGCCTTTTCCCTGTCAACTCATAAACTTTGTATGAGCTTTGTGACTCAGTATACCTGTGACAATAACTATATGGCCCTTTATAGATATCAACAGGATGTTTGATTTAGGTTAGCCATGAATAAATACTGATATCACTAATCCTAAACATCACAAGTAAGATAAAAATAAATATTCTGACCTTGCGGTGAGTGAGTAATTGGACATGAATTACATTTGTCTTTTTGATAATGATGCAAAGCAGAATGGCAGAGTGAGGGGACATCCTGCATTTATGTGCTTCCACGACAATGGGTAATTAAGTGGAGTTGAATAGTTTAAGGTCAAACTGTAGTTCTGCACCTTGATTTGCTGCTTTCAGGAGAACAGCTGAGGCCGAAGGGGTAAACGGCGATGCCCTCCAATGGCCAGGATGTTTAGGAACATGGGTTTTAGATCAGGGAAAAAAACTGCTCTCAGATTCCTGCTCTGTCTAGCCTTCTGGTTTGTCTGGGCTCGGATGAGATGAAATATGAAAATATGAAAATGTAGGAGACACACATGGTAGAAATTAATAGCATTGCTTCCCTATGGGCAAGTGAAATTTCTGATTCCATTTCTTTAGGTAAATGATGCCTAACCCTTTAAAAGTGGTCATGCACCTTTTTAAAAATATGATAAAGACTATGGGCCTTCGTCCCAGTGGAAACACACACATAAGTACACCACTCATGCACACTCATCACATGTAATTTTACACACACACACATCCCACATATATCACACACCCCACATATACCACACACGCACACACATGCAATCATATGCATACCTCATATATATCACACACCCACATATACCACACAAGCACACACATGTGCATGCAACCACACACACCATACACATCACATACCCCACATATACCACACAAGCACACATATGTGCATGCAAGCACACACACCTTACATAGCACACACCCCACATATACCATGCAGGAACACACATGCACATACAATGACACCCATAGCCCTCACAAACATACATCACACAACCCACATATACCACACATGCGCATGCATGTGCATGCAATCACACAGATACCCCCCACGCACATACACACACCAAATATGCACATGCACTTATACACACTCTTTTATAACATTCCAGAAGGTTCTTAGAACTTCAGCAAGCTTATCCCTTCCAGGACTCCTGAAAACTAGAAAAAGAACTAGATCCAAGGTGTTTTGGGTGCAAAAAGCTTTAGATCCAATATCCTTTATCCAATGTGTCAGTATTTCCTAGTCTCTTCCCATTTAAAAGACAGAGCAGAAACAAGTCTGCTAGAATGCCCAAAGTCAGGGCTGGCTCACGGGCTTGGGACCTGTGCAGCAATACCAGGAGGGTGTTGCACTTAGTAGGACCCATACTTGGCCTTATGCTCTCCTGTCCCTGAGCTGATGTTTTGAAGAGCAGTCCCCACATTTTCATTCTGCCTGGGGCCTCACATTTAGGGAGCTGGTCCTGCCCAGGGTCACAGTTACTCATTCTGTGGGTTGCCAAGCAGAGATTCAATCTCTCCCCACCTCTGCCTCCCCGACCCAGATTTCTCCAGCATATCCATTCCTCTTTCCCTTTCTTTCCCTCCATCACATTTCACAGAGAAATTGTATACATTTATTGTTTGATTCTCTAATCAGCTCCGTGAGAGCAGGGCTTTGATTTCTGCTGTACACCACACCTAGTACAGTGCCTGGCACACGGCCAGTCCTTCATAAATATGTGTTAAATGAATAAATGAATTCAACCCAGGAACCTTGAGAGCAGAGCATACTTAACACTTAGCCAGTTAACACAACGAGCGCCCATCCTATCATCCCTTATTACAGCACCACCCTGTATACTGAGAAAATTCAGAATTCTCTGGGGGTTAGCAGATACACATGACGCTCTTGAAATAAAGATCTGTGCATTTGACTGGAGGAAAAATAGGAGGCGCTTTTCATGAAAGCAAGCTTAAATTTGCTGTCACACCAGATTATTAGAATAGTAGAGAGAGAAAAAAAAAAACTAACACTTCTTAAATACCTACTCTGTGCTAGGAGATGGGTACTTAAAAGTATTTTATTTCATTCATTTAATTTAATTATCCCTCAACACACTTGTGCATGCTTTATTATCTCCACCTTATGGAAAAGGCTTGGAGGTGATCCCTCCCTCACTCCAGCTTCCTCAGCCAATAAGGGATGAACATATAAATTAGCCATCACCGAAGGATGATGGGTGCAACATATCAACTTTTATAACTTGGGAAGCTCACATATTTCTGGAAATAAAATAGAGTATTAGTTTGGGAGACAGTTTTCCTCCCTGTCTTTTGCTGGGTTTTGTTTTCTTTGGTAAGAGTTAAGGAAAGGGGTTCAGGAGGCAATATGGTGTTGGCTATTCATTTCCTCCTGCATTCATTTACTTAGGATTTATGGTGCCAGGTTCTGTGCTGGCTGCTTGTGGGGGATACAGAGGTGAATCAGACACTGCCCTGTTCTCAAGAAGGTCACTGCTTCCCGTTGGCAACAAAATACTCAGTCATTCCATAAACATCCCCTTAGCACCTACACTGTGCTCAGCACATGGATAACTGACAAATGGAACATCCTCCTTTTCCTCATGGAGCTCCCAGCCTGGGAGGGAGGCCCCTGACTTCTAAGTAATGTAATGATCAAAATGCAGAAGCTATTGTAAGTGGTGTGAGAAGAACAAAGGTCTGTCTTGGTCCCAGCTGTACTCCCAGTGTCTAGTGCAGTCCTGGCACATACTAGGTGCTCAGTAAATATTTGTTGGGAGACAGAAGTGCTCCAGTGCCATTATATGTAAAGGACAATGGGCCTGGTGTGGTGGGAGATAGTATTTGAGAGAGAGGTGATATTAGACAGGTGATATTTGAGCTTTTCTTAATTAAGAATGTTTTCAAGGAAAGGACATTTGAGAAGAAAAAAATAAAAGATCCCGATGACTCAAAGACTAGCTATGCTAAAATGTGCATGGGGACGGTTGAGTTTGGCAGGGGTCTGGATTCCCAGAACAGCTGGGGAAGAAAAGAAGCCATGGACGGTGGGGCAAGGGCAGGTTGTGAAGGCCTTTATGCCTGGCTGGAATGGAGAGACACTCTCAGACTTACAGTGCAATTGTTTTGACCAGAAGTAAGTCAGTGGCAGTGAGGGTAAAAGAGAATGGACCAATAGAGTTATAAGAATGTGGAGTCATATTTACTACTCCAACAAGTCATTATTATCAAGATATTATTATCCTAACTCCAGGAGAAAAGTATTATTATTCCCTCTTCACAGATGAAGAAATGGAGGTTAAATGACTTTTCCTTGGTCATAATCAGTTTCATAGTCAAAATTCTAGGCTAATGTATCTGACCCTAGTCAAGTATCTGGGGAAAATGCAGAAGATGTATGGGTAGAAGCTTATTAGGTAGAACCAGGATTGCAAGTGTAAGACCCTATGGGCTTGATCCAGTCAATACACTGGAAACTTCTTGGGCTGGCACATTGTTGAAAGATTTTGAATTTGCATACCTTCACCACAGACCCCACTACTCCGTATTGCCCACAAAGCCTCTTCACATGTTCATGTGAACTGTCTGCCCCAATGAAGGCAACTAACTAAGAGTGGCTGAGTGGGGGGTCTTTAAAAGGCAGAGCTCATTACACCTCATTTTGAGACAATAATAAAATATCAGTAAAGGGTTTGCAGTTGAGATAGAGAACCAAAAAAGCATAAAAAGAGTTAATTTGGAATTGACATTGGGATCTTTAGTGGGGAAACAGGAAACCAGGAGATTTGTATTCAGTCCAGATGTGAGATGGGCAGGAAGAGGGAAGGAACATTCAGAAAGATAATAGGTTCCATTCTCTACCCTCTGCCTGGAGCAGAAGAGGGGGGTAGATTTGGAGGGTGCAGGAAAGGAGGAAGAGGGAGGCCCCTGATCTCTCAACATTTCCTTCTGGTAGAGTCATCTGCATGAGTGAAGGATGAGAAGGGCTAGTGACCTGAGTACCATGTTTGTATAGTTCCTCACTTAATTTTCTGGCTCTTAGAAAATTAACAGTGATTTACAAAGTGGTAATATTCAGTGTTGTTATGGTTGTGGAGAAATGAACAATATCACACAGTTCTGGGAGTAAATTTGTGAAGCCTTTTGAGACAAAAAAAATTGGCAATATTTTTTAAGAGTATTTAAAAAATTTCACTTCCAGAAATCTGTCCTATGGAAACAACCTGAAAGGCAGACGAAAATCTAATGTACACACAGACGTTCATCACGGTCTACAAAGCCGTCAGAAAGCTGTAAAACATCTAAATATCTACTGTCATGCAAATTTTGGTGTATTCATAAAATGAATGACATAAAATGAACAACAGCTTAGGGCATATTCAGTAAGAATGTTCAATAACCTGAGAAAGTATTCTTATAACATCAAGTGAAAATAGCAGGATGCACAGTTGTTTCCATGATGTGGTATGCATAGAAAAAGTCCAAATTTTATATGCCAGGGGTTGGCATACTATGGCCCATGGGCCAAATTTATTCTGCTGCCTGTTTTTGTAAATAACCAAAACCCAGCCACACTCATTCTGCACGTATTGTCTGTAGCTGCTTCTGTGCTACGATGGCAGAATTGGGTTGTTGTGATAAGGACCATCACTCCTCAAAGCCTCAATATTTATCTTCTGGTTCTTAGAGAGTTTGCTGACTCTTGCGGTATGCTGAAATGTTAATAGTGATTTTTATAATTACAGCATTGTGTTTTTGAAAAAGCTCTGTTATATTTATCTTTTATTTTCATAATAGACATGTATTATTTTTATAACATGTAAAAAAAGGAATATTTAAAAATATCTGGCTACCAAAGAGAACAGAACATTCGATATGCTCTTCCTCAGTTTCGAATTCAGCTATGCAAAGTGAGGCAGTTTTGCTTACGTTGTTCTGAGTATTAGGAAGTCCCACAGCCAACCCCCAGGGGTGATGACTTGTTCCACATTTGGAGTACATTCTTCAAAGGTGTGTGTGTGCAGAGGGAAAATCTCATGTTTTCCATAGCTATAGATTTGGCTACAATGCTGACTTTATGTTGAGGAGGTTTGTGTGATAATGGAGAGAATCATTTCCCACCGGGGCTGACCTTTGGAGGAGAGGATGCCTAAACACCTCTGGGCCCCAGCTGCCTGGTCTTCAAAACCAGCATAATAACCTGTCACCTGCTACTAGTCAAAGGGCTGACTCAGATACCTTCTTGACCTTCTGTCTGGCCCCCAATTCTGCATTTCCATGATTTATCCATAGTATTTGCTCAGCTTTCAGCACTAATGATCTTGCTCACTTGACGTCCAGAATTAGTGGGATGAAGGGATGGCAGTCAGTATGGGGAGAAAAGGCTCTCTCCTCCAGGAAACTCTCACGTATCACCTGATGCTACCTGGTGACCTTTGAGAAACAGAATGCCAAGTGGAATGGTACCCCCTACTTCTTCTCTCTCCCCAACCCATGTTCCCTTCAGTGGCTTTGACATTGCATGTTAAATGCCCTGCAATATGTGCCACTCCATGTATTGTTCGAAGAAATATGATGTCTGTGGGAAAGAAACACAATTCTGTTTGTTATGCTTCAGCCACCAAGAAAATGTACTAAAATAGCTAAAAAGTCAGTTCACCGGAAGAAAAATTCAAATAGATATTTTTCTTTTAGTTCATAGTTCTGGTTTCTGTTTTTAATGGGGTTTTCATGGGGGAAAACATTCAACCTGAGAGCTGGACATTTTGAGATGGCAGAGGTGAGGACACCCACATATCTTCATTGTTGCCACAATTTCCCAGCCAAGTTCACGCACCATCCCTCGTGGGCAGAGACTTTTTTCAAAGTGTCATGTGGGTGATGTGGGACAAGAGGCACACATTTTTAGTTCTAAGAAGAATACGTTCTGAGGATCTACCGTACAGCATGGTGACTATAGTTAATAATGTGTATGCTTGAAAGTTGGTGAGAGTCAGTCTTAAGCATTCTCCCCAAAGAAAAAAGAGAGGTACCTATATAAGCTATGTGAAGTGATGGATGTGTTAATTATCTTCATCTTGGTAATCATTTTACAATGGCTGTGGATATCAAATCATCAGGTTGTATACTTTAAAAAAAAATGAGAAAAAACAAAAAACAAATAAAAAAACCCCAAAGTATCATGTACAGATTATTCCTTTGTAAGTACAGAATGGAGCCAATGAGAAAGTTGATGGCTAGATAACCTTCATGGAGAAAAGGAAAAAGTAATATATCTTAAATATCCCTCTTGTTGAATTGCTTAAATTATCTTCCTCTAAATAAATATGTTCTGCTGGGAGACTTTCCCGTCCACAGCTCTGTATGCCTAGGATTTGTTTCCCAAGATCCCATGGCAACGGGAATAGGAAGACCATATCTTCCATCCCATTCCACAGGGTATGACAAGCCGGTGAAGGCATCTCATTTCTGGTGAAATGCAGACAGTTGGAAAAGGCTACCTATCTTCCTTCCACCCTCTAATTACTGCCCAGGAATTTACACATTCTTATCCACTGTTCCATCTTAAGCACTGCAGTTCTGTTACTCTTGCTGAAAACAGGTTGCACTGACTTTAGGCAGTTTCTGAGGTCATACCTGAGCCACACAACAAAATTTGCCTTATGACCTTGGAAGCACTGATCTGATATGAGTAATCACCATAATCATCCAACTTACTCCCATTTTCAACTCTAAATAACCGGGCTCTCTCAAATCCAAAGCATACACCAAGACTGAGTTTCTCTTTGGCATTGAGAAGGTGGTCATTCAAATTTTAATTGAGAAAGTTTGGACTCTGCTAGCCTCATTGCCACCCGTCTCCCTTCACCGCCACTCAACCCCACTGGGAAGAGGAAGGCTTTCACCAATGACCATCACGGTATAAGTATAATAGGAGCTTTTATAATTCTGAGATGTTTAGTAAATGCTCTCTTCCTCCTAGAAGCCTTCACTTCTCTTCATTGACTGCATGCTTCCATTTATTTTCAAGACCCAGATGGAATGATCCTGCACCAGGGAATTCTCCTTGAACTTCTGTAGCCATTATATGGACCTGGGCCATTTCATTCATTTCTCTTCTACTACAGACGTGACTTGCAATTCAAGAGTCAGACTGTTTGAATTTGAATCTCTTATCAGTAACTTGACTGGTCTAGGCAAGTTATGGAACCATTTTACCCTTAGTTCCTCATCTTGAAAACAGGTCTAATGAGAGTACCTACCACATAGAGCTGTGGTGGGAACTAAATGAGACAAAGGGTCTTAAAGCCTCTGGTTGGTGTTTACAACAGAGGAAGAGCCTGGTGCAGGTCGTCAGTTACAATAAAGCAGGCACCGTATTGGTGAGCTTCGGAAGCAAAAGGATTCTGTCCTGTGTAGCCCTGAGCCTTGAGCTCCTAAACAAGCCTGATAACTACTTACGGGGGAAGGAATGTTTGAGGCTTAGCTAAAATGAGGTCACTTAAGGAAATTGTAAACTGACCCCTAAGCAAGGAGAAAACTGTACAGTAATGATGGCAAATAGTTCAAGCAAGATAGTGAATGACTGTTGGAATCCAAAGTGTAGGGCCTGAGGTGGGAAAGAGGATGTGTGTGTGGCTTACTCCACTGAATTTAGCTAAATCATCTGGAAGAATGCTGAGTATTTTAGGTACTCGCCTGGGTTGCCACTCACACTTCTGTGCTGTGGGAAGGCTCACTGGAACACCGTGATATTCAATCATCAGTTCTATGTTCTGCTGTGTATTTTATTTCAACAAAATTCTAAGTGTCTGATATTGTTGTTGTTGTTGTTGTTTCTGTATGAATAAATCCTATTAATACCAGGGTCTGACTATGTATATACTGGAGTAGGAATATGAGTAGGAATGTGAACCTGGATATACCTGATTTGCAAAAAGTCTCTATTTTCTCCACCTTGCTGGTCAGGTCACAGCGATCAACTTCAGTGCCAAGCCCATTAGAAGAGCACCCCCTGTTGGTCAAATAAGGGATTTGTGTTTGTGAGAGATATGAAGGTATAGATTGAGGGAAGACTTGAAGCCAGGGAGGGCAGACAATAAAGGAGATCCTGTGAGCATGAGCTGGCTCAGTCTCTCTTGCTGCCTCCAGCCTCTGCCTCCCATACAGGCAATCTCCTTCCTGCTTTCCCCCTTCTTTTGAATTACCCATAGAACACAAATTAGAGAAGTCCCTTCCTAGTACCTCTCTTTTACCACTATCACCAATGACTTTATAATAGCACTTAATGGTATATTTAAAAAATTGCTACCTTTTTATATATTCAATCATTCAACAAACATTTTAAGGGACTTATCATGTGCCAAGCACTATACTAAATACAAGATAGACAAAGATGAACAAATGAAGAATGTTCCTTATTTCCGCAGAGCTTAGAAACTATAAGCTGTAAGCTTATGTTCATCCGATGCACAACCACCACTTCTGAGACCATCATTATACCCACTTGACAAATGAGGAAACTGAGATCATCTAGTGAAAAGAAGAGGAGCTGGAATTCAGGGTTATGGGTTTCTCCTGTAATATGTCCTGGTCCCCACTAGAAGATAGGGCATGGCAAAAAATGAAGAAAAAAAAAAAAAGCAAAAGATAAGGGAGAAGATATTAGGTATAAATCCACTAGCTTCCTCTTAAAATTATTTATGAAAGATGGAGAAAGGGGTAGTGCATGGAAAGGAAGATGAGTTCATGCTCTAAACACCAGGTTTCCCCACTCCATCCCCTTCTTGTTTAAATGCCTGGTCATTTATTGGACACCTTTCAAACTCTAGGAAACACTCTAAAATTCCAAGCTAGGAGGGGTTTCCTTTGCAGTCTGGCTATTGTAACTTTACGAGAAACTGGTCAATACTTCCTTTTACCAGTTACAAAGCACAGTTTTCTGAATGAATTTTGTATTCAGTAAACAGTTAACCCTTCACCTTTCTGACTCATGTTTTTAATATTATTACTCAGCTTTTAGAATAAGATAAAGCCTGGGGCAGCTTTTTTGTACACCTCCACACACTCCTACACACATACTCACACATATAAACACAGATCACACATATCTGCATGCTTATATGCAACTACTAGGAAACACATACGCATATGAACATACATGATTACAAAATCAAATACATACCTATGCACATTCACTATACATGTAAATACCCTTACACACATGTGTGTATATATGCACATGTGCACATGCAGGCGAACACACACACACACTGGTCTGGTGTTTCCTTTGTACTCTCTGTGAGAGGAAGGAAGTAGAATGATCCAAAATACTCAGCTGAACACTTAAGAAACTTACCAGTCCAATGCCTTTGGGGCTGTTTTCTCCTCTAAAAGAAGCAGGATATAACGGCTACTATTGCCTGTTGAACCCTCAGGTTCCATCCCTCCCTATTGCTAGGGTGTGGGGAGATAATCCTTGCATCAAATGACTAATATTGTTTTCTTTTTTTTCTTTTACACAAAGTCAAGTCATAAGGATGATTGAATAAGGTAGAACTAAACTATATTTGAATCCCTCATACGACACACCTCGTTTACAGCAGACACTGAGTAAATATTAGTTACATGGAAGAATAGAGACTATTTTTATTTAATTAGAACAAAACACGATATCTAAGAACACATGGTCTAGCCCCTTCATGTTTCAGAGAGACCCAGAGGTCTACGTGATCAGCCTGGAGGCCACAGTGCTCACTGTGAGTAAACTGGACTGACGCCATAATCTTTTTGGTATCCACTGAACATGGTGAGTGAAGGCCACTGCTACTGGGAAGCTATTTTTGTCTTCTGCTGTAAACTCCTCTTTAGTATTCAAACCAGAAAACAGTAAAGTACATAACATAAAATGAAGTGGGATTTGGGGCAATTATCCAGTGAGTCTTTGTTACAGATAACCAAAGCAGGCAATTCAAGTCTCAACTTGATTTTGCTATCTTCATTTTGACTGTTAAAATAGCCTACTTAAACCCAAATTTGTCCATGTGGATTTCCTTTACTTCTCTGAGGTTTGACTTACCTTCCAAAAAAGGGAGGGATAGAAGGAGGGAGGCAAAGTGGGAGAGAGAGCAAGATTGAAAGAAAGATTGGGAGAGAGAGAGAGAGAGAGAAGGGGGAAGCAGTTCTAGGAAATGTGACATATGATAATTTACAAATTTCTTACATTTTAAATTGAAGTATAAAATACATGAGTAAGGTGCATAAAATGCTCAAATCTTAAGCATTCAACTTACTAATTGCTTAGATATATGCTTACCCGTACATACTTATGTAATCGCCACACTTATCAAAGCGGAGAATATTTCCATCACTTTATTTTACTTATTTTTTTAGTGGGTTCCAGGTCCAGCATGGAGCCCGATGCTGGGCTCAAACTCACAACCCTGAGATTAAGACCTGAACTGAGATCAAGAGTCAGACACTCAACTGACTGGGCCACCCAGGTGCTCCTCCATCACTTTAAAAGATTCCCTTGTGTTCCTTCTCAACTACATCTCCTGATATATTCTGACTTCTATCATTAGAGAGTCGGTCTCCCTGTCCTTGAACTTTACATAAATGTAATCATATTGTATGTATTCTTTGCGTCTGACATCTTTCACTCCACATAACTGTTGTGAATTTAATCCATGTTGTTGCATATATCAGCGGTTGGTTTCTATTGCAGAATATTGTTCCATTGTATTATTAGACTGTAATTTATTGATTCATTTTCATGTTAATGGGTGTTTGAATTTTTCCAGTTTTCAGTTATTATGAATCAAGGTGGTTATGAGTATTTTTGTACATGCCTTTTAGTATATTTCATTTCTCTTGTATATATATCTAAGAATAGGGTTTCTGGGTTATAGTGTAGGCAAATGTTTTGCTCTAGTAGATAGTTCCAACGTTTCTCAAAAGCAGTTTAGTTTATTCACACGCCAACTAGCAATATATAGAGTTCCAATTACTCCCCAAACTTACCAATACTTGGTATTATTTGTCTTTTTAAAATTAAAGCAATTCTGATAAATTGTGGTGGTAACTCACTGTAGTTTCGATTTGCACTTTCCTGATAAATGATCGGTATAAAGTGCTTGTACAACTAATTTTTTTGTCATGTTTAAAGTGAGTATTTGTCCTTTTGTTGTTAATTTCTAAGCGTTCTTAATGTGTTCTAGGTATGAGTCCTCTATCAGATATAAAAAGGTACAGTATTATAAAAACCTTATCCCATACTGTGGCTTGCCTTTTCACTTTCCTGTGTTCTGTTTAAAAAATCTCTACTACCCCAAAGTATGATTATACCTTTTCCTTTTCCTAAAAGTTTTGCCTTCACATTTTGTGTGCATTACATCTATGATTAATTTGGGGGTATTGTATGAGGCATAGTCAAGGTTTATTTTTAACATCCAGATACCCAACAGTTTACTTAAAACATCACCTTTTCTACTCTGAATTGCCTTGGCACTTTGGTCATAAATCAGTGACTATGCTTGTGTGGACTCTCTTCTGTTCATTAGTCTGTCTATTCTTCTACCAATATACACTCTGTTAGTAATTGTAGCTTTCTAAAATTTCTCAAAACCTGACAGTTAAGTCTTCCAATTTCCTTCCTCAAAATTTCTTGGGCTGTTCTAGGTTCTTTGCAATTCTGCATAAACTTTAGAACAGCTTGTATATTCCAAAAACAAAAAAATAAAAATAAAAAAGCTTCAGAGATTTTAACCAGGATTGGAATGAATCTGTAGATAACTTTGGAGAAGATGTATATCTTAGAAATACCGAGTCTTCCAAACCATAAGCCCAGTAAGTCTCTCCACGTATTTAAGTCTTCTTTAATTTCTCTCAGCATTGGTTTCCAATTTTCAGTGTAGAGGTCTTGGAAACTTTGATTAGAGTTAGTCCTAATAATTTGGTATTTTCTGATGCTATTGAAAATATTATATTTTTCACACTGTCTCCAATTTTCTGTTCTTAGTGCATAAAACTACAATTGACGTTTGAATAAAAACTCTATGGCCAATGACTTTGCTATGGCCAATAACCTTGCTCCATTATTAGCTCTGATAGTTTGTACATTCTTTTGGATTTGCTTTGTACACAATTATATAATCTCTGAATAAGAGTTTTTCTTCTTCCTTTTTAAATCTGTATGTCTTTTATTTGTTTTTCTTGCCTTATTGCACTAGCCAAGACTTGTATAATATTAACCGTAAGTGTTAATAGGAAGAGAGACATAATATATCTATAATTTGAAGGTGAGGAAAATACAGCGTGAAATATAGAAGTTGAGGGGACAAAACAATTTCTCTGACCCTATAATTGACCCAAAGAGAAATACTGCCTCTGGAACAATTTTGGTGAGGCAGATCTTGTGCTTGTATTAACAAACCTCTATCACTCAGGACTGAATTAATTATTCTGGTAGGGTTGTGTCCAATGCCCTATGTAACTCCTTGATCTAATCTTGTGAAGGCATGATTGATTGAGGTTAGACTATCTCAAAATTGATTTTCCTATAATCCTTTACTGCCTATACAATTTTCATTAAACCATTCCATCCTTTATTCACTACTTAAACAGGTGTTTATTAAGTGACTCTTATGTGCCAGGCACTTTGGAAGATACTGGGAAAGCCATTAAAAAAAAAATAGATACAACCCTGTCTTTTTTGAGCCTACAATTTTGTGGCTTTCAGCTGCAAATAATAAAAAACGTACATTTTTAGATTCAAAAAGCTATCTAATTTTCCAGTACAACTGCATATCTGGAGGTATTTGATTTTAAGATTAGTGCAGGAAAAACACATCATTGAGGACCAAAGGTTTTCTATGTATCCTCAGACTGTTGGTGTTTGATCATCTTAAGACCACTGTGGTTCCTGCAGTTCTAAACATGACAACTTCCTACCAAAATTTCAATGAAGAAACAAAGTGAAAGAGCAGATTTTCTCTAGTATTCGTCTTTTTTTCTTTTTTCTTTTTTTAAGATGTGGAATCTTTCCTAGAGGCTCCACTGAAGACTTTTTTCTATGTTATCAGTGGCAGGAACTATAAGGCAGGTCACCCTTAGCTATAAGAGAGATTGGAAAATGAGTCTCTGGAAAAGAAGAGTGGGTTTACTATGGAAAACATAGATCAGCCATGGTGATTCCACTAGAGCTGTGAATACTGTCACTTCAGAACAAACAGGGATGCTTCAGCAATGAAAAAAGGGAAATGGCCAATACACAGGCAATAAGCAGTGTCTGCTACCAAGGGAGGTAATGTTTACCATACTGTATAATCAATTAGTTTAGATTCAGTCATCAACTTCCATTATTCTCTCTTCTAGCACACTGTTCTTTTCTTTCCTAGTACTTACCTCTATTTGATTTACTGATTTGAACACTTATCTGTATATCATTTCTCTACCCACCAGACTATAAGCTCCATAAATTCAGAAAGCATGATTGCTTTGTTCACCACTAAATGCCCAGGTCCTAGCCCAATGCCTGGGGAGTAAGTAAGTGCTTAATACACATTTTTTAAATTAATAAATGGGTTATTGATAAATGTATATTTAATAAGTAGTAAGGAATGACTAATAGCAAACCTGTAATTAAAAATTGTAGCCCTTTACTATGAAATTGTTACTTGATTAGTTACAGTCGTGTCAATCTTCAATTTCCCCAACTAAACCATTGTTCATAATTCAAACGTGGGGGATATTCAAAGGTACAAAGAGCACTTTGGGATTTAAACAAGAGTTTGAGTCAATTGCTAGACAAAATTAGGTTAGAAAAAAACAGAATTATGTCAAAACTATTTATTTGGATATTTAAATTTATTTCAAACTTTCTCATAGTTAACATCTCTGCTCTACTCTGCTATCTTCTCTAAATCTTATACAGTCCGTCCGGGAACAATTTTTTTTTTTTTTTTTTTTTAAGATTTATTTACTTATTTGAGAGAGAGAAAGAAAGAAAGAGAGGAGGGGCAGAAGGAGAGGGAGGGGGAGAAAGAGTCCCAAGCAGACTCCTCACTGAGCATAGAGCAGGGCTGGATATCACAACCTGAAATCATGACCTGAGCCAAAATCAAGAGCTGGACGCTCAAACAACTGAGCCACCCAGGCACCCCAACAATTCATTTTTTATGCTTCTCCAAATGCTCATTCATTCATTCATAGATTTATTCATTCATAAGACAGATAATGTGGCTACTCTAGGCTAGGCATTGTGCCATTTTGTGACTCACTGTTTTAGGACATTCTCTACCTTAAACACACTTCTCTACCTACTAATATGACACATTCTAACACATATTTTAAGATTCATTCAAATATCTTCACTTCAGTGAAAACTTCCCCTCCCCTGGACAGAATGAGATATTCTCTTTTTCCTTTGTGATCACATAAGACTCTTCCTATATCTCAGTAAGAATTTTTGAAGTTTCGTTAAATTCATTGTTCGCTTTCATACTTTTCTCCTTCACTAGATGTTGACTCCTTCACTGCGGCAGTTTGTAGTAGTCAGATCTGTGTATTCAAGTGTCTTGCAGTCTCTGGTGTAAATTACACATGTTTGCTGTAGGCACACCCAGTGAACAAAAAAATGAATACACAAAATTGTGGATGTTCAGTGACCCATTTTGCAGGTGAGAAAACAGGCTTATAGAGGATTCTAGCAAGCAATAGATCTTGGGCAATAATCCGGATCTTCTGACACTTATGCTGGACAGGAGCTCAGCTGTCCTCTTAGTATCCCCCTGGTGATGTTCCTCTCACCCTTGCCCCTGCCACTTTTAAGAAAGCTGTGGTCATCCTGAAATGGGATAGTAACTTATTGGTAGAGCCAACACTGCAAGCGCTGGTTTGCCACTCACCTAGATGAGCATGTGTACGCAGCAATCTGCGGATTCATCTTTTCCGTCTTCTGTGGGTGTCTGTTCACAGGCAGCACCTGAACAACAACAGGGCCAACCTAGGGAGCGGAAGAGGGCATTTTCTAGTTCTGAACACAGATAAGCATCACACACTTTTTCCTTCTAACAGTAGTGGCCTCAAAAGTTCCCACTCAGAAGAAGAAGGCAAGGAGGCCCACTACAGTGTGTGAACAATTAGAGCAAACCTTACTTTTCTCAGGACCCTGTTTCCTTCCTCTGGAAATTCATACTTTCATACTTTTAAACAAGTATCCCATGTGCATCACCCTATTACACAGAGCACGTGGCTCATCAGAGACCCTCGGTTAAACCTTAGCTTCCTCATGTTTCCCTCGAACTCCAGGTTCTAAACTAGAGAAAGCCTCACTTGAATCTGAGATTTGCTTTCAAACTAGTTTATTTCAGACTATAATTATACTATTTAACATTATAACTGTGTTTACTATTGCTGTCGGTGAAGCGTTTTGACTTTCTTTTTTTGTAAGAACTCTGTTTTGTTCTTGGCCTACTTCATAGGAATGGAGTCAAAACATTCATTTGACATTCATTGTTGAAGTGTTTATTTATTTTTATTTTTAAATTTTTTTAAAGATTTTATTTATTTATTTGACAGAGAGAGACACAGTGAGAGAGGCAACGCAAGCAGGGGCTTCCCACCGAGCAGGGAGCCTGATGTGGGGTTCGATCCCAGGACCCTGGGATCATGACCTGAGCTGAAGGCTGACGCTTAATGACTGAGCCACCCAGCATCCCTCAAAGTGTTTATTAAATGCCTACTATATACTGCTAAATATGATGAGTTTTATCATGGGGCAAAAACAGTGTTCTCGATGAAGCTAACTTGGGAGACCCTGTGAGGCCTTTCTGAGAAAGTAACATTTAAATTCAGGCTTGGTTTTGATGACACACCCAGAGAATAACTGAGTTGGGATATGAACCCAGTCCTGTTTGACTCTAAAGACCCTGCTCTCTCTCAAACTCTGGTACCAAATCATGAAAGCCAACTTTCATCCCTGCCTATCTGCAATTGGCATGGTATGACACAGCCCGGTGGCCTCAGATGCCTAGTGGAACCATTAGTAGATTCTGTGTGCTAGACCTAGCTAAAATGTCAAAGCCTACATACCCGTCATGTTTGGCCTAGCAAAGCTCTTCAACAAAGAGAAGCAGTTACACCAGTTAAGAGCAATAAGTCTGGCAACAACATAAGGACAAAATTTGTTTCTCTAAAATAGAATAACCATTTACCGAGCAAAAGCCTATAAAAGCAACAATTGGAAGATAAAGGAGAGGCTTTAGTGTTCTAGTTTTATTTGTAGATGTTGATATTGAGGCTCAAGAGAAGTTATATGACCCAATCAGCATCACTCAGCCAGGTAATGCAGAATTAGGATTAGAAGCCAGCTCTTCTGACTCTTTGTACTGAAAGGAAACCTGGTGTCCTATCGAAGCGTGGGCTGTGGACTCACCTCCAACACTAGATCCAGACTCTGTCCTTTACTGGTTGTGTGGCCTTCATTTTTCAGAGTTTATGAGATTGCCTGTCTCAAAGCAAGTTTTCAGGCCACCCTAGATATTTCCACCTCTCCCTCTTTGACTTAATGCCCCATGTTCATTCATAATTTTCCCACTGATGTTACATTAATTAATTTTACAGGTAGAATATGTATTATTGCAAGAGAAATCAAAATGAAAATATCAGGTCCCATTCAATGTGCTGCTTATACTGAGCAATAGTTAATAACTAGAATTTCAGGACAGCCCGAAGAGTTTTCCCATCCCCCAAAACCAATGTCATGGAATTTGACTCTTACAGCCAGCTCAGGCAGTGATGATTACAAATACAGAGAGCAGAAGGAGACAGGAGAGGGTTCACCAAACTCACTAATGCCTTCTTTGTCACCAAACATTTGACCGGCAAGGTAGAAATGGGTAATACAAGTGAAGAAATGGCTGAGCCTTTGGTATTTCTAAAGGAGGGGAGCATTAATGTCCTTTCAGGAAGGACAGTTCCTCATGGCATAATGGTTCTACTGGCCAAAAGATGTTTACCCTCTCTACCCCTCCCAGAGGACAGTGGTGCTCCAGTCATTGGAATGGGCTAAGACCCCCCCCCCTCTCCATTTCCAAATGCTTCTTGATATTATACTACTCTTGACTGTAAACTACGGGACTTGTTAAGAGAACTCAATGACCTTGGGAAGTCAGTTTCCAGTACTCAAATCCCAGCGTAGGGAACACATAGCTTTGTGACCTTGGGCATGTTCACTCAACCTCTCTGTTCTCTGGTTTCCTCATCTTTAAAATAGAGGTACTATTAATACATATCTCATAGGGGTGTTATGACAATTAAGTAAAATAATTTATATGAGGTTTAGAATCCAAGCCATATTAGTTAAAAATACATATATTTGTTTTTATTATGTTTTTCTGCTCTTGACTGCCAACTCTAAGAGGGCAAGCAGGGATGTTTTACTCATCATCCATTATAAGAACAGTGATTAGGACTAGAAGCTTTTTGGTGGCTGAGACTCAAAAAATAAATATATCATTCTAAATACTGAAAAGAAAACTGAAGAATTAAAAATTAATAGATGTTAATAGAATTTCTATCATATATAATATCAAGGTTAATTCAACTCAACCCAATTTTGTTGATATTAAAACATAGTTTAGATCACAAGAACATACAGAAAAAATTACGAATAAAACTCAAAGTATAATTCTTTCAAATATTTTTAAAGGCAAAATGAAGCTGCAGGTGGAACTCCAGTGTCTTCTTTCCAGTTTCTCAGGCCAGTATTGGCTCATCCCCATTATCTCCTGACCATCCTATCTTATACCTAGAGCCTGGCCACGTCACCTCTGCAGCTCACTCCCTGGTCCAAGCCTGCACATCTCTTTTCAGGATTATTCAATAGTGTCTTGCCTCCCTGTTCCCACTTTTGCCTTGAAATGATACCATTTAAACCTGAGTTAAATTATATCATCCTCTCCTCAAAGGTCCCTGTCCCCTCCCCCACCACCCATGGCTTCTCTTTTGTCTTAGTGAAAAATCAAATCCCCACTCACCTAAGAAGCCCTTGTTTCTTACTGTTTCCCTGACCTCATTTCCTACCACTTTTTCCCTTGGTCAGTCTTCTCCAGCCATACTGGCCTCTTTGTCACTCCACATAATGCCAAGCACACATCTGCCTCAGGGCCTTTGTACTGGTTGGACCCCTTCTTGGAATGTTCTTCTGTCAGTTTATCTTGACCAACTCCATCATTTCTTTCAAGTGTTTGCTCAAACATAACCTTCCCAGTGAGATCTTTTTGAACACTCTATTAATATTGTAATCCCTCCCTTGGCTCTTCTGACTTCCTCCCATGCAAGATCTTCTGGGATAATTTATAATTTACTTATTTTCTTTTTTGTCTTTATTTCTTTATTGCTCACACAAGAAGGTCATTCCAAGTAGAGTGGTGCTTTTTGTGATTTTTTTTTTTAATGCTGGGAATACTGGATGACTAAGAGAGTGCTTGGCACATTGTAGGCACTCAATAAATACTTGTTGAATAAATGTGTTAATATGTGATGTGAGTACATTTTATTAGGTTTGACATGATGTGGGTTCTGCCACTAAGAGAGGAGTGCTTAATAAAATCGGAGGGGTGAAGAACCATGAGAGACTGTGAACTCAGAACAAGGGACTGAGGGTTTTGGAGGGGAGGGGGTGGGGGGATGGGCGAGCCTGGTGGTGGGTATTGAGGAGGGCACGTATTGCATGGAGCACTGGGTGTGGTACATAAACAATGAATCTTGTAACACTGAAAAAATAAAATAAAAGTATTTGGGGAAA
>CM052900.1:8696623-8707812 GCA_028534135.1 Potos flavus
CAGAGCAAGTGATGATGGAAGGCTTGCTAAGAACGTAAGTTCCAAGAGGCGGTCTCCTTTCACATGGGATCCATGCTTTTAAACCTAGACTATCTAGAGATAGATGTAGTTATAGGAGTAATGGGAACCTGGGTATCAGGCTGACATGACTTTGAATCCTGGCTCCCTAATAATCAGATGTGTGTCTTGAACAAGCCGCTGAGCTTTGGTGTTCTCATCTGTCTAGTGGGGACAGTAATACCGCACAACTTCTATAAGGCAATCAGCACAGAATAGATGTCCAGTATATGCTGATTCCTTCATTCCCTCCTCTGGGAAGGAAGTGAAATAATTTCTTCTTTGTGCCCATTCATCCTCCACCAGTTGGAACACGGAAGAACTAGATGTAGAGCTGCCTGACTTGGGGGAAGGGCTGTCAGGAGTAGGTGTTGTTAGATGTGGTGGAGCTTGCTGACTTCCTCCTGGGGCCCAGTTAACAACTGGTGTGTTCCTTGATAGTCAAGTTCAACTTTCACTTCTTAACTCCTAAGAAAGTTGACTGAAAGCTAAGTGAAGTCTGTTTCAGGTGGAAGATACCTTTGCCAGATCTCCATCCTTGACAGCTTCATCCCAGCTCTTCCCAGTGAGTATCCAGGGATCTGCAGGCTGCCTTTGTTACCCCAGCAACACTGATAGGCAGAGGTACCCAGAGCTGCCACATAGTGAGCCCTGTCATGTGCCAGGAGCTGCGCTAAGGATTTTAATACAGTGGGGTCTCCTTGTATCTTCAGGGCAACTCCATGATAGAGAAGGGATACCATGGATCATTGCTATGTCGCTTGTGAGCAAGCTTAGTGAACTAAGTCACCTAATCCCTAACAGTGGAGCTCATATGTCAATGCCATTGATCCTTCTATTACAGGGATTCACAATTCATTAGCATGGGGCTTCACTTTCAGGCACATGCTTAACCAGTAGTTTTCTAAGCATTCATTCTATAAGTAATTGGGAAAATCAATGACAGCAAAGATGAGAGAGAGATAGAACATTTTCTTTTATGTTCAATGCTCTCCTAACTCTTTACTTCAGTTTCCCAAGTAGGGCTATAAGGATACAATAGTGACCCCATGGCACAGAAGGATTTGATGAATCTGACTTTAGTGGCATGAGATGGACTTTTTTTTTTTCCCTAAGAATATAAAGACTATAACATAGTGGTTAAACACATGGACTCTGAAGTCAGATTTTCTAGATTCATTCTTTCCTTTCACATGTGTTAATTTTGAAGTTAAATACGTGGACTCTGAAGTCACATTTTCTAAGTTCATTCTTTCCTTTCACATACGTTGATTTCCAAAAAAACATCTTGCAGTTGAGTTTAAATAAAAAAAAAAAAAAACATGCAATGTTCATTGCAATTAAATGAATGTATTGCAGTGTAAATAAAAACAAAACAAAACACAACACCTTTCAATCCATCTCAATTGGATTGCAGAGAACCCAGCTTGTAAAAACTAGTTATCTGCATTTGCTCTTCTTCTTCCTTTTAATTCCTTAAATAATTGCAAACATTTTCTCCTATGCTACTCCACTGAAACTGTCTTAAATATGGGTTCAATGGCCTCACTGCAACAATATTTAATTTTCAGTTTTCACTTTCTTGGTTTCTTTGCAGCATTTAATGTGGTTGACAACTTACTCCTTAAAACTTTATTCTTCTGGCTGCCATGATATCACACACATTGGCTCCTCCTTTAGTCCTTCCCCTCCACAGTCTTCTCTTCCTTCTATTATCCTTTAAATACTAATGTTTCCCAGAAACTAATGTTTCTCACCTCACTTGTCTTCTGAGTCTACAGACTTTCCCTAGCTCAATTCTTTGAATTTCACTTAGTTTGACAACCTCACATTTTTTTTTGTGCTCTGTTTTGATCTAGTCTCAGTCCACAGACATAACTATCCAAGTGCCTGATAGATCATGCTTTTTGGTTTCTTCCCATTCCTCCAAAGGCAACATGTTCTAAAGGCATTCATCATCAGCCTAACTATATATAAGCTTCCTCCTTGTGTTCAAGTTAGAAACTGAAGAGTCTTGGTTCCATCCCCTTCCTCATGTCTCCATAATCCATTACCAAGTCCTATGAGTTTTGTTACTAAACATGTTAACTTCTTGCCTTTCTTGTCTTGTCTCTGTTATGTCTATGTACCTCAGACCCTCAGGATCTCTCACATTGGCTTTGGCAATGATTTTCTTTCTTTTTTTTATTTCATTTTACTATATTACGTTAGTCACCATACGGTACATCATTAATTCTCGATGTAGTGTTCCATGATGGCAATGATTTTCTAATCAGTCAACCTGACCCATAGGTCATTCATATTCCATGTAAATGTGAATCTGGTGAATGAAGGGCAACAGGAACTCTCACACTGACCTTGCATATATCAATTGGTTTAACATCTAGGGAAGTCGAAAACTTGAATAGCCTTTCCCCAGCAATATAACCCAGAATACATTAGAGAAACTCCCACATACGTGCACAAGAAGAAGTGCACAAGAATGTTCAGAACATATGCATGATGTTTAATGGCAAAAATATGGAAAAAACATAAAGGTTCAGCAGTAGGGAAGTGTATAAATAAACTATGCCATATTTGTACAATGAAAAATAATACTACAGTCAAAATGAATGATCTAAAGAAATATCTGCATTGCAATCTCAAAAAAAGACTGAGTTAAAAGAAGCAAGTGGTAAAAAAATTAATCATTTGATACCATTTATATAAAATTGAAAGAAACAAAACAATTCTATAATTATTTATGTGTATATAGAAATCAGCAGTAATATTAAATCATGCATGAGAATGACAACTATCAAAGTCAGAAAATGGTCACCCTAGAGGAAAGGGAAATGTGTTAGAAGCAGAGCACATAGTATGTTTAAACCAGATCTATGATGTTTTCTTAATTTAAATAAATCTGATTCAAACATGGCAAAGTATGACATTTGATTAAGTAGGATAGTGAGTGTATGACTCTTACGTATATTGTTCTCTATAATTTTTTCTATGCTAAAGCATTTTATAATTGAAAAAATCTGACAATGTTACTTCTTTGCTTAAAATATGTCAATGGCCTCCAATTGGCTACCAAACAACATGTAAATTCCTTAATGGAAAATCCTTCCTAACGTGGAACTTGTTGCCTTATCAAGGGCATTGGTAGTTGTTTTCTGAATTCTACTTCCTCTTTGTCAACAGAGTCTGATTTCCACTTGAGTGTCTCTGTGATTCTAGGGAAACTGATGCCAAAACTCGATTCCAAGTTTGGACCCTGTGACCTTGGCTTAGTCAATCAGCATATTCCCTTCCCCTCAATTAGTGCCTGTTTCAGGGATGGTCACATGAACTAAGCCGGTTTAAAAAGAGTGAATCTCAGTGTTTCTAATGAGAAACCTCAAACAAAATGCCTTATTTTTCTCTATTTCTATTTGCTTTTTTATTAGGTAAGGTAAGGTAAGCTGCTGTAACAACAAGTACAGCAAATGCAACACCAAAACCCAAAAGATATAAGGCCTTAAACATGATGGCTCCGCCAACTGCAATAGATAGCTTTCACTGGCATCAAGAGGAGGTCTGGGAAAGAGTGCAGAGGGTGTGTCTGGGAGCCTATCAGGGCGAGTGGTGAATATCACTGCTGCTCACATCCCATTCATTGTCTAGAGCTCTGCTGCATAGCCACACCTAGCTTTAGAGAGCCTGGGAAATGTAGACTACCTGTGTGCCCGGAAAGAAGAAGAAACTGGTTTAGAGAAGAACCAGATTATCTCTCACAGGTGTGAAAAAGGACGTATTTAGGATATGGACGTTAATAACAGCCATTTTTATGCTTGTGAAGTGAGTCAGACTAAGAAAGAAGTAGAAACCATGAGCAAAGAGTGACACTGAGAGAAACCTGGTCTTTGAGGGCATTTACTTATTTTGCTCCCCTTGAATTTATTCAGTGCCTACCCTCATGCAGGCAGTATGCCAGGTATCAGGAAGACAGCCATTAAAATAGAAAACTTCTGACTGCCCGGGGCTTCCATTCCAGAAGGGCTAGAACAACTGGACTGAGTCTAACTGGAAATCTGCTGCGTCTCTAGATAGTTCAGTGATGCGAGCCAATGCATTCCCTTTACTACTTCAACTAGTTTGTTCCAAATGTTCTGTTGTTTTCAACTAAAAACACTCTTCCTTACATACAACTTCTCTCCTCATTTCCAGCCAAGCAAAATAGCTCATTCCCTGCATATCCTATGACATTTCTCATTCAGCTTTGTGCACAGTTTCCCCTCAACTTGAAATGCCCTCCTATCCATGCTCAAAGTCACATATCTTAATAACTGTAGGCATAGAGTTTGAATTATGGTCTTCTAAAAATACCTCTTCTCTTCATTCTTTCTTTCCAATTTAGATCAGGTATCCTTTCTGGTATATTATTTAAAGGGATGCAACTATGTGCATGAGACTATTTATATGCATTTGTGAATACTATAAAAATTAGGGGCCTCAGAGTCATCTTAGTTTGCTTGGGCTGCCATAACAAAATACCATAGACTGGGTGGCTTATACAACAGACATTTATTTTCTCAGTTTGCTCGAGGTTGGAAGTCTGAAATTAGTGTCAGCAATGTCTGGTTCTGGTGAGGTCTTCTTTCCTAGCTTGCAGATGGATACCTTCTCACTGTGTGCTCACAGCGCATGTGCATGGAGGCAGGGTTGGGGGACGCCCCTTTCTCTTCTTATAAGGCCACTAATCTTATTGGAATAAGGACCCTACCCTATGACTTCATTTAACTTTAATTACCTCCTAAAAGCTCTATCTCCAAATATTGGGGGTTAGGGCTTCAACATAGGGATTTTGGGGGTAGGGGCATCCTTCAGTCAACTGTAAGGGTCTAGCATTCTACAAAAACATTTTGAAACTGTTACACAGAGATACATCTCAAATTTAGTTGAGATTATGAGCTGGGAGCTCGTAAAACATGCAAATTCTGAGGCCACACCTCAGAGCCCCTGCATCAGAATTTCCGGGGGTAGAGCCAAGGAATTTGTATTTTAACAACTTTTCCGACATGATTTCTATGTATTCTCAAGTTTGAGAATCACTGTGTTCTACAACACTTTTCTTTATGAGAGTTTTCTGAGTAAACTTATTTCAATGAAATGTTTAGGAGATGCTGACCCAATAAAGCTAAAGAGGTTTTCATTTTTTGGTGTGATTTCAGGAACTTGGGATGGGCTACTGTGCATTGTGAATCTCTAGTAAAAGATAGATAATGTGTCTCCATAGAATGTCTCCCCACTATGAAGGACCCCTTTTCACTTCAGTTTTTAAAGGCAGACCAATTATTAACATATGGAAGAACTAGTAAGACACCTTACAGCTTAGGAAAAGTTGGCTAAAGTAATGACCGATTTCCAAACACTATTTTTTTTATAATCTGGCTTATATTTATCTAACTACACTGTATGTTTCAACCCTGTGAACAGACACAGGGTCTTATATTTCATATCTACCCCTGGCCTAATGTTAGTTTATAGGATGTGCTCAATAAATATTGTTAAATGACTGGCATTTAATTTATTTTATAAATAGATGATCCTAACTCTTAAGTCTTAGATTTTATAGAAGGATATTTATTTATTATTATTGAGTTGTTATTAACCTTAAACATTCTATAGATATTAACAATAATTGAAGAACAGATTTGGAAAAGACAATAACATTCCTGGTTCTTGGTCTTACTGACTTGTTGATCTGGAGTAAATAACCTCTCTGTGACTCAGTTCTCTCCTCTGTAAAAACGGGAACATGGTACTCCTCCAACTCCGGGATTAGTCTCAGGGCTGGATGCAGAATGTTGCTGGAAATGTTTTTCAAGGTGATTTAGAAAAGCTAATTGTAAACTTCACCCAAATTTTCAATTGTTTGAGATAAGTCATCCTATCAGTCCACCATTAAGTGCAGAAATTGTCCAGGTTAAGAGATCACTCTTTCCAAAGAGGTTTCTTTTTCTTTTTAGAGAGTAGCTAGGGTGGGCTCATCTGAGGGTTCGCCTCCCACTTGCTCACCCTACTTTCTTCTTAGTGTCTTCATACATTGGGATACAATGCTTCAAAGCTTTATGGCATTTAATATTGTGGGAGAGATGAATCTGAATAAAGAATCACAGTTGGATCATTGCTAACCTTGATGGATTAGCACCAACGAGCTCTTCAAGATGTCATTTTTTAAGCTTTTTGAATGATTGGTTTTCAATGGCGCCCTCTAAGGAATTTTAATTTTGAGAGCTGCATAGACAAATGCACACACAAATCATTTAGTGTCCACCTCCAGGAGAAAGGAAAAACGCTTATAAAGTAAAATTTCCTCTTTTTACTTCACCAACCTCCTGCTAGAAAAGAGTTTTTCTTTGTTCAAAGTCTAACTTAGAAGAATTTCTTCTAAGTAGTGGTAAGAGTAGGAAATATATAACTGAAAGGATGAAACTCTGTGGAGGAATTATCCACCATTTTTTCCAATAATGTATGAAAACGAAGTCTGCTAATAATGGAGACGATTTTACTGATGATAATAACAAATATTTATCACAGACCTGATGTGCACCATGAATTGTGCTAACCATTTTATATATTGAACCTTGTTTGATGCTCCAATATGCTCATCAGGGGAAACTCTTATCATTCCCATTTTATAGGAAATTGGTTTAAAGAGGTTTGGAGAAGTAAAGCAACTTCCTCACTACCACAGACCATTGTGGTGAAGATTGCATGATAAATATGGGGTTCCTGGTTCTGACACTCAGTGATCAAGACCCTTCAGCTCTTGTGGACTCAGCTTCTGCAGCTCTGAAATGTGAATGATTAGTACTCGTCTCAGAACGAGGCTGTACATGCGAACAAATACTGTCTACTGTAAAGAGTATGAGGGGCGCCTGGGTGGCTCAGTGGGTTAAAGCCTCTGCCTTCAGCTCAGGTCATGATCTCAGGGTCCTGGGATCGAGCCCCGCATCGGGCTTTCTGCTCGGCAGGGAGCCTGCTTCCCCCTCTCTCTCTGCCTGCCTCTCTGCCTACTTGTGATCTCTCTCTCTCTGTCAAATAAATAAATAAAATCTTTAAAAAAAAAAGAGTATGAAATGTTTAGAGTGTTTTTCTTTTTGCTAATTCACTGTTATCGATACTCTTGCTAATATTAGGAAGGCTGGCCCAAGAATCCAAATGCCTAAGTTAGAATCCTGTGGATATCCTCTGTTTGCTGTATGACTGTGGTCAAGTTACTAACTTCCCTGCGCCTCTGTATCCTCGTCTGTGAAATGTAGATAACGGGTGTGGGGGGGGCGCATATATACACTGTTCTCTGAGAATTGAATTGACTACTGACACATCTGTGTTCCATACATTTTACTTATTATGATTACCATTGTTGTGGCTTTCCCTGAGAAGCATACTTCTGATATGAGCTTCAGAGAAGACACTGGCAAAAAAAGCAGAGAACACAAGAACCCTCTTGATTCCTTGCAAGCATTAAAGCTACTTCCCCCAAATGAACTGCCCTCCAGGAAAGAGAGTCACTGCTTCCTTTTCAGGTTTCATTTTCTTCTCGCCCACTCTATTCGCACCCTACAAGGAAGGACAAATCAGCGAAAGCCCTGAGAGATTCACTGTAGCGCAGATAATTATGAACCCACCGAGCCCTCACGATGTTCATTATTTAGGCTGTAAGTACAGAAAATTAAAGGCCCATCAGCCTCCAGTCTTTCACAACTGTACAAGCCTGGTCCGCAGAGCACATAGCACATAGGGCTGTGCTGTCCACACATCCTCTTTGGTAAACTGCAGCCCTCCTCTACTCCCTGAGGCATTTCAGGACAGGTGAAGTCCCTCATTGTTTCACATTTACATATTTCCTGAGTTTGCAAATTTTGTTGCATTGCTTTCATTACCAGCAACCCGAGTCCTTATACGTTTGTACTGCATTTACTGTAGTTTGAAATGGTTTCTCAGAAATAGGACATTACAAATCCTTGGAGAGACTCTGAGCACTGGAGACAGAGTCCTTTGAAAGCTGTTCAGGAATGCTTAGCATTAGTCTAGAAAATCATTTTTCTCCAAAGTCCTCCAATGGACACTTCGATAGGGGCTGATACTTTTGTGTAGAATCTATTAAAGTATCCATCTTGAGTTCAAGAAATCCAAACTGGCAGTGAGGAGAGGCCTGCAGTGATTTATTCCAGGAGAAAGAAGATATAAATGTTAACTAAATACTTTCAAAGTCCTGGGCTTTGAGTCAAACACTTTCCTATCCCTTTTAACATGTGATTGGGTCTAAGGTAATAATTTAATGTAATTCTCACAATGGTTTGGTGAAATGAATATTATCTCTGTTTTATAAATAAAGATTCAGAGGCGGCAAGAAATTTAGCCATGAAGAGGTTCAATAAATTAGACATGATCTTTCATTACTTTCTCTATTGCTTTGTAACAAAGTACCTCAAACTTTAGCTTATAAACAACAGAAATGTATTATCTCACAGCTCTTGGAACATAGGAAGCGCTATATTAGCAATCGCTCTGTCTGTGATGATGGTGCCATTCCTGATGCTGGGTACAGCTGAACTGGGATGTTCGTTGGATTAAAATCATGGAGGGCAAGTTTACCCAGTAATGCCCAAGGCAAGCATTGGTTATTCCAAGTGCTATTTAAATCTATGAAATCAACTAAACTTCACAGTGACTCAATGAGTTGGATATGAGCGTTTTCCCCATTTTAGAGGTAAGGAAAGAAACTCTGAGAGACATTAAATCTTGCTCATGCTTTCACAGCCAGGAGGTGGCACAGAGAAAGTCAAACCCAGGCAGTCTGGTTGCTGAACTTGTGTTCCCAACCTCTATACCATACTCTCCAAGGGGCTGCATTTAGACAGAGCCTGTACGCCATGACCGTATGGCTTCATCCAGGGAAGAACTGGGAGCTATTGAAGAATAAAAGTAAGAAGACAATTATATTTATGGATTAGAAAAGGGATCCTGACCACAGTGCACAGCACAGATCAAAGAGATGGAGAGGGGCGCCTGGGTGGCTCAGTGGGTTAAAGCCTCTGCCTTTGGCTCAGGTCATGATCTCAGGGTCCTGGGATGGAGTCCCGCATCAGACTCTCTGCTCAGCAGAGAGCCTGCTTCCCCCTCTCTCTCTGCCTGCCTCTCTGCCTACTTGTGATCTCTCTCTCTCTGTCAAATAAATAAATAAAATCTTAAAAAAAAAAAAAGAAGAAGAAGAGATGGCGAATTGAGAGACAAGAAGACTGGAAAAATACTGTATTTTAAAGGATAGCGTGAAAGCTGGTCTAGTAGGTGAGATCAGGTCACTTTGAGAAGTAATAGGAACTAACACTGAAGAACAGTGTTCTCTTACTGAGGGCTTTAATTTTTGTGTGTGTGTTGGTATCTTGTTTCAGATACTGTTTACCGTCTTCCTCTTTCTTCTTCATAGACAAAGGTGGCTTCACCCAGCTTCTCTTAGAGTTTGCTATGGCTATGAGATTGAGCTTTGGCCAGCAGAATGTGGATGAATATGAAATGGGCCACCCCACACATTCTTCTTTACTTCCTGTCCTCTTCTGGCTGACTGAGATGGCAACCCCAGGATGACTTCAGAAGCCACATGTTCAAGATGGCAGACTCACTCACTACCAGCTTGGATTCCTGAGTGAGTGTGGAGCAAAAGCACACCCCACCCCCCAAATTTCAACTACTTTACTTGCCACCTCACTGGATTGTTCCATACTGGTACAATGAAAAATTTTTGTTGTGCTGAGTGCTTACAAATTTTGATCTGTTCGTAATCACAGTCTAGCTTAAACTAACTAATACATATCTGATCCTAATAATGCTAAAATTGTGAAAGCCTGTTGCCCAGATATATTTTAAACCTTTAGTGAAAACTATTTCTCTTTGATACAACTGTCTCATGCTCTTTTTCACTGTATGTTAACTAACTGGAATTTAAATAAAAACTAAAAAAAAAAAAAAAAACAAAAACCAACTCTCTCATGCTTTTTGAAAACTTTCTGTCACAGTGCTTTTGGGGAAGTCCTTTTGGATATATTTTGAGTAAGGGGAAATTAAAAAGAGAATAGTGTGAAAGGAGAAAAAATAGTACCTCATACTTCAGGATTTACAAAAGATGCCATCTGCCCTGGTGGGAACAGCATGAGGGTCAATCATTTGTAACCCATGGAGCACTGGGTTTCTGAAAGTACACTATTCTTAACTTAGGTCAATTTCACTGAAGAGGTTACCCTCGTGATTACCCCAAATACATAAAATCCGTATTTTAAACACAATGGCAGGAAACCAAAAATGGGTAGGCATATTTCTGATTCTCAGAGAGTACAAAGGGGCCCCTGAAGACTGACAGCACTGGAAAAACAGAAGAAACGGGTTTGTTTCTTTTTTTGAAGAGCAATCAACCTCAAACTTACTACTAATGACTGTTTCATTTCAGTCTACCCACGTGGTTTTGTTTCTTCTGCTCTGTAAATGTGAGCCTTTTTGGTCATTCTGACATATTTTCCACCACTAAAAATATCAGGGGCTTAACTGACAAATCATGGGTATTTTTGACAAGATAATATATTAGCCCTGGGAAATTCTCCCCACCTGCTGAAAAAAAAAAAAAAAAAGACACCTGAGGGTTACAGAGACTCTTTCAGTGGTTGGCCTAAGGCTTCCGTCTTTCTTTACCATCTACCCATCCTTATTCATACAAAATGGCACATGATTACTTAGGGCAATATTTTAAAATATGCTAATATCAATTAATCAATATAGGAGTTAATAATTTCCTGTTTACCTGTGACTTTACATGTGCTAAAAATATATGAGGATGAAAGGCATGTTTAATTTTCACTAAAAATTAAATCGCTGATTTCCTATTGCTCTCAAGGGCATTGATTGGCATCCGTGATGTGAACACTCAGCTTCCTGATGTGAAAACCGAAGGTGGAGTGTTTATGTAACCCAATGAATTCCTCCCGCCTCAGAAATGGTCATCTACCGTCTAATCTACTTTACTCCCAACTGGCTTTCACATGCTGTGTTTAGTCAACAAATGCTTACTGGATGGGGAATTTGGGCCTGGTTTTTTGGTGCATACGGAAGGTATA
>CM052900.1:8707912-8722357 GCA_028534135.1 Potos flavus
TTCACCCCTCCGATTTCCTCCAAATTCATCCCTCCCCTCCCTCTCACAATGTCCTCCATGTTTTTCCTTACGCTCCACACGTAAGTGAGACCATATGATAATTGACTTTCTCTGCTTGACTTATTTCACTCAACATAATCTCTTCCAGTCCAGTCCATGTTAAAATAAAAGTTGGGTATTTGTCCTTTCTGATAGAGGCATAATATTCCATTGAATATATGGACCATATCTTGGGAAGCCAGGTTTAATCAAATGACCTCACAAATAAATATTTGCTTATGAAATAATAAATACTGCAAGAAAAAGGGGCAGGAGATTTGCGAGGAGGTAATAGAGGATCTGATGGTATCCAGTGATTCAGAGTCATGCTTTCCTGTAGGAAAATGAAGACTGCCATCTAAAGGAAGTGCCAGCAGTAGTTAACCAAGTATGGTAGATCAAACATGGTCATCTGCCCCCATCAAGAGATGGGATTGGTTTCCCTATCCACAGAAACTGGGCTAGTCTTTGAATTGAGCATCCAGTAGAATGTCCAAGTAAACACTTCTGCTTTTGCTCCCTTGGACACAGCTTTGAGAGTGCCAACTGAAGAAGTCTAGTCTAGCCTACCCGACGATGAGAGGTCCCTGGAGAAAAGCAGCCCCTGCTGAGTTCTCTGAGCTCAACCAGCTAACCCCTTGCTCCAACTGTGAGCAACCCTGTTTTAGATCATCCAGCTGGATCCGGAGGCCAGATAACTACAGCTTACAAAAACAACTCTAGCAGATATCACCGAATCAAGAGCTAGTGAAATGGCCGTCACGTTAAGACACTGAGTTTGGAGGTGGTTTGTTATACGGCAATAAGTTACTAAAAACCCAAGTTCAGTTTGGGGACTGGGACCGAATTATAGACAGAGAAAGAGGTGTAGCAAAAGTCTGCTGAAGGAACAACATACTTTTAGGGAATGGAAAGAGGGGGGGAAGACAGAAGATTTTGGAGAAATAGACAAGGTTCAAATCAAGCAAACTCCGTCAGAACCTGTCAAAGACTTCCGTTTTTATCTTAATGCAAAGGAAGGTTATTAGATGGATTTTAAGCAGGGAAGTGACATGGTTAGATTTACACATGTGTATTGGTTTTTTCTTTTACCAGACTGTAAACCTATCGTGGCAGGGGGTTTAGAGGTGACATCCATAATGGAAGTTCAGAAAGTCTTGTTTTATTGTTTGACTTACTAGATCATCAGGATGCCCAGTAGGATAAAGTGAAATAACGCAGGAGTCTGGGCAAGTTCAGAGGGTTGTGTACCGTCCAAAAACAGAGGAGATGGGAGGTGAGACGTCACACCTTCTCATAGTTTAAAATCACTGGGGTGTTCTGTTTATTGCTGAAAAAGTCATTCTCTCAACTAAATTTCCACTAAAAATCTGTCTTTGATTCATCCACTGATCAGCTGGCAGCCACTGCTTTCTTTGCATTTAAACTGGAGTTCCTTTGACTAGGTTGGCTGGTAAATAGGGAGAGGAGACACAGGGAAAGTCAGATGACTCACTGAGCTGAGTCTCTGTCTCCAAACCCGTTAAGGCTTTGGCCCCAGTGGTTTGTGAGGCTCAAGAAGAAGTTGTCAGTGTACCAAAGGAGAACCTTGGAAGTCTGAAGGCTAGTTTACTTTTTAAACAATGTGAATTCAACAAGGTCTCGTGGAAATATGGAAATACCTATGGGATTTGGGGTTAACTTTAAATCTTTAAAGGTTAACTTTAAATCTTAACTTTAAATCTTAACATATTAACTTTAAATCCATGCTATGCTGTTTATAAATTGCATGACCTTATGCTAATAAGTTTATGTTTGGTTCAGTTTGTAAAACTATAAGGGGCACAGGGATAGCAAAGTCTACCTACCATGTGGGTGAAGATTAAATGAAATGTATACAGAAATCATCTGTGCAGAAAGTTGTCAATTAAAACAGGTTTACTTTCCATTATTCTTCAGAGTTTCTGAAGGACTTTGGACAGTAGGTGCCAATGGCATTTGTTTTTTGTCTATATATTTTTCATATACACTTGAATTTTATATTCAGGTTTGTTGCAGATTTCTCTAATTTCAAACAGGAACATCATCTTTCCTTGGTCCATGTTTCAACCTTGTCTTTACTCCGGTGGTTCTCAACACAGGCTGCACATTGAAACCCCTGGGAAGTTTTAACAGAAATATCAATGTCTGTTTCCATCTCCAGAGATAAGGATGCAATTTGTCTGAATTGTGGCTGAGCCATTGGGATTAGTTTAATAAAATAATCTTTTGTAAATAAGTATGTGCATGAATCCACTGAACTGTAGAGATTTTTTGGGGGGTTACGTAGAGTACTACTTATTCCTAGAACTCACTGTTAGATTAGATCTATCGCCAATGTTATTTCTACTACACCATAGAAATGATATTATTAAAGCTTTTTGGTCAATATGGTGACTAAATAGGCCTGGCCACCTGCTGGGTAAAATGGTTTTGTAGCTCCTTAAACGAACACTCTTAGTTAGAGCCTAAGGGAAACCAGCCTTGTACCAAAGACCAGGGAGTTGTGTTTCTCTTCTTCACTTGAGATAGAAAATAAAAATACAAACATTGTATTTAAATTACAGGGGCTTATGACCATCTAATACTTCATCTGTGTGATATCAACTCACGTGATGTGATTTTGTCGCTTTGTACATTTAGACTTACCGATTTCACGCCAACAACTAATTCCTCAATTAGGGTATGCTGCCACCAGGTGGCAATAAGGACCTCACTCGTGATCACTATCTTTGAATAATAATTGTTCATTAACACATGTATTCATTCATGGTTATTCGGAAAAGTTAATATACCTTTCACTTACTATCATTTAAAATAAATAAAACAAAAAAAAACAAAAAATAAAATAAAAAACCAAAAAAAATAAATAAAATTCAAAATATAAGCCTTAATAGCATAACTGAAGTGGTATAGTTAATTTTCGTTTCAATAATTATAAAGACTATAGGTGAGTGTGCATGAATTGCTGCATATGTATGTGAAATTCTCCATGTCTACACGTATGAATGCTTTTAGAGAAATTAAAATTGAAGGTAAAAGTTCATACCTTCCTCGCTATCCCTTATTAATGAATCGTCATAGCATAACCATTCATTGTTCATTTCTGTGTTCTATAGCCAAGTTTTGCTGTTAGCACCTCTATGAGATTGAGTACTATGATGGAATCTCAGATGAACTTAATATTAAAATTCACTCACATGGATTCTCGAACTTTCTAGCAATGAGTATTTCCTATTAAGGAGTTATTAATATAGCTGCTTTCCTACAGCCTGCTGATGAAATTACTTCTATTAGCTTTACCTACTGGTAAGTTATCGTCCACTTCTTCCACATAGAAAAAGTATAGAGGACAGTGACATAGATCTGTGTTATTTCTGGGCATAGTGAGTCTTCATGACCAATTCCTCTTAATTACAAAAAAGAAACTCTCTTCAGTATCATGATGATGTAGCCATTAGATATGCATGACTTGAAAGCTATGCACACTGAATCTCTTCTATTGATAAGCTTGACTTTAATATCATTTTGAGCTTTTGACAGATCATCTTTGACATAATGACTTTACTAAGAAGCAACTTAGAAACTATTTTAAGAGCATCTTATTGCTCATAAAGAGGAATTGACAATGCCTTTGTATCTCCCTATGTGCTGATATCTTCTGAGGAAAGGAATCTTAATGATACCCCCTCTCCCTACTTGAAAGTATCCATACCAAGAGACATTGTAAGGGGCAACAGCAAATTGCAACAGTGAATTTGGATGGGGCAGAAAGCCCTGTCTCTTTGCTGAGCATGGGCTTTTTGCACTACCTCTGAGGTGATTGACTAGAATTTTGACCAACCAAACCACTTCATGCTAATTGCTGCCTATGAAAACTAATCATATGCTCTCCTTTACAAATTTGGCACAAAGACATTGGAGGCCCACTTATCCCAAGTTATCCACATGGAGCAAAGCTGAGCAACTCTCCAGGTAATTTTGAAAACCCATACGACCCAAAGTAAGGAGAATTGGGCTCAGAGAGATGCCGCTACTGATGATACTATTTTTATTTCTATTTTGAGTTCCCTTGTTCCTTCAAACAGCTTTCTATTTAAATAATCTGTGAACCTCAGTTTCCTGAGGAATCTGAGTTTCACCTAACCTGGCCCACCTAACCCGGCCCAGTCATATCACTTTTAAGACAGCCTTTCTCATAGCATTTACATACAAGCTGTAAGCTGAGACAAACAGCATTATCAGATAATGGACACTTGTGCTTTTGATGTTCATGACTTTGACTCTTTGGAAACAATCCCAAAGACCCATGAAAAGTTTTAAAATCCACATCAAATCTGGCCTCTCAAAATTCTGTTGTGGGCCACTCCACAGAACTCTGTCCCTTCATTTTCTATATTCATTCCCCAGTTCAAGGACCAGATTTGAGATGCTGAAAATGCTTACAGTTTTCTGAAACTGTTACTCTGCTATTTAATCCTTGTACCAGTATTTATTCCTTCTTATATTTCTGCCATGTTGGTCAATTAGGGGTGCTCTCTTCCAAGGCCAGGACCATAGGACGGCACTCATATGAGTTAATTCCTGATTCAAAGTTAGAAGCCCTGGTCCATCTAACTCACTTTTACATTCATTTGTTATTATGCTAATTCTCTCACTAGTATGAATTTGTGCAATAAATATTTATCGAGCGCCTATTCTGTTACAGGCACTGTGCTTGATGTTCAATATCCAAGAGTAGATGAAACAGACACAAGTCCTTATCCTCATGGAGTTCACGTTCTTGTAGACGGAGCAAGTGAAATGTACATGAAGCTAGGTAGTGAGGAGGAAGAAAATAAGCAGTTCCTGAGGCCGTCTTAACCAGGTCAGGCTGTCTCTATGGAACCTCAGCCTGGCTACAGTTCCTGCCTTGGGCCAGCTCCTGGTGTGCCTGGTGTGAACCCTAAATAGTGGAACACTGTCTGCTTTAAAGGCTCCTTTCACCCCAGACAGAATAATTGGGCTTCTTCCTACTTCCTGCTCTGAATTTTACTTGACAGGGATAGAGTTTTATCTTAAACACCCAAACCCTTGATTTGAAAAATTTTTCCTGATCAGTTCTTCCCAAACCTCACTAGTATGGATTTTACTTCATCATTCCCCGCTCTAATCCTAGCAAAAAGAACACTGGTCCAAAGTCAAACCATCACTTGGTGCCATGGTAGTTCCATTTCTCTGTTGTTTTTTTCAATATTGTTAAACAATATGCTTATCTATATACACTATATACTAACTAGATGTTAATAATGTATTCATATGTTAAGCTATCTGCTATATATGATACATTTTATTGGGAGAGCTTGTTGGAAATTCAGAATCTTAGGCCCTGTCCCCAAGTGGCTGAATCAGAATATGGTTTAACAAGGTCCCAGGTAATTCACATTCATGTTAAACTTGGTGAAGGGCTGAAAGTCTAACGGAATGGTAAATGAAAGGCAATGAGAAGATCCATCTTTAGCACTGTGGGGAGATACAGGGTCCAAGCCCTCTTCTCACTTAGATGATCCATAACAGGAAAACTTAATGGTCTACCTGGTTTAACTTCGGGATTCTGAGTGGCAGGACTAGGGTGAGACAAGTGAGAGACTTGGACAGTGCAACATTTCTGGAGGCACAGAGTCTCAGGTGCCCACCCTGCACCTGCAGGAATTTGAGGGTTTATGCCTCCTTCCATTCTGTACGCATGGGACCTTGCTTGCCTCACCTTAGGCCTGGCCCCAGGGAGTGCCCAGGCTGATCACTGAATGGGAGCAGCCATGGATGGAAGGTTATCCACCTGAATGTGAGCATCTCTTCTCCCTCCTTTCTGTTCCTTAGGAAAAGCCCCTGTAGATGTGCTTTCTTGTGCTCCCCCTCTACTCTTTTACATCTGTCTTCTGTGGTTTGATGGTAAAATTTGGGAATAAAATGGAATGGAATGAAAAGGGGTGTAGAGCCCCTCCAGTCTATTATTTTGGTCCTGTAACTCCACTCACTTCACTAAGAATTCAGAACATTACACCATCTCAGGGTGACCTAGGTCCTTTTTAGTCTTGTTCTAGGGCCTTGTGCATATATCTTCCTTGATAGCCACATAGAGAAGTGCTTGGAAAATGGGGTAGGATTCAGGCATCCCTGCTTTCCCAACTCCCTACCAAAGAGCTCCATATTAAGAGATACTGGTAATGTATCTGTTATTTATAGGGTGTTGATTTATTTTCTGTTGAGATGATGATCCCAGAAGCATGGCTCCCATAGTAGAGAACCCTGAAGGGAGGAAGTTTGAGTGACTGGTTCACCACAATACCACAGACACCTCCAACAGATGTGTGGGACCTGAGGCTCCTGTACTTTCAATTGTTCACTTTTCTCATCTGTAAAATGAGAACCATAAAAATAATTCTAACTGTACAGGATTATTGAAAAGATTAAATCAACAAATGCATGTGATAAGTACTTCATAAACCACTATGCAAATATTCTTGTTTGTAACCTTGTAATTAAGTTTAAAAGGAATGCAGGAAACAGTATTTTTTGAATAAAAGGGGCTAAGATTCCTTAAGTATCATCTCAAGGTCCGTAGGCTCTAGGTACTGGGGCTGAGGCTTGGACCACAGTGCCCCACTCCATTCCCTGCCTCACTATCACACTGCCTCTTGGACACATAACATAGACATCTCACTGTTTATGTTCTTTGAAATTTGAATGACATACCCTCCACCCTCCATTTACTTTCCTTCTTTATATCAAGACATCTTTTTAGATTCATCCCCTTGGAACCTAATGTCTTAACTGAAATTATTATTGATCAGCTTCTTGCAGAGCTGGAGGTAAGGCAACAGCTGAAGCAAAACAGGCTCTCCTTATTTGCATTTCAGGTGGGTCAGCAAAATGTGGCACTGCAGTTGTGCCTGCATGGTGATAAAACATCTTGGAATTCACAGTCCCTCTGTAGCAGACTTGGGCTCACATTCAGGCCAGACTATGAGGTTCCGCATGGACTAACAATCCCCTGAACACCCAAGTGATGCCTTCCTGAGCAAAGCAAAAGCCAACTTGGTACTGTCCCTCACCTAAAAAAAAACGCACACACACACACCCAAAATATTGCCTGTCCCAGACTCTGTACTGCTTAGCTTCTCCAGTTGCGTGGGGCCACTTGATCCTGCACTGGGCACTCCCTTCTGCCTGTTTCTAAAGTTAACCTTCATTAGCGGTTGAAGAATGTCCATAGACTCCAACATCCTGAGATCAGCAAGTGCCCCATTTGTGTACTTCACTTCTGAAGTCCAGATTGATCCCTCAGCCCTGTCCCATTCTCCTGTCTAGAATCTAATTTGGGGACTTTGAAATTGAGATATTGACTTGGTTTTCCTAGATGACCTTCTTAGGTGACGATTAACCAGGCAGATCTCCTGCTTTGTATTTCCAAACCCTTTCACCATACTTTCTGTGATTCTCATCCCATGGTCAGTGAACTACTGTAATCATTCATTCATTCCCTATTCCATTCACTCTTTAATTCGACAATGTTTATTGAGCATCATTTATGAGACAGTCTCTGCTATGCATTGTGGACACAATGGTGAATGCAAGTCTTGTGGAGTCAGAGCTTCTTGGCAAAGACAGACATTCATTTATCAACATGAGCTATTTGTTAAGCACCAGCTATGTGGCAGGGATTGTTCTTAGCATGAGGGATACAGTAGAGAATGAGCAGGTATAATCTTTGCTCTCATATACCTTACTTTGTACTGGGGTAAGGCGGGGAGGAGAGCAACAGACACAAAATAGTAACATGTCAGGTGGAAGGAAGTGATAAGGGGAAAATTAAAGTAGGAGACTGGGGAAACAAGCAATGAATTGTTCTATTTTACATAGGATGATCAGATATGCTTTCTGAGAAAATGACACTGTGTGACTGAAGCTACGAAGCAAGTTGTACAAATATTCGGAGGAAGCATGTTCTGAGAAGGGACAGCAAGAATGGAGACCCAAAGGCAGGGATGTGTTTGAAGTGTTTGAGGATCAGGAAGGAGGGCAGTGGTCAGGAAGAGAAAGGGCAATGGTGGAGGTGAGGTCAGGCAGAATGTAGAAACAGGGAGTGGTGAGCAGTTCTGTATAGAGCCCTGTCATGCCCTCATGAGAACTTGGGTTTTACGAGCGAGATGAGAACGCATCAGAAGTTTTCGAGAGGAGGAGTCATCTGGTCTAACCCTTGTGGTGACTCCTAAGTGAGAAGAAGGTTATTTGGACCAGAGTGCTGGTAGTGGTGTTGGCGAAGGTATTTGAAGGTAGAGGTATCAAAATTCACTAAATGATCAGACCTGGAGTATGAGAAGAAGAGAAAAGTCAAAGATGACTCCATGACTTTTAGTCTGAACCACAGGATGGATGTGGATGTCATGAATCAAATAATCTCACAATGAAGGGTAACATTATAAGCTGAGGTTAGTGCTGTAGTTGAAAGACTCTGAACCCCATAATTTATCAATCTCACTTTCATCATTTCCCCTTTTCATCCTCTGCTATTCTACTAACCACATTCCCTCTTATCACAGGGACTTTGCACAAGATGCTTCTTGTTAAGGACTTTGGATATTATCTAAGACTATTGAAAGCAGGTGTTACACAATGTAGTGAGATGATCAAATTAGAGCTTTGGAAATCTCCCTTTGACTGCAGGTTGAGAATGGATTGCGGAGGGAGACTAGTTAGGAAATGATCACAGAGATAGGTGAGGAGATGATGGCTTGGGCCAGAGTGGTAGAACATTAGATAAAGCCTGAAGTGGGACCATACTGCAGGCACCAAGGTCTAGGGCCTTCTTAAGTAACCCAGTTTCTATGTTGGCACAGCTATATAATTGGTAGGTCAGAAAGGACTAAATTAGAGTGTGGTAGGAGAAAGGTAAGGGGCAACCAGCTGGTATAGATTAAGTACAAGAGGAGGTTAAATGTGGTCTTTTGGGTGGAGCCCTCAGGAAGCCATGAACTATTTCCAGGAAGAGATGACACATTTCTTTGATGCCCTAGTGGTTTTTAAATTTTTCTGCATGAAGTTCACCACTTTCTACACATGCATGCCTCTCTACACCCCTCCTCTTTCCAGGATGGCTTGAAACTCTTCATTCCTCTCTAAGTGCTGTTGTCTTTAAGCTCTGGTGACCTCCTTACAGGTTGAAAAGGAGGCAGTATTGCATTGCATAATGGTTAAGAACACTGGCTTCTGAGTTGAACTAACTTGGATTTGAAACTCATTTGTACTACTTACTTATTATGTGGCTTTGGGTAAATTACCTAATTTCCTGGAACCTCAGTTTTCACACCTGTGAAACGGCAAAAATTATAACACCCATTTCACAGCATGGTTATAAGGATTTAAAAAGCTAATGCCTAGGAAGCACATGATGTGAAGCCTATCCAATAATAATAATAGCTGATATTATGAAGTTCTTCATTTGTGATAAGCAGTGTTCTGAGTGTTCCAAGTATATTAACTTATTTTGTCTTTCAAACTATCCTTTTATCTCCAATTCACAAAGGAGGAAATTGAGGCACAGAGAGGGTTAATAGCTCACACAAGGGCAAAAAACTATGTAGCGGTAGATCCAGGATTTGAACTCAGGCAGCCCCTCTCAATCAGTAGATGATACAGCATCTCACAAGTGGTAAATACCAAGCAAAAGCAGCTACTTGTATCCTCACTCAATGTTCTCCAGAATGAGCATTCTAGCATCTCAGTGTGTGTGGGGGGTAGTTATCTGAATTCCTAGTTGCATGGCCACCTTTCTTTGCTGAGAATATTTCTAGAAGAAGTGAATCCATTTTTAAAAAAAAAAACACTTAGTTTTCAAAACAATAGAATAGGTGCTCAAATATTAAATGAAAAATGAATGATCAAGTTGTCTATAGTGGCCCTTAGGAAATGTTAAACAAATGGGTACTAGAATTAGGAATGGTTAATAGGTGAGGAAAGCCCCCAGTGAGATCTGGTTTAAAGAGGGTAAGGGACAATGTGGTTCTGGATGTGTTGAATACGGCAGCAGAGCTGAGTGCCTTTGTGACCATGCCTTATTTCATCACGTTTGTATCAGAGCAGTGCCTTTGCCAAGTTTTCCAGTATTTTGCAGGTGACATTCAGTGGCTAGAACACAGTTTATACCAATCCTAATATTCCTACATGCAGTGTCAGAGGTTATGAGTCCCTGACATGCATGAGAAGTGGTTTGTGTACTGGGTCAGCACACAGGAGCTCCAGCCTAATCACCTTAGTGTTTGAATCCTGATTCCACTACTTTCCAGCTGTGTAATCTTGGGAAAGTAGGTTAACCTTCTGGTGCCTCCATATCTATAAATGGAAATCAAAATAGGACTTATCCTATTTGACTAATGTGAGGATTAAAAGAAATAACGCTGGTGTAAGGTGGTATCTCAATGTAGTTTTGGTTTGAATTTTCCTGATGGCTAGTGATGATGAACATTTTTTCATGTGTCTGTTAGCCGTTTGTTTGTCTTCTTTGGAGAAGTGTCTGTTCATGTCTTCTGCCCATTTTTTGACAGAATCACCACATTGAGACACCACCTTACACCAGTTAGAATGGCCAAAATCAACAGGACAGAAAACAACAGGTGTTGGAGAGGATGTGGAGAAAGGCGAACCCTCTTACATTGGTGGTGGGAATGCAAGCTGGTGCAGTCACTTTGGAAAATAGTGTGGAGACTCCTCAAAAAATTAAAAATAGAGCTACCCTATGATCCTGCAATTGCGCTACTGTGTATTTACCCCAAAGGTACAGATGTAGTGAAAGAAGGGCCATATGTACCCCAATGTTCATAGCAGTAATGTCCACAATCGCCAAACTGTGGGAAGAGCTGAGATGCCCTTCAACAGACGAATGGATAAGAAGATGTAGTCCATATTACAATGGAATATTACACAGCCATCAGAAAGGATGAATACCCAACTTTTGTATCAACATGGACGGGACTGGAGATTATACTGAGTGAAATAAGTCAAGCAGAGAAAGTCAATTATCATGTGGTTTCACTTACGTGTGGAGCATAAGGAAAAACATGGAGGACATTGTGTGAAGGAAAGGAAGGGTGAATTGGGGGAAATCGGAGGGGGAGACGAACCATGAGAGACTGTGGACTCTGAGAAACAAACTGAGAGTTTTGGAGGGGAGGGAAGTGGGGGGTTGGGTGAGCCTGGTGGTGGGTATTGAGGAGGGCACATATTGCATGGAGCACTGAGTGTGGTGCATAAACAATGAATCTTGGAACACTGAAAAAAATAAAATAAAATTAAGATGTTAAAAAAATTTAAAAAAACATTTTGATGTAAATTGGGTAAAAAAATAAATAAATAAAAGAAATAACACATATAAGGGATTTAGCAGAGGTGCCAGTATTGTTGGTTGTTGTTACTACAGAGTGCCAGTTGTGTGCCATAATCATAAGGTAGGTGACCACTTGCGGAATAATTCAAGGAAGGCACAAAGCTTTTAGGTCCCTGTATTTCTAATCATCTGGGCAAGAATTATGATGGCAATTTCCTGAGTCTGCTAATTATTTTCATGCCAATTAAACAAATTGCTTATCTATATGTCAGAGCTATTTAATGAAAAAGTCCATCCCATTGTATTGTATTCTGTACCCCATTTCAAAATTTTGACATAACAGTATGCCTTATATCCCAGTCTATTCTAGCCTATTTCATTTCATTCCATTCTATAGTATATTTCACACCTAGTCATTCCGCACCATTTTATATTTCATTTATTCGTTCCCCATATTCCTTTTGATTCCATTCCATTCCATAATCCATCTTACCTTATCTCATTTTATCTATCTATCTATCTATCTATCTATCTATCTACCTATCTATCTATCATCTATCTATCATCTATCTATCATCTACCTGTTTGACAGCTGTATGCCTTTACTTGACAATCAGTGGTTAGTTCTCATCCACATTAATGCTTGGTCGATTTTTGAAAGTGGTGACAGGTACATAGGTAACCAAAGTATAGAGCTTCTTTGGTAGATCTTCATCCTCATTATGTTTTCTGGACAACAGCATACTGACACGATAAGGAACATTTCTCATTCCTTTGGCCCAGACAGCTTTGTTAAACCTGGTGTCAGTGAACACATCTAGAGTTCCCATATCCTTCATGGTAAATCTCCAGGTCTGTTTGAGTGCCTGAGTGGCACACTTCTTTTTTTTTTTTTTTTTTAAGATTTTATTTATTTATTTGACAGAGAGGAGCGAGATCACAAATAGGCAGAGCGGCAGGCAGAGAGAGAGGGGGAAGCAGGCTCCCTGCTGAGTAGAGAGCCCTATGCAGGCAGAGAGAGAGAGAGGGGGAAGCAGACTCCCTGCTGAGCAGAGAGAGCCCTATGCGGGGCTCGATCCCAGGACACTGAGATCATGACCTGAGCCAAAGGCAGAGGCTTAACCGACTGAGCCACCCAGGCGCCCCTGAGTGGCACACTTCTTGAAACCCACTCCACGGATGTACTTGTGAATGTTGATGACATATTCTCTAGTTGCCACCTCGTTTATGGCAGAATGGGCCTTCTTCTTGCCACCCTTCTTTGCAGGAGCCATTCTGCTGGGCCCTGGTTGGAAAAGCACCTCATCTCATTTTAACTTATTCTTTACTACATTTACTGTCAAATTCCATGATTTTCTACTGCAAATCATCCCTCATCCCATTCTATCCCATTTCCTTCCTACTCCATTCCATTCCATTTTATCCAATTCCACATGTCTCCCAGGCCATGTCAGTCTGCGGTCAGGAAAATGATAACAATTTCCATGTTTCTTTTGCTCTATTTCCACCTGTTTTCCGTGGGTACATTCCCCTCTCAAATTCTTCCTGAATAATTCTGAGGGTTTCTCAACAATCTATGGTCTAAATTAGTAATCTGATGTTTTTGATAATTTGCAACATTTCCCCTCGCCTATTCCAATTTGCTGTCATGGTACCTCTGGCTTGAGCCAGTTATACTAGTGGTAACTAGTTAGGGACAGTGCAGGGAATTAAGTCTCAGACTTCCTCCTCCACTGATGAGATGTCTCCCATTGAACAATGCTCTCTCATCTATATGTCATTGAACAATGACATATAGATAAAATCGAAATGTTTATAGCTTCTTCCTCCTATTCGCCCCTGTCAATGGGTGTCTGTCATTACATTTAGTATCTAGGCCTTTAAGGAATAAAAAATACTAGTGCTCTCAGAGATCTGTTCAGGCAACTTTCACAGTGACCATGGAGTTAATATTATTTGGTTATATCAAGACTGAGCACAGAGTGGGCCCTGTAACCAACTAGGACATTTAGCACCCAAAAGATGGGGTGTGGGGGCGCATATTTGTCTTACTCAACAGTGACACCTGTTGACACAGATGGAAACATATGTAATCTAAGCAGAGTTGGGGCAGGGTTTTTGTGATTAAACAAAAACAAGCAATAACTCAAATGGACAAAAAAGCAAATAACATATAGGGTGGCCACCTGCTCCCATTTGAGTTGGTTCCCCCACTACCAGAACTGAGTTAACATTAGCCAGGATAAAACCACATGTTAACAGAATTGATGAGTGAAAGCCTCTATAGAATATCTAACCTACATTTAAAGACAAACAATGAACACTGGGGTGCATATGGCCCTTCTTTTCACTACATCTGTATCTTTGGGGTAAATACCCAGTAGTGCAATTGCTGAGTCATAGGGTAGCTCTATTTTTAATTTTTTGAGGAACCTCCACACTGTCTTCCAAAGTGGCTGCACCAACTTGCATTCCCACCAACAGTGGAAGAGGGTTCCCCTTTCTCCACAGCCTCTCCAACATTTGTTGTTTCTCGCCTTGTCAATTTTTGCCATTCTAACTGGCGTAAGGTGGTATCTCAATATGGTTTTGATTTGAATTTCCCTGATGGCTAATGATGATGAACATTTTTTCATGTGTCTACTAGCCATTGGTATGTCTTCTTTGGAGAAGTGTCTGTCTGTCTGTTCATGTCTTCTGCCCATTTTTTGACTTGATTATTTGTTTTTTGGGTGTTGAGCTTGAGAAGTTCTTTATAGATCTTGGATATCAGCCCTTTGTCTGTAGTGTCATTTGCAAATGTCTTCTCCCATTCCATGGGTTGCCTCTTTGTCCACAATAGCCAAACTGTGGAAAGAGCCAAGATGCCCTTCAACAGATGAATAGATAAAGAAGATGTGGTCGATATATACAATGGAATATTACTCAGCCATCAGAAAGGATGAATACCCAGCTTTTGATTCAACGTGGATGGGACTGGAGGAGATTATGCTAAGTGAAATAAGTCAAGCAGAGAGAGTCAATTA
>CM052900.1:8722857-8847868 GCA_028534135.1 Potos flavus
TTTTTTTTTTTTTTTTAGCTTGGAGGGACAAATGTATCAGGAGGAACTTTCCACAGAAACTCGGTAAGGAGAAGCAATTACAGAAATTTTAGGAAGCTGTTGTGAACAATTAAGGAATACTCTGTGTCAAATTTTTTAAGTCTGAGAAAAAAAATTTGAATTAAAGAGTAGTAGCTAATTCTTGGATGCATAAATAGTGCCATTAAGTTTTCTAGTAGGATATCCTTGATTCTGATTGGCACCACTCAACTTTAATGATGAATATAGATGGCATATATTAGTTATAATTTTTCTTTTGAGCGCTGTATATTTTATCATTTAATTTTTCCCTAAAGCTCTGCTTTTTATGTTACTTCAGTGATGTATGTTTACAATCAGAGACCAAAAGAAGAAAAAGTAAAATGTCTGTACTCTTACTCACCTAGAAACTGTTATTAACATTTCATGTGTATATTTTCATATCTTTTCCTAACATATATTTATATTTTTCCATAATGGGACTGGATTGTGCATGTTTCATTAAAATGTGCTTTTTTTCATTCTGAACACCATGAGAATTTTTGTGTGACAGGAGATCATGGCTGCCAGCCATGAGGAAGTAACCTTCTTCAGATTTACTTTCCTATCACAAACCACTCAAAAATGGTATTAAATATTTGTTTGTTTGTTTGTTTGTTTTAGAGAGAGAGCAAGAGAGAGAAAGAACAGGTACAGGGTGAGGATCAGAGGGAGAGGGAGATATAGTTTTAAGCAGACTCCACGCTGGGCAGGTAGCCCGACATGGAGCTAGATCTCACGACCTTGAGATTAGGACCTGAGCCAAAACCAAGAGTCAGATGCTTAACTGACTGTGCCATCTAGGTGCCCCACAAAATGGTAGGAAATATTTAAAACAACAATTTTCAAATGCTGGAAAACAGGCAGTGCAGGACTGTGATCCCCAAAATAGGGGACAAAAATGAGGTTAGCCTTACAATCATCCTGCATTTTCCCCTAAAGACGATGTATGAACTGTGGCCAATGGGCAGGCTCTGAAAGAGCATGGCGGTCTCCTGAGTTGAGGAGGAAGAGATCATTTGGGGGAGAAGTAGAGGTAGCTGGGATTTGCTGGGGGAAAGTACTGGAAAATATGAAGTGCTCTAGAAATCTTCACAGAGTCTTAAACACTATAAGTAGGAATTTCTATATGCATGGGATGAAACTCCATGAGACTGAGCAAACAGAAATTTCATGGAAAGAAGAATTATCAGGCAACCCTAAGTTGAAAAACTGCCAGCACACTTGTAGAGCTGGGGAATTGGTTGAGTTCATGCCTGCCAGAGTTTAGAGACCTTGTTGAAAGCACAGGGATTTTGCTACAGATGTCAGGAAGATCACATTTAAAGGGGTGCTAAACTATCCCAGGATCAGCCCTAGTAAAGCTGAAAAACAAGCATAGGAAAAGCCAAATGGAACCACAAATTCCCTCATGTAATTCTGGGCAAGTAAATTAACTTTCTGGCCTCAGTTTCTTTACCTGCAAATTGGGGTAATAACTAAAGTTCTATAATAACAATGACATTCATTGAGTGCTTACTCACTACTAGACACAGTTCTAACACCTGGCTTCTAACAAGTACCCCCAAAATTCTGGTATTATTATCAATGATTCTATGGCATTCTGTTATCAAAAAAGAGCAATGGCCAGTAAGTAGCAGAGCTAACACAAGGCATTTCTCTACAGCCACCAAACAGTCACACTCAATGGGTGAGAAATAGCCATACCTAAGAAAGACCCTATTACTTTGGCAATCAGGCAATTTAGGACTTACTCACAGTCCTCAATGACCTGTAAAGTGAACTAAATGACCTTTTGAACTTCCATTGCTATTCACTTACTTACAGACTTTACCCAACTGAACTGTGGAGCTTTAAGGGCAATGACTATGTTTTATTCATTTTTATATTCCCTCTTATTACACAGTGTCTGTTGCAAAGTGACTCACAATAAATGTTAGTTTAGTTAAAGTAAATTCAGAAGGTGTTCATTCATTTACAGAACAAATTAGCTGGTAATGAAATACTATGTCCTGTTCCATTCTGCAGAGGAACAAGTAAGCTGCCATATGAGTGCAATGAAATTTCCTGTTCAATATGTAGTAAACAAATTCTTCTGGTATCAAAGGAGATTAGTGCTAACCTTTCCTCTACTGCATTGAATATTTAAGCCCTCAAGACACTCTGCTGGGGCAAATGGGTGACATGAGCACTGGAATGTTGTAATACACTCAGAATGAAAAGCCACTGCACCCAGAAATTAAAATAAGATTAGGAGCCAAGTAGCAAGAAAGTTTATCAGAATATGTTCTAGAGAAAAAGCTGAAGGATGCTCCATGGTCCCTTCCTGTTGGGGAAGGAAACTCTGAATTTAGATTTATCCCCTGATACCTTAATTGTCCTTCTCCCATATCTTCCTTTTAAAGCAAAAGAACATCTGCCAATGAGATCAATTTAATTTCCAGACTTTGTCAGGCTCTCTGAGCATAACGTAGCTCATTCTAGGCACTTGGTGAACACAGCTCTGGCTTTGGACTCAGGTTATCTTGGGTGTGATCCTGGTTTTGTCTCAGACAAATGAGATGATGCACAAATGTGCTTTCTGTCCCCAGTTTCCTTATCTGAGGTCGGTGCCCACTTCAAGAGTTGTGAGGATTAAACCATGAAGTTCTGAGTGTTCAGTGAAAGATGGTGCCCTTGCCTCATGTTACTTGAAAGCAGCAGAAACAAAATTCGATTCTGAAAGACATGTGAAGGGCACGTATCATTTTCTTGTTCTCCTTCATGTTTGTTCTGAATCACCACGCAAAGTTCTTTTCTTTTTTCGGTGATTGGAGAAGACCTTCTGTCCACCGTGTTATACCAAAAGAGGTGCTCCTTTCCTTCTGGCTCTTTGTGCCTGCTCTGGCATGGCCTTGCCCTAGTGACTCAACACAAGACCACCTTTACACCTTCTTTAGGTCAAGTCAGCCCATGGTCAGTGTCCCCAGCTGCTCTGCTCTGCCTTTTCCTTCAGATCACTGATGCCCACTTTGCAAGGGTGCATCATGAATTGGAGTGAATCTGAAGCTCCAATAAGCCAAAGTGAAAGTTATCAGATTCTGTTGGGGTAGTTTAGTTTTTGACCTCCAGAGTATTCCAGAGGGTTGAAATATGCGTTTTCATCATTCCATGATAAAAGCTATTCCTTTGCCTGGATTGTTCTCTCTGCCTTCCCCTTTTCCTAAAACAACTTGGAAAAATCTTACTTTTTTTTAAAGTTTCAATTTTACATATTGTTGCTTCCATGAAAACTTCTTCTTCCTATGTCATATTACCTTTTAATGGGCCATATTACTATACCTGGAGTTTTTTTTCCTCATTAAGTTTGTGGTACAATGAATGCACCTCTTTCTACATCAAGAATGTATAAAATTGGGGGCCCCATTTGCCTCTCACCTATATAAAAGTTGGAGAATCAATAGTTCAGACCTGTCCAAATTTCCCTTGTTTTCCTTGCTATGAATTTTGGGGTCTCCAGGTGACTTTAAGTGTTTTTTAGATGGAAGGTGGTCTTACCGGCTTGGTATCTATGTACTCTCTATGTACTCTCTATGGCATAGGGATGCTGGTGGATAAAAAGAAGCTGGCTTTGCCAGCTTTGTTTGCCTACAACAAAACCCAGTTGTAGGGAAGTCCACAGCTACAGATCATAACATCTGCTACAGATGTTATGATGACGTGGGGTCCTTCAGAGGAACTTTGACTGAATTGGACAAGGTCTTTCCTGTTGTTCTAGTGACATAAGGCAGTGGAGATTGGGGCGGTGGCAGAACAATACCCAGGGAGACTATGGTACTGCTTAATTGTTTCAAGTCAGAAGAGAAACACATATATTCAAGTTTCATCTGCAGAAGACACGAAAGTCTTGGGACTTTGTAACAAATGATTAGAGAAATGTTTGGGAGAAGCATATATTACAGGGGAGTATGAAGGACCAAGTATCATGTGCTCCCCACACTATTCTCTCTCCTTGGGAATGTGGGAAGACACTTTCCAATCTCTGTTGCAAATAGGCTGGGGTCATATGATTGAATTTTGGACAATGAATGTACATGGAAGTGATGTAAGCCACTCCAGTGATGTCCTCTAAAACCTGACCTTCCTGCTCTCTTTTCCTTTCCAAGGCAATGTAGAAGGATATAAGTTCTAGGTGCAGAGTTTCAGGACGGTGGAGGGGAGGAATCCAACTCCCATTGGGTTGTGATGTGTGTGGGAAACTTGTATTAAGTCCCTGAGATATTAGTGTTTATTGCTACCCCAGCATAGCTTAGCTGACTTAAGATGAGATAAGAAGCTTCCCTTGTTTTTAAACCTATGCCATATGTAGGTCCGGGGGGGGAAAAAAAAGGTAGATATAGAATGCTCCAAGGAGCTACAGTTTAAGAGGGAAACATCTCCTAGGTTAGAGCCGAAAGTAATACAGTTCTAACAATTAGGTCCGTCAGTCTAGGACCATAGACTAGTCTCAGGGCACCTGAGTGAGGTTTGTTTCTAGCAACTTCCACACTACCAACTCAGAAACAATCCATTTCCTTGTCTCCTTCGTGATGCTCTCTCCTGTCTTGTCTCTCTTTTTTTTCAAACCTTCGCCTCCTGTATCTGCCTTCAAGGAGAAATCATCACTGGTGAGGTGAATGTGACTTGATTTTGTTCTTCTAAGGGATTCTGGTCAATTTATTGTTCCCACCTACAATCTGGAGTAGACTCATTTTGCTAAAATCATAATTTTGATCTGTAGGCGACTGTCTATGTATTATAGTAATAAGATTACCTTAGTTACTGCTATACCTGCCCTTGTAAACTGTGGTCTCCTAAAAAAGGCACTACATTTTTGCATCTTTGTCATCCCTGTATGTCTAGCACTCAGCAACCATGCTTGACACAATGTGACTTGTGATCCAGGAAGGAATGAGGAAAGTACTTACCCTCCATGACACACCCAACAGCATTTTGCTACTTCTTCACCCTGCTGGTGGTTGTGATTTGCCTAGAGTTGAAGGCTACAGTTTTGCCACATATTTCTAACAATTTTTCTCTTCAGAGTGACTTTACCTAGGATGACCTCCTTGAGATGGGCACAAGGATATGTCCCAGGGAGCTGTCCCTTATCCCCATGTCCATGAATTGTAACAAAACAGTTGCCTCATGGCTGGAACAGTTCTCCAATCCTGTTGGCAGCATCCAATGGCTTTGCTGGGCCAGCAGCTGAAGTCATACTTGGAGCATGCTTTGCTCATGGAGATTCATCTCAAATGCCAAGTGCAAGGGTGACTGGCCATTGCACCCAAAATAAACCTGGGCAGTAGCCCTCAAAATGTGTTCTCAACTGATGAAAAGAGCTTAGGAAACATAATTCTGAGGAACTCAGATAGTGAGAGGACATAGAATCATAAGGGTTCAAAGATGAAAGGGGCCACTGAGAGCTTTTTACAATCTTTCTACTTTATAGGTGAGAAAATTGAGGGCCAGAGAGCAAAGTGACTCACGCAAGATCAAAACAATTGACAGCAAAAAAGCCAGGATAAGAATTAAGTTGCTGGAGATTCTGAAGATCCTCATCAGCCTAACCTGCTAAAACATCTTTTTTCTAATCATGTGTAGGAACCTGAAGTTGGGCATAAAGGCAATAACACCTACCGTATGCTGTGTTTGACACTTTAAGTGAGTTGTCTAATTTTACCTCAAAAGCCCTATTCTCTATTTTGCAGAGGAGGTAACTGAAGCTTGGGGCAGGGTGCCACCCAGCCACTCAATGTCTCAACAGACTCTGAAATACCTATCTGCCTATTTCTGGGGCCCAGGATCTTAACCACATTCCATGGCAGTCTGGTGGCACAGAGAAATGAATGAGCATGTTGTAAACCCAAAATTCAAGACCTTCCTAAATGCCAGAGCATGCCTTCAGCCAAATTATGAGACATGAAACTTGCCCTTACGCAGATGGCCACATTCAGTCACCCAACCCACTTTAAGTCTTCTGGAGTGGCTCCTTTTGCTTTAAATGTTCTGTTTCTGGGCAACTGGGTGGCTTAGTCAGTTGAGCATCTGCCTTCAGCTTGGGTCATGATCACAGGGTCCTGGGATAGAGCCCCCACATTGGGCTCCCAGATCAGTGGGGAGTGTGTTTCTCCCTCTCTCTCTCTTTTATTTATTATTAAAAAATAAATAAATAAAATATTTAAAATAAAATAAATGTTCTGTTTCTAAGTCGTAGGGATAAAAAAAAAAAAGCTCTGACTGAGGATCAGGATCCTTAAATTCTGGTTTTAGCTCTGTTACCAACTTTCCGTGTGATCTTTATAAAATTACTTCACCTCTCTTTCCTTCAATTTCTTTATGCTTTCAAAATAAGAATGTGGAGTGGAACAAATCATTCTGAAGCCACAGACAGGCTTGGTAGGGGAAGATGGACACTCAGTGATGCTTGTTGTAGGTCTTTTAAGGGGTTGGTATCATAAATGACCAGAAGTTGCCATGCACGGACCAGGTCCTTTTGTGGTCCCTTCAAGTTCTAATGAAATGCTCCCAGAATTGTAATGAAAGAACCAATGGGTGAGTTACCCCTTCCTTCCACTCCAGAAACCTGCAGTCTGTGGGAAAGATCTTTGGTGGTGACTCCCAGGAAATAGTGAATTGGGTATTTTTCCCAATGGAGAAACACCCTCCTAACCACCAATCAGAAGGGAACATGATGTCTCCTCTTCTGTTACAGCCTGGAGTGATCCACAAGTGCTTACAGCAGGGAGGGAGAGGGACACTGACATGCCACAGGACTTGGAAGAAAACCTAAAACCTTTTCAGGTTTAAAAAGTTAACAGCTCATTATAAAGTTTATTTGGGGTCTAGGCAATCTCCAGATACCTATATAATTAGGAATAGGGCAAGCTAGTTCCAGAGAAGTAAAATATCACCTCATTTCACACAAATTTATTGAGAAGCCCCTCTGTGTTATGCATTATTTTAAGCAGAGAAAATAAACAATAACACAAACAAGACAGTTCTGGCTTCATGGAACTTACCAAGTATAGGGGAGATGACTGGATGTCCATCAGAAATGTATGCTTCCCCTCTGGAGACGAGGGTTGTTCCTGGAAAGGGGCTGTCCTGGCAGAGCCTACTTTTCACAGCCTTAGAGTGAATTCTTGCCAATGAAATCAGTGGGAGGGATGGGTATCACTTCTAGGGCAAACTGCCTATGGAACAAAGGGTCTTCTCCACTCTCTCTCTCTCTCTCCTCATTGGCTGGCTGAACAGACTCCCCTGGAGGACTTGGGGACCATGATTCCCTGAATCACATGTGGAAAGCTAATTGCTGACAATTAGCACCTGCATCCACCTGCTAACATGAGCAGAAAATACAATTTCATTATAAGTAAGACTATAAGCCACTGAAGCTTCAGTTTATTTGTTAAATCAGCTAAGGCTTCCTTAACAAATACTAAATCCTAAAGTGTTCATGGAAGATGAATAAACAAGAATTTACAAGTTACTTAATTTTGTGTCATGTAGGAGTCAGTTCCTTGTGCTATGGAAATACAGATCTGCAATCAGGAAAAACTTCCTCCTGGAAACAGAATAGCCCATAAGAATTAGCTATGGGAAAGGGTATGATTAGGGTGGAGTTGGAGGGATTCAAGGGAATGGCAGGTGCAAGGAACATAGTACCTCCTATAAGAAGCAGGGTTCAGTGCTTGCAGCTGAGGTTCAAGCAAGGATTGGGGAGTTGACAGAATGGAGTGGTAAATAGGGCCAGATGATGGCATGATGGAAGGTTTGACTTTGACAGGAAGACGGTGGGGACCAAAGCATGACAATATTGTCAGATTGCTCTAGATCAGAGAAGGCAAAACCAGAAGGAGGAGATCATGACTATCTGATCCATCATCACTTCCCGTTCTCTAGTGCAATGGCAGCTCCAAAACAAGGAGTGAATATATATTCATTGCCTGACAGATGAGCAAATGGGTAGACCATTTAAGAGCCTGTTACATTAGCTCAGATGAAAGATGATGGGACTTAAGCAAAGGTAATGAAAGGTAGCTGATGTGGATACAGTTGAGAGGTTGAGTTAGTGAGTGATTGATTGGGTGTGGGAGTACAGGGGGGACTTCCAGGTTAGTTTCACTTGGTAAATTGCTACTTGTATATATAATAATTGCCATGTACCAGGGATTGATTGATTGATTGATTTTAGAGAGACAGAGTTCTTGTGAGTGGGGGGAGGGGTAAAGGAAGAGAACCTTCAAACAGTCTCCCCGTTGAGCATGGGGCCTCATGGGCGGGGGGGGGGAGAGGAGGCTCGATTTCCTGATCCACGAGATCGTGACCTAAGCTGAAACTAAGAATTGGATGCTTGAGCAACTGAGCCACACAGATGCCCTATCAGGGACTGTTATAAGTGTTTTACACACGATAATTTATTTAACCCTTATAAAAGCTCTGTGAGTTAACTCATAAATATAGGGTAAGAAAAATGAGGCACAGAGGGATTAATCATATACCACAAGTCACACAGCAAGTTACTACTGGAGCCAGGAGTTGAACAGTCTGGTTTTGGATTCTATGCTGCCCTGGGTATGAGATTTTTTAAAAAAAGATTTTATTTATTTATTTGAGAGAGAGCAAGAGTGAGAGAGAGAGAGAAAAAAAGAGAGAGCACACAGAGGGAGAGGGAGAAGCAGACTCCCCACTGAGCAGAGAACCCGACCCAGGGCTCAATCCTAGAACCCCAAGATCATGACCTGAGCTGAAGGCAGATGCTTAACCAACTGAGCCTCTCAGATACCCCTGGGTATGAGATCTTTATCTGCTATTATAAGACTTAGTAGGAGAATCTGATTTGGGAAGAAGAAAATGAGTTGACATTCAGACTGGTGAAATTTAAGTTGCCTGTGAAACACACAAGTGGAAATATCAACCAGGCAGGTGGATATTTGTAGTAAAATTGGTGAAGACTGCACATAGAGTGTAAACTCTGAGAAACTTGGTCACAAAAAGACTGAGTTCATTGCAGTTAGTGTCAAACTGCTAAATACAAGATGGAACCATGTGAGTGTAGACAATCCAAGGTACAAATTTTGTGCAGCATGAAAGATATGAGTGGACATTACAGGATGTGCAAAAAGAAGGAGTAGAGACATTGAAATGGAGTGAAGACAGGGACATATCTTTTAGTGGTATCCACCTAAGTGTGCCATCAATCCTAATGAGACAGGGCCTGAAATTAACAGCAGAGTTATAGTACATCATGCATGTGGGTTGTTGTCCATGTAATTTTTTTTGGCAATACATGTTACAGTAATTATTTAATATTACTGTAACTACTTATGCTTTTCATTTAAAATTAATATTTGCAATATAATGTAGATTAAAGGAATCCTACCACATTTTGCAAGAGGAGAGAGGTGCTCCAACCAAATAAATAGCAATTGTCCTCACAGTTTTAGTACTTCTTAAAGAATAACTGGAACAGGGATGAGCATTTTGTAAGTCACATTAATATTGTGTGTATCTGTTAGTCTAAAACAAGGACAGTAATACCAACTGAAAAATACATTGTTGGGAGAAATTAGTAAATTAGTGAATACATTAATAAAAAGTACAAAAACCCCATAGACTATGCTAAATAAATAACAGTAATACTTATTTTTCCAGTGTGTATTTTCCTCAGGCTGCTCATACATAAAGGCACTGCTCTTTTGTCCTGAGCTAAACCCACACAAGTATTTTGGCCTCTTCTGGCTAGCTTTCAACCCTTAATTTGTCATAATAATTGTATCAATAATAGTTCCTCAATTGAATAATACTTTAAATTTAGGAAGTGTTTTGACGTGTGTTGCTTATTTACTCCTCACACAACTCAGGGAGAGAAATAAACTTCATTTTATAAGTGAAGGACATGATGCTTATAGATGGTTGGTTATTAATACTGCCTTAGCTATAACAGTGGTTAACAAAGCAGATTTATTGAGCATTCATCCTGTTCTGGGCACTTTGAAAGCATTCCATATCTTACTTTTTTTCCCCCTCCAAATTCTATATTGATTTATTAAAAGAAAAAAAAATATAAGATAAATGATCAATTACTGCAAAATGTAAATATTCAAAAGTATAGCATATCTAGGAGATCATCATTCTTCTGAGATTTTCACAGCCTTTTTAGTTAACAGTAGTAAAATCGCACCTTACAAATTTAACCATAAATAGTCTATTAACTCACTTTCCTTACAGTTTTTCATCATGTAAAAGCATTTAAACAATTCCTTTAAAAAATTTGCAGCTTTATAACCGATAAAATATTTGCAGCTTTAGAACAGACTAAAAACTATCCTTAAAAAATACATAAAATAAAATGGTGACACTTCATCAGCCTGGTGGTTATATTTTGGTATTTTTTTATATTTTGGCAATTTAGATCTATAATTAAAAAATCATCTTCAAGTTCAAATGTAATGTTTATTTGTAATAACAACTGTTTACAGGACAAAAGACAAGTGCATGTAAATTTGACAGTGACAAAATGAGACTAGGGTTAACACATTAATCCAGTAAAATGTACCTTTAAATGGAAAAAATCTTGAAGCGTTTTGTCAAAAATTCTTTGATTTCATTCCCAATGAACTTTGTAGGTTATAAAGTTGCAAATTATCTTTCTTTTCTAATCCTCTTAACAAACCCATGCACTAGGTGTAATTATTATTCCCATTTTACCTATGGGGAAGCCAAGGCTCAGAGAGGTGAAGGAGCCACCTGAGGACCCGGGGGAGGTTTTGGAATGACACTTCCACCCGAGCCCTCTCGCCCCTGATCCTGCCCACTGCTCTTTCTCCTACTCTTCACATGCAGCCTCATCTAAGCCAGATCGTGCTGCTTCTGAACTGGGAAGTTTCCCAACATGCACAAATTGTTCTTTATGCGTGCTGTTCAAGACAAACCATTGCCTTGTAGCTGCCCTTTTCCCCAGTGGCTTATCTTGGGACTGACCAGGAGGTGGACACTGTGCTTGTATGCGCAATTCCCAGCTCATTCCTTCTTGGTGAACTTGATTTCTTATTTTGGGGCCCAGGAGGGTGAAGGTTGCCCAAGAACATTCTAGGGTTTATTTGAGGCAAACTCTGGAAGAAGGTAAATTTGTCCTTTCTTCCTTTATTCTCCTTCAGTGACAGCCTCTTTCCTGGTATTACTCAAACTCCCTAGCTTTATTACCATCTAAAATACTTCCACTGAACCTCTTTTGTGTGCATGGACCTATGCTCCATGCTGTACATATAAGGATAAATAAGATACTTCTTATTGGTAGGCTCAGGACCATAAACAGTTAGGAACAGAGTGGAATGATAACTGCTATTAAAAGATTCTTCAAGGTAGAGAGAAGCACAAAGCATGGAGTGATCAGCTACTTTTAAATGTAAGTGTCTGATGGTTTCAGGTAAGCTTCCCAGGGCTAGAGCAAGTTAAGCTAGTTTTTGGAAGACATAAGATTCCCTGGGCTGTGTTTGGAGGTCAGGTTGAATAATAGAAGACTCAGTCTCTCTGGAGGTGCAGAGGTCTGAATTACCAGGGCACGTGCTGGAAACTGCGCGTGGTCTGCTATGTCTGGGGCAAAGTTCATGAGATGGAGAGAAATGGAAGGTGAAGCTGGAGAGGCAGGCCACAGACAGATTACGGAGGGCTTGTATATCATACTAAACTTTTTGTGCCTTTTCTTGTTCTGACCGAGAAAAGCCAACAAAGATTTTAATCAGGGCAACAATGTTATGAGATTTTTGTTCTGTGAGTTCATTCCGATGGCTCGTTGGGAATTAAGATCTCATGGGGAAGATTCTGGGGACACAGCTTGAAGGTGGAGCCAAAGGTAGGGATAATGAGGGCCTTAATGAATGTAGATGCTATGGAAAAGGAAGACAAGTGTTCTGAGAGACTTATGAGAACCAGGATGGGAACATTGACCATAGGGCTAGGGCTGCTAAGGGTTCCGATGTGAAAAAGTCTCATGGATGGTGATACTATTCACCAAGAGAGGGATTCCAGGCCCACCAGGTTTGACAAAGGGTAAAAATAAATAAGTTTGTTTTGAATGTGTTCTCATTTGAAGTTTTTTTTAATATATTTTTAAAATGTTTTATTTATTTATTTGTCAGAGAAAGAGAGAGAGAGAGCACATGTAGGGGGAGTGGCAGGCAGAGGGAGAAGCAGGCTCCCCAAGTTCTAATAGGACATCTAAGTAGAGATAGTGAATGTGGAGTTAAAAGTACAGTGCTTAGGCAAATTGGTGCTTAGGAAAGCAATCTAGAGCTAGAGAGCGGGAAGTTACCAGCACACAAGTGGTCATTAGAGATGGCTTTTGTAAAAAAAAAAAAAAAAAGGAGAGTCTTCATTCTCCATGCCAACATTTAAGGGTGAAGAAAGCACAAGGAGATAGAGAGATCGTTTCCCGGAAGTTTAAGAGAAACCAGGAGAGCAAGCTTTCACAGAAGACAAGAGAAGAAAGCATTTTTAAGGAGTTAAATGCCATCAGAGCAGCAAGGAATATGATAGGGAATGAAAAGCGTCAGTTGGCTGGAGCAGTAGTAGGTCATAGAGCCCCTGGAAGAGAAGTTCTGTGAATTGATAAGGCCCAGAGCCAAATAGTAGTAGGTTAGAGAGTAAATGAAGGTTGAGCAAGTGTTGGGCGTAAATGCAGACTATGGGTTTACAAAGCCGAGGAGAGGGAGGTAAGTGACTTTGCTGAAGATCAGAAGTGGTCATACCAGGACTTCATATCAAATGACCTGATATATAAAAATGTCCTTTGGGGGCTCTCTCTCACTTGTTCATTCCTTTATTTATTTAAGTATGTATTGGCCACCTACTGTCTTCTAGACACCTGGGAGTTAGCACCTTTAGATATTACATCATACAAAGCAAGTTATGGATGATTATCAAGAAGAGTGAAGGACCTAAGATTTTACTCTACTTGCAAGCCAACAAGTTAGCCTGCCAGTTTCATGGATGCCGACAGAAGATAGAAGACTCCTGGGTCAGAGACAGAGGACAGTTGATTACTTACAGCCATTATAGTGACCAGAGTAATTAGAGTAATATCATTTTTTAAAGCCAATTCCCTGAGCCTTAATTTCCAAAGCGTGCCACCAACAGAGCCATATGATGCCTGCACATATAGTAGGCAGTATTAACAGGGGAGGAATACTGAGTTTAGGGAACTTCGATCTTTTATAATTGGCAGTAAGAATGCCTAACCTTTGCCCCAGAGAGAGACTTTAACTCTATCATACTGGACAGTAAACAAACCTACCTTCTGCTCTGAAGGAAGACACTCTCTCTTGTTTCCAAAGATGTTTGCTATACGGCTATCTTGAAAAAAGTCCAGAACAAAGGATGGAGTGCCTTTGCTTGCAACATGTGTAAAAGTGCCAGAGATATATGGAAAGAGGTATATGGAGATATATGGAGAAAAGCGATATATGGAAATTTGTCTCCTAACAATGATGTAGTACAGATTATATATTTCCTACCCAATATTCATTTTCTTCCACTAAGTGATAGAAAACTGAATGTATGCCAGGCAGCAGTGTACCTAATTAAAGACTGTGTGATAGCTGGAGTCCTAGTAGCCTTCTTGTGACCATGAAGATGATAGCTACATACCAGAAAGGGTAAAGTAGAGTGACAGAAGGAGTCTGGATCCCTGATAGCAGCTATGGGCTGCCTATCTCTGGATGTTATATGAGTGGATAAATCTCTATGTTTTTATGCCATTATACTGGGCTCTGTTATTAGCAACCATAGTTGCAACTGAATGTAACTGAATGCAATTACTAACTAATATGGGTGAGGAAGAGACTTGATAGCAGAGCTCCAAGATAACTAGGAGACTGTAATTGTAGTCTTCATTTTACTACTAAATTACTGTGTTAACTTGAGCATGCCAATTGATCTCTATGAACTTCGTATTTCTCAGCTAACCATCAGGTACTTCCTAGTTATAATATTTTTTGGTCCTCAATTCTTAAAATATTCTTCCTTTTTAATCTTTTAAAACTCAATTATTAGGGCATCTGGGTGGCTCAGTCAGTTAAGCAACTGACTTTTGGTTTCAGCTCAGGTCATGATCTCAAACACCACATTGGGCTCTATGTTTAGCACAGGTCTGCTTGGGACTCTCTCTCTCTCTCCCCCTCTGCCCCCTCCCTGCCCCCTCAAATGAATAAATAAATAAATAAATAAATAAATAAATAAATAAATCTAAAAAACCTTATTCAGTATTCTATTCTTTTTGGACAGGTGGCATCTGAAAAGTAACTAGATGAAAAGAATCAGATAAGAGCTTGATTTGCTGCCTCTCTTTTCCCAACACCTGAATATGTACACTTTGGAGATGTCTTAACCTTGGGGTATGACTTTCTAATGCATTTCTAGGCATCTTTAAGCTTGGCAGGGCAGGGACTTCAATGGAAATCTCTTGAAATAATACAGTCTGCCTGCTATAATTTCTGTATTCCTAGTACTTAGCACAGAGGGTGCTATGAAATAGGTCCCCTATAAACACTTATAGAATGAATAAACAAATACCCTCATTCTAGAGAACAGGGAATTAGGGCCAGAAATAGGTGGAGCATAGCCCTCTTTGGTCATATCTGCTAAACAGCTGTCTCCAGTGCCATGCAATGGGCTCAAAAGTTTTCATAGGAAATAAATCCTAGATAATCTAAAATAGAAGAGGTCGGAAAGAAAAAAAATGATATTTGAGTTAAATGGTTTCTGATTATCATTTTTTTCTTTCTTAAAGAACAGTAAGGTCATTTGTTCATTGGAAACATAGCTGTCAGTTTAAATTATGCCCTCGTTTGAATAAATTGATATTGGATAATGAGGTTTCACTGAATGACTACATGTGCTTTTTTCTCTGGGCTAAATAATTTCAATTCCTCTAACCTTTTCTCATGAATTGTATTTTCTCAGCTCTTAATCACTCTCTTTGTTCTCCCATGAGATTGAATAAAAATGTTATCCAGCAACAAATATCATAGAATGATTTTTCCATGAACATTAGCCTTATGCTCACCTTTAAATACATCATGCCATTGGTGACGCTGGTGTCAGATTTTGTCTTTTACAATATACTAGAATACTTTTCTATCTTACTAATGGCTAGAATTGCCTCTAAGTTGATATTAAATCTGTGGGTTCCTGATGCTGGCTATCTGTATTTTGCCAACTATCTAAATAATTAATATCAAGCAAACAAAACAGCAAGTTAGCATTTGGGATTTTCTCATTTTCATTCTGGATATTTCATTTTTCAACTCATGAATCCATCCATCAATTCATTCAACCAGCATGTGTTATTGCCCTACTCTGTGACAAGCTCTGTGCTAAATGCTAGTATAGAGATGAAGGAGAACCCAGAAAACCCATAGCCTCAAGGGTCAACACCTACTACAAATGAGCAATTATAATACAGCACGGCCAAGGCAAAAATGTCCATACAGGATGCTACAGGAACACAAAGGCCCCCTAATGCAACTGGGTTCAGATGTCTTGATAAACAAGAGTAACCACGCGTAAAAAGGAGGTGGGACAATTGCTGAACTAGGTAATACTAACCTATACTATAAATTAGTTATGACTAAAGGATTATAGGATCGAAGGAAATCATTTTATTTATGCTCTTGCCATGACACAAGACCATGATTGAAGTAGAGAGCCTTTCCTGTGTCAGTTATCATAGTAGGTGCTGGGATTAGAGCAGAGAATAAACAAAATATGGTGGGAGTTTGATGTCTAGGGGAGGAAACAGACAAGTGAACCGATGGTTAAAATTAGAGTGACCTAGTTCTTTTTAGAAGAGTCTTGTTTATTTCCATTATCTTGGCTCAATTATTAACTGTGTCCCCTTGCACTCTCAAGAGTGTCCTGGTTTGAATGATGTAATTTTATATGGTCATCCTTGTCATAGGACAGTGTGATAATAGCTCCCCTAGAGGTAGGGTAAGGTGTGATGGGAGCCCTGAGAGAAGAACACCAAGAAAAAGCTTCTAACCTAGTCAGTGGACCAATACACTGACAGTACAGATGACTTATGCCTAGAAATTTGCAAAAGATAGTGATGAAGTAAACTCCCTATCAGATAAGAAATACTGGAAAAAAGGATCCAGGTAGCTGTTTTAATAGCCTGGTCCAAGCAAGTGTTGATAACTCTGTTATACTCATTTAGAAAGAAAGATGTCAGTGAAACATCAAATTATGTGTATGAAAGTCAGTTTTTCTCATGTGCGATAAAGAGAGATGTACAATCAATAGTGTGTGCTTTTGGAGGGGTAACAAGATCAATTACTTCACAAGATTAAGCAGGTTTGAAAGGCTATCGAAATGAATCCTAAAGTCAACCAAATGAAACTATCTAAGAATTTCTTGCAGGTCCAAGTAAAACGCTTATGCATGTTTGGAAAGATATAGATGCACATTTAATCATCAAAGTATTATTTTTTTCCCCATTAAACAAATTTATATACCTTAGAGAAAGAAACAGGAGCACTTAGGGATGGCTGGATGGCTTAGTCAGTTAAGCGTCTGCCATCAGCTCAGGCCATGGTCCTGGAGCACTGAGATAGAGCCCTGCAGCAGGCTCCCTGCTCAGCAGGGAGTCTGCTTCTCCCTCTGCCCCTCATCCTGCTCATGCTCTCTCTCTCTCTCTCAAATAAATAAATAAAACCAAAACAAAAAAAAAAAAAAAAAAAGGAAAAAGGAGTGCTTAAACTCAAAATGCGAAACATGCTTTGAGAAAGGACTGAATTGACAAACAACTTCCTGAGTAAAAATGACCCCTTTTCTTATATGTGTGAGGTTGGAGGAGGGGTTCTTGATCTGACTGTCATCCAGCCAGGAGACCCCAGCAAGCTAACAGGGAGGGGGGCTGAAGAGACATCTATTGTCATTTATCCAGGTATGATTCTCAATTGCCTCTAGCTATAGGTCCAGGTGAAAAGAAAGGATAGGCTCTGAGAAGGGCTTTTGAAGGGTCAGGATTAGGAAAAAGAAGCAAAGAAGAAAGGCATTTTTAGCACCCCTACAAGCAAGGCACTGGGTTGAGAGCTTTACATATGCACCTCCTTGACTCCAACAATGATCCAAGGATAGATTTGACTATGGGAACCTATGGCTTAGGAAGCTTCAGTGACTCGTCCAAATGTAGGCCACATACACTGATGGTGCCTCAAGAAAGCCCCGTTTAGCTAACCTCCAGTGACTTATTTCTTCTATTCATTCTTTAAGGCATATCTTAGGTCTAAAAAAATGGCTATTTTTTTATATGTGAAGTTGTTTAAAGGAGAGGAGATTCCAAATGGAGAGACTGGCATGAACTAAGGTGTTATTTTAGCCAGGGACAGAGCACGTTTATGAAATGTGTACCACAGAATCTTCCATCATGACCTGAGGTAGGCAAAAATAGAGCACAAACTTCCTAGTAGCAGATCAAAAAAAAAAAGAAAGAAAGAAAAAAATCACCAATGAAATTAAGCACAGAAGATGATCATGTTCTCTATAAAAGAATAAACAGGAAATCATGGGCCCTGTATCAAACTTCTTGGTTGCAACCAACAATAACCACTTTTAGTTAACTAAAGCAAATGAGGAATGACAAGCCAAAGAATTAGGCTTCAGGAAATGCAAGAACCCAATCAGGTCCTGGAATGAAGGAAGCAAACACTGACAGTTTCTTCTGGAAGCTTCCATGAGCATAAAGATTCAAACTGCAAGAAGAGAGTATCTGAAAAATCCAGTTCAGATACGGGTTCGCCTATCCAAGAACAAAGGAGGTATTTTCCCAGAGCAAAAGCTACCTTACAAGCTACATGATATTACCCCCCAAAAAGATTACATTTAATTATCACCACTACGGCTTTAATGCCTTCCCCCTATATATTAGTTTCCTAGGGCTGCCATGAGAAAATGCCAAAGTGGGTAATTTAAAACACCAGATTTTTTTTCTCTCAAAATTTTGGAAGCTAGAGGTCTGAAGTTAAGGTGTCCTTAGGGTCATGCTCCCTCTAAAGGCTCTGAAGAAAAGTACTTCCTTGCCTCTTCCTAATCTCTGGTGGCTTAAACAATTCTTGGCATTTCTTGGATTATCAGTGCATCACTCCAACCTCTGACTCAATAGTCACATAGCTCTCTTCTCTGGGTGTCTTTGTGGGCTCTTCTCTTCTTATAAAGACACTAGTTATTGAGTTTAGTGCCTGCCCTAACCCAGTATGACCCCATCTAAACTAATTACATCTGCAAGGAACTTATTTCCAAATAAGGTCACACAATGAAGTTCTAGGTAGCTATGAATTTAGGGGGCTATGAATTTTGTAGAGCCACTACACCTTATCTCTCCTTGAAACCGTTTGCTTCTTTCTATCAGAAACCAACTACACTGACCTCTAACTGCTGACTTAAACGTGTCTTTCTATGTGTCCATGAGCCTTTAATAGTATGGACAATGTTATGTTCATATTCATTTACTCTTTATGTAGTACAGTGCTTGTATGTTTCAGACACAGAATCAGTTTATTGAATGAATGAATGTATACATGAATACATAACTAATAGGAGACACAAGGAAAAAAAAAACTACTGGGAACTCAGAATGACACTTGGCATGTAGCCTTACACAAGATTACGGAGCCCCATGGCCCTGTCATAGACCAGAGTAACACTATTGCAGAAACAGCAAATAAAATCATGTTTCCTGTCCCCCAGGCACATTTATAATGAATTGAATATTGAGAAAATTGATATTGCTTCCACTTTGATTCTTACAAGTTCTCCGATAAAATAGACAATTTGCAGCTTCCATGTATTTTCCTTATATTTCTCATCTCATTTGCCTTTTCATAGTGTGATTACATCATGCAATCCTGTTTATCTCCTCCTTGCCTTGGCCAATTTCCTTTACATTCACACCCATTGCAGATGAGTTTTGCTTTTCCTTCAAGGATTTTATTTTTATACCCTGCTTGTCTGCACTTAATTTACATCTTATCCTCCAGCTTCAAAGGTTTGCCAAGGCTGTGACTTCACCTCCTCAACAGTGGTCACTTTCGTCTTTGAAGCTGAGTTTTCACTGGAAGAGAGATGCTGTGTCTTTTGGCTCCTTTTCCTCATCCATGCTGTCAGAAGATAAGGGCAAACCACACGTGCCCTAAGGATTTGAAGGGATAAGCCTGATACTTTCTGGATGTGAGGAAACAGTCTGCTTCCCTGCTATGATTTGAAACAAGACAGAAAAATGATTCTAAGTTTAGGTGAAATCTTCAGAGATTCCATTCCTCAAGCATTTTAATGCCATGGGCCTGTTTGGGGCATAAGCAGGCACATGGCCTGTCCCACAAATCACCTGGGGAGGCAGGAGGTGGATTGTCTTTCACTGTTGACCCCCAATTCCCACAACATAAGCTTCCTCCTTTGCTGAGCCTGTCCTGATTGCACTTTGAGTTTACAGTTTATGATTTGTTTTTCATCCTGTTCCATGTCCTTGGAGAGAGCTCTCTTTGATAACCGTGCCAGGAACTAATTGTGAGGAGAACCAGTTGTATGGGAGGATGAAGACCATGGAGGCCAGAGGTCCTCAGCATCCTGAAGAGAAGGGAGGTGCCATAAGAGGATATGATTCCAGGGAAGATTCCAGACTTCCTTTTCTTGATAACTCTCAGAATGGGACACTCAACTCTTCCACTGGAATTACTGAATCTGATGTTTGGAAAGGGGCTGGAGAAGTCATGCAGCTCAAGCTCTTCAAGAATGTGAGTTTCTTGGGCTATAAGGTTCATGCTGTGTCCCAAATCACTGGGGCCAATATGGTGCTATAGAAGAGAAGCAGCTTCGGGTCAGATCAACTGGTGTCAGAATCTTAGCTCTGTCCCTGATGGGGTTGCTTAGGCTAATATTATTAATATTGGCAAGTACGTATTGAGCACATACTATGGTATGTGCTATGCACTAGGATAAGTGCTTTTATCTTAATAACAGTTCTATGAATAGATAATATTACTATTGTTATTACTTTATTATTATTATCATTTTTATTTTTTACAAACTAAAACGCAAATGCATGAGTCCAGGCATGGCTCCTAAGGTTATGGAAGTAGTAAAGAAAAGAATCAAGTCTTAGGGCAAGGCTCATGTGCTGAACAACAATGAAATATGTAAATAATAATACCTTGCCAAGCTTTGTTTCCTCATATGGAAAATGAGGCCAATATTCCTACTTATAGATTAATAGAATTATATAAAATTGTGCCGGACTATGAATGTGACGTCAGTTATCTAGAACATAGGTTTTCACATGATTGTCAGTGCTGTTCTCTTTCTTCCCTCCTCTCTCCTGGGCACCACACACCTAAAATCTTACCTGGAGAGACTGGACAAAAGACACTGCTATTCTACATTAGCTGGTGAGGGCTGCTTGGTGATTTGGACTAGGAGTTCCATGGGGTTGACTTGCCCAATCCCAGACACCCCGAAGAGAGCAAAAGCTTGGAGGAGACTTCACAAAGCTGCCAAATCTCACTTTCTCCTCTCAGTACATCCTGCTTAGCCCACGGCCTGATGTGTGCTGGCCAGAGGAGGCTCCCTTTTGCTCCCTGTTTCACAACATCTGGATGAAATGTGGTTCAAAAGGGCACCAACTGAGAGTTACACAACACCCCCCCCGACTCATTTAGGATTAAGAAAGGAAAGCATCCTCTAGCTCTTCTGCAGCCCAATTGGGGAATCCAATCAACCACTCAGCCCCTCGGAATTCCCAGTGGGAAATTCTAACCTGAGCCCTCTGCAGCCTTACTCCCTAGGGAGCTGTTATTAGGCTTGCTTCATGAATTCTCACAGTGGTTGTCCCACGTCAGCTCCCAGATTTACACACAGGAAACTGGGACTCAGCAAGACTCAGTCACTCAAAAGTCATGCCTGAAGGATTCAAACCAAATCTGTTTGATTTCAAAGCCCTTTTCCTCTACTTTGCATTGTTACATGAGACTGGCAGTCCAGGTGACAATATTTAGAAGAACCATTTACTCATTCATTCATTTACAAATATTTATTGAGAGTCCGCGATGGGTCAGATATAGGCGATGGGGATACAGTAGTGGAAAAATGTAACTGTCCTCTTTTGATACAGAGCTTTTAATTGAATCAAGTGGGAAACAGACAATAAACAAACATGTAAATATATGAAGTGCCAGGTAAATGTAAGTGCCATGAAAAAAATAAAAGTAAAGCTGAAGAAGGTGGATAAAGTAGGGAAGCGATTTTTGTAGATATTGGGGAGGAACATTCCAGAAAGTGGAGACAAAAAGTTCCACATGCCCGAGGCAGGAGTGTGTGTGGCATGTCTGAAGAAGAGCATGGAAGCCCGTGTGGCTGGTCAGAGTAAGTCACATCACAGCTGAGTCCTGCAGGGCAGGGACCTGGTGTTTTCCTGAGAGAGATGGACCAGGGGTGAGGGGTGGTTTGGTCGGCACTGTGATCTTCAGCAAGTCACTTCATTCTCAGTACCAAAAAGTGGGTCACTGGGACTCCACAGGCACACCCCAATCCTGCCTGCACAGCAAATCCCCTATGCACCCAGCTGAAGATAGAACTGCCTGGGCCCCATCCCCAGAGACCGTGATTCAGTAGGTCTGGGGCCGAGGCTCCATTGGAGATACACAGATTACCTTGGCAACCACTCCCCTAGATCCACTCTGGGATTTTCCTGATTTACCCCTCTATTCATGATCTGAAATCTGTATGGGGGAAAGGGCTATAAATACAATCTGGAATATAAGCAGGTGTGAAAAGGTTTCTGTTACTGTTATCTGTGTAAGCAATTACAGCATGATCTCATTACTCCCCTCTCTCATCACTGCTTCCTTTCTTTTCTCTGAACATGAGGAAGAGATTAAATAGCTAAAGAGAGCAAATTACTACATTCTAATGCAGAAGGCTTTTGGATCAAACCCACTATTTCTCTGTGTACATTCTGATGGCCTGCAAATTGACCCGCTCAAATTGGAAACTCATGTGCTATCTAAATAATCTGCTTGATATTCTGTAACATTACTCCAATTACTCATCCTTTCAATAAATTTAATCTATTGATTTGGATGCCTTATTCTATTTCACACTCTCTCTTGCTCAAGAAAAGCCTCAGTGGTCTCATAATGAAAGGGAAATAGACTTAAAAGAGACTCAGGGAATTTTCTCCCCCACCTCCCCACCCCTTTATAACAAACCCAGACATGATATAAAGCATGAACAATTGCTGTATTTTTAGGTGAATGAATTTTGAATTTGAGAATTGATACAGATAGCTTTGCCTATAAATCCATGTGCTGTGTTCTAGATTAGGAGAATGCATTTTACAATATGTAATCACAGGTGGAAACTACAATGCTACGATGCCCAATGTTTTAGAGGATCGATTTAGACCCTAGATTTCTCTGGCACTAGCTCAGCAAACTGTCTGTGAAGGAACAGAAGCAAATATTTTGGCTTTTGGAACATATGGCCTCTGTTGCAACTACTGAGTTTTCCCACTGCAGCACAGAAATAACTATAGATGAGATGTAAATGAATAGGCATGGTTATGCTTCAATAAAACTTTATTTACAAAAATAGCTGGTGGGCCAGATTTGGCTGGCAAGCTGCCATTTGCCAAATCCTGACTAATCTAACTCCCCTGTTTTGTTTTTTCTTTTCATTTTAGATTATGACATTGAAACTGGAAACAACATTGACTTCAACTTGTGGCACAACTGAGAAGCAAATCAAGGTCTCTTGACACTCAGATCAATACTCTTTTGACTCTACTAGGCTGCCCTCTCTTGGGTGTTCATGTCGATATTCAGCCCTCATACTCCATCTTAAAATGTAGAACCAGGAATGAGTTGGGTGCAGGCTGGTTAGATTTTGATTTGGGTATGAGTCCACCACCCACGTGCCTTGTAGCTGTTGCCTATCTGTCTCTTCTTCCTGGTTGTGGGGCTATGGAAGGCAGTTCTCGCCCCAATCTCTTTTAAAGGTGCACTTATACCTTCTGTAACCACAGCAGGTAAGAACCAAGACACTAAAGGAACTTAGAGTAAAGTTTTTGTGGCCAGCAATGAAGACAATATCAGTGTTAGGGCCAAAGAGATCCAGAAATGCAATCCAGTTTCCACTTCTTTTGGAAATAAACTTCCTCTTAGAAAGCTTCCTACTTACTTTCCTTTGAGGATAACTTGTACTCAGATAGTACCATCAATTCCACTAAAATTTCCCTTGCTGGGGCCTAAAATTCCATTCATTTTATTTTTTTGAGAAGTAAGATAAAAGAAAGTGGATTGCTTATCTTGATGGAACAGGAAGATCCAAACTCCAATTTCCTGTGCATCCTGCAAACTTACTCCAAAAGTTTGGGTACATTTTCATTTTCTTATAGTGTTTTATCTTCTTCTTTTCCTCTTTCTTGTAACAAGGTAACAAAAGAACAAAACGTACATTTATTCCTTATTTTACTCTTTCCTATAGGAATCCCCCATATTGAATTGACTTTTGTTCAGAGTGGAGAGTTCTGGAATTTGCTGTGAAATTGCCACTTTCTGTTTATTAATGAAGGTTAAAGGACAATAGTCCTTCCAGCTAATTACAGCTTTCTCTACCCTATACTATTAACTCAACAATGATTCCAGTGTTACTTTATGCTCCTTTGCCTTAATTATAATGACCACACCTATGTCTTAAGCTAAACCTCGAATCCTTCAGTGGTTTTATTTCCTATTCATTTCAGAAGTAAAATTGAAAAAGATGACAATGTGGACATTTGTGGAATATTTTGGACAAAATACTATGTTTAGCTGCCACTTTTATTGTTTTATTTTCAGCATTTTTCCCCCAGGCTATTTTATTTTATGCCAGTTGTCTGGATACTGAAATAAAAAACTTCAATAGGTTTCCAGTATCTGGTTATCAGGCCTCCTATTTCTTAAGTTCTAGGAGTAAAATGTCCTTTCCTCACTGTTACTAAAAACTAGTTCTTTTTAGTGATTTAAAAGCATTTGAAGGGAAATATAGCCCTGCCCTTTTAAAGATCAAAAGCCTTTTGTATCAGCAAAAAATCAGGTTGTAAAAATCCCATAAGATAAAAGCTATAGTCAAAAAGTCATCTTAAATAATTCTATGCAAAATAAATTCTACCCCACAAAATAGTTCAAGGGAAGAAAGAATATTGACCTGTGATTTTTTGCACAGCTTTTGGAAATTGAAGAGAGAATTAGAGTAACTATTGCAAAGGCATCAGAGATGAATCGTGCTGCTAGAAACTGTCCTTCCCTAGCCACACCCACCTATGAGAGTACCAGCTGGGGCCATGGGTAAGATAACTAAGGTAAAATAAAAATATATTTTGGTTGTGTATTTCTATCAATGTCTTCATAAGAACTTACCCTAACAAAGAAAACTTGAATGGCTAACAGAGTTGCCTTAGAAATCTTAAGGCATTTTGATTTCAATGTTTGTGCCAATTTCTATCCCAATTTTTGACACACTGATTGATTGGTTGATTGCCTACTGTGTGCCAGGCATTCTTTGAGGCACTATAATGGTAGTTTCTGTTTTATGGGTCAACATCGGTGCTACTAGCATTTGATTTTGTTGTAGTTACTCACATGAAGTTATCTTTCCAACATTCCAAGGGCCTCCTCACTTCTCCCTATGTTATTCATAGGGAGAGCAAGGGGAGAACACGATTTTTTCTTAAAGATACCTTGGTGGCAATAGTGAGAATGGATTGAAGGGACTCAAAAAGAACAACATGTTTGGAAGATGTTGAAAAAGGTCTAATGCGGAGGAACTAAGTAGGAGCCAGAATATAAGAATCGAGGAACAAGCAGGAAATGAAGAAACATTTTAAAGAGATGAAATTGTCCAAGTTTAGTTCATAGAGACATTGGGGACTGAATTGATTCATCCGTCCATCCATCCATCCATTCATCCATTTGTTTGTTCATTCGTTTACCCCACAAATATTTTTGCTATATGCCAGGCATGCCTATGCAGGGCAGAGAACAAAATGAATGCTCGGCTCTCGTGTGGTTTACAGTGGGAGTGCAGAAGATTATAAGAAGCAAATACAGATAAAGTCACAGAGTTATTACAAATAAAAGACTAGAGAGTTTAGGGGGGGTATTTTTTTTTTAACTGGGGTTGTCAGGAAGACCTTCCTGAGAAGGAGATATTTGAAAAGAAGTTTCTGAAAAAAGTGAAGAAATAAACACTGTAATATAATTTTCTGGACAGAGCTGATAGCATATTGCATTCCTTAAAGCAGTATGCTTGCTTAGGGTAGCACCGTAAGAGGAGCAGCAGGTTGAAGGGTAATGCATTTTCAGAAGATGTCATTTGCCTCCCTTCAGGATCCTTTTCCTTTGGGTCCCAGTCATGAATCCATCCTTACTCTCTTTTCTGAGGGTCTGGAATATTCCCCTGGCTTATTTTTAACTTGGGAAATCCTAAAGGCACAGGGTTGTGCTTTACTCCTAGAAACACCAGGCATTTGAAGGGTCTTGATGCTTCACTTTTGTTTCCAGTACGGTTTTTCGCTTTATTTCTTTTTAAAAAAATGTCCTATGGAGGCTGTTTATTACACTGCAGCAGTCAGCATGCACCAAGCAGAATTGCTTTTCATAATAAACCTATTCATCTTCTGGCATGTCAGAAATTTCTCAAATTGATACTTATAATAAATATGATTAATACCATATTGTATTTCAGTTGTTGCTGTAAAATAATTGGGAACAAATATCGTATTGTGATGTTGACAGTGTTGGGTCGGTTGGTGCCAAATGGCGGGAGCAGCCAACTGTATTTCATTAACAACCACATTGCTACAATGCTATTAAGTTTTTCATAATCCTTTTACTCAGGGTTGATCATTCATTCCGTTAAACAAATTCTTGCAACGATCACACTGGAAGTAAATCTGCCGGCGACAATCTAAGCAAGATGGGCTCCCACGGGGATGTTAGGTGGCCTGCTTGTGAAATATGCTAGTCAGGTATTGCGATGTTGGGTTTAGGATTAAGGACAATCAAGGGACATGAAAAAGGGGTCAAGGCCAATAGAAATGTAAACCAGGACTTGCATTGGCGGGGAAGGGGGGAGCAGGACCAGGAGAAAGGGGCATGACTTTAAAAGGGTAGTAAAATGGCTCATGATCCCACAGCCTTCTTTAACCTTACCTGCTTCTCTTTTAGCATCAACTGAGAAAGGCAGAGGGAGAGTTTGTTCCATTTCAATATAATTAATATTATGCCATAAGAAAGTCTGGAGGAACCAGCAATGGCTTCCCAAGACATGGAGACAGAAACTTAAAGTAGGTCTTTCAGGATGAATAGGACTGAGCCAGAGAAAGTTATGGAAGAGCATTTGAGTCAAGGGAAAGCATGGAACTTCGCATACAGAGGTTAACAGAGTAGGTAGTTAACATCCCTTCTCTTCTTTCTCTTCCTCTCCCTTCCTTTCTCTCATAATCAAGTCCTCATCCTGCCCTGTCTCCATTAGCTACTCTCTTTGCCTTCCTCCTCCCAGAAAATGTCTACTTTTTTTTTTTTTTTTTAGCTCAAGCTATTAGCACTTCCTTCCCATCCATGGCAAAACAAATGACTACACCTTGGCTACTAATGTACTTCTACCACTTCCTGTTTTCCTGACTCTTCAAGAACCTTCTACTTTCTATTGCTGTCCTTCCTCTGTTCTAAGGTTGCTATCTATAAGCTCAGGATCCTATGCTGACAGTCATATTCCAGAATGTTGCAGTTCCTAGAAGCACTTTCTTCTATCAGCAATCTCTCTGTTGTTGGATGGTAACAGAATGTGTAATTCCTACCCTATTTTTCCCATGATGTTCAGAGAGATGTCAGAGCTTCTAGAGGTTCACCCAAGTGAGGAGGGGCAGAACCAGCACTTAAATACAAATTCAAACATCCAAGTCCAGTTCACTTCCAACCATATCATGCTATCTCAAAATACCGTTGGCCTAGAAGCAACACTAAAGAACACCATCTCCAGAACAAAGACCCCACAGTATCCAGAGCTTGCAAATGGCTTCATGTATTTGTTAAACTTTGAACTTTGTATCATTTTAAATTTTGTTATTTTATTTTCAGAAGTGGAAACAGCTGGCTTTACTAAACCCTTGGGCCCTTTCACTTTCCTATGAAGGTCTCCACCATATGTAGCTGTTCTCTCTTGAATAAGTGTTGCAAGGTTGAATTATGTGCCTCCTAATGATGTCACCCAGGAGGGGAAATCTGGCTTCTCAGCTCAGTTTGTTCTCTTACCAAGTGATTGCATGAAGTTGCTCCCCAAAATGCAGTTGTCTCCACCGACTCCTACCGGGAGGGGCCCAGTTGGATGCAGTGTCTCAATCTGGGCAGCTTTCTTAACCTCTGCGTGTGGGGTGGCATCCCTTGCGATTGGGTGGGATGTTGCTGTACGTTCCGGTTCAAATGCTCTGGCTCCTGCTTGTTCAGGATATGTTCCCCCATGTCAGGGTCTGCCTGTGGTTTCCTCAAGAACTACTTGGATATACAACACACTCTCGGATCCAGCACTGCTGAGACCCCAAGGAAACTCTGAAACTTTAGCCTGAGGCCTCTCCACTGTTGTTTGCATTTTGGAAAATGCCAGTTTGCCTCTTTGGCTGCCAAATATCTCCTCCAAATACATTCTGTGAGCCTTCAGTTTTGTCCAAGGCCCATGTAATATTGGGTCTTGTTTCAAGCTGGGCCCCCATCTCTATTTCGGGGGCCATATGGTTTACTTGCCATTTAGAGAGAATATAATTTATGAGAAAAAAATTGCATAGGGAAGATGCAACTCTTAACTGTATCGTCATGTCTCGTTTATATATCAGAAGCACTATTTTTTTCACTTATTAAAGAAGTCAGTGACTACTTCTGAGTACCTACCATGTGTCCACACATCAGGTTATTTCCATGTCATTCATTCAGTTGATTTCTATTTTGACCAGCACGATCTTTATGACTAATGTTACAAACTATTTGAGCCAATGCAGGCAAAAGAGGACATTTATGGGAAAAATCCTGGGGAAATCTCACATAACCACAGGCTAGACAGGGTGACATGGCCTCAGGGTCTAATGGACTTGTGATTTGAGCTGTTCATCTTGTGTATCTGTTTCTCTCTGAGGGCCAACTTCATTCCCTTCTTTAGCAGGTTGGCTTCCAACAGGGTAGGGAATAGGGGCACCAAACAATTCTGAGCTTCATATGCCATTTCTTCTACCATCATAGACACTCTACATATCTTTTCTGTTCCAGTTGCAACAATTCCTGGGAAGTTTTCTAATTAGTCAGTCCTGGGTCAGATACACACTCACAACCCAACCAGTTGTAATCACAGAAGGAGGTAGGGTACCGATGCATCGATAGAAGCATACATTTTATCACAATGCTTTCTTGAGTAGGAGAGAAAGGATTGGAGTTACTTAGAGCAAACGCATTAGAAATAAAATATTTTATATTTAACTAGGGAGTGAATTATCTGACTAAACATAATTTGTACTGAGTGCCAGTATCATTATTTTGCTTAAAAGTTACATTCAGGGAAACTTATTTGAGCCAGCACAGCTCTAAGTACTGAAAATAGTGGAGACTAAGACAAAGTTCTATTATGGTGGAGCTTACATTAAGTAGAGAGGATAAAAATGTGTGAACAAACGAAGAAGAAAATTAAAGAGAGTGATAAATACTAAATAAAATCTTGAGATAAAGAGTAGAGTATGAGGAAATGGGTAAATGAGTACTTTAGCTGGAGTAAATCTAAATCTTTACTTCTAAAGCTTTACCTCTGTAAAGAGATGACATTGAGCTGAGACCTGAATAATTTGATGAAAGAAGAACATACCAGGCAGAAAGACTAGCCAATGCCAAACCAGTGCAAAGGCCCTGTGGCCAGAGTGAGCCCAGCATGTTCAAGGAATAGAACGATCACGTAGCTCAAGTATCACAGAGGTAACACTGAGGTTCAACCACAGGTCTTAGGGACTCTAAGATTCTGCCCTAGTTTCTACTCTGTCTCTAGGGCCTCTGCTCAAGGTTGAGGCAAAAAAGGGAAAGCCTCCCTCTCCTTTTGTGCTTCAGACAACATCAGTGACAAAATCTGATATCCCAGACAAACATTCTTTGAGCCCCACTCCACCCTGCATACTTTCAGTGGCAAAAAACTCACTATCATTTAATCTTCACACAAGTCTAGTTGCTAGAAAATCCTTTCCCCTTTCAAAAATGCAAATACCAATTTACTTTATCATATTTCCTGCACACTGGAGCTTGTGTCGCTTTTGTTAACAGGCAGGATAAAGCTAGTCCCTCTTCCTTCAAAATGTCTGTGAAGTTAATGCCTACATATCCTTCATTCAGTTCTTTTACCCTCATAAGAAGCACCCCCAGTTTCCTTTATTATTTCTCAGGGGTTAAGTGTGAAAATCCTGATCACCCGAGAAAACCACCCTTTCCCCACTGTCTTTTAAGAGGTGGCATCTGAAGAGAGTGGCATGACCACTGCCGAATGCCTTGGGATTAACACCTGTCTTGTTTTGGACTGAAGATCTTTATTAATGTGGCCTAAGAATTGAATGTTTGGCAATATCAATATACTGTTGTCCTACATACACCACCCATCAAAGCCCAGAAGCATAGTCCCTTACATATCTAATCCTTGGGTGCTTGGTTTTATTGTCAGGAAACTCCCTGGCATCTGAGTTTGGGAAACCAGCCCAAATACTCTTCATCAGTAATGCATGCTACACTACACTGTCTCAGATAATTAGAATCTCTGGAGCACTGGACCCCTCAATTATGTGGACTCTATACCTCCAGTCTCCAACTAGCCAGGATTAGGGGTTCTTGACTAGAAAACAAGCTGGCAGGAAGGGTTTAGAATAAGAAGTGTATACACACACACACACACACACACACACACACATATACATATGCATACATGCTTACATAGCTCAATATAGGTTCAGCCCACTTTATTATATTACATAAGGAATAGAACAACTAAATAACTAAAATTACAACCTGACAACTTTTTTTCAGAAAGAAAGAGAGAGAGAGCAAGGAGGGGAGGAGAGATAGAGGGACAGAATCTTAAGCAGGCTCTACACTCAGCATGGAGCCTGATGTGGGGCTCAAATTTACAACCCTGAGATCATGACCTGAGCTGAAATCAAGAGTCAGATGCTGAGCCAACTGAGCCACCCAGGCACCCCGCGACCTGACAATTTTTAAGGGCCATAATAATCAAGAAGAAATTATCTTCAACAGTGGGTCTAATGAAGTTGGAAAAGTATAATCAGTTGCATAAAAAAAAAAAAAGGATTGTGATGCAGGGAATGGAATAAAAAGAGATTTTTGGATTTCTAGTGCAAGCCCAAATACTGGAGTCAACAGAGTTTGTTTCTGTGCAGAAGAGGAATTGATGCCTGGCTTTATTCTATGGCTGTGAGTCTGGGTAAGCTGGGGAGAAGCTGGAGGAAGCTGATATGCGCTAAGCTAGACATGGTACATTCATGTGCGTGATCTTACTTCATCTCACAATTGCCCTTTTAAGACTTTATTATTCCCATTTTTCAGATGAGGAGAGAGGGGATCAAAAGACCCCAGATGTAACTGCCACTGGGTGAAGCCTGAGTCCCATGACCCTGAATGACCAGAAGGATCCGTTAAGCATGTGGCATAGGGTCCTTTGTCAAGTCCTGCGGCCACAGCTTCAAGGAGCTATTATTATTGAAGAGGGGCTGGAATGACTTCATCTCCAATTTCTAATTTTTCATTTCCTTTGTCTCTTTCCTCTTTCACTTCACCTTTCAAAATCATTTCTCCAATCATATTTCCTTTCCAAATTTCCTCTTAGCCCATGTACCATTTCCTCTTTTCCAACTGTTACAAATGGCTATCTCCTAATTGGCAAACTGGAAGAAATATGTTACTCCCAGAGAATAATTAACTCTTTGTTAATTGCATATTTATAAAGGGATAGAGAGAAGGTTCTTTTTAGCCTAGCCAGGAAATGCAACATGGCACTTGATTTATCAGTAGAAAATGGCAGTGGGTACGTTAGGATTGATGTTACAAGTGGTGAGAAGATCCCAATTCCTTAAAATTCAAAATAATGTAATATTAAAAACCTTTCCAGGGAATCAATATAGTGGAAGTTCTTTGAAATATAATCACTGATACTTCTGACTTTCTGCATATTTTATTTTATTTAGGTGGGTATCAGTTGCCATGACTTTAGCTTCATGCTTGGTAACATATTTTTAAAAGTTCTAAAATACAGATATTTCTTCAGTGACAAAGGACACTTTACTATATTCCCATTCCTTTCACATGCCATCTATACAATCTGGTAGACTCATTCATTGATTTAGTTATTTACTCAATTAATATCTTTTGGATATCTATTAACAGGCCAGGCATGTGTTAAATACCCAGTGATAGGGTAGTGATAAGAGAACAGTATTCCCACTTTCGTGGGCTTTGCAGCCTCTGGGGAGAGAGGCCATAAACAACGACAACAACAATAAAACAACAAACTGTTACAAAACAGATCAGGTCTATGCAGGATGTAATGTGGGTGAGGAATGATGGGGATGGGCACATGCCACTTTAGCTAGGGAGGTCAGGATTAAGAGGTGGCAAGATTTCCTAAGGAGAAAAAGAGGTTACTCATGTGGGAGAAGAGGAAGTAAAGAGTACCCATTTCTCTTGTAAATGAGGACGAGCCCTTATTTAACAGGTGGTACCGGGGTGCACAAAGACCCCTGGAACTGTACAAACCACTCCGCACACCAGCTGCACAGTGGAGATTAGAGCATTTGCAGACCCTGTTTCCTGACTCTCAGCATTTTGACTCTTCTCACTGGTCTGTTTCCTGTTTTCGCCATTTTGCCTTTTTTTTTTTTTTTCCTTTTCCTTTTTTGCTTCTCTCTTTCTCTCTCCCTGCTGTCATCTGCAGAGTCCTGCTAGATTTCCCTTTTCTCTATGCTGGACAATATACTTTGAATAAACAAACTGAACAGGACAGCCTTAGACATGTTTATAGTGTGTGCTGGAGAATATCAAAAGCAAAGTGTGAGTGAGGCGGGGGATCCTCAGCCAGGCAGGCTTCACATTGTTTCTCGGTGAGAAGGCGGGTCCCCTGCCTCAGCTGGCTTGTGCTTGGTTCCCTAATAATGGAGTGTTATCTAATTGGTGCTTCCTTTACATCAATGGAAGTAGGAGCACAAGACACGGAGACAAAGCAACATGCCAGCAGTTAAGTATAAGTGAGGGTTTAGACCCATCATTCCGAGGGCTTTGCGGTAATATTTAGGACACCTCCTAATGACTAAGGCATATATCCTAGGGCGGGTCAGCTTCATATAAGACATCTGGCATGTGTTTCCTGGTCTAAAATTATAGCACTCCCCCCTCCAGCAATTTATATTTCTAAGAAGATGGGAAAGAACTATGATGTACCACTTGACAAATTCTTTGTCATTTAAATATAAAATAAAAATTAAAAGTCCAGAACTGTTATTACATTGGGTTTAAAAAAAAAATACACACAAGTGATGGAAGTTTGCCAAAATATTAACTGTGGATTTATTTCATTTTCTTACCATTCTTGCGAATATTATGCATTGAGAGAGAACCACTGATTGTGATTTTTTAATTAAAGTAATTTTAAAAAATAAAGTAATTCCAGAGTCAGGGGATATTACCTGCTACATGAAAAGACTGACACCCTCATTCCCCATCCTTAATCACCTAAAAACAATCAATTCAGATGGTTCCTCTCCATTTCTTCCTAAATTCTTATGGGAAACATCACAGAGCAGAAGGCAAAGAAACTCAACCAAATGTAGGGCTTTTCCAGAGAACTTCCTGAGGCACAGAAGCTTCTAGTCAATCTTTGTTTGTTGTGAGTGGCTGCCAGATAGGAATTTTACTTCACAAATGTCGGATATGTCCAATAGTCCATATTAGAACAGAAGAGAGTGGAGAAAATGATGAGGATTCCTTTGGCTACACAATAGCAGAATCACTTCCTGTGGTGGCCCCAGCTCCTCAGGAGACCAACACTGACTGGCTGGTGGTCAAGGCAATTACTTCTGGGAGGACACTGTCCATCCCCAAGACATCGGTCTTCTTCTGGAGCATCTCCCCAGGAATCATGTCTTGCTTTTTGCTAGTTCCCAAATGTCTTGGCTTCGGTTGGCTAAGAAGGGGAAAGAGAATGTATTCTTCCCTTCCTTAATTCAGTGGCTTCCTTAATTCAGTGGCTTTCAAATGCTGTTTCCAATTAGAATCTTGTTTCCAAATCTTTTGTGATATCTCTGCATGTGACTCAGAGAAGAGCAGGGCTGCCTGGTTTAGGTCAGGGAGAGGTTCAGGGCTCTGCCTTGTTATATCCCCCTCACTCGCTGAGGGGACCTCTGAGGTAACTTTGGGCTTCTTGGAATCTAGTTTGAAGTCTTGGAGAAGTTCTGACTCTCTCTCTATGACCTTTTCATCAGTTCAAATCAAGGAATATTTATTGAGCACTGCTTACCCACAAAACAGTGAATGAAGGTCTTAAGGGCATATGGACCTGGGGCAGCCTGAGCCAGCTCTTTAGCCCCTCTTTTGTTCCATAAATGAACTATGAACTTAGTTCTACTGTATTATTAATCCTCTTCTTCTCCAAATCAGCTCCATCATGGGCCTCTACCACAGACCACTTTCTGTCCATTTGTGTGGTATATGAGTTCCCACCACTCGAATCCTATTCTGGGTACTTCTCCTCACTCCACTCCCCAGACTGCTGAGATCCATCGTCCCCACTCTCTGACCTTGGTCTTGCCTTTGGACTCCCTCCCTTCTTTGTGTCTTCTCTACTCACTCCCTTGGACTTTGTAGTCTTCAATTTCTCATCATCTCTCAGGACGTAGACACAGTTCTCCTTTATATGTTGCCCAGAGTCAACACAGACAATTCCCATGTTTGGTTCTGTCCCCCAGGACTCTGTCCTGGGCTATATATTTTATCTGTTCACCATAATGTTTATACTTACAACATTTACCTTTAAAAGTTTTGTAGGGTGGGTCAGATCCAAAGATGTGTTTCCCTCTTTAGAGGGGTTTGGATCTCAGTACTGTGCTTCTGAACCCAGCACAAACTTGGATCATTACCTCTGCCTTTATAGTGTAACCCAAATGCATAACAGGCAAAGCAAACGTCATGGTTAAATTCTTCAGTGTTATCAACCCCTTGAGTGTGTATGTGTGTAACTATCCTTTAACTTAACTGTACATGTACATGTACATGTACACTTTTCTTTTGCTTCTCAGATGACTACTCACCATAGGATTAGTGTTACAACGTGCTAGAATTTATCTCTGGGTCCACATTAGAAAGCATATCTGCCATAAACATGATCATTACACTTCTCTTGGAGAAGGTGGAATTAATGCTGGAAATCCCATTCACTTCATTTTTGGAGAAGTCCGTAAAACACTAATTATCAGCAACATGCCTGCTCTCAGATGTCCCTTCATCCATGCGGCTCTCCTGACGCTCGCATGGTCTGACCCTCCAGCCTCTGTATCCTCCTCTTATGCCACTTTCCCATTCAGCCCCTGTGGTCCAATCACCTCATCAACATATTGCGCTTTGCTGAGCAAGGCCTTTGGGTTTGTTCTCTTTCTATCTGGAATGTTCTTTTGATGACTGGGACATGTTCTTCCATGTAATTTCAATTCAAATGTTAGTTTTTCAGAATGGCCTTTTCAGATCACACCATCTAAAGCAGACAGACAGCCCTGTCCACACTGTTTTGTAATCATAAAAATTATATTCGTGAGTGTGTGTGTATACATATAGATGCATATGTATATAAACACATGTGTGAGTATGTGTAGTATATACACACATATGTATATAAATAGATGTGTCTGTGTGCATGTGTGTATTGGGTAGACAACTTTTAAAGTATAAATACATGCAGAGAGAAGAGACCTCTAATTCTGCCATCCAGATAAATATGCTGTTACTACTTTGGTATATATCTTTTCTTCTACACATATTGCTATACAGAATGGGTATTCTAATTCAAATATAATCATGTCTTTTTTTCACTTAACTTTTAATCATGGCTTCTTTATACTTATCAATAACCTCTTTGTGTTTACAATTTTAATAGGCACAATGTGCTATCTTATGGAATTATTGTAATTTACTTAACTGTTCTTCTCATTTGACCTTTTAGTTGTTTTCACATCTTTCTTCAATAAACATATAGCACTATAATAAAGACAACACCAACAAAAGTGAAAGATAAAGGCAGAATCTGATATTTGAGTAGGATTGACAGGTTTCTAGATGACCGGTTGTAGATGTAAGGTATATAGTTCTGAGGAAGCTCTTTGAGCTTAAGGATGCATGCATTCATATGTGCACATATGTGTGTGTGTGTGTGCGCGCACATGTGTAGTAGTAGTGGTAGTATTAATACATCAATAATTTGGAGCCAGCAATATTAGCTCTGGTTACAGAATTTGATAATTTGAAAGATCAACTTAACAATTATGTATGCAAATATGTTGGAAGTAGCTAATCTTTAATGTAATTAAAAGAAACAAGTAAGTTTATGAAGAAGATATTCCAGCTGCTGAAGTCAATCAAATACTCATAGCTTACAATAATGGACCAAAGAGAGAAAGACACGTCCTCTCTCCTGGTAATAGCACTCATGGTCATAGTTGCTAATACATACTCTCACCCACACATACAGCAAAGCCTTCACAAAAAGAGACATTGAGTATCTTATTTCAATTTATGGATGACATTTAATTGAAATACAATTACAGCATAATGATTAGAAGAATGGAGTCAGAGTGTCTGAATTCAAATTTCAGCTCCACCCTTGCTAACTCTGTAAATTTCAGGCAATTCTTTGACTTCTTTACACCTCAGATGCCTCACCTATAAAATGAGATTTAATGTTACATAGTCCATAGTTAATTCTTTGATGTAGATGTAATGGGATAATACATATAAAGCTCTTAGTCCTGGCTCATGAGAATTCCTCCATTGATGGTAGCTATAATTGCTGTTTTATTAGACTCACTTCTAGCATTATTTGTGGAAGATCCAGTTTTCATTTCAGTATGTGCTTTGATTTCTCTCACAATTACACCAAGACACAATCCTCCAAGAATTATGCCAAGTAGCTTCGTATAGGGAGAGGCAGCTGATGTCACTTCATTCTTTGGAGTATCACTTTACTCTTGAGTCATTAATTCATTTATTGAACAACTGTTGGATACCTACTATGTTCCAGGCACTGTGCTTAGTGCCAGGGGTTCAGGAAACAATAAAGACATGGTCTCGGGTCTCATGGAAGGCTTATCCTACCAAACATTTACAAAACTCCCTAGTTCATATCAGCACGTCTGTTTCTTGGAGTCATGCCATGCTCTCTTTTAAAAGTCTGGCTAAGTTTGTAAAAAATTTCTCTGTGTTTCCAAGGCAAACATGAGGTGCAATGAAGTTAAGAAAAACATTTGCTAAGGAAGAACATAAAAGAATTAAAGGCAGAAAGTACAAGCAGTGTCCAGTTAAATATCTTTTCAAGGAGCAGGTATTGTATTAAGGAAACCATTCAGGTCTTGGTCTCCGAAATACCAACTTATTTCTTAGAGATTACTGATCCTTGGCTCCCTCTCAGACCTCTGACCCACATGAGGCCAACAATTGACTCTTTTGCCCTGCTGTAACTTAGATGCGAAATACTTTTCCTCCCATGAATGCAAAACCTTTTCCTAACTTGTTTTCCCCCAGATGGATTTTCTCCAGTCAGGGAGCAGTGTTGCCAGACATCCTTTGAGTCTCATTGACCTCCCCACCTAGGCCGTCAGTCCCATACATTCTCAAACCAACTGCTATGCTAGACTTCTCCATTCCGACAGGGTTGTATCTAAACCAATGAAAGACTCAAGATGGTGCTGCCCAAGGGAAATATAATGTGAGCCACATATGAATTTTAAATTTTCTGGTTGCCACATTAAAAAGGTAAAATGATACAAGTAAAAATTAATTTTAATATTTTTAAAATTTTTAATAAAATGTGTTTTATTTAAATCGATATATCAAAATTTTTTACCATTTTAATATGTAATCAAATATAAAGTATTAATGAGATATTTTGCATTTTTTTTCAGACTGAGTCTGAAATCCAGTCTGAAATCAGACTAGCCACAGTTCATGTGCTCAATAGCCACATATGACCAATGACTACCATTTTGGACAGTGCAGACCCAGGAAATCCAAGACCTACACTACACACCAGTGCTAACATACACATTGCAAGAATTCTCCCACCCACTATTGCAGGAGGGTCATTCTCTCATAACCTCTTACTTCCTTTCTCCCATGTACCCTTCCAATACTAATAAATCAACCCCTTGTCCAAGTATCATACCCGAAAGATGTTTCCCACCATGCCTTCAGGAACCTTCCATCCATACAGTTCTGCCTCAGTCCAACCCTCTCTATTGTAAGTCACTGTTTCACATTTCTATAGCAATGCCCCAATACATCATCCTCAGCAGACATCATTAAGAATCTTACTGTATGTAGTTCTGGGCTGAGTATGGATTACATTAAGTGACATGGGGATATTCTCCTTGTACTTTACACCAGATCGCGTCTGTAAACACAACCAAAGCTTTGCTTGCGACTTTGCTATGGCTTTATTCTTTTAAATGCAATTTTTGTGCGGTTAGAAAACTAATTTGAAAGATGAAAAGAACAAACACACAGGGTTGTTGTGTTATGTGGTTGTATCGATTGGTCTGTAAGCCCAAAATAACCAAGCCAGTCCTATGAACAGATAAAAATTAACACAGCTACCAAGAGAATCTCCTGGGACCTGAACTCTGGCACACACTTTTATAGAGCTAATTTTCATCTTCCTTTCCTTTCATCTTATTTTTCTATGAGAAGAAAAAAATTCAATGGTCAAACAAGATTATGTGAAAAATATGTTTCAGTATGTGAAAAATAGTTTAACTTTCTCACTCAAGTTTCACCACTTCTGAAAAGCCCTCTCTTACTTACCCAGGAGTGGGGCAGGCGCCCCTAATCTGTGTGCCTACAGATTTCTTCCAAATCTCCTGCCACCAGAGTGTAAGGGCTAAAAGTGCAGACTCTGGAACCAGACTCCTAAGTTCAATTCCTGGCTCTTCCATTAATTAGCTGTATGGCTTCAGGCCACAGTTTAACTTCTCTGTCTCAGTTTCCCCCTTAATAGTGCCTGTTCTTAAAGCTGTTATGTTCATTGAATGAGTTAACACACAGTAAGCAGATAGCTGCTCTTTAAAAGCATACTTGTTGTCTGTCAAGTATTAAATGCTGGCTGTTACTAGTTCATAATTGTATTTTGGATTTTGTTCTCTCAACGACCAGTCATTTCCAAATATAATTAGCCCAAAACATTAACGATTTCCAAATGAAGCAAGTTCCTCTACTGCCTTTCCTATTTCTATCAATGCTCTGATCATTCTCCCTTTTAAACCTGTTCAGAAATTTGGAGTGTCTTTGATTCCTCTCAGTGTTCGCTCATGTCCAGTTTGTCATTATGTGTATTGGTGTTTTGCCTTCGTAATTGCTCCAGAAGAAGTCAACAGAAAGATCACAGGATCCAGAGTCCAATGAGCTACTCTAGCTCTGAAATTTATGAGCTGACTGGTTTGGAATAATTCTTCAGCCTTTGATCTTCAATCTCCTCTGAAACGCAGAGATTATTTTAATGTCTATTTCATATTTTAATTGTATCACATCTCCAAATCTATGTGAAGGATGTTTCTCAAACACATGCATCATACACACATCGGAAGTTGCTCTTTGCATCTCTCAGGCTCGTCGGACTCAGGGCTCAAAACACGTCGCATTGCAGAGCACTTTCTTTCTTTCTTCCCCTCAGAATCCTAGAGTCTCAATTCTTGAAATGACCTTAGAAATTATTTATTAACAACTTACTTATCCAATGCATTTTTTTTCCTCTAAAAATCACCTGCAAATGGATTTGTCCAATCCCTGACCAGGAACTCATTCTACTTTAGCACTGTCATTGTCAAGAGTTCTCTCCCTACACTGTACCACATAGGTGAGTTGATCCACACTTCTTCAGGTACCTTTGATTAGGACATGCTGCAACTACCACCTAGTCGGCTGCCTGCTGTCATATGAACATACCAGAAAGCCAGACTTACGTGTAAAGAAAACAGCACCTGCGTGGTGGCCTGCCAGCCACGGGGCACGGCTCGCTCAGCGCAAAGGCAATCCCAGGAACACCCAGCTGAATGAATGCTGAGCTGAGTGAACAGAGGTGAAATGGCTGGTCTATTAGATTACAATGTTTTTAGTGCCCAATAATGGTATTTGTTCTTCAAATTTTATGAAAGTATTTTAAGAAACATAGCCAAGCTGCATGAGTCTCAGAAACTTTGATGAGTTGTTTCTACTGCCTAGAAAACATTAAAATACAGACTTTTCTTTCACCCAAATCTCATTAAACTATCAGACATTTTTCTGCTTTTTCTAGTAACTTATCAAGATATTTGGTGTGTGTGTGTGTGTGTGTGTGTGTGTGTGTATGTACTTGATAATCAGCTGTGATGGGAGGGAAAATGCTAGAAAAATGTCTGACAGTTTAATGAGAGTTCGTGACATCTGTTTCCCAAGGCCCCACCCCATGTGGAAGGAGCTCATTAATTTCTGGTGGCTCCAAACCTTCGAAACCTCCACCTCCGAGCTGAGCTGGACAGAGACCTGAGGTGGCTAATTTGTCTATGGTATCCCTGAGGTTTTGAGTATTTTAGTCCTGTGATTTGAGCTGCTCAAATTCCCAAGTCCTCATGGCAGGACCATGTTCCTTGACCATGCCTTACCCTCTGGGAAAAGTGGAACTCCTGGTGTTCCAACCAGGTGTCCATGCTACCATATGGCAGGCATCCTGGTTTCCAAGCTAGAGGAGGGGAGCCAACACACTGGAATTTCCAGCACAGTTTTGTTTTATCCTTTCTTGGTCCTCCATGATGGCTCTGTTATATCAGCTGGCTCTGGCTGTCAATGGAAAATCTTATAGTGCCATCCAGACCTCCTGTTTTAGGGGAAGTTTCTGGAGATTCTCACAATGCTTGCTTTGGGCTGAAGTTTCAAATTATAACTTCAGGTGAGGAGTTTCTCTACTCTTTGGTAGTGGAGGTGGAGCAGGGGCAGGGTGAATGTTGATAGACCTCGTGATGTTGGAAAACTGGAAAGATCAGAGGACAACAGGAAGAGGGCTGACTTTGTCGCGTTCCCTGACAGACGTCACAACAGGTGCTTAATTACATGTTATGTCTTTCAGCGCCTTTGCATCCTCGACAGGCAAGCATTATCACCCTCATTCTATGAATGAAAGGAATAAGCTTAAAGAAGTAAACTGACTTGCCTACATGGCAGAGCTGTGATGTGGAAGCAGGTCTGGGGAATTCCCTGGCCTGCTTTTCCATCCATCCCGTTGAACCTGGGCTGGCAATTGCTTTCCTTCCCTGAGCAGAGGCCCCTGGCTACCTGGAGGGCTGCACCAGCACCTTCAGGCTCTGCCCCCTCCTCCTAAGGCGCATATATGTGCAACAGCAGCAAGGAGGAACTGCCCCATGCTGTGTCTCACCAAATCCCCACTGGCACAGGGACAGTCACATGTCTTTGTTCTCAAGATGGGTGGGGAAGCAGGGAAGGTGGCAGCAGCCCCAGGACTGAGTGGGTGCTTGGTTTGCTCAATATCAGGCTCCTCACCTAGAAGGTTTACCCATCTCCTTTGTCCTCAATTCTTCAGCAGATTCATTTTGAGATAATGAATAGATAAACAACAGCAGCAAAGTGTACTGGGTATAACCACAGTTTTTTCATCCGTTAAATAAAGACCTTAATGCCTACATCAGGGATATAGTGAGGCCTCCATGAAATACTGTGTGCAGCACATAGGAGGAGTCCAAGTAATGGTATGTAGACATGTATGTACTATTATAACGTACTAAATAAAATTACATTTAGAACGTTATGCTTACTATGTGTCAGGCATCATTCTCAGTACTTTATAGATACCATTTAATCTCTCACAACACCATGAGGATGGTACTTGTATTACCATCATTTTACAGTTGAGGAAACAAGATAGATGCTGATGATTTGAAATAAGGAATTCAAAATAGTAATCTGTGGGTGCCTGGGTGGTTCAGTTGGTTAAATGTCCAGCTCCTGAGTTTGGCTCAGGTCATGATCTCAGGGTGGTGAGATGAAGCCCCAGGTTGGGCTCGGTACTGAGCTTGGCGCCTGCTACAAATCCTCCCACCCTCTCCCTCTACCCCTCCTCCCACTTGCGTGCTCGCTCTCTCTCAAATAAATAAAAATAAAATATTTAAAAATAGTAATCTGCCATAATTAATTATGTCTATGAGTAATTCTTAATAATGCCATCTCATAAATGGTAAAGTACCCTCCTGCAGCCCCAACATGACCTACACAGAAAGTGGGCAAATTCTACCTAGTCCCTCATGTAGGAATCACCCCTGCAACTTTGTGTGAATCTTAGAAGATGCTCTTTCCCACTATTATACATCTGTAAATACTAGAAAGTTCTTCTAGCTAACTGAAAGCTGCCTTCCATGCACTTCCTCTCAGCACTCCTCAATTCTCCTCCTGGAGCTGCACTATCTCAGGTGAATTGCTTTTCCACTTGATGCCACTTCAAATACTTTAAGATTGTGATCCCACCTCCCTAAGTCTACTTGGCTCCAGACCAAATGCTCCCAGTCCCCTCAGCTGTTCCTCATGTGTCATGGTTATTGGGCTTCTCAACATTCTGGACGCACTGCTCTGGAGGCGGTCCAGGTAGCTCGGCCCCTCCTTGTCTGAGATGAGCAGGGCCAGAGTAACAACCTGGATGGGCAGAGCAGACGGAGGGGAGAAGGAGGGCCATGTTGCTTCCCAGCTGTCTGACACTGGGAGAAGGTGGGACCTTTTTTTTTTTTTTCGTAGGCTCTACATCAGGACTACCAGTTGGTTTGTTGGGATGTGATGTGAGATAACCAACTATGTGACGCCCCTGGCTCATGAGATTCATTCATACGTGCGTTTATATATTCTACAATAAGAGAATAAAGAGTCTACAAATACTCTACAAATAGTCTAATGAGCCAATACCACGTGGCACTGAGAAAGAAAACAGAATCTGTAATGTCATGGGACATGAATTCCCATATGGTCAAGGGAGAATAATTTGTATATATCAAGTGTCCTTGATGTGCAGTGGTCATTCTGTTATTGTAATTATTGGTTAAATATATTCTGTAAGTTTGTGATGCTCCTTTTGAAATTATATACCAGTTGGATGCCAAAGTTTGTTTTTCCCCATTTCATAGAACCTAGGCTCTGGGAACGGACCACTTGGATTGTATCTCAGACGACTGACTAAATGCTTTGGGACGACTTCCTTCACCCACACTTCTACAGTGAGAATAATAGTACATTCCCATAAGGGCCAAGGGAACATTAAATAAGAAAATATGTGCAAAGTGTTTTGATCAGTGCCTGGTATATAGTAAACATGAAGTAAGTGAAGCATTAGCCATTGCTGTGGTTATTATTACTGTTATTGTTAGTATTATTATTATGTTGGCCAATGATTTCAGTCTGTGGGTCCCCTGTATGTTTGTGTTTTAGTCCATGAGATGCTTCTCATCCTGGAAGGACATTGCTTTGTTTCTAATCTCAATAAGGTCACAATCTAATGGGGGAAATAGACACATAAATAACAATCTAGTTCTGTGTTTTATGTGTAATAATAGTATGTGTGCAAAAGCTAAAGGAGAGGGACCAAAGAGAGGGCAACCTAACTGGCAGGAGGATCAGAACTGTCTAACTGTAGAATAATGCATTATCTGTGTCTTAAGAGATAATTAGAGCTAGCCCAGCTAGGCTTTTTTTGACCCAATATATAAATAAATCACATAAAGATGTAAATATTTCCAAATGCATATTTTCAAAATGCTCTTCATAGCATGATTTTCTCTCGAGAGCAGTTCTCTCACTGTGAAATGTCACTTTTATCTTGCAGGGACAGATCAAGAGGGTTTATTTTTACAAATACATCTGCTGGCTACTGACAGTCACTTCTCATTACAGAGAAGGTCAGCAAATTTGGAACATTGGCCTTTTTTGTACAAGAGAAATGCATAGGTCTCTTTATTGTTGTGCAGCCCCTTTAAAAAGTTTGCCATGAGATCATTTCCACAACAAAATCTGGGGTTTTGTTGATTTGATGATTTGAAATAAGGAATTAAAAATAGTAATCTGTGGGTGCCTGGGTGGCTCAGTTGGTTAAATGTCCAGCTCCTGAGTTTGGCTCAGGTCATGATCTCAGGGTCGTGAGATGAAAAAAATATTTTGTCATGGAAAATACTGCAAAAATTTTGCTTAGAAAAGTTTAGAGATATTGTCTGCATTAATTGAATCATATACAGCATTTTTTATGCTTTCTACTTCAACTTTGATGCAATAGCTTGTCTATTACTTAGGCAGTAAATAACTTTTAAATGTAGTGCTGTTTCCAAACTTAACACAGTATTTCCCCCTTTACTACTACCACTACTTCTTCTCCTTCTTATCTTCTTCCTCCTCTTCCTCCTCTTCAACTCCTTCTTCTCCTCCTCCTCTTTCCTCTTCTTCTCCTCATCCTCCTCTTTCTTCTTCTTCTCCTCCCCTCCTCCTCCTCCTTCTTTTTCTTCTTCTTCTCTCTTCTCCTTCTCCTCCTTCTCCTTCTTTTCCTTGTAAATATCTTTTTAAAATTAGTTTCAAAAGTAGAATTTAGTGATTCATCAGTTGCATATAACAGCCAGTGCTCATTACATCAAGTTCCCTCTTTAATGCCCATCACCCAGTTACCCCATCCCCCACCCCACCTTCCCTCCAGCAACCCTCGATTTGTTTCCTAGAGTTCAGCATCTCCAAGAATGGCTATATTTATACATTTCTTCGATCAAGCATTGTGTTTATTAAGTCAGCTACCATGTGTGAGGGCCTCTTTGCTTTCCAGAATCACACAAAATATTTTTTCATATGCTTTAATATTTAATGAGAATCTAGAAAATTCTTATAAACAGAAACATATTAGAAACATTTGTACTTTCATTCCACCATAGAGCATACATTCTGTTGTGTAATTGCTTGCATGTCAATTTCTTTAAATATTTAGCAATGCTCTCTATTTATAGCATCATAGTATTTGTTGACAGAGGAATTCCTCTTGTTACCATGTGGTTTTCCAACTGTCAGCCTTTCACTGTACCAGGATATACCCACAGTGACATATGACTTTTTATCTTTTAGAAATCAATTAAGAGGAGTGCCTGGGTGGCTCTGTCAGTTCAGTGTCCAACTTTTGGTTTCAGCTCAGGTCATGATCTCAGGGTCGTGGGATCAAGCCCACCATTGGGCTCTGTGCTCAGTCAGGAGTTTGCTTGTGGATTCTTCCTCTCTCTTCCTCTCCGTTTGCCTCTCTCCCACCCTCTCTGTCTCTTTCTCTCTCTCTTTGTTAAAAAAAAAATCAATTGAGAAAATTAAACATAAGGTTCTAAATTATCATCAAGTTTGCTGAAATTTCATGAAATACTAGATTGAGTAATACATCATTTTTAACATTCCTGAGGGGGAAAAACTTAACATTTGTCCTCATATTCTTCGTGCTTGCTAATTGAAAGCTTTGGTCATTGTGATGGCTTTGTACTGTTTTGCACTAATCTCTCAAGGCACAGATACACTTGAGGTGAGATTCCTAGTTAATGTTAGTAGGCGTGATCCATATTTCAAATAGACTTCTTGGTAATGTCAACATTTGCGGATAGCTTCCTGTCATGTCTGATTAGATCATCCTAGCTTTTTTTTTTTTTTTTCCTTCAAGATGTAGATAATAAAAGTCTTGTAGCCAGAGTATGGGAGATGCCAGCTCTGCTATTTTCTTGTTGCTGTTCAGTACTTGCATTACAGGTGTTTTTCGGTTTCTTTCTTTCTTTTTTTAAGGTTTTATTTATTTATTTGACAGAGAGATAGAGAGAGAGCACAGGTAGGCAGAGTGGCGGGCAGAGGGAGAGGGAGAAGCAGGCTCTCCACTGAGCAGGGAGCCAGATCCGGAGCTCAATCTCAGGATGCTGGGATCATGACCTGAGCCAAAGGCACCGCTTAACCAACTGAGCCACTCAGGCGCCCCATTTTTCAGTTTCTTTATGGGAAGATTTTTAAGCTACTTGTCCACCTTGTGAAGGGTAGTTTAATTAAAACTCGATAATATCATCCCTCAATCCCCAGAGCAGACCCTGGGGAGCGTCAGTGATCTGGCAGCACGGCAGCTGGAAGGCCGGTCTGGGGACATGGGGATGAGAGGAAGGGGACTGCCATTTACTGAGCATAGCATTCCCTTCCCAACTGGGAATGTTCCTCGTGCCAAATTTAATTATACAAGAATTTGCATCTGTATATGTTTTGGCAACAACAAAGATTTTGCTTCCGATAAACACAAATTTTCCAACGCCTATTAGAGATAGAAAAAGAGGGAGCAAGTGTAGCAAATAGAGATAAAGCAATGGCAATGCAGTAAAGAGACACTTTTTTTTTTTTTTTTGGAAGCTTTCAAGAAAGACAATGAGGATGAGGAAAAATAGAACTTAATTTTAGAATTGCAGTAATTTTAGAATTGGACTCGGTGTAAGAGGGGCTATTAGGGGCAAGTCCCAGGGGGGTCAGGATGTGTGTGTGTGTGTGTGTGTGTGTGTGTGTGCGTGTGTGTGTGTGTGTGTGTACTATTAGGGATAGTTAGCACTCTTGGAGTTATTAGATCCAATATGCAGAGATTGGAGGACTAGCCCCAGGGAATAACAAGCCAGCATGCCACTAGTATAGACATTACCTTAATCAAGCTGACGACATCTTTGAAACAGAAAAGAAATTATTTCCTGAAGCGTTTCTAGTAACAAGGAATTTTAAATGCCCATGAATAGTGCAGGATTTACTACTGCGCATTTAAAATGTGTAAGATGTTAGCGTTGTCTTATTTATATCTTATTGTATATTAGTATAAGGAGTTTATGGATTTATCAGCAACCTCAGTTCTTCAATCTACCATCCTTGGGTTCCTTAAATTCAATTACTGCACTCCTTGCCAATTTGCCTACTTTGTAGGTCTTCAGGATCTAACCTCTACATTTTGAAAGACATAGTTTTTGTCAGAAATATCACTAAGCACTCGATCTGTGCTCTTTTATTGAATCCTCACATCCATTTGGAGCCTGGACAAATGCTGATTGCTGCAGTAAACAGACATTCCACACATGTGTGTTGTACTGTTCTAGGATTATCTCTCAACCGGTTACAGAAAAGAGATCTGAGGTCCAGAGAATCTGGAGAGATACTAATTGAACTAGATTATAATCTGTATTTGTTTCCTATTGCTGCTGTAACAAGCTGCCACAAATTTAGTGGTTTAAAGCAACACAGTGTTATTATCTCATAGTTCCGGATGTCAGAAGTCCAAAATGGGGTCTCACTGAGCTAACATCAAGCAGTTGGCTGCCTTCTTTATGGAGGCAATAGTGGACAGTCTGTCACCCTGCCTTGTGCTGCTTCTGAAGCTGTTTGCATTCCTTACCTTGGGATCCTTCCCCATCAGCAAAACCACTCCTATCACTGGAGATTAAGATGTAAGTGTCTTTGGGGGCCATGATTCTACCCACCACAGAAACCCAGATTTGTCTGAAGGTAGTTTCTAAGAAATTTCTAGTTCACATTTATTTATCCACTCAATAATTTTTTCATTCACACCTGCTATTTGCAAGTCTCTGTTCTAAGCTCTGAGGGTATAAGGAGGAACAAGACAGTCACAACCTCTCAAATATCTCGCTGGTCATTTGTCCACCTCTTCCAAGATATTAATCCCTTAAAATTCATTGAGTCTGTTAAATGGACACATCACACAGGGAGGAAAGAAATACAAATTGAGATCTGTGGTCTTGAGAATTGTTCAATCTAGATGAGAAGATGAAATGTATACAAAAGAAGATAAAAGTAAACAGAGGAAAAGGTATAATGAATTTGCCTTGAGAAATAACTCCCTTTGTATGAAAAAAAAATGTTGAAAGTGCTTGGAGTAGAAGAGATATAATCTGAGGTTGTTGAAGTCAGCAAGCAAAAAGGCTCAGAGAGATAGACAGTCATTCTGCATGAATGAGAGGAAAGGATTTACTAGTTTGCTCCTATAAGGAAAGTGCAAACAGATAGAGGAGAAGTGTAATGAATTTGCCTTTGATACAGGATGGCTCTGGGGTTGGTATCAGGGATGTGCCTACATTTGGGGGCAGGAGACCCTAGTTATGGAGAGAATGAAAGATGAAAAAATTTGACATCATAAAGGGAAAAGGAAGACAACTTTGTATGTAATCAGTTCCTTCAAAGAGGGCAAAATGTATCCACTGGCACACATCTGAATGAGTGAAAAATCTCTTTTTCAGTGTAATTAGTGTCAAAAATAATTTTAATTATCAGCATTTACAAAGCCTGGTCTATAGCAATGCATGCCACAATCATGCTACTAGTCTCTTCTTAGCAACCAAATAGGATACATCGACTTAAAAGTCCTTATATGGCTAATGGAGAAATCTGATAAAACCCCCAAGGGGAGGGAGTAGAACAGTCAGGATGAAACCTTCCAGCTTTGTAGACTCAATTCACAGTAAGCTCAGCTAAGCCATTTCCTATTAAATGCAGGCATGTTGCCATGTGGGGCTCAGAACTGGCTTCTGACTGCAGACAGGAATGTTTGCTCATTTCTTTCCTTGATGATTTGGGAACTCCCAGATGTTGATGAAGGGCTTGACAACTTACATCCAGGTGGAAAGTAAAAACAGCTTTATCAAACCAGCTGCTGAGAGTACATGACACCACACATCCAGATGTTTGGAGGCATCTGGTATTTGGGGGAAGCTCTCCCCCTCTATCCAGCTATCTGAGAAAGATCTAGCTAACAGTGGGTTATCTGTCTACCACAGGAGATCTCGCACCTGGCATCTGGCTTGCAGGCAGGTGATGAGCAGTAAAAGAATGTTTGACTTTTGTCTTTGTGGGAGTGGCTTTTGATAACTGACAGCTTTCTGCAGCAAACTGCTGAGGCTCAAGTCTGGGTTTACACACACAATACCTCTGTAGGGAAAGCCTTCTAATCTGATGTTATACCCATGAGAACTGTCCTTATGATTTAACATTTCCTCAATTCCAGGAAGCTACTCTACTCCAGCCTTTCCCCACTAATTTTTCTCTTTTCTGAACTTTCCCTAGCACTCACTTCCATGCTCGATTTTATACTATCACATATCATTTATTGATATCTTTCAGGTATGTCCTTAGTACTTCCTGCTATATGTGGTTTTCATTAACTCATACTTTCCACATAGAAATGTCTTGAATTGTGGGTTTCTGACATTGTACCTGGGAAGACATTGTAAGCTGTGACCCAACCACATTGATTAACACCACAGTATTTTGGGGGTAAAGCTTGTCAAATGATAACATGAAGTACAGCCCTAAAGGCATTCCCAACAATTCCAGTCTCATAGGTAGTATGTTTTATTTTGTACCTTGGGTCTAACTGCTCCTACTTAAGGAAGCAGCACTAAAATAGAAGAGACATTGTCTTAATGCCATGTCCTCAGTGTAGACATTCAAGCAATTTTTGTTGTGTTAGTCAACTAATAGAAAGTAAGGGGCTTATTTATTTTCTCCTAAAAGTAAACATAGATTATTATTAACTTTATTTACTAATGTAAATTTTCATACCGGGCTAGGCTCAGAAGATACCAGATGTCTTACCCGGGCCAAGGGATGAGGTGTCTGAGTGATATTCTCCTAACCCTTTTGCTTAAATAAAGCCCTCTGTGCATTATTTCTTACAGAAAATTTTGCTTCAGTTCACTTGGGTTTTTTTACACACACAGTTCCAATTGCATGTGCAACTTCTATGTTAGTCTTAGTTCTCATCGGTAGTTTTTTTTGTTTTATTTTTTAGAGATTTTATTTATTTATTTGAGAAAGAGACAGAGAGCGTGTGAGAGAGGGAGTCCAAGAAAGAGAGCCAGAGTTGAGGGGTGGTGAAGGGCAGAGGGAGAGAGAGAAGCAGGCTCCCTGCTCAGGACCCTGGGATCATGACCTGAGCCAAAAGCAGAGGCTTACTCAACAGCCACCCAGGTGCCCCTCTCATCAGTAACTTTATCTTTAATTTCTATCTTAGTCTATCTCTCTAAGTTGCTTTAAAGGTGTTATAAAGTCTTCCCTTCTACTTTTTATCATTTATTGTCCTGGTTCTTAAACCCTCCTGAGGACTGACTTGTTTAACTACAAATTTCCGACACTTGTCTTAGAGCGCCCAGGAATCTGCAATTTGTTACAATCCAAGTGACTGTAATAAGGTGTTGTCAAGAAAACACCATCCTATGGCCGGGCATCTAGCCCTCTCTGGACTGTAACAGGAAGTTAGTACTTACTGTTCACTGCTTTATCTTTTTATCATCAATTAAAAGATAATTCTCAAGCAAGATAAAATCCGGACACTCCTACTGACATAAATATGGATATGTGTTAAAGATTTTGATTTAACTAATTAATGAGGAAACTGATGAAGGGTTCTGAGTTCAAGGGAGAATTCCCCAAAAGGCACATTTATAGATCAAGAATATAGAAATAAATGGGCAAATGGAGGTAAACTGGCCTTTTCCACAGAGGTGAAGGGAAGTTGATTAAACTTCCACAGGACAGAATTTGCATGTCTGTAGACAAGAACTACATGCATTATTATTAGTTTACAGAGCTGTAAATGGCTCCTAGACAATGAAAGACCAGAAGCATATAATCTAGAAGGGTGTGATTTAAACAATGTGCAGTTTTCCACTGAAGTACAGCATTTTTCTACTCATGTTGGAGAGGAATCTAAGAAGAAAGAACAACTTGAATGGAAATTCAAAGGGCAGAGAAATCAGAATATGAAGGAAAGTCAAACAATCTCATGGGGTTAGGACTCAGGGGTAGGAGTTCAGTGGTGCAGCAGAGGTGGTACAGAGGAGGGAAGGAAAATGGATGCATGGGTAAGACGAGAGGCTAATCATGCAAGGAAAATGCAATGTGTGGTCCTGGACCAATTAGGATGGGGCAGATTTGTGCCTTTGATAGCTTTGACTCAGAGAAAAGCCAGCTCACCTCTCCATTCCCCCAGTAGTAACACCATTCCATACTGGTCCTTGGTCACCAGAGGGTTGTGACTTTCCTTTTTTGAAAGTCTGTGGTTTCAGTTACCTCTGTTTAGAAACCTCACCCAGAGGACACAGGTGGTAGTAAGATATTAGCTTTTGATGGGCACAGTTTAGGTCATCAAGTCCCCATTTGACATTTCAATCATATTCTTGCTTTTAAGGTCCTGGGTGTATCTGTATCTTAATATAGCCAAAGAATTATAAAGTCATCTCATGTCCCCTCTGTGGGCACAGGATATTGCAGAAATAAAGCTGATGGAAATAGTCCCATGGTATGACCCAAATGGCATCATCAGCCTCTTCAATCTGCCACATCTCTAATGTCATCCAGCTTGGAAGGGCAGCTGCCAAGTTAGAAGAGGCTGGACATTCCATGAAACAGGTGCCTTCTTTTTCCAGGACCCAAGTGAGAGCCTAAGATACTTTCCGTACTGTCAGAAAGCACATCATTAGGAAACATGCTTGAATTGCTTAACAAGGACACTTGGGCTCAGTTCCCAAATCCGTTTTTAGTTTGGATTCATCATCAGAAATTGTGACAATATTTGGAGAGACCCCAAAGGGAGTGGTCAGAAAATTAAAAGAAAAACATCTCATTAGAGGGAACAAGTTATTTTTGTGTAATGAAAATTTGACCAGTTCAAACACTTAGTGGATATTCATTTCAGTTAGGATAAAATCTAAAGTCTTTGACACCATTTATGGAAGCCCTCTGTGCATGCTATGCTGTCACCTGTTGGAACTCTCCGCTATTCCCTTTCACTTACCATTTCCCCCACCACACACCCTACCCCCAACATACATTGCGTACTCTGTTTGATACACAATCCCTGCCCCTTTATGAACCTTACTGACTCCTACTTAGCTTCATCTGAGATATCATTCTCACTAGGAAGCATTTCCTGCCTCCTCAAATCTGGGTTAGGTGTCATTCTGTGTTCTTGTATCACTTTGCATTTCTTTAATCAAAGTATTTATCAGCCCATTTGGTATGTGCCTCTCTCATCAAACTGTAAACATGGAGCAACAGGTTGAGATTTGTAGCTGTTTTGTTCATCACACTTTCAATTCTGGCAAAGTACCTGCAACATCACAGGAACTCAGAATATTTGCAGAATGAAGGACCAGTTGAGTAAGAGACAAAATAAATAGATGAATGAATGAATTACTGAGTGAATTAATGAATTAAATGAATGAATGAATGAATATACAGGGAACTGGATAGTTTTCTTAAGGTAAATAGTGAAAAAGAACAAATAATTATCTTAAGCCTGGGAAAAAATATCTTATAAAAGAGTCAGTAGGTTTTTGCTCCAGATGGCACAGATAATGCCCAAAGCTAAAAGATGCTTGGAGTTTCAACTCAAAAAGTTTTTCTTTTCTTTCCTTCCTCCCTTCCTTCCTAGAGAGAGAGACTACAGAATGAGGGGTAAAGGGAGAGGATGAGAGATAATCTCAAGCAGTCTCCCCGCTCAGCATGGAGCCTGACACGGGGCTTGATCTCAAGACCCTCAAAATCATGACCTGAGCTGAAATCAAGTGACAGACACCTAACTAACTGAGCCACCCAGGGGCCCCAACTCAAAGAATTTTTCTAAAAACAGAAGCCTAACTATGGAGCGAATCACCTCACAGGTAGATAAGCATGCAGAAGAAAGGATGCTGAGTGGGATGTTATATGCAGATAATCAGGGGCAGAGAATGGGGAATTGGGGGTGGCTTGTATCTGCTATATAGAGGAAACAAGAGGAGATAGCTTATTTATCTATCATTCATTCATTCATTCACTTGGTAAACATTTACTGAGCACCATGTTCCAGGTGCTATGGTAGACACCGGGGATCTAAAGTTTGGTAAGTTTTAGTCTCCAGGGTCCTAATGCCAAAGCACACACTCTAGTGGAAAAGAAAGACACTTAGCCAGGAGTGTGAGAACTGTCGTGACACAGGTATGCGCAGGACAGTACTGAAGCCAAAGAGAGGTGATACTAACACATCTGGTGGGGCAAAGGAAGCAGGAAGACACCAGGTGGCATCCTACAAGAGGGGCCAACTGAACTAATCCCACAAATGTAATAATGTGGCAAGCTCAGCAGGACATACTAGTAGAGACGGTGAGGGTAGAGGGAGGAAGGAGGTGGAAAGGGGAGAGCATTTCGGATGGAGATGAAAGCTTGTAAAAACAGTTTAGTCTTACTAGAGTGCAAAGGTCAAGGCCAGAAGTTAGTGGCTGCAACATCATTTAAATTCTCAGTTCTCAGAAAAGCTGATGCGAATCAAAGACAGAAGCCCAAGACACGAAGAGTTGACTTGCTTTTTCAGGGTCTGGGTCTGCAGGGTCCAGTGTGTGAAAACCTGAGGGAAAAGTTCTCATCCAGAATGGTTCCCCTGGGGCCACCATGAGCTTTATGGCTTTAGCCCCATACCCCTACTCTGGGGCCATGTGACTGAAGATGAGACTTCTAGTGCCGCTTGTGAAAATAAGTCTTTTTGGACAAAGGCCAAGATGGAGGCCACAACCCGGCAGACGGGCGAATGCCCACAGATCAAAGCTGCTTCTTGATGTTACTGTTGGATGAGAGGTAGTGGAACAGTGAAGGGCAGTGTTCATGGTGAGCCTGATAGGAATGAAAACAAATTATTAAAGCAGTGACTCTTTCAAAGTGAGATCTGATAGAAGCTAATGCTGTACCAGCATGAGTGACAGGTCCAAATGGACATGCTTTCCACACACCAGCCACCTGTGAGGTAAATGCCACCATCCCTATTCTACAGACGAGGAATATGAAGCCTAGGGGTAGCTGGTGCATGGCAAGAATCTATTACTTAGATCCAGGCAGTCTTGCTTAGAAGTGTAGCTTCTTGAAGGAGAAGAAATGAAATCTCACAGAAAAAGTTGCCACCTTGGACACAATGAGCAAACGATTGGGACTGAAGAGGAGAGTCCTTCTCAACAAACTTGAGGAAACCAGCCTTTCCTTATGCCACTTCATCTCTTACACCCCATGCTGCTACCTCCATAGCCTTCTGGCGGATTCTGGAACATGCCAGGCTCTTTCTTGCTTCACTGCCATAGTTCTTGTTCTCCCTGCTTGGAATATTATTCATGAGCAATATGTGGCTCCTTCTCATCTTACAAATGTTGGATGAAATGTCACCTTCTCTGATAGGACTTCCCTTCCCTCCTGGTGGGAGGGCCCTCTCGCACTTGACTCTCTATCACGTCACCATTTTTATTCCTTTTGCTAGCATATTTTGTCTTCTATATTTACTTTTTAATGTAACAGTTTGTTATGGACTGTATGTTTGTGCCCCTCCCCTCCTGATTCATATAGTGAAACCCTAACCCCCAATGTAATGAAATTTAGATGTGGGGCTTTGTGGAGGTAGTTAGGTTTAAATAAGGTCATGAGGGTGGGAACGCTGTGATGGGATTAGTGTCCTACAAAGAGGAGAAAAGACCAGAGCTGGCGCTTTCTCTCTCTCTCCACCACATGAGAACACAAATGAAAAGGCAGCTGACTGAAAGGCAGGAAGAGGATCTTTTCCAGGAACTGAACTGCCACCACCTTGATCTTGGACTTTCCTGCTTCCAGAACCATGAGAATGAAAGTTCTATTGGTTGAGCCACCCACTCCCAGTAATTTGTTATGGCAGCCTGAGATGACTAATGCACAATTTATCTGTATGTTGGTATAGGGTCCAAGAATTCTTAAAAGGAAGATTTTCCAGGTCTATTTTACCACTATTTTCCCTGCACCTAGGAAGGAAGGATGGCCAGCCCCTGGGGAGTTTCCTTGCCTTGAAGGTGTCCACTAAAAGATCCAATTAGCTAGTTATGTCCCCAACTTCTCAAATTACACAAATTTTATAATGTTTAAATTTTAAAATATCTGTTAACTCAGGGATAACAGATTAAATAATCTCTCTGGGACTTCAGACATCTCTTCCCCAAGTTTTCAAATATTATGTCATCCACTCCCAGACCTTCTCAGCTTCATCACATCTTACTTTCACTGCACTTCAGCCACCTTTATCATGTCTTAACCATTGCCCTTCTTATCATCCAGAATTTTGTTAGAATTATTAAACAGTAGCATCATAGTTTTTGCTTGTGCTTCCAATAATTACAGGTCTCTGAAACTCTGACTCACTCAACCCTTGTCTTCTGTCCTCTTAGAAATTACAGAGTCTTGTAAGTCCTCCCTATAAGTCAGAGTTCTTCAAATCTCAGGTTTGAATCTAAACTTTCCATCTAAATTTGGATCCATGATTAATTTTCTAAATCAACCATGGTTAGTTCACCATGGCCCATGGAACAAATGTGGCCTGTACCTTTTCTTGTAAATAAAGTTTTATTGGCACACACACAAGCTCATCTGTTACATCTATGGTTGCCCTCATGTTATAATGCAGAGTTGAGGAGTTGCAGAAGAGTCTGTATGGCCCAAGAGCCTAAAATATTCACTATCTACCCTTTACAGAAAAAACAAAAAACAAAAAACTACCAACCTTTGATCTAAATCAGTGACCCCCAAAGGGAACAATGAAAGATGATCCTTTGGTATTAAAGAAAATTTCAGAAATTCTATTTCTGGTTACTGCTATCTAAAAGGAAAAGAAATAAGTGAATTGAGTTTTGTTTACATCTAATGACACATAGGCACTGATGCTCTCAGTTCATCTGAGAGATAGTCATCTGCCATAAAAAATAGAGAAGACACTCTGAGGAAGAAGAAAATGTCCATAATTTGAAGAGGTTTCCAGAGGCATTGTCATTCAATCAGTCATTCTCAGCATACTGTAACATTATATAGTTTATACAAGCCTGGTTAGGCTGATTTAGATGGCATATTATCTAGCAATACCTTAATTAAACATCAAAACAGACAAGCATCTTTCAAATATTCCTGAAGAGATTGAAGATTATACTAATGATGCAAAGAACGGGCAAATAACTTGGAAAGGCGCAAGTGATTCATCAGCCATATTATAAGGTATATAAAAAAAATAATGGTATAATCACATATGACATGAAGTCAGTAAGAAAGAGCTCTAAATTATCAGTAAGACTATTTGATATGTGAAATTGTATCTGCTATCGTTAATGTTGAAATTTGACCTACATGTTTTTTGTGTCTTCAGCAAGGATAGCATGAAGCCATTACTATAAACAAGCCATTACTATAGACATTTAAACTTCAGTATTCACAACATGAAAATTTCTATAATTTAGGGATGATTTTTAAGTCATTCAATATTTGATCAAATACTTTACAAATTTTACTTCACTTTGTGATATATAGCAGTATTTTTTAAGTTTCTTAATAACACATGACAGATGTGAAACATTTTTTTCTTCTTGTCACAATAAAAGAAGTTAAAGATGAAAAACAATGTGATGATAAGCTAAAATACATTTATTATTCAGCAGATACTTTTAGAGAATTGCTATAAATAATTCTGTAGGGGGTTGTGATGTCTGCATTGTGTGAAAGTATAGATGTTTCTGAATGTGTCAGCTAATGATATATTTTTTTTTCTAGATTCTGTTTCAGAAGTGAAACAAAAGAAATAACTTTCTAGAGATTACTAAAATAATGAGTTGGACAAAAAGAGCTATTCTGTAAAGAAAATTACTTCTATAACCATAACAATAGCCATAATCATATCTCCTAATGTTTTCTTGCAGAACTGGGTTCAGTCCAAACACAATTGGAACAGGTAGAATTGAAACAACAAAAAGGACTACAAATCAAAAAGATTCTGGGTAATATTTCCAGAATTTGGCTAAAAAGCATATCCTGCCCCACTCATATGCAAAGGAATAAACCTGCTCCTCCCCCCATAGAGAAGCTAGAGGTGTTCAAGGACTACAAATGTCCTTAAAGATGAGAGACAGTGATCATCAGGTGAATGGCAATGATGACAGAAGACTTTCAACTTGCAGGTTACCCTAAACACAGTTTGCAAACGTCTTAATAAACTGATGTTGCATTTGGGATAAAGATTTCGTACTGATTCTGATCACAACGTGACCAAATTTAGCAGACTTATCTACAAAAAGTTCTGATAATATGGTAGAATACTTGGTAGGATTTCAAAGTTTTCTTCAAAGGATCCAACATTCCTAAAATCTGGTTTAATACTGCAGTACTGAGTGTTTTAATTCATCATCTACTTAATCACAAAACTTTTTAAACTTGTTCAGTCTCTCTCTTTCTGTCTCACTCTCTCTCCTTCCTCTTTCAAACATTCAAAAAGAAATATAGAAAGTAGTTCAATATGCTCCTGTGTACCCATCAGTCACCTATAACCACCATCAATTCATAGCCACTCCTGTTTCCTTTGTATCCACATGTATGTGCTCATCCTAACATTAATTTATTTGAAGCAAATATCAGACATCCTAACATTTCACTCATAAATATTTCAGTGTATATTTTAAAATACAGAGAGTACTTTAGTATATATATATATATATATATATATAACCATCATACCATTATCACACATAGAAAATAATAATTATCCATAGGTCTCTTACTCAAGTATGTATATTGTTTAAACAATAAGATTATGATCCACCAAAATCTGTATGCATATTATTACCAAAACCCCCCAAATAATCGTATCTTGAATGTTGAACTCTTTTGCTTTGCAATAGCATTCACAATAATGTAAAATCTCTCTTTTGGCAGAATGCATTTCCAAATACTTTACTTCTATTCCATGAACTGGATAAAAGAATCAGATAATTATTGGAAATATTTTAATGGATTTTCTATCTTGCGATGAAACCAATATAAAGCTGGCATCACTTCCTAGTTTGCTAGTTCTTCCTATGCTAAGTTAATGAAACCACTGTATATATAGCCATGATTTTAGCTTTCATATGTGCACAAGAAAAACATGGAATTGAAGATAAGTGAAATTAATACAGAAAATAAAACCATTTGATCTAAATGAAAAGTCATGCTTTTGGTAATGAAATATAAACATGACTTATTCAAACAGAGACTTCTGATGATAACTTCTGTCTTTCGAAGTAGATGCTGACATTTATTCAACAGATCTGAATGTCCTGGTTTTCACATGGTCTGTGATATTAGCACTGCTGGCAAGTAGGTGTCAACCAACATGTTGTATGGTATGTGTTTACCAGCATCTCCCTGGAGAAATGTAAACTGGATCTTCAAGTTTTCTGTAGCATACTTTTTTAAAAAACTCATTGCTGTCAAAAGATTTTATTGAAAAAATTTAAAAGTGAACAACAAAATTAATAAATTGCTGTAGACTTAGATCCTATAATAAATGGCAAAATTACTGTAGCAAAACATTTAGGCTACTCTCTTCCTTGGCCCCTTTCTCTCTCAATTTCAAGTGCACCTAACCTGTAATTCCTCATATTTCCCACTGAACCTTTAGATGGGGTCTTGCAAACTCACAGATACTGACAGAATTTGGCACTACTGGTCATGCAATGGGAGACTAGTAGGGTCAGTGGCACTGAATATTCTCCTTCCACCAGAGGAAACTAGAAGCAATCTTCTGCCACTGGCCAGTCCAGTCCAGCACAACTTATTTCACCAGTAAGTTCTCAGATTGTACCTTGGTAGGAAGATGTTGGACATCTTGAGTCTGGGGAAGGTCAGCAAAAGATAGGGTTCTGTTCCCTGACTGTGTACAACTCACACATGCTCATGTGAGACCATGGTGGAGGCAGGAAGGAAAAGTGGATGACTATCAATCTCAACTTGACTCATTTCAGTGGACATGCCCATTAATAATGATACTTCAGCTCAGAAAAGGGGAACTATGGGATGAATGCTAACCAGACAGGGCACAAGAATGATAGGCTTAAATGGGATTGTGTTAGGCAAACTAGGATATATGCTCACCTACTCTTCAAATTTCCATGAATAGAAATGCAGAGATAGCTCAAACCAACTAGTTTGGGTCTTGGATAGAGGAAGCTGAATGTAAAAACTCTCTTATAATGAGATTTTGAGACTTTCTTGAGCAATTTTACCCAAGAATGGTTGATTTCAACTAAATGTTAGGTATTAAGAACAAAACATTTTGAATATATTACTTCTTACTATGTTGAGAATGACTGATAGACAACAGTCCTCCTAGAGTCAACTTTCCTCTAGGACTTCAGTTCAATTTTTTTTTCTCATTGTTGTAACTTCAGGATAAGTTAGAGGAAGTCTTAATTCAGTCCCTGAAACCATTTTACTTCAGGCAAGACCTAAGTTTTCCAAAATAAAACAACTGCACCAAACCCCCAAATATCTGCATCTTCTGTGCTAGCAGCAATTAAAAGAAATAGTTTTCTGTTTTCAGCTCTTCTACTTGTCAGACTCAGGCTTTCTGGTATCTGCATTCTCTTTGAGATTATTCTGTCAATTCTTTGTAGCTTATAGAGTTGTCCCTCTGGGAGATGCTTCTCCATTTAGTTGACATAAAGGCATGACATCCTGATTTCTTGCTTCTGCCCCTCCTGCTCTCTCTTCTTGACTCTTCCTTTTATGTCATGGAGATTAACCCCGGATGAAAGTGAAACATCCAGAGAACCTCAAGCACAAGGGCTCCAGATCATGAATTAAGTCATACACATAACATGTTGCTGCCATGAACAGGGGCAATCCTTCCACCAGAGAGAAGCCACCAACCAGTTTATGCGGCAGATCATTATCTGGTGGCAGCTTTAGATCATACCAGGAAATTGCTCAGTCAATAGAAGTAATGAGAAGAGGAGAAATAACATTTTGGACCCACTCACTAATACTTGGCTCTGTATCACCTCATTTCATCCTCAAAATTTGCAGGAAAAGTGAATATTATTAACCAAATTTCATAGATGATGAAACTCAGCCTTGGCACCCACTGTGAGAAGGAACAGGGATTCCACTAGAGAAGACCCTTGGAAAATCTCCTATTTTATGGGGTGGGAACTCATTAACATCTGTGTGTGGAAATTATTCCTTCTCATGGCAAACAACTGCATTGTGACCATCTTGAATTTTACCTAAGCCTTGTGCTCCTGGAAAAGAGCAATGATTAAGAACTATCTCACTTCCCATGTTTTGGGGTTCTCGGAAGTGGCTTAGTACAAAGAATCACTCCTTCACAGATGAGTGCCTGAAGATCTACTGTTAACATGGTTCTTCATTTTGCAATAGTCCTTTTCTCCCTCTTGTGATAATCTTTTCAAATAAAAGTCTCTACATACCTAAGTCTGGATTTGTTTTTGTTTTAAATAGATTTTATTTTTTAGAGAAGTTTTAGGATCACAAAAAAATTGAGCAGAAAGTACGGAGTTCCCATGTGCCCCCTGTCCCCATATACGCATAGCCTCCCCATTATCAACATCCACCACCTGAGTGGCACATTTGTTATCATCAGAGAACCTACACAGACACATCATTATTATCCAAACTCCACAGTTTACATCAGGGCTCATCCTTGGTGTTGTACATTTTATGGGTTTTGACAAATGCATAATGACATATATCCATCACTGTAATATTATCCAGAGTAGTTTCACTGTCCTAAAAATCCTCTGGGCTCTACCTATTCACCCCCCACCTCCTTCCTAACTCCTGGCAACCACTGATTATTTTACTGTCTCTATAGTTTTGCTTTTTCTCCCAGAACAGCATATTATTGGAATCATATAGAATGCAGCCATTTCAGATGGGTTTCTTTCACTTGGTAATATACTGGATTTGTTTTTTATTTTTAATTTGGCAATTGGTAATTGAGAACGCTGATCCTGAATCATATATTCTAAGACACTGACTTTTTATTCCAAAAAGATACGTTATGTATCTTGCAACAAGGAAAGGGAACAAGAAGCATTTGCAAAGGTCCTATGAAACCTCTCTTTAGATAGAAATTGTGCTTACCTGCTGTTTAATGCTTTTGTAAGAGATTGGAGAAGGAGCTCCCCCTTTGTGTGTCAAATGAAAGAAGATCGTTCTGATTGGAAGTTGCTTCATGGCCAGCATTTCTGCCCCAGGGGAGGTAATAAAAGGGATGATTGGATGCAGTCACCAGGTCGTGCACAAAGTCCTTGGCTGTGGGCAGTGGTAGGTTCCTTGTGGGGCTAATGAGGCTTAAATTTCAGGGCCTCTCATATTGTATTCACAATTTTGCATTCTTTTTCTTAAGAGGGTCCTGCAAATGTATAAGCTTCATGCCCCTGAAACCTAGGTCCACTCCCGCTAAAGGTTACATCAAATTCCCCTTTGCCTGTCTCTCCATCCTAGTGAGATCTTCCAGCTTTCGGTCCAGGACTTCTCAGACAATCAAAATAAGCCTGTGTCAGCACTGAAAATAGGGCAGCTATGAATGTTGTGCAGCACCGTCTTTACGACAGGGAATAAAGAGACAGAACAAAACTCACGAGGGGTCCTAAATCTTCCATCTCATCACATTTAGAAGCATCAAAGAAAGACCTTACCCCAGGAAGTACTCACTTCTATTTCATGTAACTCCAAAATTGATTCCAGCCTGGGGTCTATCTACTAAGGTAACTGTGCTAGTCTTAAAATAATTACAGCCATAGATAAGCCAATCAGATTAAAATGTACCTCATGCAGATCCAAAGTACAGTTAAATCTCAGAATAAAATCAGAGTGGATAGAATGCCTTTGGATTCTGATGTGTAACCAAATCACCAGCATTATATATTCTGAGAAAAATAACATAGAGCCAGCACAGTTTACAAAGCATGTTTCCACAGAGTGGCCCATCCTCCAACCCACCCACCCTCGGGACGCTCCTCCTGCCCTTTCTGGAATTCCTCTGGTACCTGTAAGCCAAGGAGCTACACGGGCAAGCCTGATAGTAACAGTTAACATTTATCGATACTGATAATGCTCCAGACACTATGATTGATGCTTTTCATATATTAACTCATTTAATCTGTTGAGGTTGCAGTAAGGGTGCAATAAATACATCCTTGTCTCCCAGTTCAGAACCAAATGAGAAATAAAATGCAAGAAAGAAACAGAAGGAGCCTTATATTTTTCTGTTTGTTTGTTTTAATGTCAGTTTTATTACCTATAAGGATGATTTGAGGACATGGCTTTAGCCCTCTAGCCAGGATGGGATTCCTCACTACTTCACCCCTGGACTCACTAGACTTGTTCCTGCCAGCACTGGCTCAGCTGGTCAATTGAGCCCTCCCCCCGGGGGTTATACCTGGGCATCCCATATATTGTGTGGCTTAGGATAAGGACTGGTCTCCTTGGAGAAAAGTCAGGGTTGAGGGAAGAGCTGTCTAATTCCTTCTTCCACATTTACTCAATCAGAGAAGTCACCCCTTATTGAGAGTGAAAGCATGGAGGGTTAGATGGAAGCCAGGAGTAAAACTGTAACAGAACTCCCTCTCTATGGAAATAAGAGGCCACAAGAATAGAAATTCCTCCTATCCTAATCCTTTAAATAAAACCAAGAGGTAAAAAATATTACGTGCTCCATTTTGAATACTTAAAAAACAGGCTAACTGAGAATTTAAGTCCTTGTCCAAGGATGGCTTTTGCAAACGGCAGAGGCACGCAGGCCCATCTGACCCCAGAGATCAGGCTCTTACGCTCACTAGACGGTACATCAGGAGCACATTCATGATGTACAGAATGCTGCCAGCCCTTATTAGCTTATTTCGCTCTGCTGACTATCCCTGATGAAGGGTTGTTATATCACCCACCTGTGGCCGGGAGTCCTAGCTCTACACTCACTGCGTGTTAGCAAGCTATTCCTAGTTCCTGATTTCTCCACTTGAAAATGTGGAGAGATTATAAAAATCAAATGAGACAATGAGTATTACACCCTCGGCACAAAACAGTGCCCACTCGAAAGGAGTATTAGTTATCTTCCCTTTCCCTACTATTTTACAGGCAGACAGATGTCACTGTTCCCTTTTGCAGATGAGTAAGTAAAATGAGACTGGGAAAGATTGAGTAATGTACTCATAGTAATTACATCTGGGCTGATAAGTTAGAATTTTTGATGCTATATACGTTTTTTTTTTTTCCCTGTTCAATCAAATAAATGCTAGGATGTATCCACAAATATGGAACTAGATTTAAATGTTGAAAGACCCAAGAAAAATAAGGATTGCCTGTTTTTGAGGAAATTCAGTTAAAAGAGCCAAACCAAAAAGCTCATTTGGATCCTAGAAGCTCTCCTTGCCAAACCACAACAGCAGGAATGTTAGAAGTGGCTGAGGCCTGAGAGTCTCTCTTGACCAAGCCCCAGGCTTTGCAAACGAGACCCAGAAGCTCCAACAGAGAAGAGAGGGGCCTCGCCCTGGATTTGGCAGGGATAAAGCTGGAATTAAAATCCAGTATCACCTGGCATTTTCCCAGACTTCTGGGAGGCCTTTTCCTCCTTCAGGTACGTTTTTGTTTGTTTGGGATTCCCTTTGCTCATTCATGGGGCTATATGGCACTCCTATGGAATGGCCCCTTGCATGAAATCATATCTTCCTTTGAGCCACCACTCTGGAACTTTTACCTCTGGTTTCTCTGATTCAGTCCAAGGTGCTTCAAGTCCTTTCTGCCTCCCTCCACCCTTTCCCTTATGCTCCTGTGTCTTCGAATAGATGGAGTTCATCAAGATTAGATCAGCACAAACACTCTTTCTCCAAAATTCAACTATGAGGCTGAAATCTTCTTTCTTTCTACCAGGGTCCCTTCCCCACCTCTCTAATCAGAGCTATCTTTATGGATTCTAATGATTTCTGAGATGGTAATAATAATAACGAGACGATAATTTTATGCTAATACTGCTGCAAAAACAGACCAGATGTCTCTACTGCATTAAATGCCTCTTAATACTCTATTTAGCTTGGTGTTCCTATCATTGTCAAAAACACTCATCGCAAAACTGTCCCCATGGACCATTCTGTCACCATCAAACAGTATCTAAGGAAAATAGATTAATCAGAAACCTGCAGTTATAGGCTTCTCCTGGCCATGCACCTTGATAGTTCATTAGGAAAGGAAGAAAAAAATCTGTCAGAGAAACTGTAAGATGTCATCTCTCTGGAGAAAGAACTTATTTTTTTTTCAACTCATTATCTTATAGTCTAATTTCTTGGAAATGTGTAGGATCAATTCAAGTACTTTGGGGGAGATAGCATCCACTATTAGATATTTGAAGAAGAGACACAAAGAAAGGGAAATGTGACTTACAGTACAGTTTACTTTCTTTAGTGAAAAGTAACGTAGGTTTGGGGGTAAAATAAACCCGGAGGTAACTTCTGAGTCAAAAACTGTATAAACCTAGGCAAATCTCAATTTAATTATTCCTAAAAAGTTCATTAACAGCTTATGCCCTCTGAACCACTGAGAAATGACATAGCATATACATATGTATCTAGCAAAAAGCCCTGCACATAGTAGGCCCTAAAAATAATTATAGTTTCTCTTCTCTCTGGAAGGTCCCAACTTAACTGTGGGTTGGAGGTGCTGCTACCATGAGTCTACCATGTAACTATCCTCTCCCAGTTATCCTTTCATAATGCTTGGAGTGGATCTTAGGTATAAGGAAGAATTCCTTTGATGTTCAAATTTTTCTTTCTTTCTTTTTTTTTTTTAAGATTTTATTTATTTATTTGAGAGAGAGTAAGGGTGAGAGAGAGACAGAGCACACAGAGAGGGAGCTGGAGAGGGAGATGGAGAGGTAGAAGCAGACCTTTCGCTGAGCAGAGAGTCTGATGTGGGGCTTGATCCCAGGACCCTGAGATCATGTCCTGAGCTGAAGGCAGACACTTAACTGACTGAGCCACCCAGATATCCCTGAAGTACAATTTTTTCATTTCTGCTCTGGATTACTGTCTGTGGGTCTTTAGCTCACTTTGTACTGTTGTTTTTTTCTTACAAGTATTTAAAAAATAGTAATATGTTTGATTCCTATAGAAGCTTTAGAAAGTAATACTTTTACTAGGCTCATTTTTTTTTTTTTTTTTTTAAATGAGGAAGCTATAGTACAAAAGGAGTGTGACCAAAGTCACAAAGTTAGTAAGTGGTGTAGTCAGAATTTGAACTCAGGAAGGAAACTTTGCTCTTAAACACTTCATTGCTTCAATTAGAATTTCACTACAAGAAAACTTAATAGTTTTTTTCCACCCATAAATTTTCATCTACTTCTCTCTTATAATTTAGCTATCTACCATATGTCCACATATTCAAATAATTTTCCATTTACCTGTTTATAGAAATCGTTTCTATTTTTATTTTTTAATATCTATTTTTATTTTTGTAACAACCTCCATTCAGGAAATTTTAAGTTGATTCTATGACTAGCAACTATATTGAGTAGGTGGGATTAAGCCTGTAGACTCTGACCTCTGGCCATTCTACCCATGAGCTGTGTGTTCTTAGAAAGCTTCCCAAACTTGCTGTACTTCATTTTCCTCATCTTGAAAGTAAGGATAATGCTACCATCTATATCAACAGAAGATTTTAAAGATTAATGACTTAAAGCATTTAGAACTATGCAAGGCACATGGTCATTGTCAGTAAAGAGCTCTTATTATTAGGTATATCTATGTCATTATCTCTCATTAATTTTACTGCCTTATTTTTATACATAAATAGCTTACTAAGTGTTTTTACATATGTTGACCGATTTTCAACTTTTAAGTAAAAATGTAAGGTAAATATACCTGTTTTTCAGAACAAGTTATCAAAATATACTATGAGTTGAATTCTGTCCCCCAAAATTGATATGTTGGAGTCCTAAGCCCCACTACCTAAGAATGGAACTTTATTTGGACATAGCAAAACTGTCCCCATGGACCATTATTACCTTTATAGAGGTAATCAAGTTAAAATGAGGTCATTAAGGTGAGACCTAATCCATATCACTGGTATCCTTATAAAAAGGGAAAATTTGACAATATATGTGCACAGAGAAAAGATAGTGAGAGGAAACACACGGGGAAGATGGCCATTTATAAGTCAAGGAGGAAGGCCTGAAACAAGTCCTTCCTGAACAGCCCACAGAAGGAATTAACACTGGTAATGTCAGCAAGATGGCAGACTAGGATGTTCTCAGCCCATATCCCTCCACAGAAACAAATATTTGAGAGTATCCATAAACAAACTGCCTTAGTGGGAGCTTTGGGATCTAGGTGGATAATCTAGAAGAAATGGATTAACTTCTAGTAACATATAACCTGTCAAGACTGAATCATGAAGAAATAGAAAATATTGAAAGACCAATAATGAGTACGGAGATTGAATCACTAATTAAAAACCTCCCAATAAAGCAAAGGCCAAAACCAGATGGCTTCACTGGCAAATCATATCAAACATTTATTTATTTTTAAGATTTATTTATTTATTTTAGAGAAAGAGTATGTGTGAGTGGGGGGAAGGGGTAGAGGGAGAAGAGGAGGGAGAGGGAGAGAATCCCAAGCAGACTCCCCACTGAGTGTGGAGCCCAACATGAGGTCTGATTTCATGACCCTGAGATCATGACCTATGCCAAAATCAAGAGTCGGATGCTTAACCAACTGAGCCACCCAGCCTCCCTGAATTATACCAAGCATTTAAAGAAGAATTAATGTCAATCTTTCTCAATTCCTTCCAAAATGTCAAAGAGGAAACATTTCCAAACTCATTTTATGAGGCCAGTATTTCCCAGATCCCAAAGCCAGATAAGAACACCACAAATACAGAAAACTAGGGGCCAATATCCCTAATGCATATACATGTAAAAATCCTCAATAAAATACTAGCAAATCAAATTCAACAATACATTAAATAATGTAGATAGTAGATAATAAACCATCATCAAGTGGCACTTATCCCTGGGGTGCAAGAATGGTTTGACATATGCAACAATAAATGTGATATACCACATTAATAATAATAATAAAATAATAATAAATAATCATCTCAAAAGATAAAGAAAAAAATTTTGACAAAATTCAACACCTCTTCATGATAAAACTCTCAACAAATTAGGTTTAGAAGGAAGAAATTTACCTCAGCATGAGAGGCCATATATGACAAACCCACAGCTAACATTATACTCAATGGTAAAAGGCTGAAAGATTTTCCTCTGTGATCAGGAACAAGATAAGGATACCCACTCCTGCCACTGTTCAATAGAGTACTAGAAGTCATAGCCAAAGACAAATAAATAAGGCAAAAAATAGGCAAGACAAATAAATAAGAGGTATCCAAATTAGAAAGCAAGAAGTAAAACTCTTTATGTGCAGATGACATGATCGTATATATATAGAAAACTTTAACGACTCCACTAAAAACTGTTAAAAATAATAAATGAATTCAGTAAAGTTGGAGAATACAAAATTAACATACAAAAATCAGCTGTGTTTCTATACAAACAACAAACTATATGAAAAAGAAATTAAGAAAATAATCCCATTTACAATGGCACCAAAAGGAATAAAATACTTAGGAATAAATTGGAACAAGAAAATAAAAGAACTGTACACTGAGAACTACAAAACATTGAGGAAAAATTGAAAAAGACATGAATAAATTGAAATATGTCCCATGTTCATGAATTGGAAGAATTAATGTTAAAATGTCCAAAATTTCCCACAGATTTAATGAAACTCATATCAAAATTCTAATAGCACCTTCACAGAAATATAAGAAAAAGAAAGCTATCCTAAAATTCATGTGACTACAAAAGATATTGAACAGAAAAAGTGATCCTCAGCAAGGCAAACAAAGCTGTAGGCATAACACTTCCTGATTTCAAAATATAGTTCAAAGCTACAATAATCAATATAATATATTATTGGCATAAAAACATACATAGACCAACAGAACAGAATAGAGACCCAAAATAAATCTATGCATTTGTAGTCAATTTATCCCTAACAAGGGTGCCACAAACACACAACAGGGAAAGGACAGTCTCTTCAATGAATAGTGTTGAGAAAACTGGATATCTAAATGCAGAAGAATGAAATTGGATCCTTACCTCACACCATATACAGAAATAATCTCAAAATGTACTAAAGAATTAAACATAAGAGCTGAAATTATAAAACTACTAGAAGAAAATATAGGGAAAAAGCTTCCTGACATTGGTCTGGGCAAGAATTTTTGGATATGACCCCAAAAGCACAGGTTCCAAAAGCAAAAAAAATAGACAAGTGGGACTCATCAAGCTAAAAATCTTCTACACAGTGAAGGAAACAATTAAAAGACTGAAGAGACAACCTACGAATGGGAGAAAATATTTAAAAGCCATATATATGATAAGAATTTTTTTTAGTCCCCATCATGAATTATTTTTTACAGCTAAAATTTAATTTTTTATTTTGTTTTATTTTATTTTATTTTATTTTATTTTATTTTATTTTATTTTATTTTATTTTATTTTATTATTTTCTTATGTTATGTTAGTCACCATCCAGCACTGGGTGTTATACATAAACAATGAATTATGATAAGAATTAATATCCAAAATATATAAGGAACTCGACTCAGTAACAGGAAAATAAATAAACAGATTTTAAAAATGAGCAAAGAACCTGAATCCAGATTTCCCAAAAGAAGACATGTAAATGGCAACAGGTATATGAAAAAGGGCTCAACATCACTAATCATCAGGGAAATGAAAATGGAAACTAGTTCATCTCATTTCACAATGAGATATCACCTCACACCTGTTAGGATGGCTGTTATTAAGGAAGACAAGAGATCACAAACATCTGTACACCACTGGTGGGAATGTAAATTGGTATAGCCATTATTTAAAACAGTTTGGGGGTTCCTCAAAAATTTTAAAATACAACTACAATGTGATCCAGTCACCCCATTTCTGGGTATATATTAAAAAAAAAAATCAAATTAGTATCTCAAAGAGATATCTGCACTCCATGTTTATTGCAGCATTATTCACAGTTGCCGATATATAGAAACAACCTAAATATCCATTGACGGATGAATGGATAAAGAAAATGTGGTATGCATACAATGGAATATTAGAGCCTTAAAAAAAAAGGGAATTCTATCACTTGCGACAACCTGGATGAACCTGGAGGACATTATGCTAAGTGAAATAACCCAGATACGGATCCAGAAAAGATAAATGCTGCATGATCTCACTTACATGTGGAATCTAAAAAAGTCAAACTCGTAAAAGCAGAGATTAGAATGGTGGTTTCTAGGGGCTGGGGGATGGGGAAATGTAGAAATGTTTGTAAAAAAGGCTGGCTTCAAGGGTGATGTTTAGTTATGTAGTATGAACAAGTTCTGGAGATCTAATTTATAACATGGTGACTACAGCTAATTATACTGTATTGCACACTTGAAAGTTGCTAAGAGAGTAGATATTAAGTATTCTCACCACACACATACACAAATGGTAACTAGGTGAGGTGATGGGAATGTTAATTAATTTGATTGTGGTAATCATTTCACAATGTATACATATATCAAAACATTGCATTGTACACCTTAAATATACACAATTGTTATTTGTCAATTATACCTCAATAAAGCTGGAAAAAATTACAGTTTTGAAAAAAAGAAAAACCAAATCTGCTGACACCTTGATTTTGACCTTTTGGCCTCCAGAATATGAGACAATACATTTCTGTTAAGCCACCCACTTTGTGGTATTTTGCTATGACAACCTTAGTAAACTAATATAGAGTAGTAAAATGAATTGTCATGCTGAATACAATAAAAACCAGGATAAAACCTACTTTTGTGGTTCTGTCCTGTGTGCTTTTTCTGGTAACTTAGATGCTTTTTCTGGTAACTTTTTCTAACAATTCATTAATTCTCCTCTGCTTCCACCTTCCTAACCATCCATTTTTGAAGTTAGCAGGAGCTTCCTGGTCTGGAATGTTACGCATAAGGCAAATTCCTTAGGGCAAGGTAAGAGTATGCTTTCTGCCTCCAGGATGCTTATATCTGCGTTGAGGATACTCTAATGTATGCTAAAGTGAGATATGACATTGTCACGCACAAGCTAGTCCACAAGGAATACCAAAATCATGCTACCCCCCAAACATCACCCTCTTAGATTGTTCAGGTATCACTGGAGCCGAGACCTCTCAGGACATGTCTCTCCACCATGATAAGATAAAGGAGCCACTGCCTCTCATATTTTCCTAGTTATCTCATGATTCAGGCCCCAAATGCTTCGCAAACTAAAATGCCAAACGAATGTTAACATAGTGTTTTCATGTATGCAAATCCAGGCCTTGAAAATTATAGAGTATAGACAGACTTAGAAATGATTAATGGCAGACTAATGAGATTGTATAACTATGCAGTCCATGAATAGAATCTTATAAAAAATGAACTATTAGTCAGAAGATATTGCGTTTTGCCAAAATGCCATTCTGGTAAGGGCATCGTGTCCCATTATCAGCTCAGTGGCATCAATCATGTGGACACCATTGTCAAAGGTGTCATTAGAGGGACTCTAAGTTCTGATAAGCTAACCCAATTCTGTTATGAGGCTTATTTTAAGCTGTCTTGGCTTTCTGTTTCATTCTGGATCTTGAGAGCTTTTCTTAGAACAGTTTTTCACATGGTTCAGGACCTAAAAATCATTCTGTCGTCCTATAAAATTCTCCAATATTCAGCATAGGTTCTCTTGTTCTAGAAGATCGTTCATATTGCCCATGGAGGACATATCTATGAACTTAAGGTTTATTAACTATAGCTCCAAACAAAAGAGGGTTAGTCTGGTTACTGGCATGTCGTGACACTTGACTAAAGCTCAGAAGCCAGGATTCTTGAGTAGCTTCAGACCCATGGTCTGTGGTTTTAAGGCAACAGTTTATGACCTAACTTCAGGAAACTTGGATTCTCATCCCAGCATTGTCATTGTTTTGACTTTAGATACTTAGGAGATTATTTATGTACTCTGAACTTTTTTCCCCTTAACAATTTAGTTCAATGAGTTTTGGCAAATATATTGCCCGTGTAACCCATACATGGGTCAAGGTGTAGAACATTTCCATCCTCCCAGATGGTCCTCTCCTGGCTCTTTCCTGTCAAATCCCCTAAATCCACAAAGAGATCATCCCTTTTCTTACCTCTGTCACCATAGACCACAGAGTTGGCTTGGTTATTGTAGAAGTACATATAACATGCACTTTTGGTGTCTGGCTTCCTCCACTCAGTGTAATGCCTGTGAGATTGATCCATGTTATTGTATGACCAAAGCCATGAGATTGATCCATGTTGTTGTATGACCAAAACCATTCCCCCTTCATTGCTGATCCAAAGTCCTTGTATAAATGTATGTATCTGAACCGTTCTTATTTAATAAAAGGAGTAATCTGAGTTTGGGACCTAGATCAACTGCAACTACCTCTGTGATTTCAGGCAGATATTTGACCCTACTGACTTGTTTTGCTTATCTGTGTAACATGGAGAATAATCTCTCCCCTCCTCTCTGTTTAACAGTTGACAACCAAGATTACACATATTAAAGGTCTTTCCCTCACCACTATTACCACTCCAGTCTAGCGATCGTCCTCTCCTGCCTGAACTTCACACAAATCAATGTGTAGAGTGTTGTATAACTACAGGGTACAGCACAGCATGTAAACTTTCATGTGTGGCTTTTTTTTTCAACATAATGTCTCTGAAATTAATCCATGTTAGCCTGCCAACTAACCTTCCCACTTTCGTCATTCTCCTATTGGCAGCCAGGATGAACTTTTATTTATGTATTTATTTTTTAAGATTTTATTTATTTATTTGACAGAGAGAGATCACAAGTAGGCAGAGAAGCATGCAGAGAGAGAGGGGGAAGCAGGCTCCCTGCTGAGCACAGAGCCCAATGTGGGGCTCGATCCCAGGACCCTGGGATCATGACCTGAACTGAAGGCAGAGGCTTTAACCCACTGAGCCATCCGGGCGCCCCCAGGATGAACTTTTAAATGTAAATAAGAATACATCATTCCCTTCTTTAAAATTCCCCAGGGGCTCCCCTTTTTTCTTAGAACAAAATACAAAATTTTATCAGACCTTACATGGACCTGCCTCCCCTTCCCCCACCCATCCTCATTCTTGCCCCTCTCCTGTCACTCAGTATACTTTGTTTCTGTGTCTCCAACATGCTCCATTCATTCCCACTATGAAACCTGAAGAATGCTTTTCCTTTCTATCATAAGTATGCTTATTTCTTATATTTAGACCTCAGCTTAAATGTCCCCATCTCATGGCACCTTGGTGGCTCAGTCAGTTAAGCATCTGCCTTCAGCTCAGGTCACAATCCCAGGGTCCTGCAATCAAGCCCCATTTCAGGTTGGGCTCCCTGCTCAGCAGGAAGTCTGCTTCTCCCTTTCCCTCTGCTCCTCCCCCTGCTTGTGCTCTCTTTCTGTTAAATAAATAAAAATAAAATATTTTTTTAAATGTCCCCATCTCAGAGAGGCCTTCTCTGACTTCTCTAACTCCATAGAGAATCATGCTAGACACACAGAAATTGCTCTTATTATTTGTTAGATGAATGAATAAGGGGAGTGGGAGCATTTTGCATATGGAAATTTGTTAGATTTTTTTTATAACAAACATATATAATAAAATATATAGCCATAAGTTAGACCATGTCTTTATGACCACTATGAAAAAAGACTGGCATAGATCTTGCATTCCAGAAGCTTCCACCTAAAGTACACAATAAGAGATAGGGAGATTGCAAACTATCTAATGATCTGGAAATGATAACTGAAAAACACATTAGCCAAAGTTCCTGAGGGTTTATGTCTGGTATGTGAGAAGCTTCCTATGGGAGGGAAGAGATGGGAAGTGTCGCAGTCTGTTTCATGAGGTAATGTAAGGGCAATGATGATAAAATTATTATTGATTTTTTCCTTCTTACTTGTATAAACCAGAATGTTAGTGCATAAATTATAAATGAATACAGTTTAGGGTATCTTATAAATAAACTCCATTTTCCTTCTCTTGAAATTAACAATGTTCTGCTCTCTGGGTATTGAACATGGGGGCGGATACCCAAGGCATACTCAACACTCCTGCTGCAAATAGCTAGTTTCAAGTTCTCCTTTACCCCTTCCGATCTCTTCAAGACAGAACTGCATTTGTCCCCCAAACCTGTATATTCATGCTGTATTTATTGTTTTATAAATTGATAAAATATGAATAGAAAAAAAAGAATTATTTTGATGAAAACTAAGTGGAGCCTTTTGGAATGACTGGATAAGAGTGATTTGCCTTTTTTTTTTTTTTTTCTGTTGAAATAGGTGTGGGCTATACAACCGTGGAAGATTTGGATAGGGTTGTAGAGATCTAGATATATTCTGTGTTCAGATTGCTTTAGGTGTCCTCAAGTTATCCCATAATTTAAGGAAGCAGAAACTCAAATATTTGCTTTTAGGCAAGTTATTGCTACACAAAGAAAACTCTGGATGTACATCAAAAGATTAGCAAACAACAACTCTTCTGATTAATGAACTAACTCAGGTTCTGACTCACGTGAGAAAAAGTGCTTTCATGGAGCTGAATGTAGTCTGTTTTTCTGCTATTTTGGAAGTATAATCAGTCATCAGAATGGAGAAACTGAGACTCTCATTCAACTTTGTATTTGCCACTACTAAATCCAGTGTTCATTTCTTAGTCCTTTTCATATTTGAACTTAAGCTTTTGAAACAGTCAATTTCCTCCTCCTCCTTGAACTGCTTTCTTCACTTTGGTCCCAGTAACCACTCCTTTTGTTCACTTCCTACCTGGATGCTTCCTCCAATTCAATTTGTTTTTTTCCTGGTTCCTCCTCATCTTTTCTAATCCAGGGCTTAATTTTTAGACATCACCTCTTCTCTGTCTAAGGCTTAGTCCCTTGGTGGTCTTATCTGGTCTCATGACTGTAAATATTATCTATACTCCGATGACTTCCACATTTATATCTCCAGCCTAGACTACTCACGGGAACTCTGGATTTGTATATCCAGCTGCTCACTTACTGTCTCCATTTGGATATTTACTAGGCATTTCAAACTTAGCATATTAAAAACCTCACTTCTCTTCCTCTTCCCCAAACTGCTTTACCATAGTCTCCATCTCAGTAACATTTTCAACCATCCAGTTAGTCCAAAAAGCTTGGAGCTGTCTTTTATTTCTCTCTTTTACAGCCCAGTTTGAGCTATTAATGATCTGATCAGCTCTACTTCAAAAGTAATGCCAAATTCAATCTCTTCTCACCACTTGCCCCTCATTCAATTCACCATCATCTTGAACTTGTACTTATGCAAAGCCCTCTAAGTCTCTCTCTTCTACTCTGGATCCCTTACCATCTATTCTTAACAAAGCAGCTTGAGTATTAATAAAAAAAAGGGGAAATAATAAAATATCTTCTTTTAAGATTGTTGTAGAGACTAAATAAAAAGAAATTAGAAGAGTGTCTGTGGAGGGCAAACCATAAATCTTCTCTAATGTTGTTGTTTTAGGACATAGTTATACCAAGTTTTCCATTTCTCCCATGAATCTTAAATAGCAAACTTCTCCCCTGCATCCATAAATATGTTCATTGTCTCCAAAAACATTTCCTTGAACGTGCATCGGTCCTCAGCCTTCTGGTCCAACTCTGGCCCCTTTTAACAAACAAGCTCATTTCAGCACTAACGTACTCTCCTGGTAATGCTTCCTCATCTTGCATTCTGTGTCTTTCCCTTCAACTCTTGAATAAACTGTCTTTCACTATGTCACCGATGCTGTAATAAACAAATCCACCTCAGTGTTTTCTGCTTTTGTGGGTATGACAATACTTTCCCTCCGTATCTCCTCCAATGATTTCCCTGATAGGACTCCTGATTTTTCTCTTACTCTTAGGTAACAAATTTAATGCACATATCTTCAGATCTTAGTTGTTAGTGGTTGTGAGGATTTTGATTCCCAAGCGTGTCCCTCTTCTCTATGATTACACTGAATCACACTGATCAAGCCAGTGGCCTTTAATACCACCTAATCCTCAATGAACAGATTTTCAATTCATATATCTAGCTCAGATGTTTCCCTTAGCTTTAGAATGCCTGAATATGCTCCTCAAAATCAAAATGATCAAAACAAGGACATATAGCAGCATTGTTTGCAATAAAAAAAAAGTGGAAATAATCTAAGGGCAAGAACGCAAGTGGGGATAAATTGTAGTGTGGTCAGTCAATATACTGTTATACATCAGGGAAGAGGAATAAATAATAGTTACACAAATAAATTGGATGAATCTCAAATAATAACAATAAGATAGAGTGAAAGAATTATCACAGAATGCTATATGCTATGTAAAGATTAAGCATTTTTATTATATGAGAATATATCCACAAGTGGTAGAACTGTGAAGAGAAAGGAGGAGAATGATACTGGATAGTGGGATGGGTTTGGAAAGAAGCATGCAGGTGGCATCGATATTAGAAGTAACATTCTCTGTGTATGTAGTAAGCTCACAAATATTCATTTCCGTATGGTTCATAACTTGCTTATATATTTTACATATCCTTTTTATTTTTTACATAAAAATTTTATAAAAAAGCCAAAACCAGATTTATATTCCCCCAAACGAAGAGGTTTTTTTTTTTCTTTCCCTCCTTACCTCCTTGTCTCTTTCTTTCTTTCTTCTTTCTTTCTTTCCTTCCTTCCTTCTTTCCTTCCTTCCTTCTTTCCTTCTTTCTTTCTTTCTTTCTTTCTTTCTTTCTTTCTTTCTTTCTTTCTTTCTTTCTTTCTTTCTTTCTTTCTTTCTTTCTTTCTTTCTTTCTTTCTTTCTTTCTTTCTTTCTCCTTTCTTTCTTTCTCTTTCCCTTCCTTCCTTCCTTCCTTCCTTCCTTCCTTCCTTCCTTCCTTCCTTCCTTCCTTCCTTTCTTCCTTCCTTCCTTCCTTCTCTCCTTCCTTCCTCCCCCCTCCCTTCCTTCCTTTCTTTCTTTTTCCTGTCTTGGCTTATGTCAACATCATTCATCTATTTGCTCCAGTTAGAAAATTTAACCACATTTTAAAATTTCTTTTTGTTTGTCACACTCAGTTATAAAACATGTTATCATGTCCCATCATCAATTTGATTTTATACAGACTTAACCATCAAATCTAACTCTTTGTCTCTATTCCCAGGATAACTGTCATACTCAAGTTTAGGAACCCATCAAATGTGCTCCTTTTCTCCTTTAATCTACCTGAGGTCTTGCCTCCAAACACAGATTTATCATTTTTCTAGTCGAAATCTTAGCCAGCTTTCCAAACCTCACAGTCTGACCTCAGTTACCTGCATACCCCATCTCCTATGAATTGATAGCTATTTATTTCTCTAACTCTTAGACCCCATGATCTGCCATTCTTCAAAGCATGGACCCTCATACCTTTATAGACCCTCATACCTCATGCTTCTTCTTGGAGTGCCTTTTCCTTCCTCCTGCATCTGCATAACATCTTCTTCTCATTTAAGTCTCAGAATAAATATAATCACTGGCTACCTATATATATTCATCATTCACCTTCCTGGTTCCCATTGTTCTGTGCATGTTTGTATTATAGCGCTTGTATCATTGTACAAGTTTACTCAGTTCTGATGGTTTTCTGCCTCCCTAACTAGACCGTTAGCTCCCTGAAGACAGAGAGATTGTCTTCTTTGTCTTATTCATCATTACGTGTGCCAATCTGGATGTATGGCATAATTACCTTCCATCTTCAATGTATGTCTTAAGTTCAAGATTCTGTAACTCTGTTTCATGGAGTTGCTTGATGGCATAAAATAAATGTTTACGTCTTCTTAAGTGTTCTTCCAAAAACCTAACTATAACTAAACCTTACCTATTTGTAGAAAGCAGTTATGCTATTTATGGTATTACTAGGACCACACTTAAAAATATTATGAAGGTTTATTCTTTATAAACAAAAGTATGCACACGTTGGTGAAAAAGATTGTGGGGACAAAGAAAGAAACCAATATATATTCAGTGCCTATGTGGTAGGAACTAGGCAAGGCTTTTCTACACAATTTTATTTAATCCTCTCAACAACCCTTAATTGTGGATATTGCATTTTTTGTTTAATGGTGGTGCTAATGAGGCTCAGGGCTCTTAACTATCTTGGCTCAGGTCACAGAGTGAGTTACTGTTTATAAGTCAGGTTAGTCTAGGTTCTGCTCAGTAAAAAGCAAACCACAAATATTGGTGTCTTAAAACAATGAACATTTCTCCCGAACTCATTCTTTACAACCCATGCTGATTAGCAGTTCTGTGCTTGTCACCATCACCCTGGGATCTGTGCTGACAGACCAGGCCCATCTCAAATGTTGTCAGATACCACTGTTCAGGGGCACCTGGGTGGTTCAGTTGGTTAAGCGGCTGCCTTCGGCTCAGGTCATGATCCCAGGGTTCTGGGATCGAGCCCTGCATTGGGCTCCTTGCTCAGCAGGGAGCCTGCTTCTCCCTTTGCCTGCCATTCCCCCTGCTTGTGCTTGCTCTCTCTCTCTGACAAATAAATAAATAAAATCTTAAAAAAAAAAAAGATGCCACTGTTCACATTTTATTGGGCAAAGCCCCACCTGGCCATACCTAACTCCAAGAGGCCAAAGAAGTATGATGCTAACATTTTTCCCAGAAGGAGGAAAGCAAGAATCCTTTCAAAACAATACTAATGACCATTCCAGATATGAAACTAAAAATTAAAACCGCATCTGCCTAATTTCTAAGTTTATCCCCCTTTCTAGCACAGCAAGCATTTTAATTTTTTTCCTTTATTTGTGATTAAATTACATTTTACAAAGAAACCTAATATATAGTCCTTGAGGAAGGAATATGGAATCTCTGCTCCAGTGATTCTCAAGTGTCAGCGGCCATCAGGATCACTTCCAAATTCTAGGACTCCACATTCAAAATTAGAATCTTCTCTCAGGGGGAGGGGAAGGAGACTGTACTTGGAACAAGGTCCCAGGTATATGGGTTGTTAGTGGGGAACCATATGTTGAAGGAAAACTGCTCTAAGTCTAACGTTTCAAATCCCAACCAACTAATTCTAAATTGTCTTGCTGCTTATTACATGTGTTTCCTTCCCAAGGATTCTTCAGTGCAAAGTATAACACATGCTTCTTATGAACATATGATCCTCTCAGAGTTTCTTCTAAAGCTGAGTTACTGCCTCTCCTGAATTTCTCTGGGTACGGGAGAGGACAGAGCTTACTGAATAATGCATTTCATCCCTGGACTACTTGGAAGGGGCTCTGAGTAAGGCAGTAGAAACTTTTGGATGATTCATTTTAGAGCCACTGATCAAAAAGTACAGCTAATGGGAACAGGTGAGCTCAGGTGATTGATAACTCTCAAGGGTCAGTGAACAAAATCCCTATCACTAGGAAAGAGGCTGAGTAATGGAACCACGTACCAGATAGAGAAACCTTTCTCTTTCTTTAGGCTTTAAAATAAATTCAGTTGTTGTCCCCTGCAAGCCTCAGACTAGACGTTACCATGTCTAAATGGATTCTACAACATTGGCATCATGTTTCTGGGTCTGAGCTGATAGTGCCTTGTGGTGTTGGTGAATGAGGCAGGCAAGGAATGAAACTGACAGGGCCAGGAAAACATCAAAAGTCCCTCAGAAACACAGTGAAGGGGAAGAAAGTCAGCCCTCATCAGACAGAAAGGAGGCGATTCTCACAGAGCTCCTGCATGTATGTCCCTCCGAGGGAGTGTTTTGTTTCACTTGGCTCCCTGTGCCAATCAAAATGCCCCCTTGGCAGTGGATAAAATAAAATAAAGAAGGCAGAAATAAATGCCAAAACAAATTCATGCACAGAATGACCTTCCAAATGCTGCAAGGCCCAGCTAAGCTGTCCTCTACCAAAATGAACTGAAAGGGCAAAGGGAAAAAATTCTATAATTTAACTTCGGCTAGAAAAATCTTTAAAATGAGCTGAGGTACTAAAATAGTTGCAATATCTTCTTTCTGATGGTGACCTAACATTCAATGAATGCCTGATAATGTGCCAGATATTTTATATACATCTCCTATTATTTTATAATAGCATTGTGAGATGGATGTCATTGTCTCCAGTTCATGTTTGAAGAAATAAGCCAGAGGTTAAGTAAATTGCCCAAGGTCACACTGGAAAGAAGAAGTGAGTCTGAGATATATATATATATATATATATATATATATATATATATATATATATATATATTTTTTTTTTTTACTATAAAATTCATCACATTTTTTCCCACACAGGACAACCCCTCATATTTGTATCAGAATAAGAAAACTCTGCTCAATACTTCGAAAATGTCAATGTTCCTCTCTCCCCTTTGTTTGATGGCAAGAAAAGTACCCCATCCAAATGGTTGGCTGGCTATGAAATGGCTGAAGATAAATGTTGTAAAAGCATACAGATATGTGTTTTATACCTGTAGTTTAATTTAGGTATAAGAACCCCGGTCCACAAAGCCAGACTCCAGGACTAGTGATCTAGACCTGTGATCTTCAGAAATATTCAGGAGAACTGACACTTCCCTTCACTCTGCTTGAGTGCTTACCAGCAAGGACAATAGAGCTGAGGGCCACTGGCCAAGGCATACAAGGAACTTTACATCATCCCAGTAGACAAAGCCATAAAGAGTCCAAGGGCAACTGGAAAAAGGAAAACCTCCTGTCACCAGACCTATTGCATCATGTCAGCCTTGGTGAAAGAACTCAATAGTTCTCTCATCGTTCCAGCACGAAACCTTGGCAGAAGTCCACCCGGAGAGGAGAGATTGCCCACATAGCCTTCCTTGGCCCCATAGGTTCAGATGGGACTAATCACTGTAGTACCAGCCATGGTAAGATTGTAACTGACACCCCAGTAGGCCTCTCTCCACAAGATGCCTCATCCCCTCCATTGCGCTGATAAGGAAAGGTATACCCCTCCTCCAGCCCTCTAAACAAAAGGTATACCCCTCCTCCAGCCCTCTAAACAAAAGTCAAACACAGAGCAAGGAACTTGAAGAGTGAGCTAACTTAGAAGGCTTTAGCATTAATAGGTCATTAGATAAAAAAAGGAAAAGTACACAGGTTCAGGAGGCAGACACACCTGAGTTGTCATCTAAAGTTTGCTATTAACTAACTGAGTGACCTTGGACAAGCTACATCTATGAACTTCACAGGGTCACTGTGAAAAATAAGCATAAGTTTTTGAAGGGAAGCAAAGGGAAGTAGGTGGCCAAGAATACAGTCTTGGGAGTAAAATGGACTGGAGACCAGCTCCACAATTGAATATCCATGTGATGATGTGCCAGGTGATATAGTTTACTTCCTAAGCCTCAGTTCCCTCATCTTAGAAAATTGGGCTGATATCTATACCTTGGGTTAGAGGTACACAGAACATCAAAGGAGCTTAAAAACAGCTCTAGTTGAAAAAGCAAGAAACAGCTATAACATCACCATTCATATATTACACATTATGTAAGAACACATTCAAACAAAACACATATAAATACAATAGAATGGTTACCTGTGGGATGTGGAGGAATGGGAATGGGATTTGGGAATAAAAAGGGATAAATCAATTAATTAAATGAAAAAGGATTCTTGTATAGATAAGTAATAAAAACAGTGCCATATACATACTAAATGGTGCAATTAATTCAGGGTTCTAAAATAGAGGTCTTCACAAACCAACAATAAAATTAGGGGTAATAATTGGGTGGGTATCTCCTGGGGGATGGTGAGGGATTAAGCGTGGAGAAGCTTGGGAAGGGTTTAGTAGATTATCTGCCATTTGTCCCATGATGGTAATGGTTTTGTTAAGATCCCTAAATGTGTAGCAATGCTCCCTCCTGTTTTCCCACTATGAAGCTTGGATGGTTTTCTGAGGGACAATCCTAGGTCCTTTTTTTTTTTTTTTTTTTGAGAAGCAGATTATTGCCAAGAATATCTGCAAAATTCATTTTTCTACCTTTTCTACAATTTAGCTTTACAAAAGCGGAAGTCTACCTTCCCAAATTCACCCTTCTTTTTGCAAAGGATGCAAGCAAAAAACTCTCTGATATAACATAGAAGACTAGAATCTGACCTGTAAAAATATGAAGCTGATATCAGCTAAAAGCGAATTAGGCAGGGTTGATCATTTCTCATCTTTGATATTCAAAATGACTTGGCCAGGTTACATTTATTTATGCATCAGACTATTAAGGGGGCACAGTGGTCTTGTACCATCTAATCCTTTATTAAACCAAAATTAAAAATAATTTCTGAACTCCATTATTAATATCCTCTTTCTGTGAAAAGTATCTCCCTCAGCAGACCCTATTGACATTCAGTCTAGACACTGCTAGAAGAACTCACTTCATGAATATCAATAAATGTGTTGCATAGAAATGGGAGGATATAAAATTATTTCTGAGCATTTGACAGTTGACAAAATGTTAGTATAATAATTAAAAGCGCAGACTGTTTAAATGCTAGGTAGGTGTTCCTTGTGCAGCAGTGCACATTGGTCAAATGAGGACAGCTTCTTTGTTAGAAGGCAGCTTAGGGAAGAAACTTAACCTTACCTTCAGCTCCTTTTGGCCTATGCATTCAGTGACTCCTACATAGAAAGAGAGGAAAGGGCTTCTTTTCAAAATGCCTTTGACAGCTCAGGTTATGCTCTTGATTTAGGGGAAAAACATCCAAAAGTATATCTATATAATTTCTTGCCTTCATCTTCTTTCTCCTCCAACAGCAGACATATTTAAATGCTAACGGATTAATTAGAGGGCAAAAGAAGTCTGGCTGGCTGCTGTTCTCCCCTTCACTTCCACTATCCACCCCATCCCTCACCCAACACCCCCTCCCATCCTGATAGTCTTGTTCCATTGTACTGGGTAGGAATCTGGGTTTCACTAATTTTTAAAAGTTCACCAATTCTTCCTAATGTACAGTCAAGGCTGATACTTGATTACCTAAAGCAATGGTTTTCAAACTTGAGTGGATATGAGGTTTGGCTGGCATGCTTGCAAAAATACAGATTTCTAGGATGCACCCCCTGGGGATTTGGGTAGTTCTTAGGTAGGACGGAGGAATCTGCAGTTTTAGCAAACACCCAGGGATTCTGATTCAGGTAGTCCAAGGAATGCATATTGAGAAACCTGCACTGGTTGTATTTTTCATTTTCAGCCTTCACAAGTTCTTCACCTCAGCTGTTGAAGAAATGCAGATCAAAGGGCAGGACTATACTCTGTTGCCCTCAATCAAGATACTTTAAATGAAGCCAAGTACATTTTGCTGATAACATTTGCAGGAGCCAGCCCAAAAGAACATGGGAAAAGAGATGTAATATTTACCAAGCACTTACTATGCTCCAGACATTTTACAAATGCTCTCTAATTTAAGCCTCAAAGCATACAGGTAGAAAGAGGTTATATATCTTTCCTGAACACTACTGCTGAAGAGAGCAGAGCTGGAGTTCATCTTATGTTCTCTCTAAACCCAAGGGCCCTGGGAATGGAGGGCAATGGGGCAGGTGTTGGGACATCTAACTTCTAGTCTCTAATTCTGACTCTTCCTCCTTTATGTATGTTATGAGGCAAGCACCCGAACACTCTCAGTTTCTATACCAGCATCTGGCCAGGTTGGGAAAGGGACAGGGCGGGGTAGGGTGGGGTGGGGTGGAGATGAGGCATCTGCCTCTGCCTGCTTCAGTAAGACCATGTGCAGGTGAAGATGCATGAGGTTGTGCACGTGAAAGCACTTGAGATTTGTTGGAGGAAAATCATTATGTAGATGAGTAAGATTTAGTGTGTAAAAAAAAAAATACTAATATTGCTGGATACCCTATGCAATTTGTTCATTTGTCCATGCATCCATTTATCAAACATGGTTTCGACACGTACTGTTTACAGAACCCAGAAGATTGGAAGGCTACAGGCTCTCTATAGACAAAATATTTTCAGTTTGGTGGCAGGAGGAGGAAGTGAAGTAGATGGAAGACAATTGAAATATAGAGAAGAGGGATTGAGGAAAGCAGGAGCACGGAGAAGAGGAGAGAGAACGTGGGTCAGGGAGAGTTGGGCAGGACTTTTATGTTTCCATAATGTTTTACACTTTACAAAATGCTTTAATATGCAGAGGAATCACCTTGAAGAATATTGTTAAAAGACAGTCCTGGATCCTGACCCCCAGAAATTCTGATTCAGTGGGTCTGGGCTGAGACTGCCACCTGTAGGGTAGAAGGTAGCTCATGGACAGACCATGCTTTGAGTGATTTAATTCTCAGTACAACACTAGGAGGCAGGTAAGGCTGGTGTTATAAACTTCATTTACCATTCCCATTAAAAGGAAGAAGGAAGAAAAAAGAAGGAGGAAGAAGAAGAGGAAGAAGAGGAGGAAGAGGAAGACGAGAAGGAAGAGGGAGAGGGAGGAGGAGGAGAAGAAGAAGAAGGAGGAGGAGAAGGAAGAGGAGGAGAAGGAGAAGAGGAAGAGGAAAAGGAAGAAGAAGGAGGAGGAGGAGGAGGAGAAGGAGGAGGAGAAACTGAAAATCAGAGAAGTTAGGGAACTGGTTTAAGCCCCCAAAGCCACCAGGACTTTGTGATGCCAAATCTTATGCTCTTCTCTATGTGAATGATTTAAGTTCAATAGTCTTTGAGGTTGTGCATGGGGAACTCTGAATGACTACTGCCTTCGAAGTGGAGAGACTTACCATGGGTACAAATATTGTCTTAATGGATTGTAAGGAATTTCCTTTAACCATAAATTCTCTGAGAAATAGTCCCAGCAAGATATACTCTATTTCTTTTCCCTCAAGAGTCAACATTCCCACAGCAGGAGAACTAGATACCAGAAGGCCTCTTTGTAGAGATTGGCGAGGTATATAACCTCCTTCTGGTTAAGTTTTAACCACTTCTTGGGACTGTAGTGAGGATTGACCTGATCCAAAGTACTTTTGGCGTTCCTGACACATAGTAGGTTTTCTACAAAGGCTAGTTCCTGTGTTTCTCTTTTCATTCTCAATCCAGCTAAGAATAATTGAGCATGAGTAAAATAGTGAAAATTTAAGGTATGCTGAGATATGAGTGAGGCCCCTTATTTACTTTAGATTATTTAATTCTCTGCACAATCCCAGGATGCTGTTTCTCTGAGTTTCCCCATTTCGTAAATGAGGCAACCAAGGTACAGAATAGTAAAGCTCTTTTTCTAATTCCCACTAATTTGAGGCAGAGCTAGAAGTTCAAATGAGGCAGTCTGTTTCCTGAGCCTACTCTCCTAAGCATGGTGTGAGGTTGCTTTTCCAGCTTGTCGATCAAGATGTTTCCATTTGTCAAATGGTGAAAGCAAAAGGATAAGATGAGAAGAATAATCCCAGAGCTTGACTGCCAAGCCTGACCTTTTCACCAGCACCAGCATGGTTGGTAAAACAGTGCTCAGGGGACCTCACTTTTACCACACAAATGGCACTCTGCTTCTTTTTCTGGGACAAGGACCAAGGAGAATGGTTGTCCCCTTACTACTATTCTCACTTATTTAGTCCTGGGTTTTTGTTTGTTTGTTTTGTTTTTTGTTTTTGCAAGAAGTACACACTCTGCTATTAAATCTCTGTGACTACTTGTTACTTCTCAACTCTTGTATTGATAAGAGGACCTCTCTCTACCATTTACTTATTCACTCTAATAGTTCTTGGATGCAAATAGTTCATGAGAACTTCCTGTATGCAGGCAGCGTGGACTTCTGGAGGTATACTGGAGGCACTCTGTGCCTGTCCTTGTCATGCTTTCTATCTGGTGAGGTATTAAAGAGACATACTAAAGAAATAACTAACATAACATAATAAAAAAAAAAGTAAAGTTAAAAAATTAAAAAAAGAAATAATTGCATTTCTGACTATAGAATTTCAAGCTTATATAAGAATCCTGAGTGAAAGAAATATGGTCTCATGACGGAGTATGAACAAAGAGGTGGATTTAAGTTGTTCATACAGAAGACAGGGTCTGCAGCAGATGTCAAGGGAGGCTTCCATGGGTAAGTGGTCTTTGAGCTGAGATTTGGAGGGTGAATAGAAATCAACTAGGCTAAGAAGGGTGGGAGGAGAGGAGACAGGGAACATCACATCCCTGTGGAGGGAGGGATGAGGGCAAATTCAGTAACTGAAAGAACATAAAAGAACATTGACAGAAATAAAATCTTAAAAAAAAAAAAAAAACATTGACAGACCCTAAAGAATGCTGTCTCAAGAGAAAACAGTAACCTCAATATATATATGCTGTAGGAAAGACATAAGATCACTCATTGATGTAAGAATGGGTATTACAATTCTACCATGAGCCAATGTCTGTACCAGATGTAGGGAATGCTGCAGAGATGAATGTGTTTCTTGTCCAGTGGTTGAAAGTTATCATAAATTCTTCTGGGGCAGGGCCCTGTTTTACTCATCACTGTGCTTTGTATTAAGTGGGCACTCAGTGAATATCTATTGAATGAAAAAGCAATTTCAGCTCACTAATTTTATTTTGATCATTGATCAAGTAAGCATTGATATATCAATTAATCCATATTAATTAATCCATTTAAACATACATATACATACATAGATATATATGTTTGCATATATATGTGTGTGTACACAATGTATACATAGATGTATACATGTGCATGCACATACACACACACACACAAGCTCCCCCAAGACTTAATGACACATAATACTCAGGAGGACACTTTGGCTCCAAAGTGACCAACAATGATTCACATGTGCAGCTATGGTTGAGCACCTGGTTGACATCAAGCTTAAATAAATAGGCCTATATTCCCACAGTAAGGTGAAAAATTTAAAATTCAAGCATCTCAACATCATTGGTTAGCCACTTACTTTCTTCCTCCTAAAACGTGACAATATCACTATGGAATCCCAATAGTGATAGTGAGCTCGCTGTTTCAAATGGAGATCAGGAAGCAAGCCATTTTAGGAGCGCTTCTCAGACTAGTTTGAACTCTGTGCCCTGTCCCCAAAAACAGATCTATAAAAGTCTCTCGAAAGGGCATATGCCTTGCTTAGTAATTGTTCTTATAGATAAATTTACTTAATTTCTCATTTGCTCTTGATGACTTTAATGAAATAAAAACTTCTTATGCCAAAAAAAAAAAAAAAAAAAGAAAAAGCTTGATGAACTTCGGTAACTAATGTAGAAGCTGAATCTTAGCAGATGATTCTGCCTCTCTGCTGATGACCTTAGTCTCCACTTGGTCTTTAGTCATGGCGGGTGATTGTTTATATGTAGCTTAATTAGTTAACCATAGTTAAGTGCTTCAAGAGCTCATCAGTTTGGCATTAAAGGACAATTACCCATCATCACCGGATTCCCAGGACACTTGATGAAGCTGAGTCATACACCTGACCCTGAGTGGGGGAAATTAGGCAAGGGCAGAGTGTTTTTGTGAAAGCCTCACCAACACACAGCGTGGTCTGCCCAGCTATTGAAGCTCACAAAGCCCACGGCGAGTAGCTCAGTGGAAAAGAGTGAGGTGAAACACAGACATAAACCTTTTTTAGCCCAATCTCACCTGAGCCACGTGAGCTCCCATTACAGCCTGGATCTGCTCCACCTGTGATTGGCTCCATCTGTTTTACAGGAAACCTTCCTTTTTGAAAGGGAACTGCTAAGCTTTTCAGTGCCTGGAGCAGAACATGTTAGTGCCTTGATTCCAAGGGTGTGGATCACATAAATCTGAAGGAGTTCTGGTTTCGGTGGGAATACTGAAACCTTTCTCAGCTGACGCATCTACGAATTAAAGAAGCGTGACAGCTTTGAACCGTTGTCAAAAGCTGCATGGAGCCTCATTTCTGGAAGGGGTGTTCCATTTTCGGTGATTTATCTTGGAAGCATCTCCTCAAATCTTTCCTCTGTTCCCTCCACCTACTTTATTACCACTCCTCTTTTGGCTCTGCCAGGATAGGTTAAAATACCAGGAGTGTGGAGACTGAAAATAATTTAGGGACTCTATCATTACACTGTTTTAGCAAAAACATGAAATCTCAATGTTTTATCAAGAGCTCGTTTTTGAAAGATTTCTATGTTTATCAACATATACACACATCTCACGTACACCTCATTATTATTTTTTTTAGCTTTTGTTTCTGTTTGCTTGTTTTTAGAACAGGAATTTGCAAGCTTGAGAAAGAAATCTTGTCACTATAAGTGAGTGGAGATTTTTCTGAGTCCCCTGTTGGCAAAAAGTGTATTGCTGAAGGGCAGTACTAGCTGAGTGAATTTCCAATTTATCATGGTGGTGTCACTGAAGAAAGCATCGATGTTTTATGTGCATGCATTCATTCATGCGTTTAGCAAATTTGCATTTGGGGCCCTCTGTGTAGCAAGATCAGTGTCTAGGGGATAAAAAGAATAAAGACCAAAAATAGTGAAACCTACCTTTAAGACTCACAAAGTTGTGAAGAAGGTAAGAACTCTGTATGATATGTTCCCAGGGAGAATATTGAGATGCCCCAAGAAAAGTACAGACAAATGCTCTGAGAGTTGGCAGGAGGGAAGCACTGGTTGTGGCTGGGTGGGTGGGTTCAGGCACTGCCTCAGTGAGAAGGCAACTGGCAGGGCCTTGAAGTATGGTAAAAAGAGAAAGATCCTGAAATTGTAAAGGAGAGGAGACAATGGGTGAAAAATTGTTAGGTCAGGGAGTAAAGCTGAGGTACCAATTGCTGTTGGTGACCTTAAGTTTACAATAATGCCCATCTACTCAGTTATGTGATTTATTCTCATTACTCCCAGAATGTAGGAGACAAGCCTGAAAAAGGCAGTAGTGATTCATCCATGGATAGGGTGAATGACATTGAAATTCAAAGAAAAGGACAGCAGAAGGGTTGTTGAAAAGGTGAAGTATAGAATCTAACATGGAGAAAATATTAAGGAGGTGGGATGTGGGTCAATAAACATCTTGCAATTGGAGGATTATAGTGAATATGGTATGGCTAAGGATGAACTGGAGAGACAGAAGCTTGAGAATGCAGATTGTCCATATGATCTAAAAAGGTACATTTTTCAAGATGCAGTAGGAATAAGGGGTAGGTGACAGGAAAGGAAACTCACAAAGTTAGAGTGAGGAGGAATATTACCTGAGGGAGAGGCTTACTTTGTCAGTGACCAAGGAAAACTTCCATTTAGGGCAGAGTAGACTTTGTGGAATCAGATGATTGATAAAGATAATGAGATTCAATTATAGATGGATGAATATTCTATACCCTTAGATGCAGTTCAGCTCTGGAAAGGAGACCTAGCAGTTCTGGCATTGGCTTCAGTTTCCTTTCCCCCATCCTTGGATGAGATGTGTCCAGTGGAAGGTAGACAGGAAGATAACTTAGAAACAGTGGTGCAATCCACTCCTCAGGAGATGTGGGTGTGACAGGCAGAGTAATTTCCCCCACCTCAAAAATGTTCACATCCTAACTCCCACCAAAGCTGTAAATATTTTACCTCATATGGAAAAAGGGACTTCGCACAGTATGTTAAATTAAGGATGTTGAGATGGAGAGATTATCCTGGATTATTCATGTGGGCTCAATAAAATTATGAACAATCCTTACAAGAGGGAAGCAGGATGTCAGAGTGGCTTTGAAGCTGGAAGAAGAGCCCATGAGCTAAGGAATGCAGACAGCTTCCAGGAGCTCTAAGAGGCAAGGGGATGGATTCTTCCTGTGAGTCTCCAGAAGGAATATCATTTTGATTTTAGCCCAGAAAGACTCATTTGGGACTTCTAACCTACAGAACTATAAGATAATAAATTTATGTTCATTTAAGCCACTGAGCTGTGGTAATATTTTTACAGCAGCAGTAGGAAAATAATATACGGGGTTTGAGCAAAATGTTGGAAACATATTCTGAGGTAGCAGATGTCTATATTAACCAGAGCCAGACTAGACATAGATGACAGTGAGCCTATCACTGGAAGTACCAAGAGGTTAGACACAGAGGCAGTGGCAGCAGTAAGAGACATGATGGAGTAGACAAGGGGTAAAATATAAATAATTATCTCAAAGAGATGCCTGAGGAGAGAATGTAGAAAATGCCTTTGCACAATAACCTGGAATATCATAAGTATTTAATATATGTTTTAAAAATGGTTTGTTACAGTGCTGACTTTCCTGTAGGCAAAGTGATCCCTTGGAGGGTATAGACCTCAGAGAACACATTGTTTGGTCCTCCCTGAAGGCAGTTCTCTACAGGTAAAATTGGATTATTGAATATCAAAGAAAATCTGGAAGTGGGGAAAGAATTTGTGTATGAACAGGAATGGGTAGAAGGAAGGAGAACAAATGATATGCAGCCTTGTCATCTTGGTCCTACTTGTTTGCCGGGTTGACTGCTTCAGGGATCATTAGTACCAGCTGACATGCCACTGCATTCCACCTCTGGCCGCCTCCCTCCCTGAGTCATTGCCCAGTCTTTTGCCCTGCGGTAATGCCTGAGATCTCTTTGAGATAGGTCCTAGTGCTTACTCATCTCTATATTGCCATCACCTAGTACAATGCCCACAGAATAGCAAGTACCCAGTTAATTTCCAGTAAGTGAATGAACAAAGGAACAGGGTAGTTCTCTTAAAATATTTAAAGACAATATTGCAGTGAGAGGCTATTACAAGGCAGTGAGTAATCCTGTGCTCAGATTCATGGTCCAGATGAATGGTTTCCAAAAGCTGCTCCACACCAATCTACCAACTGATGTCAGACCAGTAAAGATGCTTGGTCCCCACCCCATTGATTATGATTCAGTAGGTCCAGGATAGGGCCTATGCATGCATTTCTTTAACAAACTCAGCAGGGATTCTGCTTTACAGGCAGGTCTGTGAACCCTTGGTCTTGACCTCAAAGAAGACAGAGATCATTATAGATTAGGGTGATCAGAGTAAGATTGAGAAGTTAAGATCTCAACTGAGCCTTCAAACATGGGTGAGTTTGGGTAGATGAAGAGAAGAGAAAGAACATCCAGTCAAAAACACAGAGGGACATACACTGTAAAAATGGTAGTCTGTATCATTTGGCCTTTCCAAACAATTCTTTCATTACAATTCTAAACACCCTTTAGAAATTGTGTCACTTACTGCTGCATAATAAGTCCCCCAAAACATACTATCTTAAGTAACTGACATCATATATAATCTTTCCATTTCTGAGGGTCAAGAATTCAGGAGCAGCATGACTGGGCTTTCTAGAATTGGGGTGTCTTAGGAGGTTGTTTTCAGATGGTGGCTGGAGCTGAGGTCATCTCAAAGGATTCTTTAGTCTGATACCTGGGTTGGGAAGACTCAAAAGTCTATAGGTTGGAAAAGCTGGGGTGCCCTGGGAATCTTTCTCTACCTGTGCTGTCTCTCTAATGGTCACCATAGCATGGTGGATTCAGACAGCTGGGCTTCTTGTATGGTGATCGGGGACTCCAAAAGCATATGTTCTAGGAGAGTGCCCTGGTAGGAAGAGAGAGAGGAAGAGGGAAGGAAGAGCTAAATAGTAGTATACATGTAAAATTCAAAATGCATGCAGATGAAGAGATGAATAGTAGATGGACAAGTGGCGTGGGACCTTTGGAAGTGCTTATTTTAACTTTAGCCAAATACCAAGGGATTATCCAGTACTTCATCTAGTTATCCAGTAATCTATATTACTGATCAGCAATATGGATTGTATAGCACATGGAAGAATCATCATAAAAGATACCAACTTCAAAAAGTATGATTTAAGATGGACTTATCACAAGGATATACAATAAATCCTTCCATTTTTAAAGCAGGTTTCAATAGTCACTGAAGGCCAAGGAGCATATTTATAAACAGATTAGCTTTGTAGAGTTGACAGATCTCTATAATTTGAAGCAAAAGACTTGAGTCCCATGGCTACTACCTGACAAACCTTGTGATCTTGAGCAAAACCTTAACCTCTTTCCTCATCTAGCTGTTTATTTCTCCAATTTCATCTCCTTTTATATCTTTCTCAAGCTTTACGGTCCAACTTTTTGGATTACTCTCTATTTCCCAAAAGCATGAAACTCTCTCATGCCTCTCTGCTTATGCTCATGGTTGTCCTTCTGCTTGAGACACTGTCCTTCTCTACTTCTCCCTGTTTCTAGCAGGTGTCACCCCTGCCTTTCACTGCCCTGCATGTATGTGTATCATTGCCGAGGTCTTGTTGTTTTCACCCCTCGACTAAAAGTCCCTTAAAGGCGGGTCTCTATTTTAATTAGCTCTGCCATGTCTGCAATGAGCATAATGCCTGACACGGAATGGTCATCCATAAATATGTATTGTATTTAAGTGAATAAAGCAATGCATATAGGCAAGAAGGAAGGAATTATTTTAAAACGTGGATGGTCCATTTTTTGGCTTGATTAGACATTGACACTGATTGGACTTCAGGAGACATTGGCAAAATTATTTTTTCATGGCCATGATGTTTCAAGATGGAAAAATAAATGAAAAGAAAAAACTTCTTGTGTCTTGGACAATGCACTGAAGGCCTTTGCCTTGTGAATCTGTTGTCTTTCTTCTCTCTGAGAATCCTGTGCAAAGATGAAGGTGAGGTTGGGAAGCCCCAGAGTTTATCTCCGTAACTAAGTGCATAGCCCTTTCTCAACTTTTGGCTACTAGGGATAGTGCATACCTTCTTCTCTTCCAGAAAGATGTATCATCCCTACTGGGCTGAGGCTGCCTCAAGTAAAGGTGAGTGGCAATTGGACTCTCATCACACTGATATAGCCCACCTCCCTGGGATAGGGGCAAGTAGGACTGGGGGCCTGGCCCTGTCTCCTTCCCACTTCAGCAGGATGCTGAGCTAGAATGTGGTGGCCACACATATATCCCTTGTGATCCTGCCTCTGCCATTTACTAGCAAGCTGATTTCACTTTTCTGGTTTCAATTTCTTCTTCCGTGATGTGATAATTGTTACCTTATCATGCTCAGCTCAAAAACTGGGAAGTGTTGTGAAGATCGAGGTATACTTAGCAAAACCATCAAGCCTGCTTTCTAATACCTAATAGGTGCTCACAGATATTATCTTCTCTTCCCTTCTCCCACTTGACCCTCTTCAGAAGATAGCATTCCAGCCATCCCTGATGTAAAGGTCATTTCTGGCTTCTTTTTTCTGCTTAGTAAGGACAGGGTAGGGCTCTGGTATCTGGTGTGTATCTCTCTGGCTTGCATACTCAGGCACACCCAGCCACAGGACTTTGTTTCTTTAACCTCTAGTTATGTAATAGGTAGGTGTAGGACCCTGGATTTATTTCCACAAGGACCTGTTTCAAAATCCCTGCTGATTGCTCTAGGCTCTGAGTGTGCATATGAAAGAGAGAGGCCCACACATGTTTCCCGCTTGAAGCACCAGGCCTGAATTAGGTCATGCAATCATTGCATTTTTCTCCATTTCAAAAGCTGCTGCTATGACAGCAGGTTAGGGCCACAGAGAATAAAGCAAGAGCAGCTAGTTGCTTAACCCTGGTCTGTATTTACACATACGTGTTGGCAGGGAAATAGTGACTCATTCCCTTTGCTGGAATACAATGAGTAGGCTAGCTCCTAATGACTTTATTTCAAAGGCTACTTTCCCCCACCTTCAGATAAATCCTCTACAGCTGAAATTAATCTCTGGAAGTGTAGGGCATGTTAGGAAGAGTATTAACCTGTTCTGACATCTAGGGCACCATTGGGTAACATTTAGGGAGTACATACACAGCATCCAAGGAACCCTCCCAAAACCTGTGGGAGGTGAAACAAGTAATAGTTGGTGATTCAAAGATTGGTGATAGTGCCCCAATGAAAGTTACTACCTACTGTGTGCCAGGTGCTTTGTCTATATTTTCTCTAATCCACATGTCAACCCCGCTCATTTTGTAACTGATGCTTAGGCAGGTTATGTAGTTTCTCCAAGGTGGTGAGGCTAATAAGCAGCAATGTTGGGACTCAAATTCAGGTACATCCAGTGCCATAGCCCATATACCTTGTACTGTGTCATACTGCCTCCCTAGAGTCAACATTGGGTGTTTTGCTTCTCCACCACCCATCTCGCTAGAGCAGCTACTGGGAAGGGACCTACTGAGAATGTTGGTCATAGTGCCACCCACTCCTCTCTCTGCCACTCGCAGACTGCATTCTAGCACTCTGGATTTCAGCGAAGTCAGACTTGTCCAGAAAGCAGTTGAGAGAACACCACTTTTAAAATACTCCCTGTAAAAATCTGTTTCCTTGGTCACTCTTCCTAATGTCTGGTTGTGTCTCACTTTATTTGATTCTGGAAGTTACTCAGAAAAAGTTCTAGTATAATTATTTTTTTTTAAACTTAAGACAGGCTCAGATAGTTTCTGTTCTATGTAACCACAGACCCTAATGGATGGATACACTCTGTGGAGTATTCAGATAATAAGTTGGTTGAATGCAGCACATTCACATCTTAAGATAGGATGATAGGTATTGAGGAGGGCATGTGCTGTGATTAGCACTGGGTATTATACTTCACTAATGAATCACTGAATGCTGCATCAAGGACTATATACTTATATACAAGGACTATATACTATAATGTACTATACAGTGGCTAACTGAACATAATAATAATAAAAAAGATAGGAGTTCTTACTCTTACTCTTAGCTTACAGCAAGCATTAGAATCACTTGGAGGGCTTCATCACACTGATAGCTGGACCCAATCCCAATTTCTGATTAGTAGGTCTGAAATAAGGCCTGAGAATTTGCATTTCTAAGATGTTCCTGGGTGATGCTGACTCTGATGATCCAGGGCCGCATTTTGAGAACCACTGCCTTAGAAGCAATTCAAAGGTGTGACTATGCCTTCCATCAGCTCCTCTAAAAGCCACCAGTAAATATGTAAGTTCAGAGTTCAATGGCTAGAACTCACAATCACTCTGCTCTCAAACTTACACATCCTTGGTTTCTTTGTATATTTTGTCTTTTTGTAAAAGGCGAGACCCAAAGCTTTTTTATTACAAACCATAAGATTTTTTTTTTAATTAATAAGCTTTCGTATTTAGAGCAGTATTTGGTCACAACAAAATTAAGCAGAAAGTATAGAGAGTTCCCATATGCCCACTGTCCCCACATGTGCACAGCACCCTCAAATATTAACACCCCATAGTGCAGCAGTGCATTTGTTAAAATCCATGAACTACACTGACACATTATTGCCACCTAAAGTCCATAGTTTACACTGGAGTTCACTCTTGGTGTTACATATTCTATGCATTTTGACAAATATATAATGAAATGTATCTACCACTGCAGGATTGTATAGCATACTTTCACTGCTCTAAAAACCCTCTGTGTTCAGTATGTTCATTCCTTCCCCACCCAAACTCTTGGCAACTACTGGTCTTTTTGCTGTCTCCATAGTTTTGCCTTTTCCAGAATTTTATACAGTGGAATCATACAATATGTAGCCTTTTTAGATTTGCTTCTTTCAGAGGGTGATACAGAGATACATCAGAGATATTGCAGGGTTCTAGACCACAGCAGTAAAGAGAATACAGCAATAAAGGGAATCAAATGAATTTTCTGTTTTCCCAGTGCATATAAAACTTATGTTTACACTATACTGTAGTCTGTTAAGTGTGAAATAGCATTACATCTAAAAAAAATGCATACCTTAATTAAAGTATTTTATTGCTAATGAAGGCTAAACATCATCTGAGATTTCATCGAGCTGTAATCTTTTTGTTGGTGGAGAATCTTGCCTGGATGTTGATAGTTGCTTACGTATCAGGGTGATGATTGCTGAAGGGTGGGGTGGCTATGGCAATTTTTAAAAATAAGAGAAAAATAACATTTGCTGCATCAACTGACTCTTCCTTTCATGAATGTTTTCTCTGTAGCATGTGATGATGCTATTTGATAGCATTTTACCTATAGGAGAACTTTCAAAATTGGACTCAGTATTCTCAAACCCTGCTGCTGCCTTATCAACTAGGTTGATGGACTATTCTAAGTCCTTTGTTGCTATTTCAACAATCTTCACAGCATCTTCACCAGTAGAGTAGATTCTATCTTAAGAAACCACTGCCTATGGGGCGCCTGGGTGGCTCAGAAGGTTAAGCCTCTACCTTCGGCTCGGGTCATGATCCCAGAGTCCTGGGATCGAGTCCTGGGATCGAGCCCTGCATCGGGCTCTCTGCTCAGCGGGGAGCCTGCTCCCCCCTCTCTCTCTGCCTGCCTCTCTGCCTACTTGTGATCTTGCTCTCTCTCTGTCAAATAAATAAATAAAATATTTAAAAAAAAAGAAAGAAACCACTGCCTTTGTTCATCCATAAGAAGAAATCTTCATCCATTAAAGGTTTATCGTGACATTGCAGCAATGTGTCACATCTTCAGACTCCATTTCTAATTCAAGTTCTCTTGCTATTTTCATCCTATCTGCAGTTAGTTCCTCCACTGACGTCACTAACCCCTTAAACTCATCCCTTGAGGTTGGAATTAACTTCCTTCAAGCTCCTATTAATGCTGACATTTTGGCCTCTTCCCATGAATCATGTATGTTCTTAATGGTATTGAGAATAGTGAATTCTTTCCAGAAAGTTTTCTATTTATTTTCTCATATCCATCAGAGGAATCACTATATATGGCAGCTATAGCCTTACAAAATGTACTTCTTCAACAATAAGACTTGAAAGTTGGAATGACTCCTTGATCAGTGGGCTACAGAATGCATGTTGTATAAGCAGGCATAAAAACAACATTAATGCCACTATACATCTCCATCAGAGCTCTTGGCTACTAGGTGCATCGCCAATGAGCAGTAATATTTTGAAAGGAATTTTTTCTTTTTTGAGTGGTGGGTCTCAACAACGGGCTTAAAATATTCAGCAAATCATGTTGTAAACAAATGTGCTGTCGTCCGGGGTTTGTTGTTCCATTTATAGAGCACAAGCAGAGTAGATTTAGCATAATTCTTAGGGGCCCTAGGATTTGTGGAATGGTGTATGAGTATTGGCTTCCACCGAAAATCATCTGCTGCATTAGCTTCTAATAAGAGAGTCAACCTTTCCTTTGAAAGACAATTATACCGTTTCACTTATATGTGGAATATAAGAAACAGCACAGAGGATGATAGGGGAAAGTAGGGAAAACTGAATGGGAAGTCATCAGAGAAGGGAGAAAACCATGAGAGACTCTTAACTATAGGAAACAAACTGAGGGTTGCTGGAGGGGAGATGGGTGGTGGGATGGGGTAATTGGATGATGGGCATTAAGGAGGGCACTTGATGTGATGAACACTGGGTGTTATATGCAACTGATGAATTATTGAACACTACATCTAAAACTAATGATGTAAAAAAAAATAGTTGGTAAAGCAGAAATGTGGTTTGCAGAAATATATTATTGAAGACTGTGTTTGAAAATGAGAAAATGAGGTTAATTTCCAATACAGAAAAAAACGAGGAAAAAAAATGGGAGTGGAGTATTCCAAATGAGTACCATTGTTATTTTAATTTTCTTGGTGATGAAACAAATAATATGAATGTTCATATCTGATGTGATTTTCTTTTTTTTCCCCAAATACTTTTATTTTATTTTTTCAGTGTTCCAAGATTCATTGTTCATGTACAACACCCAGTGCTCCATGCAATATGTGCCCTCCCCAATACCCACCACCAGGCTTGCCCAACCCACCACCCCTTCCCCTCCAAAACCTTCAGTTTGTTGCTCAGAGTCCACAGTCTGTCATGGTTCATCTCCCCCTCGATTTCTCCCAATTCACCCTTCCTTTCCTTCTCATAATATTCTTTTCTTAGTGGATCCAGATATCAGGTGCCTTAGTATCTCCAATATTTCAGGTTACTGAGATCATTCTGTCCTTTAGCACTTTAAATAAAATTTACCAAGATTGGGTATCCCACAGATATGGAAACACAAAGTATTCCCCATCCTAATCCTTTTCCAGTTATTTCTTGTATCATCAGAGGGTGATTAGATTATAATGAATCACACTTCTAGTCACCATTGCCCCATTTGTACCCCCCCTTTTTTTTTCTTTTGTTGTGTTTCTCATCGCTTTCTAGTGATCTCCTTTTTGGGTCCTATAGAATTTAAATGCTCTTCCCTTCCAGGAGCTTTGACTAAATTTCAGGGCAATAGACATAAGGCATCACAACAAGTAGCTTAATGTTGGCTATTAGACACCTTAATTCCTCCGTCCCTGGGCTTTTCCAGCTCTTCTGAATGTGATGCTGGCTCCCAGTTCTCCTCAGCCCACATCTTCCCACCATCTTGTTAAATCCCTCTTTTTCTTTTTTCTACTTGCTCTTAATTTCTGCATTTCTCATATTTCTGGGCTCCTTCAACTAACTCATCTACTTGGACTCTTCACAGAGAAATATTCTCATGTTAATTTTATAGAACAATTTAATATTCTTTGTGTTACTCCTCTACCTACTGGATCATTGCATAAGGTCTCTTAAGAATGTAGATATGCCGAGAATTTCCTAAATCACTGAGTTCTGCCGACGTTTTGCTTAACAGTCTTCCCACAATCTCTTTCCTTTCACATGCTATAATGAGCAGCAAGATGAAACCAAACTGAAATTCAGTGTTTTACTTGGAAATTTCATCAGCTAAATTTCCAAATTAATTATTTATAAGCTTTGTTTTCTACATTACTTCAGGCACAATTCTGCTCAGCATTCTGCTTAGCTCCCCTTGCCTCCATTTCTGATATAAGATTTTCATCAGAGCCCTCACCAACACCACTTTTAATATCCACATTTCTACCAACAGTCTATTTAAGATAATTTAGGTATTCTCTAAGACAATGCATATATATATTTATTTTCTGCCAGGTTTTTTATGTCCTTCTCAGTCCTCTCTAGCAGAATCATTAACATCCATGTTTCTACTAATAACGTGTTCAAGAAAACCTAGCTTTTTGATCGTGCTTCTCAAAAATTTTCTATCCTCTGCCCATGGACCAATTCTAAAACAACATCCACATTTTTCTTTATTACAAAAGCTATGATTTTTATCAACAGAAAGAATTGAATGTATTCATTTTGAAGTATTTCTAATAAAAATTGGAGTGGTGATTTCCATTTCATAGAATGAGGACAGATAAACAAATGAGAATATCCAAGAATGTATTTAAAAGAACAATATCACAGTATATTTTATATACTGTGCTTATAAAATCTGACTCAACAAGAAGCAGAAAACTTGATTATTCCTATAAACACTTAAAAAATCAAACCAGTAGTTTAAATTCTCATTACAAAGAAAACACTGAGTTAGATGGTTATCTGGGTACGTTTTACCAAATATTCAAGGAACAAATAATTTCAATCTTAAATAAACTCTTTCAAATATTAAAAGAAAAGGAATACTGCAAAACTTATTTCATGAGGCTAGAATAATCTCAATTATAAAACCTGACAAATCTAAAAGAATAAAGAAAAATTGTAAGCCAAATGATTCATGAACATGGATGTAAAACCTAAACAAAATAGCCAACCTAATCCAGTAGTATATAAAAATGAGACTATTTCATGACCAACTTGTTTCCCCCCACCAAGTAAATTAAGGTTGGTTTAACACTGTAAAATTAATTGAAATGTTTTACCATAATAATAGAGTAAAGGAGGAAAATTTAATGATTATCTCAATGGATACAGAATAATCATTTGGTACAGTTCCATATCTATTCATGACAAACTTAATAAACTACAAAAGAGAAATTCCATAACTTGATGAAAGATTTACCAAAAATCGAATCAAGCATTAGGTTAGAAGCTGTTTCAATTATGTCCATGAAAGAATGTTGTCTTACATTAGGATAGTGGCCTGTGTTTGGGGGAGGGGGTGGAAGATGGAGGGAATCAGATATAGGAGAATTTATCATCTCCTTAATGGCAGAGACCCACCACACATATTTTTTGAGAAGCACCTAGTCTAGGGCTCTGCACATAACATGTACAAAACATACTTATTGATTGACAGATTAAAAAAAAAAGTGTCATAAGACAATTGCATTATTTCAGAGTGGTGTAGTCTGGAGACTATTATAACCTCCAGAAGATTCTTTTTTTTAAGATTTAATTTATTTATTTGAGAGAGAGAGTGAGAGAGAGAGAACAAGAGGGGAAGGATCAGAGGGAGAAGCAGACCCCCTGCTGAGCAGGAAGCCCGATGCGGGACTCGATCCCTGGACTCCAGGATCATGACCTGAGCCAAAGGCAGTAGCTTAACCAACTGAGCCACCCAGGCACACCCTCCAGAAGATTCTTGCTTGGAGTTGTTCTCTGGTCACAATCCACCCAGAGTATTTCCTGTACCAATCATTACACTTTTCATATTCAGCTGCCAAAAAGCCTCATTTGCCCAAAACCCCAAACTAGAATTTTTCAGTATAAATTTGTTCCAGACAATTACTTTCTTTGAATAGTGCCGTAATAATAGATAGCTCTAAATGATATAATAAATTTTCTTCTAGTGATTAAAAAAATTGGAAAAATATTTGGCCTTAAAAGGGCATTACGAGATGGAATAGGAAATGTACTAGGTAAAACCTGAAGGGGATGGGCTTTTAGTCCCACCTGGGTTATTAAACAGATGTGACCTTTGATGGGATTCAAAATTTTAGGCCCCTATTTCCTAATCTGAAATGTATGTGATGATTTACTCATTCATTCAACAAATTAAGAATTGTTACATGTCTGGCATTATGCCTCCACCCGTGTTATATAGGTACATAGTTATTGAGAAAATCAACAGTGATAGGATTTCTAGAAAGCACACCGTGAAAAGTAACTTGCTATACAAAAGCTGATGGGTTTGGGGAGTGTGAGAATTCAACAGCTGTCAATTTACCAAATATGTCTCAATCACCTCATCTGTATTTGTGCCATGTTCACCTTTAGGGGCATGTTGACGAGAATAGAATTAGGTACTAAACTCAACACCAGGATCATGCACCTTCTTTGCAATATGGTAGAAAAAAGATGAATCCTCATCTGCCTTAACTATGTGTATGACCTTGATCACATTACCGACTGTCTTCCTACAAGTTCCTGAAATAGATCTTGAAACAGAAACTTGGGTGCAGTGAGTGTATTTGGAGTTTTATCCCAAATATGGGAGAAGTGACACAGAAAGCAGACACAAAGCTCTACAGTGTCTGAATGAGTCATTACCACTCTGGGCCTCTGGCACCCAATTCATCTGGAGGCCATCTCAATAATCCTATACAGTACACCTCAAATTGTCTGGCCAAGGGACCACACAGCTGGGATAGTTATTTATTGATACTTTTCTCTCACTGTTTGAGAGTTGCCCCTGGCATTCAGAGCTGTTGTGCCCATGAACGGAAAAGTGCTTGAAGTGGGAAGTTGTCAGATTCAGGTGAACTCAGTGGTGGCCTCTGGGGATGTAGAGTAGGAAAATCAATAGCATCTGTTACAATAACCAATCCCTGTTTTGACTTCCTGGTGTATAAATAAAAATGCCTTATCTATTACAGGAGAGTTGCGAGCATTAAAACTTTCTATATCCATTTTTATTAAAAAGAAATGTTTGCCCTAAATGCTTTGGGGAAAGGGTGACAGATATGAAAAAATGCAGCAGGATGGTTCTTGTAGGGCATGAATCCTATGACCTAGGAAGCAGGAGTTATAAGCCTGTCTTGTCTTCTTCATCTCCTTTGAGCATGATCCAAGAGGAGATTTTGATAGGAACTTGATGAAAGAGGCCAAGTAGAAAAGCTTAGGTTCATTGCAAATGTTTATTTAACTCAGACACTTCAAAAGCATTTATTGGAGAAATATTTGCAGATTCATGTCAGATGAATCAACATCCTTTACCCTTATCAGAGTCATAGCCTGGAGGAGTGAATTTAGTTAACTAACTTGTGGCTCAGATGGTATGAGACCTGTTTGAGAAGCTTTGGCAATCCAGTGTCAAGTTTCCAGCTGCCTTTCCCGTCCTGGTGCACGAGGGACATCCTGAGCTGAGGTTGGTGAAGGGCAGTGGTGCTCACACTTGGGTGTTCATCAGAATCAGTCAGAGGGCTTTTCAAAATACAAATAGCTGTATCAGAGCTAATCAGAGTTTCTGATTTAGTAGGTCTGGAGTAGGGACCAAGAATCTGTATCTCTAAAAGATTCCTACGTGATGCTGATGTTGCTGATTCAGGGACCATGTGTTGAGAACTAATAGTTTAGAAGAAGCCAGAGTCATAAGAATGAGTAGGAACTAGTAGGGAGTGGATGTCTCTAAGTGCCCCACTGAGAGTTCAGTTATCAATCTGGGACTCAAACTCAAGACTGGTCTCTTGTCCTTGGTCTATGGAGATGTCTGCAGACTCATAATCTCGTAGGACATTTTTATTTATCTTCCCTTCTGCATTTTGACCCATCCCTAGCCCAGAATGCACATACAACTTTATATCCCCCAGGATTTAGACTACCCTTCCAAAACAAGGCTGTGCTTAGAAGTAAAGGGTGGATTTTGCTAATAACTAGACTTTGAGAAGACAGGAGGACTGAAAGGGAAGAAAAGGGAGAAAGAAGGAGAGAGAGAAGGAGAAAAAGGAAAAGAGGAGAGAGAAGCAGGCAGAACTTCAATTTATGAGTATTTATTATGTTCCATGTTCTATGCTTTGAATGTTTAGGCATTATTAACATGTCACAGATGTTCTGTGAGACATGTGTTATTATCCTCATGAGAAAAGTGAGGCTTACACAGATTATAAGACCTACCCAAGTAGACAAGACTTATAAGAGTCACAGGCAGGACCCACACCCAGAGGTGTTCAATTCCATGTCTAGTGAAATTTCTACTCTTTTCCAAAGCTTCTCAGGAAAATTATGTCTATATGGAGGGATAGTAAATGATTTGGAATTGAGAAGCAAAGTCATATGGGTGACACAACAGTTGCCTCAAAGACTCAATTGATTCTAGTATTTACAATCATGATATGGTCTATGGTCCTTGTTCCTGGCTCACTGAACTGGCAGTAAATCCTGGGTACCTTTTACAGTGTTATTACAAAAATGAGGGAGTTGGAGCACCTGCGTGGCTCAGTGGGTTAAGCATCTGCCTTTGGCTCAGGTCATGATCTCAGGGTTCTGGGATCGAACCCCGCATCGGGCTGAGCAAGAAGCTTGCTTCTCTCCCTCTCTCACTCCCCCTGCTTGTGTTCCCTCTCTCGCTGTCTCTCTCTCTCTGTCAAATAAATAAATAAAATCTAAAAACAAACAAACAAAAAAACAAAAATGAGGGAGCACTAGATAATCTCCCTGCCTTTGTATTTGTTAATCTCACTGCCTGAGAGGCCCTCTCTATTTTTAGTAAAAGTGATTATGTTGCAGATGCCTTGGGAATAGTATTCCTGATCCTAGAAAACATCCCTCAGTATAGGGTTTCTTAGAAAGCTCAGAACTGGACTGAGAAGGTGGATGTGGGGTCACAGACCTACCAATGCAGAAGCTTATGGTGTCCTCATTCTATCTGAATGGGCCATGAGTTAACCTAACAGTTTGACAACTGATGGCATGCAACAGGGAGAAACATTTCAACACTCCACTAGAGAGTGTTTGTCACATGATGAAGTAGTGATTTTTAAGGTTTTTGTTATTCTATTCCAATTTTACAACTTCTACCCAGATTGCTCTAGATTTCTCCATTTAAGACAAGTCATTGACAATAGTTGCCATTAGTCAATTTAGCCCAGCAGTATGTAGAGTTCAAAAGAAGAGGGTGAGAGTAAGAACTACAAGGAGGAACACTTTCACTGAAATATAAGGATGATCCTAGAACTCGAATTATCCAGGTATGTGATGGTCTTGCTCAGGCATCTCCATTGCCCATGGATAATACAAAATCTGAAACTGTATGAACATATAGAGGGCAGAGTGTGGAGAAATGGGCAATGGGCTTGGTAAGTACTGAGTGTTCTCAACCTTGTCGTCTAGGCAAAATGATTGAAAACATGGCATCTTGGGAGAGATGAGAATCAGATGAAGGACCCAAAACTGGCCATCTGGGATACCCAAATCATTTACTTTCATAACACCCCATTTAAGATGCAAAATAGGCATGAGTCCAACATTACCCAGACTCTGAAAGGAGACAAGGTTGAAGCAAGAAATAGTCTCTTTGAACTTGTAGGTAAACGCAAACTGCACAAGAGTACCTTTCCAGTATCAGGCAGTTTTTCTAAGCACAAACCACAACCAAATTTAAAAACTACATAATAAGTCATATTCAAGTATGTGCTTCCTTTCTGGGGCCAAAAGGGAAATAAAAGCATGAAAGGGGATAAGAAAGGTGGGGATCTGTAATGCATTTGTTTAAAGCTAATTTGCATAGAGCAAAAAGAGATTTGACTATGAAGTCCCTCACACATGTAAAATAGAAAGCCAACCTTATTAAAATTGTGTAATGTGATCTGTGAATTAAAACAATGATACCATTTTTTAACATAATTCAACACAGTTTTTTTTTTCTTTTAACAAAAAGCCCTAAAGTTAAAATCTTTACTTATGTAAATTGGAAGAAAGAATATTGCATACCTATAGGAAGGTGGTGTTTAACGAAGAAGTTTAAAACATCTAGAACTCCCTCTGTGAAAGAACTCAAACATTAGAACATTAAAAACTAAATTCCACATAGAAAGGTCTTGTCATTTGAGACCCTCGCTCTCCTATCCTGGAATGCATTCTGGAACAGTGTTTGTCATCTGAACGTGTGTGTGTGTGTGTGTGATGCATATTTGTGGCAAAGCTAGAGGAGAGAGCAAAAAGGAACCATTAAGAAGTAGAAGCCTAAGAAGCCCATAGAGGGATCCGCCAGAATTGCCATACAAAGTTATAAGAAACAGATTAAGAAGGATAATGAAAACCCAGGAAACTAGGGGAAAAGGAAGGGTGCTCATAGCAGCACATTGTTTAATAATGGGCGTTGCAGATAAGCACACCTGGGTTCCTACCTACACTACTTACAAGTCACACTGACAGAGAGAAAGTATTCCATTTCCCAGAACCTTGGCTCCTTATTAGTTAACGGAAGAATAATACCCACAGTATAGAGTTATTATAAGATGAAATTGAGATAATACATGTAAAATATTTTGCAGAATCTGAGTGCCTAAATTCCAGGATCTAAATGCTTAGTAAATGCAGTGTTACTAAGGAGTGAAGAGAGATATGTGCAAGACAAATACAAAATGAATTCATTCTCTGAATTGTATTTTATGGTCCACTCATATAGGATATCAGCCTATGTTAAAAGGCTCAAATAGCAGCCTAGTATAATGTCACTGTGTGGTTTAAATAATATTATACATACACATGATTATATGTAATTGTCTGGCACATGGTAAGCATTCAGTAATTCATGGCTCTTATTAAGAAAACTTCTCTTGCTTTAGGTTTGTACCTAAGATTAATCATCGTGCTATAAAATGGTCTTGCCATGAATATACAGGTCACAAAAAGGAAAATAATAAATGGATAATAAACATAGAAAAATGTCCAACAAAAAATATAAATTAAAACAATGGTACCACTTTTTATATAAGGCAACACAGATTTTTTTTCCTTTTAATGCTAAGCTCTAGTGTGCTAAGGATTCATTAAAATAAGTGGTCATATGTTATTGCTGGGAATGTAGATGGGAATGAGCCCTTAGAAAGTCATTTAGCAGTGTGTAATAAGAGCCTTCAAGCATTCAAAAACTCTATCCAGTAATTCCATTTCTTAAAGTCTAGCCTATAGAAATAACTTAAAACACAAGGGGAAATATATATAAATATGCTTCCCTGTAGTATTTTTTTCAAATAGCGAGCAGTGAGAAACAACCTAAATAGTTAACAGATGAAGAATGGTTGCTTATGGAGCTTCTATATTGGCACATTTACTCAATGAACTATTATATAGCTATTAAAAATGATGCCAATAAAGAGTATAAAATAACACTAAATGCTTACAATGGCATGTTAAGGATAGAAGCAGGGTATAAAATTATTTAAATAGTAGTTTCACAGTATATAAAACAACATTAAAAGCTGAAAGAAACATTGTGATGTATTTTTAGAACAAGCATGATTTTTTTAATAAAGTGATAAAATCCAAAGACATTTCCTTTCATCATTTCAGCAGCAGAATTCTCTAGTAAAGGGGTCAGCAAACTATAGCCTATGTATGGGTCAAACACTAACTCCCACCTGCTTTTGCAAATAAAGTGTTATTAGAATACCTCTCTACTAATTCATTTATGTTCTATTGATGGCTGCTTTTGTACTAACATGACAGAGTTGAGTAGTTGTAACAGAAACTGTATGGCCCACAAAACCCAAAATATTTACAATCTGACTCTTTACAGAGAAAATGTGCCAGCTTCTGATTTAAAAAAATTGCACCCAGAAGATATGACATAGCTCAACAGCTTCAAAGTCACTGTTCTCCGACTTGGAGAAACAACACTTTAACATTCCCGTAGAAAGTGTCAGCCCAAGGATAAAATGTCTGATGATTTTAAGGTTGTTGACATTCTTTACCAATTTTGTAACTTCTACATGGATACCTCTAGATTTCTCCATTTAAGGCAGGCCACTGATAATAGTTGCTTTTAGTCAATTTAGCCCAGCAGTATGTAGAGTTCAATAGAAGCATGTAAAAGTACGAACAACAAGAGAGACAGTTTTCGTGGGAAGATAAGGATGATTCCTAGAACTTGAGTTATCCCGGTATGGGATGGTCTTGTTCAGCTATCCTAATTCTCCTTGAATTATATTAAATCTGAGACTGGATGAACATACAGAGGGTGTATTGTGGAGAAACGGGCAGTGGACTGGGTAAGGACTAAGCTCCTACCACTTCATAGTCTAGGCAGAATGATTGAAAAGATGGCACCAGGGGAGAGAAGGATCCATCATTGACCATCTGGGATATCCAAGTCATTTACATTTGCAACACCCAACGACCTGGTTCTGCATCATCCATTTACAGGCTCCCAGGAACTAGGAGTTGGAAGAATTCTTTCTGAGGTAGCCCATGACATAGCTTCCCCTTGTTTATAAATACCAAAGAATTTACCTTATATTAGGAAGTTCCAACAAATTTAAATTCTCATTTGAAAAGATTAAAAGACATTTTCAGCTTTCTCTTTATTCTTTCTTGAGTTCAGCCTGCCTGGAGGGCCCTCACTAGGTCTTGGAGGAGAGTGAGAAAAAGGATAACTATTGGTGCCTCTGCCCCTTTGCAACACTTATGGTTCTCCATGGTCTTATCTTAGACAAGATGCAATGATGGCTTTCTGCAGGCCTTGTGAGGCCTTTGACAGTTGCCTAAAGTGAGACACGCCAGTTGATCCCTTAAATCCTTCAGGCTCCCCTAGTGTCTGTATATCTTACAGCCTCTGATGCTGTGGGCCTCTGGCCCCAGCCCACTATCCTAGCTGTTTTTTGTTCTCAAAGGACTCCCTCCTTGGTTTCTATTTGACCTGTGCGAATTCATGCATCCTCACTAAATGGTGAGGGCAGAGGATGCTTTCTCTGTCCCCTCATCCCTTTTCCACTTCTTCTAACCTTTATGTATGGTAGACTCCAGTGCTGAGCAAGCTGCCTAAGCAGAAATCGAATATCTATGAGGGGTCCTCATGGAGTTACTCCTTTCTCTTGGCTTTAGAAAAGTATAAGAAGGCTTTACTGTACATTCTACTAGTCCAACAACTCATAACTGATAAATTTCGCCTCTACCCCTCACTCAAAGCAGCTTTCTTACTCTAATTGACATTAGTGTAAAAATTGATATTGGCAGGTATATGGGGGCCTGGGGTGGTGGTGGGAAAAACAGCTGCACAAGTGCCTCTTAACGAACCCCAAGGAAGTTTTCTGTCTGCGATTATCTGTGGCTCTATATAGATACTTTGGGTACCTAATGTTTTTTTACAGATTTGCATTCTAATCATGATTTTGGAGCAACAGGCAAAATCCCACTCAATAGTGGGTTATACCATCATTGGCTGGCTTGGTCATGGTTAGCTGAAGTGTGTTCTAGCAAGAAGTCCAGTCCCAGGAATGCTTCACTCAGTAAAGCCTTTACTTTAGTATAAATAAAATCTAAATCAAGATAACAAAATTACCTCTTAGGCTCACAAAATCCCCTTCATGTAAAATCACTATGAATGTAAAAAACTTTGCCAAGGCCTTTAGCTTTCTTTAAGTGAGCACTACTGATGTGGCCTACTTTATAGCATATAAAAAGTTTCCCTTTATATATCATTCATTCATCTATTTATCCATGCAACTCTTCAACATTTATTAAATACCTTCTCTACTCCAGGTATGCATTAATTGCATCTATTAGAAAAATTATCTAAAATCGTATTCATTCCTCATATCATCCTTTAGAGACAGATGGGGCTGATAATTTACTATGCTAAAATTGGAAATGAGGAATCTAAGGATCAAAAACATTGATTTCTTTTTCCAAGGTTACACAGCTGTTAAGAGAAGGGGATGGATTGGGGGAGAAGAAGGAGCTGGGGCTTAGCTAGTGCACTGCAGTATCCTAGACTACATCATACCACTAGCCAAGAATGTTTAGCAACAAAGCACATCTACAAGGAAGAAAGGCTGGGGACAAATTCTGGATTCTTACCCAAATCTAGCAATATGATTGAATGAAATGTAACTGAATGCCAGGACCACCTCAGATTTTCAAATATAATTTTGAGGCAACGTTTTACATGTTATTGGGGTACAAATCAGTAAATACAGGCTGGGTCTCACTTCAAAATTCTTTAATTTTTTTTTAAATTTGATGGTGTGATTTTCGATGCCAGAAGGTTCCCTTTGCACATTAGTTAGACTGACAAACAAGTGAAGTAATGACAAAGAACTGCCCTGTTTAATTTGGCCATGCAACAATAGACTACAGTGAGGGCCTAACTGGTGTCAGGTTATTCTGGATTTGGTGAGAACCTTGGTCAAATCATCTACCAGCCATAGAAGAATTCCAGAAACTCTCTTTATTTGGAAGTGTGAGTGTTGGAACTCAACAGCAGAGGCTGAGTATGTCTGAAACTGGAAAATAAAGTTTCACACAGTACTAAATATAACTTCCTGCCAGGCAGGTAGGGGCTGCTTGCCAAATTTTGATAGTTGTCAAGATCCAAAAACCATGAAGAAGGCCAATGTTTTGACAACAGAAATTGCTTTTGAGATGGGTAAATCTGCCTTATTAAAGAGGAGACAAGGGTTGAAAGAATTAATTACCTCTCACCCCTAAACTTTCCAAACTTCAAATGTAGCAAGCTCATCACTTACTTTAGTATAAATAGAATCTAAACCAAGATAATAAAATTACCTCTTAGGCGCACAGTATACTTTTGCATGGAAAGACAACTCAGAAAATCTTTTTGCCAAGAAACTTAAAAGGAGGTAAATAAAAGCAGTCAGAGAAAGGGGTAAGAGAAGAACTTCTAACAACATTGACCAAACAATGCCTCTTAGAACTTCTATTATTCTGGTTTTCTGTTAAATTTCCATCAGATAGTTACTTCTTTGAAGGCAGGCAAAAGGTCTGTCCTTGTCCTTGCTGTATTCCCCCATCCAGTACAATGCCCTGCATTTGAATAAAGGAAGTCTCAAATTCATACCTGCTGGAGACCACAAAGAGGTAATTACTCTGAAAGTAGCAAAATGGTTGATGTACAGGGTAAATGGGTAGCAATTGAGTATGAACTCAAAGGATTCTGCATTTTTGCTCAGAAATGCCTGGCTCTCTCCAGAATGAAGGCAGGTTGGGTTTTTCATAGGTTGGCAAAACTGAACTTTGGCAAAAGTGTGAGATGTGTTCATTTTACCTACATTTTTTTAGAACAACTATGTCCCCAAGTACCTCGCTTTGGCCTAATATTCTCTTACAGCTCAAGGACTAGGAAGTACATTACCTCACTGTTTCCTGGAAAAAACTCTGCTTCTCATTCTTTTAGGCCCTTGCTAACTCATGGTTTTAAATTCAAGAGGATCACAGAGCTGGAGGAAATCGTTAGCATGCTAGAGGACAGCATCAAGCTAACAAAATTAGGTGGACAAGCCAGGCTGAAACAGATCACATGAAATGAATGATAATGCTCCACAATTGTGACTTAAAAATTCATGATTTGATCTCAATGTAGAAGATCAGATTGGTTTGTAGTTTATGTTTAAAAAAAATCTAGAAGGAGGCGAGATAAAGTGGGTATTTTACTATATGTTGAAGCTGAGACTAGAGTGTAATATAACTTAGTAAATACAGTCAAGAGTAGAGGAGGGAGCTCTGGAAAGAAATACTAGGGGACAAAGAAATGTATGGTCATAACTAGGAATATCACAAGAAAAAATGCTGTAATACCACGTGTCATTTAACATCCCCATGCCTCAGGGTCTCCACCTATACAGCAGGAATAATAAAGCCAATAGTGCCTTGTTGCCAGTGTTATCATGAGGATTAAATGATACAATGCAATTAGGGTCATTCTGTTCATTTGTGCCATCTTTAATGGTAACCATAATGAATTCAAGCTCTGAGATATACTGGAACAATTTGCTGGGTACTGGAAGGATGAAGATAGAAATAGATGTCCCAGTTTCATAAAAGAAAAACCTGGAAGAAAATTTAAATTGTAAATGTACATAATACAAGTGCAAAATGTACATCAAGCCATTCTTTTGGATCCACTGGGATTTAACCCTGCATATAAGAAAGGCACTTTGAATAAATCCCTATGTCTCCAACTTTGTTTTCCTCCATTTGCTGCCTACAGTTGATGTTCTAACAACTGTACCTTTTGTCTTAGGCCATTCCATCATTGGACTCCCTCCACCTGGAAGGTTCTTCTACCCTTTGCCTGTTTATCTCTTTGAACTCCCTACCCCCCAAAAAGAAACTGTATATATTTAATTTATGTTGTAATTGACAACTGTCTGTATATTTTAGACAGGGAGGATCTGGAAATACTTTTTGACCATTGGTTTTAGGCTCCTTTGCTGCAGAAATAGTACAAAACAGTTTCAGAGCCTTAAACAATTAAGATACAACTTCCCACTGGTGTGTGAGGGCCTAGGGAAACTCTGACGCACCATTTCCTGCATGTAAAATGGCATATTATGTCAGGGTGAACTGTGAGAGTAAATATTAGGAGCACCTTTCAGCCAGAGATGTTGAAGCACTTTAGGAACATGAATACACTTATTCTTATTCATAAAACACACACATCTATTGATGCTGATCATAAAATCCTTTCTGAAGCATTCCTGTGTAGCCACACTTGCCTGTGCATTTTCTCAATGGAGTCTAGCCTCCCTTGTGGTCTCCCTTTCTGGGCTGTAACTCAGTAACTCTACCTCTCAGAGTGTGCCTTGGCTACCTTCAGGAACAGTGATTTCTCTGTTCAAATCGAGAGCATAATGAAACATTGTCTGCTACAATATCAAACATGTGAGGTTTTCACTAAAGTAATTGGAAGGGAAAACATTTTGCCTTCATCTAGTAGCACGGCCTGAAGTCAGAAACGTGGAAATGGAAATGAGGTGGGGTTAGGAAGGGCAGGCTGATCATCTGAATAGGGCTAGAAGGAAAGTTTGCTCTAAACTGAAGAGCTTTAGTTGGGGGCTGAAATGAAGACAGTGTTTTGGTTGGTTCCACTGTCTAGCAAGGAGAAGCAGATTAGAGCTGAAGAGACTTGAAGTCTAGACAACACTCTTCTGCTAATTAATGTAGATTCATTTGCCAAATTATGGAAACTGTTGTGTAAAGTGACTCTTAAACATCTACTCTGCATAAAGCACAGGTGAGGCACTAAAATAGGTAGGAAAATACAACAAACTTATACACCAGTGGTTTTCAACCAGGTTGGAAGTAGAATAAAATTGAATTACATCAGAAGCTTTTTGCTTAAACATATGCCCTGTTTCCTCCTTCACTATCCCGCTATTCTAGCATTATAATTTTAGATAATTTATTTGAAACATTATATGCTAATGTAACAAGAGAACAAGAACAACAAAAACAACAACACAATCACAGAAGTTACCCTCTATTGAGTGTGTTACATGTGCCTGGCACTGTGCTAAATCATTTATGTACATTGCACAATTAAAAGCTCACCCCTATCCTCACCCTTGTATCACAAATGAAGAAAGAGGCTAAGGACATGAAGAAGTGTATTCAAGTAACTACCCCAGTTACACAGAATCACTCTGTATATTTCAAAAACTGGAGAGAAGAGGGTGAAATAATCATAGTCTTCACTTGAGAGTTCCACACCAGGAAAACTATTCCCATGTCCAGCCCCCCCCCCCTTAATCCCACACCATATCTTCTTCTGTCAATGAAAGAGCATAGAAGTCTGCTTTACCATGACCTCTTCTTGAATATAGATCTGATTTCAGCTCATTTCAATATGTATACAACTTGAGCTAACATTCTAGAAGGTATAACAAGCAGTTCTCTGGACTGGGAATCTGTAAACATAACCTTGGCAACCTTCCGATAGATTTTTTAATCTACTTGACCCCTAGGGGCCTCCTCTTCTGTAATATAAAGGGGCTTAGCTAGATGGTCTCTAAGTTTTCTTTCTACAATTAACATTTTCTGTTGGGGGGGTTGTCTTCTTGATCTTGATGTTAGGAACTATTCTGTCCCCGTTAAAGGTCAAAACAGGTAGTAGGCTAGAGACTAGTGGTGGCAAAGAGGTTTCCAAGAGCCTCATGATCTTTGCCGAGTTGGTGGTTTTTAGGAGTTTCTCTATCAGTTGGTCATAATAAAGCAATCAAATAAGGAATGACAGAATGCTTCAATAGAAGAGTAAAAGACAAAATAACGTGAACCCCAGTTCTAGCAAATCTCTAGGTCAAAGCAAGACAGTCTAATGGTTAAGAGAATGGATATTAAAGACATTATTACAGCTTGTAATTATAATTATTCATGTGATTACTTAATATTTATCTTACTCTCTAAGCTATAACTCCATGTAAGTAGGCACTATAACTGTTTTGTTCATATATCACCTGCATGCATAATGTTTAATACCAGTGTTGAATAAATGAATAATAGATTAAAAATTGGCCCCCCTTCCTACTAGTTATAAGAAACTTAACTAGGCCTCTCGCCTCTGCCATTTCCAAATTCATCTATAAACTAGGATAATAGCAGCACCTATCTCTTTGGGATTTTTCAGAATAAAGTCATATATCTAAGCTTTGATAAAATGGTGGGGAAAATAAGAATAACAAGTTTGATTTTTACATACTCTCTTCCCTCCAAGTTCTCCAGACCAACTGTATGAAACAGTGACTTGTTGCTAGTGAATCCAGGATGAAGACACCTCTGCTTAGGCTCCAAGCCAAATAGGTCCCCATCTACTTCACTCAGATGTGAATGAACTCAAGACTGGCAAAGCAATGAGTCAACAGTTGGCCTCTCTTACCTTGGGAAGAGACTCACACTGCCCAGTCTAGGTGAATGTGTCCATCCTAGGAGATGGCTGAATCTAAGAGAGAATGGAGAACAGAGGTGGGTGCCGTGTTTTCAAGACTCCTTTGCCAATCCCTATAAGCCAATCAGATTATGCGTTATATATCCATTGGAGAAGCATAGGTGGGGAAGAGAAATACCGGGATTTAGAGTGCTTCTAATATTTCCAAGAAGACAGATGTCTTTATTTAATGGGCCTTTGTGGAAACACTGGAAGAGAGAAAATGGAATCCCTTACAAAGGATAGTACCAGCTTCCTAGGATCTCTTGTGAGGTTTACATATAAATTACAATAGCAGTTCTTTTCACATTATGTTGCATATTATTATTATTATTATTATTATTATTATTAAGTAGGCTCCATGCTCAGCATGGAGCCCAACCCAGGGCTTGAACTCATGACCCTGAGATGGAGAAATGAGCCGAGATCAAGAGTTGAATACTTTATCAACTGAACCATCCAGGAGCCTCCACTGACTTAACTGACTTCCAGTATCACTTCTCTCTCCAAACCATTCAGATCAAGTTCCATGATAATCTGATGCTGGCTTCTAGTAGGCCAATTTCAGGTAATCCTGGATACTTTTATTCAATTTTATATGTGCCAAGAATCAGCTGCATTTACTCCCAAACCTGTTTATTCTAATGGAATTTTTGATTCATAAAGTGCTACATAAACATATCAAATATGATTTTGTAAAGAAAAAGAGTTTTATTTCTTTATAATTAAGTTAATATTTTGGAAGAGTGGCAAAGGCAAGCTTCACCAAAGTGGTATGTGCCATAAGTGACATTGTAAAAGATTAGGGAAAACAAAAATCTAGAGGGGTTTTACCTTCAGATTACAGTTCATATTCCTTACACTTTCTCTCCCTTGAAGCAAAAAGAAAAGTCATAAATGAATGTATTAATGCATTATGAGTATAACTTATGAACAAACGATGACATAGAAGTCTTATGTTTTGGATTCACATCGGAATGCAAGGCCTTAGCCCTTCATCAAAAAACTTGGAAAAGAAAGGCCGATCCATATGTTTGAAGTTAATTATTAAGACATATTTTTATTTTGGAAAATTGGACAGCCACATGGAAGAATGAAACTGGACCATTTTCTTACACCATACACAAAAATAGATTCAAAACAGATGAAAGACCTAAATGTGAGACAGGAATCCATCAAAATCCTTGAGGAGAACACAGGCAGTAACCTCTTCGACCTCAGCCACAGCGACTTCTTCCTAGAAACATTGCCAAATGCAAGGGAAGTGAGGGCAAAAATGAACTATTAGGACTTCATCAAGATAAAAAGCTTTTGCACAGCAAAGGAAACAGTTGACAAAACCAAAAGACAACTGACAGAATGGGAGAAAATATTTGCAAATGACATATCAGATTAAGGGCTAGTATCTAAAATCTACAAAGAACATATCGAACTCAACACCCAAAGAACAAATAATCCAATCAAGAAATGGGCAGAAGACATGAGCAGAAATTTCTCCAAAGAAGGCATCCAAATGGCCAACAGACACATGAAAAAATGCTCCACATTACTTGGCATCAGGGAAGTACAAATCAAAACCACAATGAGATACCACTTCACGCTGGTCAGAATGGCTAGTATTAACAAATCAGGAAACAACAGATGTTGGTGAGGATGTGGCAAAAGGGGAACCCTCTTGCATTGTTGGTGGGAATGCAAGCTAGTGCAGCCACTCTGGAAAACAGTATGGAGGTTCCTCAAAAAGTTGAAAATAGAGCTACCCTATGACTCAGCAATTGCACTACTGGGTATTTACCCAAAGATACAAATGCAGTGATCTGAACGGGCACCTGCACCCCAATGTTTATAGCGGTAATGTCCACAATAGCCAAACTATGGAAAAAGCCCAGATATCCATTGACAGATAAATGGATAAAGAAGATGTGGTATATATATATATACAATGAAATATTATGCCACCATCAAAAAATGCACCATTTGCAATGACATGGATGGAACCAGAGGTTATTATGCTGAGTGAAATAAGTCAATCAGAGAAAGACAATTATCATTTGATCTCACTGATGTGTGGAATTTAAGAAACAAAACAGAGAATCATAGGGAAAGAGAGGAAAAAATAAAACAAGACAAAACCAGAGAGGGAGACAAACCATAAGAGACTCTTATTCATAGGAAAGAAACTGAGGGTTGATGGAGGGGAGGGGAGTGAAGGGATGGGGTAACTGGATAATGGACATTAAGGAGGGCATGTGATGTAATGAACACTGTGTATTATATAAGACTGATGAATCACAGACCTGTACCTCTGAAATAAATATTACATGTTAATTAATTGAATTTAAATAAAAAATGTTTATTAAAAAATAAAATAAAGTGTTACAGAAGGGAAAATATATATTTTTACTTTTATGAGTTGTCTAAGAAGACTTCAGATGAATGGTACAAATCAATTTTCAGGTGAAATTATGAATATTACAAAAGGTTAAGGAAAGTGACTTCCTTGAATCATATTCAAAGACATTTGCAAACAAAGATCTGGATCAGATATGTTAACAACTGAAGAAGAGAAAAATTAATATGATCATGACACCATAGGAGATTTAAAAAGTGATTGATTTTAATCTCCAAGGAATTCAGAGAAACCCTTAAGAAAATTGATGACTATGGAATGTTTTTGCAAAAATGGCTCTTCTTTTTATTATGCTGGAAAAATCCTGATTGTTTTAGATAAAATGGCTTCTACTTTATTTTACTAACAGTCCTTGGCATATATCGGAACCTGAACAATTAAATGTGTTCATATATGAACATATTGCTATAAGTAGTAGTACTTGTATTTACCTTTGCCCTCTACCCAAATGTAGATTGGGCAGTTTGCTCTCATGATTTCTTTTCTATGTGTATTGCTACTATAAAACCAGCTCTGGTTATGACTGCCTGACCAGAATAAAAAATGTTCCCTTGTAAATCTATTTTTGCAGATAAATGATCACCCAACTATTTATCTAATCTTTCCTCAAGTGCCCATGTGTCTGGCAATGAACAATATTAGGAGCTGATCTGATAGCTCATTCCTTAAACTAAGGTGAACCATAAATTCAATTAAATTCCATAAATATTTAATGGAAATCATTCATTCAGTTATTTGCTAGGCTCTCCTTATTTTAAAGGCAAATGAAAGAAGGGAAAAAAAGAGAGATGGAGGGAGGGAATGAAGGAAGGAAGGAAGGAAGGAAAGAAAATGAAGGGAAGGAAAGGGAAGGAAGGAGGGAGGGAGCAAAGAAAGAAAAAAAAAAAGCTTCCAGGAACTTGTAATTAATCTATGTACACTGACACACAAACGAATATTTCTAATTTAGGGTTTTATGGAAGAGGCAGAATGAAATATAAACAGGGAAAGTTGCCTGTGATTCTGAGTCTACCTGGGTGTTCAAGAAGAGGAGTAATTCAGAAATGAGCTGTAATTCTTTCAAGAGAAAGTTTTGGTTGTTTATATTGGGCCTTTAAGTACAAGTAGAATTTTGACAGATTAAAGTGAATGAGGAAGAACATTACGTTTCAAGCACAACTGGGAAAGGACAGGGCATATATGGAGATGTATGGTTTGGTGTGGCTGAAAGGAGATCTGTATGTGCCTGAGGTGAGAGAAAAGAGTGTAGAAGTAACAGAAGATGAATCTAGCAAAGTAGAGTATAATATTCAGTATAGCATCAATCTTAGACTATCCTCAGTAAAATTTGCATTGAAGAATTTGGCTTACTACCCAAGCCAGTAGTTCTCAAAGTGTATCCTGAGACCAGCAGGATCAACATCACATAGGAACTTAGAAATGAAAATTATTGGACCCTACCCCAGACCTAATGAATCAAAAACTGAGACTCACAGCAATTTTTTTTTTGTTTTCTTTTTTTTGTTTTTTGTTTTTGCAATTCATGTTTTGATAAGTTATCCAGGAGATTCTGATGTAACCTTAAGAACTACATCTATAGGCAAAGGATTATTCAGAAAAACATGGTCAGATTTGAGTTTTCAAATAATTACCCTTGCCACTGGTAAAGAACGAATTGAAGATTGCAAACCTGGAGCCCCCTTGGGGTTGTTGCTATACTCAGAGAGAAGTAAGAAGGTTCTGAGCAGCAGGAGTAGAAGAAGGAGGGTGGGAGGCAAGAAAGGATTGATGGTGCAGGGTAGTCAAACCCATCAAACTTCACCAATGAATGGAAGTGGAAGATTGAGGTGGTACAGAAGATGGTTAAGTCTGGGTTGACTTTTTTCCTCCTAGTCTGAGGGATTCAGTTGGTGGTGGGTATCCTCCCAAGAGCTGCAGGTACAGAAGGAAAGATCCTTCAATTAGGCAGTAATGGAGCTTCTGATCAGGCTCATTAGCAGAGGAACCATGAATGGAAATCTATCTCACTATATTCACTATTCGCTCACTCATCCACACAGGTAGAATTAACTGAGTATCTATCATGTGTCAGGCACTTTGATGGTCACAAGAGATAGAGAGATGGATCAGATGTTGTTCTCTTCCTCAATGAGCTTTTGAGCTACCTGGAGAAGGGCATATCTAAGAAGGAGACAGACATACAGTGCAAAGCGGACCAATCCAAACTTAGGGACAACTCTCATTGGCTTGAATATGATCATGATCACAGTTACCCCTTACTGTTTATCCAGCCCTCCTCTAAGTTAACATCTACTCTCAGATTCTCAGAGGAGAGGCAATGCCTGTTGGGATTGGTTGAAAGAACATCAGGGACTCAGAGATTTCTTAGCTTCCATAAGATCAAGTGGCGACCCTGTATCTGTCAGCTTTTCATATATCATCTATCTATCTATCTATCTATCTATCTATCTATCTATCTATCTATCTATCTATCTCTAGATATTTTTGTATAAAAAATGGTTATCTTAGGGTGGTAGATTACTGATGATTTTACTTTGTTTTTATGCCTTTCTGTACTAATTTTTTTACATTGAACCATTACCAATATGAAAATAAAATATATTAATAACTTCTAAACATATGCTGAAAAAAGAAATAATGGTCTAAAAATACTAAAAGGACCCATATATGAAAAGCAGGAAGAGATGAGGAAGAATCATTTCTCATTACATATCATATGTATTATAATTTCATATAACTGCCGTTAATAGTCTCAGGTAAAGGATGCCTGGGTGGCTCAGTTGGTTAAGCATCTGCCTTCATCTCAGGTCATGGTCCCAGGGTCCTGGGATTCGGTCCCATATTGGGTTCCTTGTTCAACGGGGAATCTGCTTCTTCCTCTACCCCTCCCACTGCTTGTGCTCTCTCTCTCTCTCTCTCTCTGACAACTAAATAAATAAAATCTTAAGAAAAATAGTCTCAGGTAAGAAGTAATAATAATAATATTAAAAAAATTTCAGGGTGCCTGGGTGACTCATTTGGTTAAGCGTCTGACTCTTGGTTTCAGCTCAGGTCATGCATGATCTCAGTGTTGTGAGGCTGAACTTTGCATCAGGCTCTGTGCTCAGTGTGGAGTCTGCTTGAGATTCTCTCTCTCCCTCTGTCCCTTCCCCTACTTGCATGCATGCATGCACACATTCTCTCTTTAAATAAACAAGTAAAATCCTTAAAAAAATTTTCTACCTTGATGGAAAACCTACACAATATCTAAAACACATTATTGCAAGTTACCTAATTCTGTTTCCATGGGAGATATTCTACAACTCTGTAGTACCTTATAGATAACTGATAGCAATGCAAAGTGATTCTTGTCCATACACATGTAAACTTTGTCAGTTATATCCAGTGGAAATTCAACTGATTTTCCTTCCCCACTCCAAAGGAGACTAATATTTCCTCCATTTGCACATTCATTTTAACATTCCTGATGGAGAAACATGTCTGCAGTTTGGAATCTCCATTGAACTGGGTTTTAACATTTTACTAGTTCCCTAATTAATGAATTAAATGAAATCTTTAAAATGGATTTATTTATATATATATATATGAGACTCATGATTTTACACATTTTTTGAAAACAATTTAACAATTGTTATAATGTTAGTTAATATTTACTAAGAAATTTCTGTGTGCCTCACCCTATTCTAAGTTACTTAATACACCTTATTTCGGGTTCCTGGGTGGCTCAGTTGGTTAAGCGACTGCCTTCGGCTCAGGTCATGATCCTGGAGTCCGGGGATCAAGTTCAATATCAGACTCCCAGGCTCTGCGGGGAGTCTGCTTCTCCCTCAGATCTTCTCCCCTTTCATGCTCTCTCTCACTCTCACTCTCTCTCAAATAAATAAAATCTTTAAAACAAAATAAAAAAAAAACTCTTTAAAAAAATACACCTTCTTTCATTTCACCTTCATCATCCGTGTAAGGAGATAATGTCAACTCCACTTTCCAGATGAGCACCCAAAGCTAACTAGAAGCGAGGTCGTGTATCCAAAATGAAACACAGAGTGTGTGGTGGCACATAATTCAAATTCCCGCTGAGTCCAGATATGTATTTAACCATACAGTGTCAGGCCATGTTTTCCAGAAAACTCAACCTCAGCGTGGTTAAAATACCTCTTCCACTTGTTCAATTAATATTTTGAACACCTCCTATGAGTCAGACACCATGCTAGGTTTGGGAACACAGGAAAAAAAAAAAATAAGTAAAAAAAATCCTTGATTTTTACAAAGTCTAGAATCTTGTGATAATTGACTGCAAGTTCAGTGCTGGTATAGCCAGGAAACTTATTTCCTTTAAAAGCTTATTTTCCTCAAGCTTCTTCTTGCACACACTTTCAGTCCACAAGGAACATTCAATGGACTGGAATTACAACTAGTAAGAACACCCTGATGTCATCTTGTATTCTCTTGTCACTTGGTTAAGAATGTATTCAAATAAATCCAGAAAGGGAGATGACTAATGAACTCTTTGCAAATCTCTAAGAAAAGCATCCTATCCAACCCACCCACTGAAAATGCCATGTCCTCTGGAATGCACTTTTCTGCCTTCCTTACCTACTGGATCCCTGCTTGACCTTGACCCTGATCTTCAAAACTCTGTTCAGTCTTCAGAGCCTTTCTGAAGTCTTCTCTGACTTCATCTCCAGCCACTACCAACTTTATAAAGCAGCTTCTCTTTTCACTCTAGCATCCCCTGCCTCTTGAATATTTCTAACCGTACATTCCTCACAGAGAAGCACCATGGCTTATTCATTTTTGCATCCCTAGCACCTGGTATGTTAAGGGCCTGGAGGGGCCTGAGGCATGAGGTGCTAGTAAACAATTCTTCCCATACGATTTATGTAGAACAACTTTCACTTCTCCCAATACACAGCATTCTCTCTTATCTCTAGATCTTTGCACTTACTGATCCCTCTGTCCAAACCCATCTTATTTATCTCCTACAGTTCCTGAGAATTTCAAAGTTCTTTTTTAAAAGTTTTACAAGTTCTTTACAAGTCCTTCCTGAAGCTTTCCCTAACCTTGAATTAAGTGCTTCTTTTGTGTGTTCTCCTGTGACCTCAAATTTTCTCCACTATATTACTTTTCACCCTGGAGCATACCAATTTGTATATCTGAATATATGTATATTTATTTGTCAAGTCTTTATGGGCAGGAACTCCATCTGTTAATTTTACTGTTTTATCTTCAGATCCTAAGCATTAATAAGTACATATGAGTATGTGTTTATTTATGTATATGTAATACAGGCCAAATGAGGGGGGAAGCCCAATTTGTTCATGTTTGCAGCTACACAAAACAAATTATCCTTAGGGAACCGCATGATGGAGTAGAAAGATCAACTTTGGAGTTCGAAACAAGGATTCTATTCCTGACTCAGTCATTTATTGGCTGTGTGACCTTAGGCAAATTGCACCAATGCGCTATACCTTAATTCCTTCATAAGTAAAATGAGAATAAAAATCTCTACTTCATCCTATTGTTATGAAGACTAAATGAGATAATGTATGTTGAGGGTCTGATGCTAAGTAAGCTCTTAATAAATATCCATTTCCTTCCCCTTCTATTTGTGGTTAGTGCAAAATTATAAAGACAGCATTTGGGCACATAACAGGATATCCTACATGAGTAGGAATGGCTTCCCAGGGTAATAGATGGTGTTGCCAACAATAGTGAGGAGAATGAGAGGAAGCTGTCACATAAACGAACCTTCTCAAGGTTTCACCCACAAGGGTTCAATGTAAGGTTCAAAGGATGACTTTGAACATTAAACAGCATCATGAAAAACCCAACAATGTTCCCAGCTGCGGCACTTAATCAACACACATTCCTAAAAGCAAGGTGGCTCACTGAAAGACAGGAGTCCTGGGGTCAGCACTGAGTGAAAGGTTAATTCTCATGCATGGAATGCAAATCATGTGCCAGTGACAACAGCAAGTCTTTCTTCCTACTCTACCCCTGACCTGGGATAGGGACTGTGAAGAGGGTATAAGCTTCCTCCACAGTATTGTGAGCTATGTTCTCTTTTCCCCACAGGCATTTTAAAGCTTCCGAGTTTCTATCAGGTCACTCCTGCCATAGCATCTGTGAAAAATGTCCACATGTTGTAACTACAATGTAAGTAGCAAACGAAACTTTCCCAGACTAATTTTATAATTAGGACCAAAATGAGGGATGCAATGACTGCAGTGCTTTTGGGGTTGCTGAAAACCCACCTTATATTTCCAAAGAGTGGCCTGACATTTCAGCTCTCTTGCTTTAGGAAAAGTCCTACTTTTATATCTCATGGGTGACTAGACTGATTGGCAGAGGGTCAACCAGGTGAAACACTGAATTCATGCTAAAGAAGCCCTACCCTCATTTTCTGGTGATAAAAAAACGGGACACGTAAATATCTTGCTTGTAAGAAATATGCTGGTTCCTAAAGGTATGTGGTCCTGCTCCCAAAACTCAGCCTGGCTGTGGCTATTATCACAACTTTAGAATATGCTGCTGCAATGCTGCCACAAACACAGCAAAGTGGGGAATTCGGCAGAGAAGAGAAGCAGCACGGTACCCATGGAAGGAGTGTTCAGTTGGGAAGGTGGAGACTTGGATGCTTTTTTGTGCCCGACTGCTCTGCCACCTTGGTAGTGAGCTTGGTAAAGGGAATGATGTACATACAGGGTCTACTTCACTCTGGGTCCTATGCTATCTCCTTAAATATATATCTTGTATTCTAATCTCTCTTGCCAATGCTAGTTATACCTATTCCATACATGAGGAAATGGGCTCAGAGTAGCGGGCTAATGTGTCTAAAATCACAACTTGGTGGACCAGATTTTGAACACAATTCCATGTTCCTTCTACCATATCATGCTGCCTTGCAAATATCCTACAGTTTACCTTTTTTTAAACATCATCCTTTAGGGGCGCCTGGGTGGCTCAGTGGGTTAAGCCTCTGCCTTCAGCTCAGGTCGTGATCTTAGGGTCCTGGGATCGAGCCCCACATTGGGCTCTCTACTCAGCAGGGAGCCTGCTTCCCCCTCTCTCCCTGCCTGCCTCTCTGCCTACTTGTGATCTCTCTCTGTCAAATAAATAATAAAATCTTTAAAAATAAACAAACAAAAAACATCATCCTTTAAATACTAATGGTCACCTTACAATGAACCTCACAAAACCTACTCCAGTCCAGTGGGCATGGTAAGGCTGATATAGTACATTTTTATCTTTGGATGGCTTCATATGCATTTCTTATTTGACTTTAGAAAAATCACTTGCCTAGTCTATACTTTGTTTTCTATTTCCATGAAAGATGAAATTTAAACTAAGTGGTTCCTCTCAACCCTCATATTCTAAAATGAAAAGTAAGCCGTCCAGTGACATGTTTCATATAATCACACATACTAGGTTTAGTGTTGACATCATTTACTGTTAAGGGGGATGGAGTCCTCCTGACCGTGGCCTCTGGTTATGTTTATCCCATTTCATTGTCCTTTCTTCATTCTCCTTCTACGAACAGGAAGTAAATTCTTATATCTGACTTCTCCCATAACTTTATCCATATCTTGCTTTTGGCACTTGCCACCCTCTGTTTCCTATGGTGGTTAATGGTGGGTATATCTTATCTCTCCTACAACCTTGTAAGTTCTATGCATTTCCTCCACTTCCTCATAAGGGCTGGTATTCCCCAGGACACCCAGACCAGTGTCATCCCTGCAGTTCGCTATTGATATTCTCTATTTGTGTTGACATAGAAATCTGAAATATCATAAGATCTTTACCTAACTTTAACTTGGGTTCCACATGAAATTATGTTGAACAGGAAAAGAAATAATCTGAGAAGTTAGGTAGTGCAAAGTTTCAATTACAACACATCTATGATGTTTTATAGCAGGGCTCTCCTTGTTGTCTGGGCTGAAGGATTCCATCTTCGAAAATAATTTATAATGTGTCATGGTCTGATGCTTTTGTAAAGTATAAAAATGAATTACTAGAAAAATTAAATTTAAAAGATACCAAATATAAATTCAAAATCTGTGTTATTAGATTAAACAGAAACAAAACTATTCTGTCAAGTTGCTATAAAGATTCTAAACACTTATTCTTAATTTCTGTGCTTATCCCATGGACTGGCAACAAATGACTATTTAGAGTTACCACCCTTGGACCACACATGGAAGAGCACTGTCTGCTTTACCAATTAATTACACAGCAATTCAAGAAGCCTAATAGGGGCTGAGTTGTATCCCCTGGATGAAAATTTCAGGCATTAGATGAAGAAGAAACTACTAGGGGCCAAATATGTATCTTCAGCCTCTCTGGTTTTTGAAAAGGAAGACCAAGAAAAGTCAAGGGATTTTGTCCTTATGCTTTTTCCTCCAGTTGAAGAAAATAAGATCAAAATCATTTCCCATTAAACCCAAATCTTGGTAGGGCAAGTGCAATAGTCAATGTTAGTTATGTTAGTTCCCTATTCTTAATAAAGAAAAGATCATGTGGGGCGCCTGGGTGGCTCAGTGGGTTAAAGCCTCTGCCTTCGGCTCGGGTCATGATCTCAGGGTCCTGGGATCGAGCCCCACATTGGGCTCTCTGCTCAGCAGGGAGCCTGCTTCCCCCTCTCTCTCTGCCTGCCTCTCTGCCTACTTGTGATCTCTCTCTCTCTGTCAAATAAATAAAATCTTTACAAAAAAAAAAAGAAAAGACCATGTAATAATCTATTTATGAATTTTTAATAAATTTAATACTACAAGCTCATTTGTAAACTTTCCACTGTTACTAATTTGTTTGTATTCTATGTTTTTTGCCCTTCAAGGCACTTTCACAAAACATTTATTTAATCCTCTCCAAAACACGGTGAGGTAGGTACTAGCATTGTCCTTATTTTGCAGGTGAGAAAACTGGCTCAGAAATGTTAAATGATTTACCCATTCACTCAGTTACTAATCTGTCAAACTGGAATTCATACCAGGCCTGACTCTGAAGCCCACTCTTTGTCCACCAAATCTATTGTTTCTCTAGTTAATCTTCTCTATGATAGTTAGGCAATCTAAGTATATAAGGAACTATAGGGAGGTTTTTTTTTTTTTTCAATAAGCAGGAAGAAATATCTTCCTGCGAAGCTATGGGATAAGAATCATAGACACTGTATTTATAACTTAAAACACCATAGAATATAATCAGATATATTAGTGTCATAGGTAGATTCTTAATAAGTAAGCTGCAGGTGCTACCCTTGCAATCTCTCATTTATAAACTCTAATTATCATTAATGAATAGTAAAGAGTAACCAATGTGATTATCTACAATAACTGAAAAACAGACCCACTCATTATAATGATTCACTTAGTGCATACTAAGGAAATATCTAGTATCTTTAACTTCCCTAAAATTGACCACATTGTCCTAATTTACTGTGGAAAGCATCCATCAAGAGAGGAGAGATGGTTTCACAAGCTCCTCATGTGTTGCAACTGATTATTCTCTCCTCCCCACCTGAATATGTTTTCAAAGAATGGGGTAAAAGTCTTTGACATAGACTTACGGTGAAAATATTTTTTTTAGAGTCTCCCATGAAATGGTGATAACAGGAAGGATGCCGCTTTCCATGATACTCCAAAGAAACAACCTGCTACATACACACTGATTCAAGAGTGGGGATTTGTGACTATTAGTTCAGACTCTCAACCCAGACTTCCAGTTCCACTGTCACCCCTTAGCAGATACTTTTCCAACAGAAAGGCTCAAATGGGCTCTGTTTATAGGTGATGAAACTGACGCCTCCAGGGGTAAACTGACTTGTCCAAAGTTACATAAATAATTAGTACCAAAGGTGAACTGCAACTATATCTAAATCTACCTAGTACAAATAATCCAAATTTCACTTAATACATAAACAAACTGCATATCTCTACTTCCTATTTATATTGGCAATGACCATATCTACTTATTCATTTTTCTATCCCCAGCACCAGGCACAGTGCCTAGTTCTTAATAGATGCTCAATAAATGTGTTACATTGAATTAAATTAGCAAAAATACCAAGGTTACACCTTTTGAAACTGATTGTGATTATGTACATTTGTAAGCCTTGTCTGAGTGCTGATAAGATGGGGTAGAAGCTTGTGTAATTCCTCTCACCTTTTATAATCTCTGCTGTGAAGGAACTATAATAGCACTCAAGATTCCTATTACCACTGTCAGAGAGATGAATGACTCAAAGACCTATAAACTTAATATACAATTAATATCCTGCCTCTCTTTTTTCGTGGATTTATTGTTCTGCATTTTGACTGTCAAGACAGGTATCTCAACGTTGACCTTCTGAGCTAATGAGACTACAAAATAGAAGATGCACAGAAGAAAGAAAATCAAAATTATGGTAAATTTAAAAGTAAAAAATGCAATGGTCTGTTACTGTTCTGTCATTCAAAGAACCCAGAAGCATTCTTTCTTTCTTGTCTCAGAATTGAAATGTAAGCAAGGTTGAGGTACTGCATATATCTCATGGAATTCCCAATAGCAGAGATTTTTTTTTTCCCCCAAATACTTTTATTTTATTTTTTCAGTGTTACAAGATTCATTGTTTATGTACCACACCCAGTGCTCCATGCAATACGTGCCCTCCTCAATACCC
>CM052900.1:8848368-9037295 GCA_028534135.1 Potos flavus
TCCCATTCCGTGGGTTGCCTGTTTGTTTTGTTGACTGTTTCCTTTGCTGTGCAGAAGCTTTTTATCTTGATGAAGTCCCAAAAGTTCATTTTCGCTTTTATTTCCTTTGCCTTTAGAGACATGTCCTGAAAGAAGTTGCTGTGGGTGAATAGCAGAGATTTTAAATCAAGGTGGTATTTAACCAAAGCAGCCACTAGGGCTTGTCCAGAACTCATTGACTCCCCACAAAATAGGACAGGTTCACATGAAGGCACTTTATCTTTCTGACTATCCAAGGGGCTATTTGTGATTCTTGCATATACATTTCTCTTTCTATTTTCTAGGTTGGAGGGGATAAATTAATAAGCATAGGCACACACACACACACACACACACACACACACACACACACACACTGAAAAAGTATTGTGAGGGAATACTTATAGAGAGTGAAAGCTTTCAACCAAAGCTCACAGTGAGGAGTCATTTGATTTCTACCTGCTACTAGATCAGATCATGCCTTTTTTCCCTGCTTTTAGAAATATCACAGAACCATATGCTGGGGCAATAACAGGATGAAAGGATTCATGTTATCTGAGCCTTGCAGAGGGTTTTGGGTAATTCCATACATTTTCAAGAGAGAATCTCTATATTTGTCCATGCATCCATGCTTCTATCTATCCATCTACACACCCACTTATCTATCCCTCCATCCAGTATTTGACCCTCCACCTAGATGCCAGTCACGGAGCCCGACACAAGTATTCAAGTGATAAACAAAGTAGACATGATCTTTTGCCTCCAGGAAAGACTGACATACACACAGACATAATTAAATCAGATTATGGGTTTTATAAACAGAGATTACTGTAGGAGCACATAAGAAGTTAAGTTTCCCTGGAGGAGATGATGTTTGATCTGAGTACTACAGATCAGGAGGGGATAAGCAAAGACAAACAAAACAAAACAAAAAACACAAAAAGTAGCAATACATTTGGAATTCCAGAATTAGTATGTGTTATATGTCAAAGCAAAGAGTCTTGAGAAAATATAGGGGGATTTGCAAAGATTTCAGTCTGGTGAAAGGGAAGGAGGTGGGGAACCACGTGGAGAGCACTCGACTTGTACGCTGCCACTGAAGTAACTGTGTGAACTTTAGGAAATTTCCTTCCTTCCCTGGGCCTTGGCTACTTCATCTGTCAACCATGGAGGCTTGTTTAGATGACTCCTCGCTTTCTTTCCAGCTCCTGTAGTCTTATGAAATCTCTTAGGAACAATGAACTCCTTGAAATACACTTAGCCTCTAAACAAACCAGAAAGCCTACAAGCCAATAACTCAAATGATGCTCTTCACATAATTGTTCAATAATCAGATAAATTAGTTCCGCTTGCTTCATTTATAAAGCGAGCTTTCCTTTTGGAAGAACTCTCTTACAATGTTTCTTGTTGTTCTAGAACTGTCTTGAGCCACAGTTGTGAGAGAGGCCTGGTGGAAGGTGAGGGGAAGGTGGGAAATAGGAGTCCACTGGGAAGGAACTCCTAAATTTTCTTCAGAGAGGGTAAGACCCATAATCAATGGTTCAGTGAGGTGTCTTGGAGAAATGATTCTGCTTCAAATGTTCTTTTTCTCCCTTTCAAGGGTTCTCATCCCCACTCTAAAATGACAGAGATACCTCTCATTACGGCAACCTCTTGAAGACTTGGACTTGTTAGCAATTGAGTTAGGAACCTCAGTTTCCTCATACATAGAATGAGGATAGCAAAACTGGCCTCAGAGAACTGTTGCAAGGATTGAAAGAGATAAGTTCAGGTGAAGAACTTACATACTGACTTGCATTTCTAAGTGCCTTCCATGATTATTTCATTTCACCTTCACAACAGCCCCGTGAGGTATTGCAATTATTGTCCTCATGCTTTAGGAAGAAACAAGGAGGCCTGAGGTTAAATAACTTGGTCAACATCATATGGGTCTTATACAGTGGTACCAGGATTCATTCCAGATTGCCTACCTCCAGAGCCCATGCCCACAATGATTATACTAAATCTCCTATTAAAGGTTGTGATTCTCTTCCCCTATTATCTGAAGACAATTCGCCTTTTGCCCTAATGGCAGAGATGTCATACCTTACCTGCGACAACAGGATTCTGTCTCCACCACAATGACCCCTAGACCACTATCACCAAAAATGAAAGGTTTTGGCTAGGATTTGAGGTCAGCTCCTCTTCAGGGGGTCTGGTCATAACTACTGGCTGCTACATGACTAAGCATGATGTCTATGGAATCAATGTAGCACCCACCGAGATAATTTCAATACTTCAGATTTCTCCCTCCAGAATGGCTTTGTGCCAATCGTGTTTGCTTTCCTCTTTGCATCACAATGGTAGTTTCTATTTTGGATTTTTATTGTTTATTGCAGCTTGGAGAAATTCCTATTCCAGTTTGAATCTGGCCTTGGCCATGTTTCAAAGGCTCTGAAACCTCTAGTCAATCTGGCTTCATTCACCCTCTGGCACTGGCATGTGTCCTTCCCAGAGAGGAAAACAGACTCTGTACCCACCCCTTAAAAACAAGTAGGTGAGAAGGGAAAAAAAAGATCTCCTTGGATTATACCAGGAGCAAAGTTGGCTAGGAATAAAACAAATTTAAAGTTTAATTCCTGTCTGGTAAAATTAGTTCAAATAATTATCTTCAGATTTCTTTTAATCTCCGAAATTGGAAGTGTTAATCATAGATGTCATTCTATAAAAACAGTTTTGAGTTTACAGTTAAAACAATGATACCTTTTGCTTCCATAGAGCATTTCACTGGGGATGCTCAATGTCCTCTCTATACTGTTTAAGTAGTAGCAGGCACTCTGGCTGCCAATGAGGGGCCAAGAGAAAGTCCACCTAGTCTAATATCTGTCCTAATAATGGCATTGTTAGGACTGCATAGTTTTGTGGGGTTTATTTTAAGACCTTATTTCATCTCCATCATAACTTTGTGGTACCATTATTCTCATTATTCCTGTTGTGCAGATACATCAAACTAAGGCTCAGAAAATATGTTCCTCAAAACCTCAGAGGTAGTTATGCCCCTTTGGGACTCAAATTCTCAAGTTCTTTCTGCTATCCCAAGCTGTTGCTTTCTTAGCACTCCTATGTGCAGGTTCTAATTAAAATAAAACTAAATAATATTAATTGAGCACTTACTGTGTGCCAGGCACTCTGCTAAAAGCTTAGTTGATTTTAAATCACTAAATCTTCACAATTGTATGAAATGTTTACTATGATAACTGTTACTTTTATAGATGAAGAAACTCAAGTTTTGTACCATTAGTAATTTCTCAAAATCTCACAGGCAAATGTGGCCAATATTTCAGCATTTTCCAGAAGTTTTTGTATTCTAAGCACTCTTACAGGCCGTGGGATACAGCAATGAACAAAGCAGACCAAACACTTTTTGCCTTCATGGAGCTTGTGATCTACTGAATGAAAAAGAAGAATAAATACTTAGAATGTTGTTGTGGTTTTAAGGATCATGGAGAAAAAACAAAAGAAGAACAAGGAATCAGGTGTCACTGAGCTACATCTGAACTCTCTATTTTGTGTGCTACCTTCTTATTTCTGGAAGGTCAAGGCACTTATAAGATGCTGACCATTTTATTCCTCTGATATAAGGGGGAGTCATGTTCAAGATGGAGTGGATGGCATGTTAGTTAACCTTTTCTGGGTGAAGTCCAAACCTCTAGACCAGAGTGAAATAGCAGGAGATCAGACTGGAAAGACGAGTTGGACCAGATTATACATGGACTGCAAAATCCGGTAAAAGTTCTGAACTTAACTTGGCAGACAAGAAGGTTTTCAAAAATGGAAATGATAAATTTGTAACTTTTTTTCAGAATGACAAGGAGGAGGCAAAGTCCTCAGCTGAAAAGTTTGCAGTAGTTCCTGTCTATAGTCACATGGGCTTTAAAAGGTTGGTGGAATGGAGACAAAAATCCACTAAGGGGAAAGTGTTGAAAGTACTTTGGCAATTGATTATTTGTGGGAAAAGAGAGTGAGGGTGAACACAGGTAAAGAAGTGTAGATTTACTATGAAGTTAATAAAATGCAAACTCAGGGCCCCTGACTTGTACAGACCCCTTCCAAGGACCTGGCAGGGTCTCTACCAAAGTTAACAAGTATTGCAATTCCAAGGACATTTATGATAAATTACTTCAAAAGAAAATATAAATTCTATTTAAAAAAAACCTACGGTAGAAGTTTTTCAGATTCAACAAAAAGTTCTGCAAGTTTATATAAAATGATCGATGAGTTGAGAAGCTGAAAAGAGTCCAATAAGATATCAATAACAAAACTCAATTGCTATCAACAGTGATAGAAATAAGTGAAGTTGTCTTTATTTTTCTCTTTATAAGGCTGATAAATGTAAGAAAAAAAAGCACTACAGAGTTGTGACAGGCAGTTAACAAATAAAACTGTGTTATTTTAATGAATTGTGGGATTATAGCATTTATCAGGATTTTTAATTTGTAACTTGTTTTAATTGCTTTCCTCATTCTAAATAATTACATTTGAATCTAGTTGGTATTCATACTGCTGTATTAAAAAATGCTTAAAGCTTCAGTTCCCATAAAACTTGGATCTATTGATGCAGATGAATCACAACTCAACAATCTAAGTAACTAGAAAGATGGTAATAGAGATATGCTTTGAGAGGGAAAATAAGTACTCAATGTTATATAAGTTGGTCATAGGAGCATGAAGGATGCCAAGGAGGTGGTCAGTAGGCAGCTGGGTGTTAGCCCCTCAGGTTAGGAGACAGTAGGAAAACTATAATGAAAGTATGTGTGGGGATGTATAGTTGTACATCCCATGTGGGATGTATAGTTGAAACAATCGAAGTAGTTAACAGTCTTAAAGATGAAGCCATAAAGAAAGAAGGGGAAACTGGCAGGCACAAGAGCCTTCCCAAGATTATATCTTGCATCAAAAATACAGCTAGATCAAATACCTTCAAAAAACTCTTAGGTAATGTCTAAGCTAGATGTGAATGAGATCTAGAAAAGTCAGTCAAATATTCAAATTTGTGCCATATAAGCAAAAATAAAGAATTTCTGGAACATCTGGATGACTTCACTCTCTCTTTTTGACCTCAAGCACTAGTATGTACCTCTGCCTGTTCTTCTAATTTGGGTCAAAAATCATTCAGAAGATGGTCCCACAGCTTGGCATAGTGGAAAGATCATAGAATTTGGAACTACAGAGAAGAGATCTCTGTTCTTACAATTTCTGCTGGCAAATGGCAAAGACAAAGCATCGTAGTCAGCAAAATCATTTCCTTTTTACCCTGGGGACACAAAAAGACTACATTTCTGTTTCCCCTGCAGTGGGATGAGGCCATATGAGTGAATTTTTGCCAATGGAATGTGGGTAGAAGTGATATAGGCCAGCCACTTCCAGCCTGGTCCTACTCAGAATTTTCCAAGAGACTCTCAAGGCTTCCTCTCTTTTTTCCCCACAGACCTACTGCAGAGGATCTTGTGCAGGATGCTGAGTTCATAAGATGCTAGCGGCATTAGACAGAAGGACCTGGGTCCCTGAATCTCTACGTGGAAGGCCACCTGCTAAATATCCAATTAGAATATGATGTGAGGAATAGATCCCTTATTGTGTAGAAATATCGAGCTTCTGAGGTTGTCACTGAAGTTAGCCTACCTTCCTGCTAGAGCAAGTTGCTTAACTTTTTGGAGTCTCAGTTTCCTCATCTGCATATTCCACTGGGTTCTCATAATGATCAACATATATGACATATCAGGGTGCCTGGGTGGCTCAGTCAGTTAAGTAGCTGGCTCTGGATTTCAGCTCAGGTTATGATCTCAAGGTCCTGGGATTGAGCTTCATGTCCAACTCCATGCTCATTGGGAAGTCTGCTTGAGATTGCCCTTCCCTCCACTCATGCTCTCTCTCAAATAAATAAAATAAATCTTTAAAAAATAAATATATAACATATCTACATATGCATATATTCTGTATTAATTCTCGCTCTTTTATCCCATGTTTGCATTTGAATTTGGTCAGGGATGGCCCCCTGAACATCCCCGGAGGGCACCATCCCATTCTATTTGATGGATCTCCGTGTAGAGTACAAGAACCAAGCCTGTTGAAGTTGTGTAGCTTAGTGAGCTACATAAGGTTTCAGAAAGAAAAGCACATTTCCTTCCCAAGTGTCCATTACAAAAGAATTTGGTCTCACTTTTAATAAAAAGATTAAAGTGACAATGACCTTATAGATAGGATAGTTTATAGCTTTTCTCTTATGGCTTTATAACTTCCTCATGCCATAAAAAAGAGATTTAATCTTTTCTTTAAATTGTTTGCATATTTTTGCTTCTCTGATAAAAGAAGACAGCCTTTAAGTATCTCAGTTGATCTAAAGTAGGCAAAAGAAAACCTAATCAATATTCAGCTTTGGCACTTATGTACATTTTATGCTGATTGGGACTTAAGCTCCTACTAGCAACTCTTGCTGCCAAAATCACATTTTCCCTTTAGATGCCTAAGGTTGGAATTGTGTGTGTACCAACTGGAACTGATTGCTTGAAACTTGAACAGTTCAGAGTTTAATTTCTCTAATTTGGGTAAATACTACCTACCACCAAGCTGTCTGTGTTTTCAAGTGTTCAAAGTTACATAGGAACCAATATTTTAAGCAATGCACAAGGGAGGCATTGCTGCAGTGCCGTAAGAATCTGAAAGTCGGTTTTCCTTTGGTGAGCCCATAGAGAGTGTGTAACCCCCAGGAACGAACTGGTAGAAACAAGCCAAAAGGCATGTGCTGTTGGGGGATGGTGCCCACACCCATTTGCCTTCCATTTGTATGAACATCTGAGCAGAAAAAAGAAAAATGACAACATTACTAGACTCTGGCATCTGGAAATTGTGAGGCGTACAGTTTTTACACTAATTTAACGCATATTCTCACATTACAGTCATGTTTAACAGTTATCCATGTGTCATTCAAAGAGATGCATTGTATGAAAAGAATTTTGGCAATACAGAACCTCCTCGCTGGAGCAGGAGCTAATAATAAATGAAACACTTGTGCACAGACGAGCTACTTAGCATTTATCCATAGCTAGCCTCACAGAATGGGAAAATGGGAAGAAGACCAGAAATCTGCTAGCTCCAATCCTTTTATTTAAAAAAATGAAAAAACTGAGACTCCAAGAGGGGAAGTGACCAGTCAAGGGTCAAAAGGAAGTGAGTAGAAGAAGTGAAATGCTGGCCAGAGTCCAACATGCATCCTATAATACCACCCTGCTTCTTTTCACAATTGCAAATTCTCCTTTCATTGCCAAACTTCCCTTTCTTTGTACCTGAGCCAGACAGAGAACAGAATCAGAGGGTGATCTCAGGTCATCAGACCCATTCATATCTCTTATTTGATGGGGTGATTGCTCAGAAGAAGTTGGCTTTTACCTTCCAACAACCACCACTGGTAATTCTGTAGCTAGGATCCTCATTTTATATGTTTTAAGACAGTTTTTAGGATCCATATGCTATGAATCTTTTTTTCTTTTTCCTAAATGTTTGTTTAATGGGTGAAGGAGATGTATTGTACTAGAAGCCAAGAGACATGGTTCTGAGAATCAGCTACCAACTAACCAGTTATCTGTGGGCAAGTTCTATCCCCTGTAGGCCATTTGTATCACCTGTAAAATGAGGAAGAGTAGAGTTAAGGCCCCATGAGATTTAAAACTTCACGATTAAAAATATTCCATCTTATGTCAATTCCACAACACAAACTTTTTCAAAGTCAACAAGAAAGCATTAAGCAAGATGTCATGGCAATATGCTAGGAGCAGTAGGGAAAGGGGGTGGGGAGAAAGAAAGACCATGTTGTTGGAGTAAGTCATGGTCCAGGGGGACAATACAAAAAGACTTGAAAAGAGGCCAATGGGATACTACAAAGTGAAACATGGTTATGTGCCAGGAGAAAACCTTTAGAGCATTCTTCCTTGTGTATGGACAGTCCAAAACCAAGCTAGATGGACTCCAATAATAATTTTAAAATAGAAATTAATATCATCAAGTATTTATTACCTATTAGCCACTATTTTTGGCATAATGCATGTATAAATTCAGTAATCCTTATAATTGTGTGAAATATACATTATTATCTTTATCATCCAGGCAAGGAAACAATGGCAGAAAAAGAATAAGTAACTAGCCCAAGGTCACACAGCTGGTTGAGCCAGGTTTCAAATCCAGAGATTCCAGTTTTGGAGTCAAAGCTCTTAATCACTCTGTAAAGTTCTTATGACAAGTAAGGGACAAGGATGCACAATGAAAAGGCGTGGATAGCCACCTAGACCGAAGCAGCACTACAGGTGACAGTAATAGCCATTGTGCATTGAACACCTATTTTGTACCACATCCTGTGTGAAATGTTTCATCTACATCACCGCATTCAATCCCATCTGATCATTAATTCAACAAATATTTACTGAGGGCCTTCAAATTCACTATCTTTGTGCAAAAACTGTGAGGAAAGTTCTGTGACAAATCACATCCTATTGGTAAGGGTGGCTTGGAGACATTGTGTACCTCATCCAAGGCCAAGGTCTGACCTCAAAACCTGGGCCTCTGCTGCAGGGAAAAGACTTTGACACCATCAGACTCTAAGAAATCATGTATAACGCTTTTCTTTTTTTAATTAATTTGATACAAGTTCCTCTTCTAATCAGCCATTAAAGGCATTTTCTAATTTATGGTTTGTGTGTGTATGAAGAGGTAAAGCTAGATGGGAAGGCAAAGTTGCTGGGGACATCGACAGAAACGGAATCATTCCAATCTTCCATCACGTGGCAGTCCACTGCCATTTGCTGTCATTGCTTTGCTGTCACTCCAGAGGTAAGAGGCAGGAAGCAGGGGGAGGGAGTGGTGAGTGGCAGCATAAACAGGCGGAGATGAACTGGGGTCACATGGAGAGAGTACCTTCAAGGCCACAGGGTGAACTGCCAATGAGGAGTGACTGGCAAGGTGTTGGGCCTCCAGGAAAAAGAAAGACCCTTAGGTCATGCTAAGCTACAAGCTCACCAGGAGTCGATCACTCTCATTCATTTGTTGACAGTCTGGGAAGTTCTATGTATTTGAGGTCTAGCCCAGGCCCAGCTTCCAGTAGAAAAAGACTTTCTGTAGCACAGCAAGTCAGTGAAGAAGGCTAAAAATTAAAATTGAGTTTAATTAATAGAGCCTTTAGAGGAAATGTTCATTCCTTGTATAGCTCTATCTAGTTTTGTAGTACTTTTGTATCCATGATCTTAGACAACTCTGGGGAATGACTTACACACAGGCTCACAGCATTGGGTCTTGAACCAGAACATGAGAATTCATCTTAGCAATTTCACTTCTCCATGGAAATAGAGTAGGGCCTAATTAGATGTATTTGGATATAAAACTCCAAATCATACTGAAATCTAAAATGTGTGTCACCCTCATCACCGCATGCCTAAACTTGGCTGCATGGGAATGAGTCTCATTAGCTTTTTTCAACCAGCCCTGAAGACTCCCCCAGAAAGAGGTGTTCAAGTCTAACCACCAGCACCTGTGAGTGTTGCCCTATTTGGAAATAGGGTCTTAACAGATGTAAGAGCATTACATTTATCCTACACTTATTAAGACAATAAGTCTTAACTGTCTAAGTGTACATCTAGCCCTATATAAGTGCAATGGCAGATACACAGATGCCCAACATCTCATGGATACACAGAGGATTAGACATAATGTTATTAAGGCTCATAGCACAGTACATGTCACATAAGAAGGACTTGAATTTGGTAACTATTACATAATGTTAGGAATGGGGACATATCCACCCCTCTCACTATACTCTGCCCATGTTCATTGCTAACTCCTCCTTAAGTTTTAAATGGGATTGGCCAGAGCCTGAGACATTCATTGAGCCATGTTTTACTTATGGACAGAGATGCTATCTTAAAGTTCAAGTCCCATGCACAAAATTCTTCTTACCCCTTAAAGTGTCCACTTAATGAAGACAATGAGAGACCAGTATGTTTTGCTCTTGTGATGTCTGAAGACTCAATAGAATGTCTTAGGAATCAATGGCCTCTCCATAGGAAGGAGACAGGACCACACAGAAAGAAGGGGATGATCTTGGTCATCATTGGTATGCTCTGGATAGAATACTATGTACAAAGTACTCCTGCTCATTGTATGGTCTGTTTCATCCTTATCATGTTATTGTCTTAACAAACAGGGAGGATAATTACCCACCTTCGATGGATTAAAAAGTGCCCCCCCCCACCCAGAGTGTCTTCATTCCTAATCCCTGGAATCTGTGTATGTGTCACCTTACGCTGTGAAAGGAATTTTGCAAATATGACTAAGTTAAGGATTTTAAGGTAATCCAGAATTATCCAGGTAGACCTGATATAATTACAAGGATCCCTAAAGAAAGGGAGGCAGGAAGTCAGAGAGAAGAGTTCACACTGCTGGTTCTAAAGATAAAGGAGGGGGCAACAGGCCAAGAAATGCAGACATCCTGTAATAGCCTGGGAGGCAAGGGAGCAGATTCACCCCCGGAACATGGTTCCTTAGAAGGAACACGGCCTTCCCAACACCTTAATTTTAGACTTCTGACATCCAAAACTATAATATAATAAATTTCTGTTGTCTTAAGCCACTATAATTGTTGTAATCTGTTGCAGCAGTTATAACAAACTAATATACAATCTAAGGCACTTTGAAAGAAAGAAAGTCCTTTGGAGAAGCACATTTCTCCAAGTCTAGAATTATCTGGACCATCTGGGTCAAATACAGGGCATCAAGACCTGTGCTCAGGTGTTCTGGTATACTGGCCCAAGAGACCCAAACACATCTTCACTTTTCTAAGAAATTTTCTACTAAATGATTAACAGTATGTAACTTTCATAAAACCTATTCCTTTCTTCTTTTCTTCAATCCTTCTTTCCTTTCTGCAACAGATAGGTAGGTAGGTAGGCAGGTAGATAGGTAGATAGATAAAACCTTTTGTGCACTTCATAAAACAAAGTTCTTGACTTCAAGAAGCTTACCTACGATGAGATTTGGGGGTGGGGGTTGAGCAACCAAGAAATATACATTTAAGTCAGGGTTAAGGAAAAGGGAACCAGAGTATTGTGGGGAAGCAGCTGAGCATTAATGATATGGTGGCTTGAGTAGAATCCCAGATAATCCTTAAGCTATAGCTGGCCTGGCTGGCATACTTCACCTACAAGAAGAGAGAACTCTGAGAAGGTCAGGTCTTACATGTTATCTTTGGAGGGCAAGTTCTTGATAACATCAGCAAGCACAAACTCTGTTTCACCTGTGCCCAGTTCCTTGAAGTCAATGGAGCCAGCAGTTAGGGACCGAGATGAGAACAGAAGCTGGAATCTGGGTACAGCCTTGGCCCTCCCATTTCTTTTTCATGTTCTTTTAACCATATCTCCCTGGCTTTGATAAGAATAGTTAACAACTTGGAGGTGAGGAGAGTAATTGTTCAAAAGAAGAGAGCAAATAAATGAGCAGCATTTTTCTGTCTCAAATGCCAGTGATAGAAAGGAGGTGGAGCTCTGTAGCTTGCTGTGGGTGGGCAACTGCACATGAATAAAGAGCAGGGAGGAAAGAATTCAGCTGGGAAGGAAATAGATGTGCAAGGACATCCTGATACCTTCAACATTTCAAGTTCTGTGGCTTCCATTGCCTGCCATGCATAGTTAGGAAGACTCCTGTGCATGCACATTTTATGAATTCCCCCAGGATAGTTAGTTTTAAGAAATATTAGTGGCATATTCTTGTTTTACCAGTACCCTTAGAAACATCTGAAATAGAAGACAACTACAGTTAAATTTCTGTTAAGTTACATTCTTTAATTTAACAGAAAATGCTATGTAATAACAACAGCAAGCACTAAATGGGTTGTTTATGCCTGTAGCTATTAGGAGTTCCCAGGGAGCCTCAGTGTGCAAAACCCTTTGCCTCACTCACAACCATCAATCCTCATTCACTCAGTGAAAGGGGGATTGCAGCTTTGAAAACTTGCTTGTTTTCAGTGTCCACACCTCTTCCAGTTTCTCCAGAATACCAAGGCATAGTCTATTTTTAAAGCAACAAGGAATTCCTCCTTAGGGGTTAGAACATAAAGAGATACTCATTGAAGCAATTCTCCTTTCCCTTCTAAGACATTAAGAATTTGATGTTAACCCTTAATAAAAGAATTTGCATTTTATGTAAAAGGTCATGGAGAGAGGATCAATGAAATACAGAAAGCTGCTATTAGTGGAATTTCAGGACAACATGAAAAGACCTTCTTGGTATTTCTCAAAATACGCCATGAAGTGACTGGCAACTTGGCCCAGATGTAGGACTGGCTTGCATTCTGGGCTTCCCAGTGGAACAAATGAGCTTATGTTGACTGCTTTAATTATTATTTTATTTATTGATTGATTGATACGGATAAAGGGAATTCAAATGTCCATCCTTTACCCATTTCCAACATGGAGTATTTACCAAACCTTAGGTACACACTCTCATAGACTCTTTCATTTAATTTTCATAACAATTTTGGGAGAGACACATAGAGTTAGAGAAGAAAAAACCAAGACCCAGAGAAATTCAGTAATTTTCCCCCAATCATGTGGCCAGTAGTTCAGAGTCAGATTCAATCAGGTCATTTGTTTCTAACTCAAATGTTTCCTGCAGGAGACCCCAGCTGTCTCCCTCAAGAAAAATTTGTATATATAGCCATCTTTTCCATTCCTTTTCATCATTATCATCTTCCTTTTCCTCCTCAGTTATCATTTATTAACTGCTTACTACATGCCTGACAGTGCACTAAGCATGTTGCATGACTAACTTTACTTTTCCTATGGGAAAGGTAATTTTGTTACCAACTCCATTTTTCAGATGAGGAAATTATGGTTTTGTACACTTGATTATGTAATTATAGCTTTATTCGACATATAAGGGCAGGACCAATAGGTGTGCCTGGTCTATTTCCACATCTTTATAATGTCAGCAGTGTATCGGGTAGAGATGGTTAAATGTATCCTAAAGTTTTCTAGATACAATAGGGAGATTTTACGACTAGTTTTGCATGGCTTTTGCATAAACAATTTATTATCTATCAGTTCCTCCTTACACTTAGCCAAATTCTCTCCTGCTATAATGAAAGACTGCCTCATCTTGTTTGGCCCTCAGAAATGGCAGAAGTTGGCATTGTCACCCTCACCCCCTTCTTCAAATGATAGACTTCACATGTTCTTACAACACTTCAGCTTTACACTTGGCAGTCATTATAGCTCCCGGGCAAACTCAGACTACAAATAAAGGTAATATGAGAGGAAGAAAAAAAGTCTGTTGAGTTGTATTGCTCTAATCAAGAATGTGTGGTCATTTCTCAGCACCCACAGTGCAATTCTTCCCTGATACAAAATAGACCAGAATGAAAGTCTGCATTTGGACCCTCTATGGAGTATTCAGCAGAGCCCTTGGTTGAAGTGAAGACAAGGATCCTGACTTCACCCCAAATTGCAGGTGCCCATGAGACCTTGCAATCCTCTCAGAGATTCTGAATGCAGCAGCTGGGTGGTATTAGAAATAGATAATTTGTGGGGCACCTGGGTGGCTCAGTTGGTTAAGCATGCAACTCTTGATTTTGGCTCAGGTCATGATCTCAGGGTTGTGAGATCGAGCCCCACATAGGGCTCTGCACTCAGTGGGGAGTCTACCTGAGATTTCTCTCTCTCTCTCTCTCCTTCTGACCCTTCCGCCATTTACTCTCTCTCAAATAAATAAATTTTAAAAAGAAATAGATAATTCCAATATTAAAAGACAAGAGTCTCACTCTCAGTTGTTCAAGGCCTCATAACCCAACTTAACTGAATTCAAAGACATGTATTGGGTACATATGCTGTGCCATTGACCATGCTTGCTTCTGAGATAGATAAATAAATAAGACTTAGTACTTGCTCTAAAGTATAGAATGGATATGTGTATGCATTAACAAAAATACAAGGAGGAAAATGACAAATGCCAGGGAAAAGTTAGCAATGTATGGCCGGCATTCAGTGAGGAAGTGATTAATTCCGAGTTTGTGGAGAAGGGGCTTTCAAGGATGGAGAGGATTTCAATACTCAGAAAATGTTCTTCTGGGTGGAGAAAATAGCAAGAACTAAACCAAAGAAAAAGAAGAGCTTGAAGCACAGTGGACTGCGTGAGTTGGCTCAAGCATCCAGTACTGAAGGGTCAGAGTGGAAAAGCAACTAGAGAGAGAAATGGATTGAATCTTTTCATTTTTTCACTTGAATGAAGGCTAAGGGTCTGGGTTTTATTCTGTGGACCAATATAAAAGCTGTTATAGTCAGCATATAGGGAGCTATATACATACTGGAGACATATCTACATATATCATATCTATATCTATATCTATATCTATCTATCTATATATATATCTCCAAAATAGGGAACCATTGTGAACCATTGTGATGCAATGTGATGAGAGATTCACATAGTAATGGAGCAGGGCATCCACTTCATTCCACACATTCTATTAGCTGCTTGAAATACAAGACATCAATCTATAATAATCCTACTAAGGATTATATATATATATATATACTCTTTATATATATACTCTTTAAAATAAAATAGAAACACTGAAGTCTAGGGGTCAGGGGACTTGTACCTGGTAAGGCTGGCCTTCTGAATCATACATGTATGACTGTAAAATAATTTCCTGTTTCTTCAATATTATTCTGTTGTTTGTGAAACCAAATAACCAAATAGGAGGTATATGAGCATGGATTGAACAGGTAGAGACGAGAGAAAAGGAAACGGGAAATCAGTGCATAATCTGGGCAATGAAGACAGGGGAGAGGGTGGTAAGAGATCTGAAGAAGAGAAAACATATTGAAATAATGTCCTCAGGTGGTCCTGAGGAGTTGGCCCATGACTGGCCATGAAATGGTGAAAGGGGAAGGAGAAATCAATACGATTTCAAAGTCTGGGGGTATAGAGAAGTCTTGAGGGTTTTGAAAACCCCTTGAGGCCCTAGCATTCCAAAGCTTTAAGTCCGTGGAATCTTGTAAGCCCTCATGAGGGCATCTTTTGACTTCTAGCTAGTGGGACTAGACTTTTCTAGGCACTGTTATGGAAAACTACAGGCCAGACTCACTAGCTTCTCTCCACAGGTTACAATGATCTACCAGGGCTTTGCAGAAAGTCATCGATTTTCTCTGCCAGCTCCTTTAAATCCTGGAGGCTGGGGCATTTTGCTGTTGCCAACCCAGCTCTGCCAGTCCAAATGCCAAGGGTGTTAGCTCTCCTTCCCTCTACTCTGGAAAAGAGGAATCAAGACATCCAGTGACTGAGGGGCTGGTGTACTCATTTGCATCTAATTTATGACCACTTTACTGCCTGGAAGCATGTAGGAGTATGTGAGGAAAATTTCCCACTGCTGTGCTCAAAGCAAATACTGCAGGGACCTTTGGGGTTTAAGCCAAAGAAACCATCTGATGATTATAGACATTGTCTCAAAGATGGAATCACCACTAGCTATCTCATTAGAGCTTTGGAGGTGACATAATTTATAAGCCTGTTGTATATTGCATTTTCAGAACCTCACAAAGCAAAGTCTAAAAGAATGATTGGTTTCTTTTATCCTCCATGACCAATACAAAAGGAAATACAGCAATAGAGATGTGTCTCCTCAATTCCAAATGTCCATGACAAACACACTCATTTTACTACACAGGACTTTAGACTGCACATATCAGTAAGGCATTTTGTGGGCAAATAGTTGAGGGTTGGGAAATCTTTTTCCTTAAGGGGTCATGAGAAGAAACTGACATGGTAAAGGGGAGAATTCAATTCATTATTTTAATTAGGCACCTATTGGAGTTGGTGATAGAGAGATTAGATGAACACAGCTTCTATCCACAAAGGATTCTCATTTCAGTGAAGAAAACAGACAAGTAGATATTTACCACCAAAATTAACCAGGGTTGTGATGGAGTGAGTGAAAACAGTACATACTTGCAAGGCATACAGTATGAGCCTAGAAGAGGGAAAAACAAATTTTGTTTGAAGATGGTTCTATAGAGGGGGTAACATTTAACCTTGATCTTGACAAATGAATAATGGCTAGAAAAGATGTCCCAGGCAGAGGGAACAGCTTGTGCAAGGGCTTGCCTCATCTTTCCTCTCAGCAAGCATCAGTGGTGCATACCCACTAGAGAATGAATCACAGCACACAGCATGCAGAAACAGAGTCCCCTCTATACTTACTAACATTCTGATATTTGGCAATTCAGAGAATTATTTCTTCCAGGCTCAGTTTCCAGATTTGAGTTGTTCTTTCCCCTTTGAAATGACTTAACCTATAGCATTTTTGAAATGGTATACATAAAGTACTTCACAAAATCCTGATATATGAAGAGAGTTTAATCATGTTACTTCTATTGGGATTTTTCTTCAGGCATTTGTTCAAACTATGAGGTATTTATTAGAGGCCTTGTGTATACAAGGCACTATAGCAATAAGATCTAAGATGCAAGACATTGATCCTCAAGTAATGTAAAGTCTAGGTGTGGAGATACACCATAAACATATTAATCATAGAAGACTTAAGGAGATCAGATGAAAGTGAGGTGGGCACATGTAGTTGATGAATTGCCAAACTAATTAAACTGATGATTTGAGTACAGGACAATCATGAGTATATAAAGAAAAGGAAGTATTATGCAAAGGGGAAAAATACTTAAATAAGTTTAAATATTTAATAAATACATTTCCCTCTCTAAGGATTAAGTCATATTTTGTCTGAACACTCGAGATTACCAATGGGAAGAACAGATTCCAAATCACAGCTATTCCCCTTCGAGGATATGCTTGTGGAGTGAAGTCATAGTAGCATTCCTTGTCATTTTTAAATTATCTAATTCTTTCTGTCTTTTTTGACAGATGCCGAAAGAATATGGCTGCATTCATGTAAGTTACAATGCCTGGGAGAGGCAAATCTGCATACTGCAAGACAGTGCGGCAGAAAGAGCACTAGGCTTTGAGTTAGAGGAAAAGGGTGCATGTCTCCTCGGGAACAAGTAAATGACTTTGCACTTGTTGCTTATCAACTCTGAACTTCAGACTCCTCATCCACAAATGAATGAAGTATTGTGAGATGTTGTCTAGATAGACTTTTATCCCTAGTCTTCAGGGATTCCCTCATATTCTAGTAATTGAGTCACTGGTTTGTGGGCTATATTAGATCAGTGATTATAATAGGAATTATAGGGAACATATTCTTCCTGCAATATTTTGAGAATAGATTTGGACTCTAAACTCCATGGCTTCAGACCTACTGACACTGACGAAGAAATTCTTGGAACTCTGAAGGACAGAACTCTGAAGTTGTTACCTAATTGGCTCCTACAACCATATCAAATCCCGCTATACTAAGAGCAGCAGTATACTAACAGCTGATAAAAAGTGATGGTGATAATCCCATTGTTTAATTCATCAAAATTAGGCCCAAGAGGAAGCTATGTGTTTGAGAAACAACAGTGATGCAGAAGCCAGAGTCCAGAATCCAGGATCCAGAATCTGATGGTCTGGTTTGAGTACGAGCTGTACACATCTAGCTGCATGATGCATGGCAGTTTACTGAATCTCTTATTGCTAGTTTCTTGATCTATAAAGCAGAATGAATGATTATGATGCTCATGATGGTAATAATGATAAGTGACTCATAGGGTTGTGGTAAAGTTTGTATAAAAAGAGGTATGTGAATATTCGTAGCAACAAGAACACTGGAGGGTTTTGAAGGCAACATCTCCCACCAGTTCTAGCATATAATAGATGCCTACAAATATAAATCATGAATGACAAATTTCAAACTTCCCTTTAACATGCTGAAAGGCTGTGCCCCTAACCACAGTGACAGTGACCCTGTTTCTGCTGTTTCTATTTTGAGCAGCCATCACCTGGCTATCCCAAGCAGAGATAACTAAGGAAAGATAAAGACAGGAAAAAGGATTTGGATGGCTTCAGATAAAGGGGCATTGTGTCTGGCAGGACCCCATCTCTATGATATAAACATCACAATGGGTGTTTTTGGTCAACCCAGACATGAAGTCATGTAAGTGGGATGCTGAGCCAGTGACTTATCTTCACAGAGTTCACACAGAGTTATTTCTGTTTGCAGCACCATTGTTACTGAGAAAGGGTTTTTAGGACCGAGATTCCTTATGCTATAGATAAAATATCCCCCAAATATGACAACATTGGTTGGCCAGTACTGTATCTCCAGCCAAAATGTCAGAAAGACTGTTCCAGAAATCACACCAGAGATTTTATACCTCTTACACGCCTCTTTGAATTGAAGCCCTGAAGGAGCTGTGTCAAAGTCAGCACATGTGGGTTACACCATCCTCCCGCATCCCACACCTAAATTCCCTATCTTCTCCCTCCTACCATGCTTCCTCTGTTCCATGTGTTCGCCCATACAAAATAAATATCCTTTTCCTTACAGAGAAGATGAAGCAATCCTATGGCACAGAAATCGGCACAGTCTAGGTCAGGGGTCAACGAGCATTTCCTATAAAGGGCCAGATAGTGTTTTAGACTCTGTGGCCATATACAGTCTAGGATGCGACTCCTCCTCCTCCACCTCCAACCCTTTAAAATTATAAGAACCATTCTTCTCTTACAGGCTATAGAAACATACGGCTAGTTGGATTGCCTGCAGACCATTCATTTGCCGACATCTAACCCAGGTGGTAAAATACTAAAGAGCAATAGTGGTAGTTCAAAATTATAGGATTTCTGTTAGGATATAAGAAGTTGTAAGAATCCCTCACTCTTATTGCAAGCTATAAGAACAATCTGAATAAACTATAGAATCATGGTTGTTAACAATCAGAAAACCCATCAGAAATCTGAGGACGATAAATCTAAAGGAAATAAATTCCAGATAGGAACAAGTCCTTCTAGAAGAGAGGAGTGCTTTTGTTGCTTTCATCTATGATGTCTGGAAAGAGGAAGAAGAACCTACCATCTGTGGATAGAGGGGGAAAAGCTCAATGTCTGATGAGGTTTTAATGGCAGGGAGGGATGTGAAGATCTGTAACCCCAAGGAACCTCAGTCACAGAATAAGGCTGCCCATACTTCCAACATTCAGGGTGAGAACTGAGAAAACCCTTCACAGGATTTTTTATTTTGAGGCAATGGATGACAAAGAGAGAAGTTCAGGGCAGAAGGTGCTGAGGCTGGAGATGGGGCAGGAGACTGAAAGATTTCTTTCCGAGGCTCCTCTTCATCGCTCAGGGTGTGAATATGTCAGCAGGAAGAGAATAATCCCCCAAAGGGCAGAAATTCAAGAACATCTTTAAAAGAAAAGAGAACTCTCCAGAAACCCCAAAATCTCCCAGACTATATATATAATACTATAGTTTTCCATAGTTTGGAAAGCTGCTGGATGGGCTGTAAACCACAAAGAGATCTCCAAACTCTCCCTGATGCTCAGATCTCTAGGCAATTGAAGATTTCTTGATCTGTATCTCAGATCACTGGAAGCCAGTGGTATTCTGGATCTAAATAAAATCTAAAATCCAGACCCAGTTAAGCTATAGGTAGATTGACTTGAGCTTCTATGTTAGCAGCCTCAGAGAAGAATGTGTGACTTTTTCCTGGGAAAAGTATCATTTACTTCAGTCTCTACAGTTATTTACATATAATACCTAATATTCAGTAAAAATTAGGAGACATATGAAGAATCAAGTAAATGTGAGGTCAAGACAAAAACGAGTGGAATCAATGATGGTGCAGGTAATGGATATATCACATCAAGACTTTAAAATAAATATTTTAAAGGATTTAGCAGAAATCTGGAAACATGCTTTAAAAGCAGGGGAATCAAAACAGAAAAATCAAACTACAAAAATGAAAATAAAAATTCTGGTATCACTGATGAAAATTTATTTGATGGGGTTATCAGCTGACAGGATTAGTGGGGAAAAAAATCAGTAAATCTCTGGGCAAGTAAATTGAAATTATCTAAACTGAAACACAAAGAGCAAAAGAATGAGGAAAATTAAGAGAATAAGACATCACTTGTGGGACAATGTCCAAGGGTCTAACATATGTGTAATTAGAGTTGCAGAAGGAGAGGGGAGACAAAAATAGGATGGAAAAAAATTTTTGATGAGATTACAGACAACGATTCTCCAAAATTACTAAAATATATCAACCCACGTTTCCAAGAAACTTGATAAATCTGAAAGCAGGATTTATTTTATTTATTTATTTGTTTATTTATTTATTTATGATTTAATTTACTCATTCGAGAGAGAGAGAGAGACAGAGAGCACAAGCAGGGGGAGAGGCGGGGGAGAGGCAGAGGGACAGGGAGAGGCAGAGTCCCCACTGAGCTGGGAGCCCAACATGGGGCTCTATCCCAGGACCTGGAGATCATAACCTGAGCTGAAGGCAGACGCCCAACCATCTGAACCACCCAGGTGTCCCTGAAATAGGGTTTAAATAAAGAAACCACACCTGGACACATCATATTCAAACTGCTAAAAACAAAAGATAAAAGGAAAGTCTTAAACATAGCTAAAGAGACTGAAAGACACACATCATATACTAGTACATAAAGAGAAGATTGACAGCTGATGTCTCATTAGCAAAAATCAGAATCCAGGAAATAATGGCATAAGTTAAAAGACCTAAATGGGAAAAAGAAAAAAAAAAAAAAAAAGAAACAAAACAAAAAACTATCAACCCCAAATTCTATATCCAGCAAAAAAATATTCCAAATAAATGTGAAATAAAGTCATGTTAAAGCAGAAGGTCAAAGAATTTATTTTCTATAGATCATCCCTATAAAAATACTAAAAGAAAATTTACCATCTGAAGGAAAATAATACCAGTTGGAAACCAGATCTGCAGGATGGAACGAAAAGGACTGTAAAGGGGATATATCAAAAAAAATATTAAAATTTTAAAATGTTTTATATTCATATTATGGTATAAATTTTCCCCAAATTGACCAATATATTAAGGGCAATTCCATCCTAGCAGACATTATCTATAGAAATGCACAAACTGAACCTAAACTATATATGAAAATACAAAGATTCAGAATAGCCAAAATAATTTTGGGAAAAAAAAAGATTAGAGGATTCATATTATCTTATTTTTTAAGACTCATCATAAAGCTGAAAAAATCAAACAGTGTGTATTGACATGAGAATAGACATACAGATCAATGGAACAGAATAGAAAGATAAGAAATAGACCCACACATGCATAACCAACTTTTCAACAAAGATGCCAACTTAATAAAATAAGGGAAAAGATAATCTTTCAACAGACTATATTGAAACATTTAGATATTTATATGCAAATATTTTAACAAAACCTTACCTCACATCATATACAAGGTTTAATTTGAAATGGATCATAGAGCTACATTTATGGAGTTTTTGAAGAAAATATTGGATAAAAACTTCATGACAGCGAATTAGGCAAAAAATTCTCAGATAAGACAGACACAGAAGGCACAAACTATAAAATAATTTGATAAATTGTATTCATCAAAGTTAAGAACTTCTGCTCTTTAAAAAATATTGTTAGGAAAAGAAAAGTCTACACATGGAATGGGAGAAAATATTTGCAGAGCACACCTATGAAAATGGATGTACAGATATATTTCATGTAACTCAATCAGAAGAAGAAAAGCAGTTCAATAAAAATGGCAAAATATTTGAATGGACAGTTCAGCAAGTAAAGATATATGAATGACAAATAAGTAAATGATAAAATACTCAACAGTACTGGTAATAAGGGAAACGGAAGTGAAAACTAAAATGAGATACCTCTATATATCTATCAGAATGACTAAACTTATAAATAAACCAGGTTTTCTATGAACAATTTTGTACAATATGTCTGCAGCCATATTTTTTTTTCATTCTTCTTGAGTAAATACCTGGGAGTCAAATGCCATTCATATTTCCATTATCGATGTATGAGAGCTCCAGTTGCCCCATATTCTGACCATCGGTTGGTAGAGTCAGCCTTTTTAAACTTAGCCACTATGGTAAGTATGAAATGGTATCTAATTATGATTTTTATTTTTATTTATAAGTCATTGGCAACTAACAATTTGTTGCACTTCGTGGACTTACTAACTTCTTGCACATTTTCTTTTAAGAAATGTCTATGAAAGAATTTTGATCATTTTTATGGGGTCATTTTTATTTTTGTTATTGGTTTGTTAGGGTCTCCTTATATATCTTTTATGGACATCTACCATATGTATGATGTTTTGCAAATATATTTTCTAGTCTGTGGCTTGGATATTTACTTATTCATTTACTTGGATATTCATTAAAGGATATTGGTATCCTTTAATGAGCATAATTTTTAGAAACTTTTATAAAATCCATTATGTCAAAAAATTTTATTTCATGGTTAGACTTTTTTTATGTCTTATCTAACAAAGACATTCTCTCTCTCTTTTTTTTTTTTTTAATAGAGAGAGTGAGCCGGGGGAGGGGCAGAGGGAGAGCTAGAATCCTAAGCAGACTCCCTGCTGAGCGCAGAGCCAGACATGGGGCTCCATTTCAAGACCTTGAGATCACCGCCTGAGTTGAAACCAAAAGTCAGAAGCTCAACCAACTGAGCTACCCAGGTGCCCCAACGAATACATTATTAATCCAAAATAACAAAGGTTTCCCCCTATGCTTTCTTCTAAAATATTTATGGTTCTTGCTTATATATTTATGTCCATAATAACTCTGTGGAGTTCATTTTTGTGTAAGGAGTGAAGGTATAAATACTCATTTATTCCAGAACCATTTGTTAAATTTCTAATACCATTTAATTTATTCATCTACCTTTTTTTATCAATTATTGAGATATGAGTATCCACATATATCCAAATATGACTGTGGATTTGTATATTTCTTTTTTCTGTTTTTTAGTTCTATTATTTTTGGCTTGATGTATTTCAAGCTCTATTTCTATAAAATATATAAAGTAAATTATTAAATGTTATATTTATTATATATATAATATTAGATTATATATAATATAACAGTTATGTTTTCTTGTTGAATTGACCACTTACCATTTTGAAATATTTTTCTTTATACCTGGTAAGATTTCTAGTTTTGAAGTCTATTTTATATGAAATTAACAGAGTTGCTCCAACTTTCTTTTGATTAGTGCTAATTTTAATGATAGAAATATATTTTAAGTCAGTCTTCCAATTAGTGTGTGCAATAGGCAAAGGTAATTGTTTATGCCTAATTGGGCATTTAGAAAACAGATCCATTTTTCGTCCTTCCAAAAATGTTATACACTATGAACTTATATGAGAAAGTCCCAAATGCTGATCAGAAAGCCATTATGTCCCTTTCCAATCTTCAGTAGAAAAATCACCCTTTCAGTTTTCCCCTTTTGAGAAGTGAGTAAGTGAGAAGCCTCTGTCAGGCTAAGTGGAGAAAGACAGAAACTAATGCCCATTTTCAGAATTTGGCAGGGTAAATTTAGGTTTATAGGAAAGCCCCTCTATTAAAGGTAAGTCTCAAAAGAAACATATTACCAAATAATCTTCAATTGAAAAGTAATCTGTCCAAAATACCACATCAATACAGAAATTACCTTAACATTATCCTAAACACATGGTCTTGCCAGCCAGGAAGGTAAACAATCTTCTATCGCATAAAGTCTGTGCGTTTCTTTGGGGTGATTTAATTATGTTGATGGATAACTCTTATTAGTGCTTTCTCTATGGCAAGCACTATGTTATATATTTTACATACATCATTATCGATTACTCCTCAGAAAAACCCCATGAGATAGGTACCACTATTCTACTACTGTAATTGTCTTTTTACAATTTAGGGAATGGAGCTTTAGAGATACTAAATAACTTTTCTAAATTTATCCAGATAATAAAAGATATTTTACTTTAAATCTCAATCTCATTGTTATTTAGCTCTAACACAACTGAGTTAAAGTTTGCATAGATGTAGAGTTTGAGCATATATGTGTGTGTGTATGTTTTGTGATTGTTATTGACAAAATGTACACTGTTGGTTCACATTGACTTTTCTATCAACTGAAACTCTCTAATACCTGTATATGACTGTGTTTTAGTAAATAGGCATATATATCTACTTATCTTTTGCACTTAAATGTCAAAGTCTACAATTTTCCCTATCAATTTTAAGGATGTCATTAAATCATTCCACATCTTTGCCTTACCATAATTTTTTTAAAGGATTTATTTATTTATTTGAGAGAGAGAGAAAGAGAGAGAGCATGAGTGGGAGGGGCAGAGGGAGAGACAGAGGGAGAGAATCCTCAAGCAGACTCCATGCTGATCATGGAGCCTGACGTGCGGCTTGATCTCAGGACCCTGAGATCACAACCTGAGCTGAAACAAAAAATGGGATGCTCAACCAACTGAGCCATCCAGAAGCCCCTACCTTTCTGAACCATAATTTAATAATTTTCTCCCACTTCCCTTTATCTCTCATTAAGTTGGTTTCTTTTTTAAATGAGTGCACTGGGCCATTGCTTATTAATCTCATTTTAAGTTAGAGTATATAAGATTATAAAGGGCTAAAAGCAGCAATAGAAATATTTATTCATGCCTATATATATACGTACATATATATATATGCGCATATATGCATACGTGTATGCATACACGTGTATGTGTTTAGAAAGTGATCTCTGCCCCCTGTGTGATGAAAAGTCCCTGTACAAAGAGTGGGTCCTAAGTTCTAAAGTGACATCACACAGGATACGGTGTGTACACATTCTCCACTCACCTGAATGGTCAGAATAAAAACCATTAAAGTTGGGGCGCCTGCGTGGCTCAGTGGGTTAAAGTCTCTGCCTTCGGCTCAGGTCATGATCTCAGGATCCTGGGATCGAGCCCCGCATCGGGCTCTCTGCTCAGCAGGGATCCTGCTTCCCCCCCTCTCTGCCTGTCTCTCTGCCTGCTTGTGGTCTCTCTCTCTGTGTCAAATAAATAAATAAAATCTTAAAAAAAAACCCACAAAACATTAAAGCTGGGAGAAATCTTAGAAATCTTAGAAATCCTATGGCATTTATGGTAGTCAGGATAGGCTATATTGCGTTTCCCTAACAAACACACAATGTCAATGGCTTAACACATAAACACGTATTTACTGTTTTCATAATAGATTGTTCCCATGGAACCTTCAGTATCTCCCTAGGGCAACTATCTTCCATGTGGTAACTCAGGTATTTCAATCTGGTTTTATCTTGTGGCTCCTTCATCTCAACCCATACTCTCCACAATTACTATAGCAAGGGAAGGAAGACCATGAATCTGTTCTTAAGTACACACACATCACTTCTGATCACAGCTTGTTTGTCAGAACTATTCACAACTCAACTACAAGGGAAGCTGAGGAATACTGAGGGGCACAGGAAATACGTGGAAAGTAAAAACTATCTATCCCATGATATTACTTTAAATATAATTCTATAGATCCTTTGTAAGTTGAAATGTTCTCCCAAAATCACTCGGGGAAGATGTTATCCTGAGTCCAGGACAGTGTCCCATCTCTTTGCCTTATAAGTATTCTACAAAGATCTGTTCTCTGCTGACTGGAAATCCACTTTGTTATTGCCCCCACTGTTTGCTATATTTTTTTTATATCTTTGTTTCTAAGGAAATTATTATGTTATTGAATATATTACTTTAGCCTACATTCTTGAATTGTAATAATAATCATTAATATTAAACAATAAAATGCCAATTTTTTGAAGACTACATACTGTATTATGCTAAGTGTTTTGTACACATCATTGCATTTAATCCTAATAATATATATGAATTAGATGCTATTATCCTTATAGATGAGGGAATTGGGGATTAGAGAAGGTTAATTAATTTGAAATCCATCCCCTTTTACTCCTCTTAGAACAGAATCCCTAGGACTACCTGTTTCCATCCTTCTATTAGTTTATCATCTTTTGCCTCCATGACTTTCCTGTTCTGTCTAGATTTTACCAAAGCTAGGAAATAAACTCCAGACCACCCAGGGCTCAGACTCAAGCAGGAAAGGCTTAAGTAAGATCCAGGCAGCTAGCCAAAGGACATTACTAAGCGACCACCTCTCTTTTCTATGCACTTTTATTTGAATTTTCACAAGGATATGTCTGTGTCTGGGAGGTGAAGATGGGATGCTGTAAAAGAGAAACTTTCATTCCAGGCCAGGAGAAAGGTGTGTTGAAGATCAAACACACATACACAAACCCCTCAGGTACAAAAAGAACGAAGGAGCAAAGTTCCTTCAATGCCAAAAATGTACAGAAGAGGTAACTCTTTCAAATCTGAAAATAAATAAAATGAAATACCTCAAGCTTGAAACCATGAAGGTGGACAGTCCTGGAATAAACCAAGATTGAAATGGGGAAGATAATGTGAGGGAGTTCAAAGGAAATGAGGAGAGTCTCATAAAATAGAACAGAATCTTCAGCTTTCTAATAATTTGGTAGGGTTAGCTCGCCCTTCATTCATTCAACAGTCATTTGCTGAATAATGTATGCGTAAGGCACTGGGCATGTATTGCTAGGCTATCTGGCATTGCTCCCATCAGAAATAGACCAAGTAATGCTGCATTTTCATAATTGAATAGAGGTCACTACTGTTATAATCTTGGTCACCGGTGTATTGATTGATGGAAATTTAGCCCTACTGAGACTACTTAGATCCAAGCTCATAAGCTGAAAGCCAATCTTATAACTTCATCATTTTGTCTTCTAGTTCACGCCTATGGCCCCTAGACACACAAACTCCTTGTGTTAGATAGTAGTGCACTGCCAAAATCCCCCTTCCACAATCAGAGACTTAATTGCCCCAGCTGCTGGAAGTGCTGCTGGCAGACAGGCCTTATCTGTCAATCCTTTTTGAGAGTACCTCTTCTGAAAGGAGTCACCCTGTCAGAAGTCCTGCCATCCATGACTGCTTGATGCCTGGGGATAAAGGCCCTTTTGGCCCAACTCAGGACAACTTTGAAGGGCCATCTCATCTTCAAAATTCCCCACAGTGTAAACGGAGGATTCTATTGAGACTGCACTGCAGCACAACATCTCCCAATTCCGAATCTTACTTCCTTTCCTTCCCTTCCATGTGTGTTGATTCCAAAAACACCCCAGAAGAAAACAAGGGCATGCTAATTTCCACACCAGACTGTTTCCTGGCCCCCCAGCCTATCACACAATCTCTCCTTGGGACAACACCAGCCTGGAACCCTGCCTGCTCTTCTTCCTCGTCCTTCTTTCCCAATGTTGGCGAAGTCACAGGGGTGTCTTTGCCTGATTATCTCATCTGATCTGCTCTGCTCTCTTTAGTTCTTTCTTCCTACTGTCTCTTCCAAACGCTCATCTTACCACAATCTTTACCAGAAATTCATCTCTTTGTATTTTGCCTATCAAGTCAGCTAGAAATCTACATTTCACATACCAAAACTTACAAGAATCTGTATTTGTTCTCAGTGTCAGAAGATCCCTGAGGTCTTGAGCAGGGCCTACTGGGGGGGGGGGGGGTAGTGAGACAGAGCCTCTAGAACATTCCATTTGAAGGCCCTCAAACAACTCTAGAAAGGCAGAAAACTGTTGAAGATAATAACTACAGCATGAAGTATCAAGTAATAAAATTTGTAAAAAGGACAGATAACATTTGAAAATTTGGAAGAGGAATTTCCAGCTGAGAGATGATAAAAAAAATCATCATAGAGTGAGCAATATTTTAGTCGAAGTTCAAAAACTAAGAATGATTTATGCATGAAATCATGAGAAGAAACTGTTTCTGGATATGAGGAGAAGAACAGTGTGAACAAAGACACAGAGGGAAGAGAATATGGATTATGTAAGGGATGCCAGCATGATGTCTGGAGTATAAAATATTTATAGAAGAATAGTGAGAAAGAAAATTTAAAAAATCAACTGTGATAAAAGTATTCCAAAATTTAAAAAAATATATGAGTGGACAGATGTAGAAAATCTTTGTACTTGGAAATATACCATGCTAAAACTTTAAAATTGGGCAAAAAAAAAAAAAAAAAAAATGGAAAGGGTGTTATGTTAACCCCCTCCAACAAATAAATAGAATAGCATGTGTTCCTAATAACATATTTTTCACCAGACTCATAGATTTTCACTTCCAATTTTGTGTTTGTGTTTTATTTGTTTGTTTGATTGATTGATTTCCAGGGAATCATTGGGAGGTACTCAGATAAGTATAAAGGCAAAAGTTTGACCCCTCATTAAAAGGATACTGGAGGTGCCTGGGTGGCATAGTCAGTTGAGCGTCGAACTCTTGGTTTCTGCTCAGGTTGTGATCTCAGGGTTATGAGATCGAGTCCCTCAGGGCTCCATGCTTAGCACAGAGTCTGCTTGAGACTCTCTCTCCCTTTCCTTCTGTCCACCTCCCCCACCAATAAAAGTAAATAAATCTTTTTTTTTTTTTTAAGGATACTATATCATTTCTCTGAAGACTACATTTTTTGTCTAGATCCAACAATACTTGATGGTACTACCTTTTCACCTAGTCACTTCACCTAGAGTCCTCAAAATATCTCAATCCCTTCCTCTTCTGAATCTAGCACATAAATCTTTGGGCTGAAAGACTCAAGCTCCTTGAAGGCAGAAACTGTGTATGAATCATCTGTATAACCCCAATATTAGAAATAATAAAACAAAATGTGCTCACTAAGTGCCAGCTTAATAAGTGAATGAATTACCTGACCTGTTTAATAGCTAAAACCTCCATGATACAGAATGTTCCCTGAGGGAGCTCCATTGAGTCTGAAATCTATTTACATATCTAAAAAATGTATATGTTTGTAAGCCACAGAGAACCACTTTTGCTCTTCGAAGACGGTGAAATGAAGATTTATTGGAAAGATAACAGAGTTGTCACAGATTCAAATGACAAATTAAACACTTTAATCTCAGAACCACAAGGATGTTAGCATTAGGAGTTTGTAGGCCTTTTCGCCCAACTCATGACCACAATGTGACTACTAGTCTCAAATTCTGTGTCTCTCACTGAAATGCCAAATTATTAAGTGGGAGAATTTGATTGTTCCAGATTAATAAACAAGCCCCTTTCCTCACTTCAACATACCTAGGGATTACAAGGTAAGAAGGAAATGGCTGCTGGGAGGAGTCATCTGGGGACAAGCAGCACTCCCGGAGTGTACCTTCTCTATCCTACCTGCCTCATGAATACTCACACTTTCTTCTTAATATGATCATGTCTAATATGTAGAAATTACTTCTATGTGTCAAATTCTGCCTAGTGTTTCGCAAACATTCACTCATTCAATCCTCCGAACACCTTAAAATATGGGACACTGTTTTTATCCTTTCAAAGATGAGGAAACTGAAGTACAATGAAAATAACTCATGAGATTATCCAATGACCATTTGGCAAAGCCTGGATTCAAATCCAGACATTTTAAATTTATGAGCCTGCACAATTAACTAATATGCTATGAGGCTAAGAGTTGGAGCCGTGCAATCTATCACCAGGCTCCATATAAGGTCTGGGCTCAGCAACCATATTAGAAAGTCTTCAAGAGCTGCCACACCTCTTTCTTCTCTTCAAGTCCCAACAGTACCAAATACAGGGCTGGGTCCTTATATAAGGAGGCTCTTAATAAAACATACTAACCCATTCCATAAAATTGGTCCCACCTACCTTGTCAGTGCTCACTTCCTGGCCTTTCCAGATGAGCAGCACATTCCTTCTTTCCTTAAATCTGCTGTGATTTGGTTTAAATTGCACCCACCACTTCTATTTCCTAGAGACTTCCAGTATTACACTAATATTTGGAAAATACGGGTATATCTTTTAGTCATTAATTTATTCATTTAAATGTGCTTACCAAGTGCCATGTAGCTAAAAACGTCCAGAAAAACAAGGTCAAATAATTGTAAGACACTGTCGCAAAAGAAAACCACATAGCCAGATGAGAGAAAAGAACAGGTAAGCCAAATATCACATGTAACAAGTTGACAGAGAACTTCCACCATCTCCCATCCTCTATCCACTTACCCAACAGCATCTGTACTCAGTGATAGACATCTACCTGCCCTGTCACTAAGATAAACTATGCATGCCTCAGGTTAAAGCCAACCCTCACCTTGTACCATAGGCAGACCATCTCTCTCACCTATCCAAGGGCATCACTCCAATAATGGAACACTCTCTTTTCTATCATCAAGTTTTCCTATCTGATGGATTATTCCTTCCAGCATACAACCAAGTTATTCTTCCTTCCAAATAAAAAGAAGCAAGTATTAAAAAAAAAAAAAACCTCTCTCTCTTAAACACATTCTTGCTCTCCAGCTATCCCAGATTTCTCTGTTCCCCTTCATAGCAAACTCCTAAATGTCACCCAATTCATCACATTCTTTCTTAAACTCAGTCCCATTTGACTTTGCTCCATTGCAACCACCTTATGAAAGGGATCAACAAGCTCAGCTCTCATCTAACCTGATCTGTTAATATGTCTTTCGTAAGACCCTAAGGCAGATGATTCTATGGTTGTTCTGTCAGAATATTTCCTTTAAACAACTGAAACCCACCTGCTTGTAGTTTGCACCAATGGGTCTCTACTTTGACTTTTGGAACATCACTGTTCCAACCTACTCTCTCTTTCAAAAGCAGACTTACCACTATTGAAGTTGGATCTATGTCCATATACTGAAATCCTTTTCAGTTAAACATTATATGTACTTGATGTACTTCTGAATGTTAGTAGAGTCGACCATGATATGAATGCAAAGAGGAATAGATTATTTGAAAACTATTCATTAATTTATTTGTTCAACCAACAGATGTTTCTTAAGTATCTATTGTGTATCAAACACAATTGTGTGCACTGGAAATACACAGCAGTGAGCAAGACAGACATAACACCTGCCTTCGGGGAGCTCATGTAGTAAATTCCATTGGAAAGTAATAACATCACTCTAGGTTGTTCTTGTGTTTTATAAATATTAATGTTTACATTTAGTGGGACAATATTCTGAATTATGACCTAGCACATTTTTTTCATCTCCAAAATTCCCTGGTCCCTACTTTCTTCACTTCTAAGCCAGAGGCTAAAGAAAGATGACAGAAAATAATCCAAAAGGAACAATGAATCAAGTCAATGTCTTTGAGTTCTAAAGTAGATTATTTTTTTTTGCTCATAGCAAAAGCAATAGTCATGAAAATGAGCTATAGCCAAGCATTCAGGAAATTTCCCAAAATCTAAGTTTTAAATAATAAGAGAAAAATTTGTAGGACTCAGAACATGGAGTCTATGTAAGAAACCTAAAATGGAAAGCACCAGAGTCAGCGGTTAGTGAAATTATAAACCTCATTCACTGGCCTTCCATCCAAGCCTGCAAAAAATAGTTTTGCATTATTTCTACAGGGTTAGAGTAACTATGGCCAGGTCTTCTCTTATTTCTTGTTGAGAATGTTGGGATCATTGCTATCAATGAGCCACAAGGTTTCACAGATGCTAATGAGCTGCATTCATGGAATACATGTTCCTTTATATTCAACATCCCTCCCACTCCTGCTGGTATTCTGTGTCCTCCATTCTTTCTCTAGTTGATTATTACTATTTAACACCCTGTCACAATTAAGAGCTACATTTGAGAAAACAGTCCAGTCTAGATTTGAACTCTAGCTTGATCACACACTAGCTCTGTGACTTTAGCATATGGCCTATTTGCTTTGTGCCTCAATTTTCCCATCCGTGAGAAGTATACTTGTTTTACAAAGCTGTTGGGAAATTGAATAATGTATGAATTTGTGAGGCTTACCTCATTATGAAGACTATAGTAGTCAATTTATTTTATGTATTACTGGTAGTAATATCTTAATCTTGTTTATGACATATTTTTAGTTTCCTACAATAGGAGATCTGGTAGGCAATCATAACTCTAAGAGAACTGGTGTGCACAACTTTAAGCAGCTAAGAACTGAGCCAAATGGATCACTTTCCTCTAGAAAGATAATCATTTCTGTTAGGTTCTCTACTCACTTTCTTGCTTTTGCTTTGTTATGAAAGCTCCATAAAAGATACTTGAGAATTTTTTTATCCCATACTAAGGCCTCCAAACTGATTTCCCTTTCTCCTGTCATGTCACTATCTCACAACCTCTGAGTAGCCATGATAGTGGTCCACTTGCAATGGGAGCAAGTCAAGCCCCCATATAAAATCCTTCAATGGCTTCCCACCATAACCTCCAGGAAAAGTCCAAGCTCCTTTACAAGGCAGATACAACCTCCCAAATCTGACCCCAGCTGCTTTTTTAGCTTCATTTCACACCAATCCCCACTCTCCAATCTCCTCTAGAAAGAAATGCTTATCTTGTCCTGCACAGAAAATGTTTTCCATCTTTGTACCTATGCTCATGTTATTCCTTCAACCATGGAAGGAAGCCTGACTAACTCATCAGTTTTTTAAAACTGAAGTCAGATGCCATCTCCTATAGGAACCCTTCATGAGCTCCCTGGATTGAACTGTTCTTTCTCCTTTATTCCGTGTTGTCTCAACTCACTTTCCATGTCAATTATTACCTTCACACAATCATCTAAATTATCTGATTACAGGCCTACCAGATTGCAAGCTCATGGAAAGCTGGGAAAAGTCTTAAAGACATATCCGGTGACCAGCACAATGATTGACACATAAGTAGCTGCTTAATGATAATTTCAAAAGCTCTGCACAATGCATCAGATGACCTTGTATCTGGTTCCACCTCTTCCATGAATTAGTCACATTATTTTAGTTAAATTACTGAAATTTGAGGATGTTTCCTCATGTCTAAAATGGGCATACTCCCCTTAACACTCCACCACCTATCTGGTCTCCCTACTTTACTGTGAAAAAGCAAAATAAATTAAATAATCCATGTTATTTTTTAAAATTGCAAGATGCTATGCAAATACAAAATATTTCTAGAGCAAATATTTAATTTGGTTGGAACCATTTGAGATCACTGTAAAAATATGTCAGAGATGTAACTATGCTCTCATTCCTTTCAACTGGAATTAAGAACAACAATAACAACAAAATCAATCACAGAATGTGAAGCTTCTCAGAGAACTTTGCAAAAATCAAGTAAATTAACTGAAAACTTAGAAGGCTCTTAGGAATTATTCATCCCTGTTTTTATAAAGGAAGGATTCTGATATTCAAAGATACTATGAGCCTGGCTAAGGGTTACTAGATTGGAACACATATAATACCCAGGCCTCTGTGTCTCCTGTCTAGTCCTCTTTATAATAAACTGACCTAAATCTAGATTAGATATCAATTAATTCACGCATGGACAAAATACAATATAGGATAATTTTTATGTTTTGGGTTTTAAAAATTCTGAAATCTTTGCTGAGTGAAATAAGTCAAGCAGAAAAAGTCAATTATCATATGGTTTCACTCACTTCTGGAACATAAGGAATAACATGGAGGACATTAAGAGAAGGAAAGGAAAAGTGAATTGGGGGAAATCGGAGGGGGAGACAAACCATGAGAGACTGTGGACTCCGAGAAACACACTGAGGGTTTTAGAGGGGAGGGGGGGAGGGGGATGGGTGAGCCTGGTGGCGGGTATTAAGGAGGGCACATATTGCATGGAGCACTGGGTGTGGTACATAAATAATGAATCTTGGAACACTGAAAAATAATGTAAAATATCGAAAAAAATAAAAATACATAAATAAAAATTCTGAAATCTTTTGTAATGCCACATTCTAAATCTAACCATCCATAAATTATTCACAAAACTAACTTTTGATGTATTGATATAAGGTCCTAAGAATGCCTCCTCAGAGAGCATAAAGTTTGGGACTAATTTTCCTTTCTAAGCAAATAGTGGTCACATCTTACAGTGCTACTGGGAGTGACTTGGAAACAGTCTGTTTTCAAGTGACAACTGCCTGTTACCATGACCCTCAGTCCCTATCCACTGTCCAGCCTATTCACCACCATCTCACAGGGAAGCCAGCTTTCCTCATTGTAAGGAATCCTGTAGTGAGCCCAGTCTTGGTGACTTTTGCAACAGAAAATTCACAACGAAAGAACTGATTCAGCCTGTGGAAGGAGCTAGAAAGCTGAAGTTGAACAGCTGCTCATAGATAAACCTTTCTGTCTTCCAGGAGCTGTTTGTGTACTCAGCCCCCATGGAAGCCAAAATGATTTTGGCCATGTAGTAAGCAGAGTGTAGTTGGCAGGATTCAATCATTCCTTTCACCCAAGTGCTAGGTAGGTATTGTTCCAGGTGCTAAGACTAGCACAGGGAACAGGACAAAGTTCAGGCTCAATTCTGACTTATTTGGGATGGCTTGTTTTCTGTTTATCAGCAGTGGAACAGCATCTGTAGGTGTGGATTCTGGTTCCAGTTTTTCCATTCAGTATTGATAGCCCTTGAACTCTCAGCTTTAATTTCCACATCTGTAGAATAATAACTGCAATCCCTGTTTCAGAGTATCTTTGGAGATCAAATAGGATCATTGGTTTTCCTGCTCTCTGAAATCCATGAAGATTTACAAATCAGTATGTAAAAGCCTTACTATCTCTGTTCTACACAGTGTAGCTCCAAATAGTCTTTCCCAAATATCTACTCTTGCCTTCCCACAGACAGCCCCTCCTCAGCCAAACCCATCTTCATTCTCCCTCATCAAACCATACATTTTTCTTACCTCTTATTCTCTGCTTCTGCTGTTTTTCCTTCCTAAAATGCCCTTCCTTTTATGTCTGATGCCCTTTTTCAGAGGTTGAAAACTCCCCATGGGAGCTAGGTAGGTATCATAAAATCAGTGAAGATCACCTGATATAAAAGAATAGGGAGCTCTAGGGATGGCAGTAAGAGGAAGTACACTTTTTCTGTAGTTGCTGCTCACGACCTGTTAATTACTCCAACTGAAAATCAGGTTTGGTAGGACCATGTATATTAGTACAGTTGATTGTGTCCCACAGGTCTCTGAGACTCTGTTAATTTTTATTTTTTCATTCTTTTTTCTTTCTGTTCCTCGGACTGACAATCTCAGTTGACCTGTGTCAAGTTTGTGGACCTTTCTTTGACCATTTCAAATCCACTGTTGGCCTCCTCTCATGAATTTTTTTTTTTTTAAGATTTTATGTATTTATTTGACAGAGAGAGAGATCACAAGTAGGCAGAGAGGCAGGCAGACAGAGAGGGGGAAACAGGCTCCCTGCTGAGCAGAGAGCCCGATGTGGGGCTCCATCCCAGGACCCTAAGGTCATGACCTGAGCCGAAGGCAGAGGCTTTAACCCACTCAGCCACCCAGGTGCCCCCTCTCATGAATTCTTAATTTTGGTTATTATATTTTCCAACTCCAGAATGTTTTATTTGGTATTTTTATAGATCTGAAACCATACCAAGTATGTTCTTTGACAATAATAGAATGAAATTAAAACTCAATAACAGAAATTGGAGAAATACAAAAATATATAGAAATTAAATAACACATTCCTATTGTTGAACCAATGGTTCAAAAAAAGGTGGTATTATAAACTACTTGAATAAATGAAAAATTAAAACACAAGATACCAAAAATCATGCAATGCAGCCAGAAAAGCGATTATCAGGGAATCTAAGTTTCTGAACACCTGTGCTAAAAAAGAAGTAACAAAGAAAAAGGAAGAAGAAAAAGCATTTCAAATAGGTTTCCTAAACCTACACCTTAATAAACTAGAAAAAAAATGCAGACTAAATCCTAGACAAGAAGGAAAGAAATAATAAAAATTAGAATGGGAATAAATAACAGAGAACAGAAAAAAACAACAAAGAAAACAAAAATAATTGGTTCTTTGAAAAGATCAACAAAATTGGCAAAGTATCAAGATTGACCAGAAAAAAGGAGAGAAGATTCTGACTGCTAATATCAGAAATTAAAGGATTCACCACACTGATCTTATATAAATACATTATTAAGAAATAACATAAACAAATTATGCCAACAAATTTGACAACCTAGATAGAAGGGATACAGTACAGGAAAGACACAGCCTACAAAAATGGACTCAAGAATAAATAGAAAATCTAAAAGCTCTAAAACAAATTTTGTTATAGAGAAAAGAAATTCAGTTATGAATCAAAAAAACTTTCCATGAAGAAAAATTTATGACCACATGGCTTTATGGATATATTCAACCAAATGTTTGAAAAAGAATTAATAGCAATTCTTCATAAACTCTTCCAAAGAATAGAAGAGGAGGAACTCTTTCCAAATTATTATGAGAATAGTAATATACTGATACCAAAACCAGATAAAGACACCACAACAAAACAAAACCATTAACCAATATTCATTATAAACACAGATGTAAAAATCTTCAACAAAATACTAACAAACTAAGTCTAGCAACATGTAAACAGAAGTGCACTTTGACAAAGTAGGATTTATTCCAGGAATGTGCAGTTGTTTTAATGTAAGAAAATCAGTGTAATGTACCATATTAATAAAATAAAGGACAAAAAACCATGATCATTTTAATAGACACAGAAAAATCACTTGATCAAAAAAAAATCTTTTCATGACAAAAACACTCAAAAAACTAGGAGAACAAGGGGCCTTTCTATCTCATTCTCATAAGGGGCATCTATTAAAAGCCTGCAGCTAGCATCATTCTTAATAGTGAAAGACTGAATTCTCTCTCCCTAAGATAATGAACAAGAAATGATTGTCCACTCTTGCTACTTCTATTTAATATTTTACAGGAGGTTCAAAGCCATCAGGGTAGATTATACATGTTTAAAAAAAATCTAGATTGAAAAATAAAAAATAAAACAATCTCTATTTGCAAGTGTCATGATGTCTTCTGCAGAAAATCCTAAAGAAACTACAAAAATTATTAGAACTAATACATGAGTTCAATGAGGTTGCAGGATATAAGATTAATATACAAAATCAATTTTATTTTTATACACTAGCAATGAACAATCCAAAAATTAAACTAAGAAAAAAATTCTATTTTCAATAACTTCTAAAGAAAAAAATGCTTAGGAATAAATTTTACAAAAGAAGTACAAGACTTGCACACTAAAAAACCACAAAAAAATCATTGAAAGTAATTAAGGAAGACAAAAAAAAAATAAATGGAACAACTTCCCATGTTTATGAGTTGAAGATTGAATATTGCTGTGGTAGTAGTACACTCCAAGTTGACCCACAGATTCAACACAATCACTATCAAAATCCTAGCTGCATTAATTGAAGAAATCGCCTGCTAATCCTAAAATTCATATGGAATTGCAAGAGGTCCTGAATAGGCAAAACACTATTAAAGTGTAAAATGTTGAAGGACTCATACTTCTTGATCCCAAACCTATTACAAAGCTACAGCAATTGCTATTCTGTAATTCTGCTATTGGCAGAACAATAGACAGTAAAACTAATGGAACAGAATTGAGAGTCCAGAAACAAACCCTTGTATTTATGGTCCATTGATTTTTGACAAGAGTGTGAAGACAATTCAAAGAAGAAAGAATAGTCCTTTCAATAAATGGTGGAGGGAAAACCAAATATCAACACACAAAGGAATAAAGTTGAAATCCTACCTCACTTTACATATAAAAATTAAAGTAGATAATAGGCCTAAATGTAACTGCTAAAACTAAAAAACAAAACAAAAAAAAAAAAATAAAAAATTTTAGAATAAACACAGAAGTGTTTGTTATACTGGATTAGGCAATGGCCTCATGGATATAACACCAGAAGCACAGTAACCAAAAAAAAAAAAAAAAAAAATTTTATATATATATATATATATATATATATATATATATATATATATATTTGACTTCATCAAAATTAAATGTTTTTGTACTTCCAAAGATATCATCAAGAAAATGAAAAGACAACTCAAAGAATAGGAGAAAATGTTTGCAAATTATATATCTGATAAGGGATTTAATATCTAGGATATATAAAAAATTCATATAAGTCAACAATAAAAAATATAAATAACCCAATTAAAAATGAGCAAAGTCTTTGAATGGACATTTCTCCAAAGAATACATGCAAATGGTTAATAAGCATATGGAAAGATGCTCAGCATCATTAGTTACTGAGGAAATTAAATCAAAACCACAATGAGATGTCACTTCACATCCATTAGGATGCCTATGATCAGATAGACACTAATAAATGTTGGTGAGGATATGAAGAATTTGGAATCCTCATATATTGCTGCTGAAAATATAAAATGGTGCAGCCTTTTTGTAAGAGGATTTGGCAATTCCTCAAAAACTTAAAAAAAGACATTACTATAAGACCCAGCTATACTGGGTCTTCTACTCCTAGCTATATACCCAAGGGAATTAAAAACATATTCCCACATAAAAACATGTACACTAATGTTCACCATTAGCATAGGCTTATTTATAACAGCTAACAAGCAGAAATGACCCTAATGTCCATCAGCTAATGAATTTGTAAACAAAATATGTAATAACTGAACAATGGAGTATTATCTGGTTATAAAGACAGGTGAAATGCCTGCCCATGTTAGAAAAATGATGAACCTCGAAATATTATGCTAAGTGAAAGAAGCCAGACAAGAGGCCACATGTTGTATGATTCCATTTATATGAAATGTCCAAGATAGAAAAATCCATAGAAGTAGAAAGTATATTTGCATTTGTCAGTAATTGGTAGGAAGGGACAATGGGGGAGAAACCACTAAAAGGTGCACAGTTCTTTTCTGGATGATAAATGTTTTTGAAATTAGATAGTGGTGAGTGTTGCACATTCTGTGCATAAACTAAAAAACATTTAATATTATCTTTTAAAGGGGTAAATTTTATAATATGTGAATTATTTACCTTTAAATCTGATATTTTTTCAATGTTATTCATTATCGTCATAAAGTCCGATACAGTATTTTTGGCACATGGGAAACCTTTTTTTTTGATAAAATCTTTGGAAGGTGGTGTGAGTTAAATGCCTGGGGATGAGGGCACCTAAGGAGGGTCAGGTTTGGCTGTTTAAAACACAAGTATTTATCTCTAGTCCTTCTTCCAGAGTGTATAATGGAGAATGATTGAAGACTTTAATTCCAAGAAGAATTTAATACTTCAGGACAAGTGACATAACCTCTTCTGGTCTTTTAATTCCTTATCAAGAACTAACTGAATTTTTAGGTTATATCACAGCTCTAAGTCACCCAAGAGCAAGAAATAAAAAGACAAAAGGTCTGGCATAGCCTCCTTTCACACCATTTTAGAAAGAGCTCAACCTTGGGGAGTCATTGTATGCAGTTGCCTTTCCCATTAACCGTTCTGCAAAGAAAGTCAGAACCTCATGCACTATCAAATGATGCCACTGATGTTCTACCATATTTCCCTAAAACTACCATTTATGATGAATTTGACTTTCTAAAAATGACTAAAGAACATTTCCAAGTAGGGAGACTTCAGAGGAAGATGGGCAGTCAGGAGTTGAGAGATAGGCTGAAGATACTAATTTTAACCCTGCATCATTCATGCAGCAACTGTACCCAAGACACATAAGACAGATGATCACTATGTATGTCTTGAATGAATGAAAATGTTGAATGAATTAAGCACATATTCAAACAATCTATGAAAAGTCTAACAACCACGAGTTCTTTGTATAGAGAAGTAATATTTTACATTGCAGATTCTGTTTTGGAAGGGATTTTAGAAATTGTCAGATTCGATTTCCCATTTGTGTTTGAATATCACTTTCTTTATCTTCTTTAAGGGTTAGCCCAACTTGTATTTAAATGTATTTCCTGATGTTGAATTTATGAGGTCTCAGGATGGTTCATCTTTGAAGATTTGACTATTCATTCTGCATTTAATTAGCTAATGTTTACTAAGGACCACCTTCAGAATATCAGGCATTAGAGATAAAGTGGTAAATAAACAAAAGAATAAGACAAAGTCTTTGCCTTTATGTAGTTTTCATACAATGAGAAGAGACAGAAATAAGTGAACAAAATATATTTTGGTTGATGATAAAAGCTATAGAAAAAACAGAATAAAGGGAATAGAAAATGCTGGAGGTGACTGCTATTTTACATGTAGTGTCAGTGTAGGACTCTCTGATAAGGAAATAGTTGAGCAAAGAAAGCCTAAATGTTTAGGTTAAACCAATTCTGTCACTACTTTGTGATGTGGCCTTTAGCAAATCACTGTCCCTTCCTATGATTCAGTGTCTTTGTATATAAATGATTGAATTCTAGGTTCCCTTCTAGGTGAATATACAATCATGCAAAGGAAATGGCCATTTTTCAAGGACAAGTGAAATATGAGTAAATACAGTGCAGCTATATAAGGCACGGGGGGAACTGCTGATCAGTTTCCTGGTCTGTAATAAAATCGCCTCCATTCAAAGTCAGTGTAACTCAAGGTCAGAGCTTCTCTTCCCTCTCTTTCTTCCTCACCTGGAATGTTTCTCCCCCCAGTTTGTACTCCACAGAAGCTTCTGTCATGGTGAATTTTTTCTTTTCAGAAAGAAGTCAAGTGGCTTGATTTCAAATTCAGGAACTGGGAGCAATTACAGAGTGTGGCTAAATTCCTTCAGGAGGGTCTGTGATGTAGTCTAGTGGTTTTCAAATTTGGCTACATATTAGAGTCATCAGGGAAGCTTTTAAAAAACTCGATGTCCATGCTGTGCCCCAGAGGAATTAATCAGAATCTCCCAAAATTTATTTAATTTCCCTCAGGTGATTACAATGGACAGCTATGATTGAGAACTTTGGTTTAAGAAAAAGAGTTTGGTTTTAACAATGCATACATCCGGGCTTGGCATCTGATTTCAACACTTGCTGGATGTGTGCCCTTGTGCAAACATCTTAATTTGACTTCCATTCTCCTTATTTGCAGAAATGAAAAAAAAAAAAAATAGTTACCATCACATGCATACCTGAACCAGTAGACAATCCCTAATTGATATATTTTCACTAGGATTTATTTTAAGTTCTTATCTATTAAACTCCTAGTTTTACATAATTTCATACTAGCTCTGTCCAGATAAATGTATAAGCCATGTTCTTAGAAACTGACAATCTTTATACAAAGCTCAGAAATAGAAAACACTTAGAAAGGATAGAAGGACAATATAAACACAAGTCCTGGGCAATTCATCAGTAAGAAAAGTACATCCTGAGAGCCTGAACATGGTAGTCAGAATTGTCAAAGATAGATGTCTTTAGTTATCTATTGCTGCATCATAAATTACTTGAAACCATAATGGTTTCAAGCAATAGCATTTCTTATTTCAGTTCTGTAAGCCAAGAATCTGGGCCAGATCAGCCGGGTGCTCTGGCTCTGGGTTTCTCACACGGCTACAGTCAGAATGGCTAAAATAAAAAAGACAAGAAATAACAAGTGTTGCTGAGGATGTGGGAGAAAAAGGCACAGTCATACACTGTTGGTGGGAATGTAAATTGGTACGGCCATTGTGGAAAACAATATAGAGGTTCCTCAGAAAATTAAAAATAGAAATACCATATGATCCAATAATTCCACTACTGGGTATTTACCCAAAGAAAATAAAAACTACTTTGAAAAGATGTATGGCTCCTATGTTTATTGCAGCCTTACTTACAATAGCCAAGGTATGGAAGCAGCTTAAGTGCTCATCAGTAGACAAATGAATGAGGAAGAAATGGTGTATTTATACAATGGAATATTATACAGCTGTAAAAAGGAGTGAGATTGTGCCATTTGAGACAATATGGATGGACCTGGAGGGTATTATGCTAAGTGAAATAACTCAGACTGAGAAAGACAAATACCATATGATTTCACTCATTTGTGGAATCTAAAAAGCAAACAAACAAAAAAACCCAAACAAATTAATAAGCACACAAAAAGTAGAATCAGACCTATAAATACAGAAAACAAAGTGATGGTTGCCAGAGGGGAAGGAGTAGAGAGATGGGTGAAGGTGAGTGGGTGATACAGGCTTCAGTTTACAGAATAAATAAGTCATGGGAATAAGAGGCACATCATAAGGAATATAGTCAATATTGTCATAGTATTAAGGGTGACAGATGGTAGCTATACTGTGGTGAGCATAGCATAATGTATAAATGTGTCGAATCACTATGTTGTACACCTGAAATTAATGTAACATTGTGTCAACTATATTCAAATAAAAAATGAATTAATTTTTTTAAAAGCTGCAGTTCTCTCAAGGCTCGCCAGGCAAGGATTTGCTTCTTAGCTGACTTAACATGGTCGTTAGTAATTTTGGTTTTTCACAGGCTTTTGGAGTGAGGCCTCAGTGGCTTACAAGGTGTTAGTCAGAGGCCTCCCTCAGTCCCTTGCCATGCGGACCTCTCCATACAATGTGGCCACAAGCAAGCAAGAGGACGGAGAGTGGGAGTGAAAGAGAGTGCTCGCAGCGTGGACACCACAGCCTTTTGACATCCACCCACTTCTACCATATTTTATCATTAGAAGTGAGTCCTGAGATCCAGCCCACACTCAGGAAGGATTACCCATGCCACGAATACTAGGAGGTAGGGATCATGGAGACTGATAATCAGAAACTGGCTACCACAGTAAATGCCTGGAAGTTTTGTTTCTTTAAATCAAAATGTAATTGTTGCCTCTCAGAGGAGAGATTGGCAACAGAAGTGCCAATATTACTTCACTCTCGTTTGTTTACGCACGAGCCAAGCTCCTCCCCCACAACGGTTACTGGGATTCCATTTACTGAGCCCTGCTTTGTATGCACAGAGTTCTAAGGGTTTCGAAATGAATAAAACAGTAGTCATCTTCTAGAAGCTCACCAGCAAATGAGAAAAACAGAAAACAAAATCATTCCAAAATAGGATAGTAAATTTTATTATAGAGAAACTATGTACTGTGGTATTATGAATACAGGAAAAGAAAGATCATGACTCCTTCGAAATGGAATAACATTTGAGCTACAACAGAAGGATATAGAGAACTTTGAGAGATGTGTATTTGAGAAGACTACCCAGGTGTGGAAACAGCTTGAGCAAAGTCACAATGGCAGGAAAATTGAGGGAACATTCTAGACCTGTAAGGCTGAAGTATAGGACTCAAGGTACTGATCAGAGGAATATGGCTAGATCCAGTTAGCTAGAGACAAAGTGGATTTCAGTGCAGGGACCACTGAATATCTGAGAATCAGAGACTGACTTAATAAGACCCATGCTTAGGACAATCGTACTAGCAGCAAAGTAAGAGATTAGAGTAGGGGCAGCTGGGTGGGGGGAGGTATGCTGGAAGCAGGGAGACCAGTTAATAAAACCTTTAAAATTAAAAACAGGTAGGTAAAGCGATCTCCTCATAGTCAGGGGAAGTGTGCGTGGAAACCACAGTAAAGGTCTGAGAGACAGCACCAACAGGATTTAAGGAGAACTTTGAGAAAAGTTTAAGTGAGAGAAGTTGAGAATAACTGTATTTTCACACCTGGGTGACTAGATTTATAACAGCAATTCAGGGGAGAGTATTCGGAAATATGAAGTAAGATAAAGAATGTATTATTCGACTCCCTCATCCCTTCAACACAGTTCTCTTATGAGAAACAAGCTCCTCATTTGCCCGGGAAAAGAAGAGCTAAAGCATCACTCTGGATTGTGCGTGCTGCTGTTTGTTTGGAGAGATAATAAAATGCAGGGCACAGATTCAAACCCCCCAGGAGGATGGTGAAGCAGAGTCAGAAATCAAATTTAGGTCTGTTTGATCCTTCCCACCACTTTCGGAGTTCTGAGTCTTTGAGGTCCTTGGTTGTCACACTGAGCAGATTACATTACACTCCACAGACAATGCATAGCTAAGGCAACTTTATTTTCTTTTCCATCTTTTTGTTTCATTTTGCAAGGGCTTTATTCTGAGTTGGTTATAATTTAGGAGCTTCATAGGCATAACTGCTCCAATTATGGATTTAACATACCATATCTGATGAATAAGAATACACAAGATTGCAGGAGAAAGGAATGTCTATTTTCATCCAAGGGCATTTGAGGAAGCCAGGAAGGAATTTAGGTTTGGCTCTCGGGGAAGAGCATATGTCTTTTCTGCACTGTGAAGTCACCATGCAGAGAGGAAAAGAATATTTGGCTGGTGATTCAAAAACCAGCACCAAGAAATATCTCCATGGAGAAAGCAGAAAGGAGGGGGAGGTTGAGAGTGGAATAACTTAGTAATTTAGTTCTAGAAATAGCAGAGTTGGTACTGAGCATAAGGTTTTCCCAATGTCCAGGTAAACAGGTGACCTGATCAGACATGATAAATCATGGGATGTCCCCAGGGGAAATATCTACCTCTCAATAATCCCACACCAATAGGAGACCAAATTCTGTTCTTTGAGAGAAAATGTGAAACAAGCCTCAGAGTTAATCCACTCAAGGGGCAAGGAAGCTAAAATATTTATCCTCCAATTTCTGTTAATCATTTGTTCAAGGTTACTCTTAGGGAATGTCAACTTCTGAGCTCTTTTGGCTAGCCTCAGGCAGAGCCTGAGTGCTCAGGGGACAGTCCCTAGGAGGAGAGCCCCAGATGGTTGGTGATGATGGGATATGGCAGGCACCCACATCTTCACTTATACCTGGTCTACTGGTCCTCCTTCTCATCTGACAAGGTCTAACCTGTCCATCTTTAATTACACATTTTATTGAGCACGTACCATATTATAGCCACTGGGATACAACAATAAACAAGGTAGACATGTTCTTTGCCCTTAGAGTTTCTACATTCAAGTCGAGAAGACGTATAATTAAGCCAACAATTGTAATCAAAATTTATATTATAAGATTTTTCAAATATACAGAAAAGTTGAGAGAAGTTTATAATGAACACCCAATTATCCATCATTCAGGTGGATAGCAGTTGCCAGCATTTTGTCACATTTGTTTCATCTTGTTTTGTGGTTTTTGTTGAATTATTTCAAAGTAAATTATACACATTATAACACCGACTCCCATTACTTTAGCATGTGTCTCTCTCTTAAAAAAAAAAAAAAAAAGAACATTTCTCTGTGTAACACAGCATTATTACACCTGACAAAATCAAACTCAACAACAATTCTTGGCATTGAATACCTAGTCTTTAACATCAATTGACATGGAATTCAATAAGCTCAGAGAATGTACAGACTGGTCCTCTGTCCAGTCCAATACTCTGATTTTATGCCTTGTAACTTATGGCATGGTTATGGTGATGAGGAATTAATTTATCTGAAAAGGGGCTCAGAAGACCTGGCTTTAAGATTGGCCACTAACTTGATGACTAATCAATTTTGTCAGAGATCAGACTGGCTTCCCCCCCACCAAAAAAAAAAAGAAAAAAAAAAGATGGAATTTACTGACGTATATATCTGAAAAGTCCAGTTATAACAATATTAACATTCACGAATAGTTACATGACATTTACTATGTGTCAAGCCCTGCTCTACACACACACACACACACACACACACACACACACACACACACACACATTTGTTTATTTCTCCCAGTAAGACTTCATGATGTAGGTTTCCAATTACTGTTTTCATTTTACAGATTAGATGGTTGAGACATCCAGAGATCAAGTGACTTACCCAAGGAGGTCACACAGCTTGTCAGTGGTAGAGTTGTGACTCTGAGCAGTCTGGTCCCAACATCTAGCTTAAGACATGGCTTGGTTTATGGACTTGAATATATCTACAGGACTCAATCTTTTTCTCATGTTATGTACTCCCACTTATTCTTTGGCTCTGTTTTCAAGCAGAGCTTCGTCTGATGACTGAAACATGGCTTTCATTAACTCCATCTTTACTCTCAATCACCCCAGCAGAAACCCTAAGGCTCTTTTCTCAACAATTCACAATGCAAGATTTTTTATTGACTTTTGTTGTCTCTGATGAGCCTAGCTTGAGTTTTGACCTGTGCCTGCACAAATCACTAAGTCTGCGAAATTAATTGTTCACCCCTAGAGCTGGAGTGTACTGAGCCCATTTTAAAAGGGTGGAGAATGAGAGAGGCAGGGGCTTCACCAAAGGAAAACAGAGAGCTATTTCTGGAAGAATGGGAACTGAATGCTGAGTGGCAAGACTTGCTCCTGAGCATCCCTGGATCCTAGCAGGATCTTACAGCACAAAGCTTCTATTTCCTCCACTGCAAAATGAAGGCAGCTGGACACCATAATTTCTAGAGAAGACTTTTAGCTCCAGTCATCCAAATTCTATCCAATTTAGAAAATGAAGGCTACGAGAGGAGATGACATTTGCTCAAAGTGACAGAGATAGCTAGTAGCGGAGCATGGGTTAAAACTGAGATTCATCCATCCCAGCCCAGTGCCTATTCATTTCAGCTCTATAGCTACTGAAATGTGGAGGGTCCTCAAAGAAAACAAAACAAAACAAAACAAAACTCTGCAAATAAGTACAATCGCTGGCATTGGTCCTCACTTGGAGGATCTGTGGCTTTACAAAAGAGGAAAGGATTATGGTATAACTATTGACCTCACCTGAAAGATATACAGTAGAGTAACAACTTTTAATAAAGCCCCAAAACATACAAAAGGAATTTTTCAGAGGATCCTCCAAGATTAACCTGAGTTTCCACAGGAATTCAGGGCTGATGTTGCCAGCTAATATTTGTCTGATGTCATCCAAGTAGCTAATGGCTGCAGACAGCTTCACCTGGCATAGCATCAAAGCTGTTGACAAGCAAGAAGAGAAAGTCCACTCAAGCTTGGCACGTTGGGATCTGCACAAACGGGTGTTGATTTTCATCTTTCAGTCACTTTGAAGTAAATCTTCCTAGCGAAAAAACTTAGGGACCACCTCTCATCTTGGACTTTAGAAAATGTCAAGCTCTAAGCCTTAAAGAAAAATGAGCAATGGGATATTTCAATTTCGACCCAAGTTTAGCTACAAGGAAAAATTTCATAAAGGATAGGATGGGACTACCAAGACAGAGGGATTAGTGAATTCCATATACTGCTTATACTTTTGGTATTTAAGAAGCAGGGACTCACTGGAACCACAAGGAAAAGGCTTTATGATGGCATGTCTTCTCTGGGTCTATGTCCCCTATTCTCCCTAGGGGGCAATTTCTTTGTGTTAGCCCCAATCACAAAGGAAGCCAGTTTCATTGGTATTTAGTAGTTGTCCAGCATGCTTGATATCAAACCCTCATATATTATTAGATACAGGCTGCTCTTGGGTCAGCTGCCCACCTCATCTAATATTAGCACCCCTACCCCAAATATAGTCTAGATGTTCTTTCTAAAGAAGGGGGTTATGGATAGGGAAACTCAAATGGAAGGGGATGTGAGAAAGAACAAGATTTCGTGAAAGGTTGGTCTGGTACACCTGTTCTTCTGAAACCACAAGCTAAAATCTGATTTCCAGTGCTTTATTCTTATTGTCACTTCAAAAGAGGAAACCAGAAGTTCACACAAGATTTGTGATTCCACACAAGTGATAAGTTCATGAACATGTGTTCATCTTGTGGCACAGAAATTTTCCTTTTGTCCCTCCAGATTCAATAATATTTTGGGGTGAAAAGAAGAGTTCTCCCCTTCTGATTCCTTTACACAAACCGTTCAAAAACATGATGTTGACCCATCCTATGCTTCATTTGCAATCAGCCCTGCTGACATTTACCCCTCACTAAAGTACAAAATTATGTGGTAGGAAGGAATGAAAGATTAAATATTTATTAAGCCCCTACTTAGTACCAGGGACTATCAGGTCTCCATATATTCTAACAATAATCACAAAACAGAAGTTACTACCCCTGTTACATAAATGTGGAAATCAAGACTCCAAAAAGTTAGCTTTTCCAAGATCACACAATTATGGCCTGGGATTCAAAACCAGTTTGCATGACTGACCATCCATGCTCCATCTGTATATTACCTACTCCTTTTGAATCTTTTCACAGTGTCTTGCATGCAGCCAGGAGTTAGGAAAATTATTATTAAGATCAGCAACTCAGGGACGCCTGGGTGGCTCAGTTGGTTAAGTGGTTGCCTTCGGCTCAGGTCATGATCCCAGGTCCTGGGATCGAGTCCCACATCGGGCTCCTTGCTCAGTAGGGAGCCTGCTTCTCCCTCTGCCTCTGCCTGCCTCTCTGCCTACTTGTGATCTCTCTCTCACTCTCTCTCTGACAAATAAATAAATAAATTCTTTAAAAAAAAAAAAAAAAAGATCAGCAACTCATCAACACCTGCTCCTCATGATTTTTTATATAAAAAGTTTCTGTGATCAAATAAATTGAATATTTCTGCATATAATATAAAGTTTATACTATTGACATATTAAAGACTCTAAAATATCCTAAATAACTCAGTTATTTATAAATATATATATAAATAATTCAATTATTTAATAATTTCAGTTATTTAGTTTTTGTTTTTATATATAAATATATAGAGAAATAAGTTATATATATGTTTTATATATATGAATTTTATATATAAGTTTTATATATAAAAATATATATAAATAATTCAATTGTTTAATAATTTCAATTATTTAGTTTTTGTTCATAATAATTTAGTTTTGTTTGGCCAGTATTTCCTAAGTTAACTTGATCACAGAATGCTCTTTCAGAAAACATCCACTGATATCACATGAACATAAAATTCCACAGAATGCTCTTTGGGGAACACAACACTGCATCATGTCATCTTCTCATTTTATGAATGACAATTCTAGGTCACAAATGTAAAAACACAAGTGACAATACTGACTGAGAATGAAGGAATGATTTGTGTTAGGACTTACAGCTAATGACTGATGGAGTTGGGGCCAGAGGTCAGAACTCCTAGATATTAATGGTTATGTTAATGAAGTCTTGGCATTAAACAGTCATATATCTGCTCCTTCTTCCTGTTCTTCTCCCCTGGGATGTCATTCATGAGTCCCTCTTCACAGTAAAATCTTACCGCCTAGCAAAAGAAATGTTCTCTAACTGATCCAGCTTATACCTATCACTGGTCTCTCCCTCCTCCTCCTACTCCTTCTTCTTTCTTTCTCTCTCTCTCTCTCTGTCTCTCTCTCTTTATAAATTCTTAAAGCACTTAGAGAATGATAGAAAGCAGAAGGAAAAAAATTATATGCCTCTGTTTTGTGAAGGCTGATATCTCTAATCAAATGTGGCACTTCATGTCAAACCTAGACATGATTCAACATGAATTTAATATAAATTCATGATACTCAAAGTAGCCTCTACAGCTCCCACTGCACTAGCGTGCACAAAGAAACAAGGTTGCCATCTTATATTTAGAGTAAAATTTTGTCTGTTATGTGTTGCTTTGCCCATTCTCCATTTGTTTATTTAGTTTACGAAAGTGACAGAGATCATGCCTTGTGTTCTTAAATATCTCAGCATACTGAGGACAGGGTAGAAGATGCTATGTGAAATTATGGACTCACATCATAACATTTCAACACTTCAGGAGACAATAACATTACAGAATCACAAGTCTTTAAATGAGGCAAAAACAAAATAAAAAACAAAAACAAAAACAAAACCTAACAAAGTGTGAGTCAAAGAGATGAATGTATAGGGAAGAGGTGTAGTGACAACTCCAAAGCCTTAATGATTTGGGGATACAACTGTTTCATAGCTATTTCTTTTCAGCAGAAGAGTCACACACAAGGAAATGAACCATGCCCTGCAGCCTTTCAAGTTCCTGGAAGATCAACGGGAACCTCTTGGGATTTAGCACAGTATTGATGGAAGTTTTCTTCAACTTGTGGCCACAGAAAAGTAGATCTCTCAGGCACTTTTCCTTCCGCTCAAGACATAGTTTTCTTCATTTAATGCTTTTGAAATCCTGCCAGAGATTGCCAAAGGATATGCACATCCTCTTATAAAATATCCCAGATCTGAGATAGAATGTTGGAAGAGATTGTTTTAAAGTTTGTATATGATACAAATGGATCCCTTAGGTTCTTCTCCATGTTGGCTAGCTGACCTTGCCTTTTTCTCTCTAAAAAGCTGAATTGAGCAAATCTCCCAAAAGTAGAACCAAACATACCAAGATGGGAAATGGAAGAGAAACCAAAATTAAAAGAAAAGAGAAGAAAAGAAAAGAAAAGAGAAAAGAAAAGAAAAGAAAAGAAAAGAAATCCAGGAAGCTCAATATCCAAATAATAAAAATTCCAGAAAGAATGATTTGAGAAAGTGAAATAGAAGGAAAAAATAATGAAATAAGAAGAGAAAAATTTGAAAAATTTGAAAAATTTGAAAAATAGAAGGACACAAGTCCCCAGATTGAAACCTGAGTCCTCTGTACAAGACTGTTTAAAGCCTCGCTCTAGGACATGTGATAATGGCAAGTTTTAAATACCTAGAAGAAAGAGCTGACAAGCTCTTTTGCCAAATCTAATGGTCAATTCACAATTATCGTTTTTCTTGACCTTTCAGTTGCATTTGACACAACTGATTACTTCCTCTACTTAAAACATGTTTCTTAAGTTTTCCTTTTCTCCAGGACATGCTTCTTCCCCTCTTGGGAAGTGGTCAATAGCAGGCATCACCTTCCAGAAAGCTGAGATTCAGTCACTCATACAATGAGTATTTTTTTTGTGCCTAAATCTGGTCTTCTCAAAATGTTGTAAAGTCAGACAGGGAATTGATCAAAATGGTCCCTTAAAAGTCCTAGAAGTCAAGCAATGAGTAAAAAGTACCAGACCAATGGTATTCAATGTAATCAAACTCATATCCTCTTTCTAGAGCAAGTTTTTTGCAATACTTCTTTGCGATCAGAAATAAATTTCACAGATACAATAATAGTCTCACACATGATTTTTAAAGTACAACATAATATTATAAAACTACTATAAGTGGGAAAAAAAGGAAAGTATTTTAAAATGAAAGAACATGTATCATCCCACAGAAACACCTTAGAAGGCATTATAAAGTAATAAGATACTCACTCATAAATTTTAAGTCACTAAGAATATAACCCTACACAAGCAGAATGCTAGAGAAAGTTTTATTGGCAAGCACTATTTTCTGAAACAGCGAACAACTCTAAATTCTGAACAAAATAACAATAATAATGTGTCTATAGCAATTAATGTGTGCCAAGAACTGTTCCAAACCCTTTATATATATTGGTTTATCTAACTTTAGGACATCCAAATAACACAGTTACTACTAATATTCCCATTTTATATATATAAAAAATGAGCCCCAGAGAGGTTAATTCACTTTCTCGAGGTTACTACAGCTGACAAGTAGTAGAGCTGAAGTTCAAACCCTCATGGTCTAGTTCCAGGGTCTGTTGTCTTAACCAGTATATAGCCTCTCTTGATCTACACTGAAATTGCAATTCTGAAAACTTCTGCTTACATCAAAGCCCTACATTTAAAAATAAACTTGTATGTGTGTGTATATGCAAAATGAAAATAGATTGTAGGGTCAAGTAATTATAAATAGGGTTTTCAACTAATAAATGGCTGGCAAGAGATTCAAAACTCAAATGGGACACAGGACAATTCTTGACTATAACTGTGTATCACAGTATCCCTACCATTTCTGGTCCCCATTCGCTAAATGCCAGTTGATCCAGAAATGTCACCAAAAAACTCCAAAACATCTCCTGCACGTATCACCACATAAGATTACAGTCACAAGATGTGAACTGTTCTTGCATTACTTAACTCAGTGCCTCACCTTGGAAAAGTCACCATCTATCACCCAGCCTCCTGGTCTCCTTCCCTGGTCTCCTAATTGAAAGCACTGGCCTAGATCAAGGGTAACCTAGTTAAATGTCAATGGTCAGGGCAGGTAACATAAACTAAAGGTATAAAGAAATTATCACATAGCTTGGTTCAACTCTCTGATCCATTTCTGATAGATACATAGGTAGAGAAAAATAATGATTTTCTCGAAAACATCAGCAGCAATTCAAAGGCAATTGTAATGGCATAAAGGACAACTGACCCTTGGCCTCAATGCTGGGGACACAGAGGGAGAAATGAGAATAGATAACAAGAGAGATGCACCTGTCCTCCAGGGGACAGTGGCTACCAAACTTCAACTAGTTGTTACAGTGGGATTGCCAGCCCTGTGTTACTCTACCTTTCACTTTTTCAAAATAACCCCAAAAGTCAGATGTTTTAAATATAAAATCTGTAACTAATGAAATTTTGGTTCACATCTTTTAAACTATCATTAAATTTAAAAATAGAGCTACCCTATGACCCAGCAATTGCACTACTGGGTATTTACCCCAAAGATACAAATGTAGTGAAAAGAAGAGCCACATGTACCCCAATGTTCATAGCAGCAATGTCCATGATAGCCAAACTGTGGAAGGAGCAGAGATGTCTTTCAACAGATGAAGGGATAAAGAAGATGTGGTCCATATATACAATGGAATAGTACTCAGCCATCGGAAAGGATGAATATCCAACTTTTGCATCAACATAAATAGGACTGGAGGAGATTATGCTAAGTGAAATAAGTCAAGCAGAGAAAGACAGTTATCATATGGTTTCACTTATTTGTGGAACATAAGGAATAACATGAAGGACATTAGGAGAAGGAAGAGAAAAATGAAGAGGGTGGGGAAATCAGAGTGGGAGATAAAACATGAGAGACTATGGACTCTGGAAAACAATCTGGTTTTAAAGGGGAGACAAGTGGGGGGATGTGTTAGCCTGGTGATGGGTATTAAGGACGGCATGTACTTCATGGGGCACTGGGTGTTATACACAAACAATGAATCATGGAACACTACATCAAAAACTAACGATGGGAAGGAGCAAGATGGTGGAGGAGTAGAGACCGAGATATCATCAGGTCCCAGGAGTACAGCTAGATAGCTATCAAACCATTCAGAACACCTACAAACTCAACAGGAGATCGAAGAGAAGAATAGCAGCAATTCTAGGAACAGAAAAGCGACCACTTTCCGGAAGGTAGGACGTGTGGAGAAATGAATCCGAAGTGACGGGAAGATAGACTGCAGGGGAGAGGCTGACTGCCGGCAAACAGTAGAGCAGCACAGCACAAAATTGGAACTTTTAGAAGTCTGCTCCACTGAGGGACATTGCTCCAGAGGCTAAGCAGGGGTTGGCGTCCTTGAGGGGACAGTGTGGTCTCAGGACCTGTGGGGTCACGAAAAGACCGGGGGTGTCTGAGTGTGGCAGAGCCCCCAGATATTGGAGCGAGGAAGCCAGCTACAGAGACGGAGCCGAGGAGGAAACTCTCAGCTTGGGATTACCTTAAACTGTGATCCAACGAGTGGGGCCCCTGCTCTTTGAGCAGGGACCACACAAGTGGCAGATCTGGGGAGACTCACCCTCCATCGGGAGGAGCGGTGCAGGAGCGGCTGCAGGAATCAGCTGGGTTTGGAGACTGCAAACAGGGCCGTGAGCCAGAGATAGAAATACTCGGTCACAGGCCTGGTGAGCACAGAGTGCAGCTGAAGAACAGGGAGATGGGCGGGATTAACTGCTTTTCTCTGAAGGCGCACTGAGGAGTGGGGCCCCGAGCTCTCGGCTCCCACGGCCAGACATTGGGAGGCCACCATCTTCATTCTCCTCCTCCAAAGCTGTACGGAAAGCGTTCAGGGAACAAAAGCTCCAGAGAGCGAACCCGAGTAGATTACTTAGCCTGGCCCCTGGCAAGGGCGGTGCAATTCCACCTCCGGCAAAGACATTTGAGATTCATGGCAACAGACCCCTCCCCCAGAAGATCAGCAAGAACATCCAGCCAAGACCAAGTTCACTGATCAATGAGAACTGTGGAACTGCAGAGCTAGGGGAAAGCAACACATAGAATTCATGGCTTTTTCCCCATGATCCTTTAGACTTTCAAAGTTAAATTTTTTTAATTTTATTTTTTTCTTATTCTATTTTTTAATTGCTCCTCTTTCCTATTTTAACATTTTTTTAAACTATTTTATCTTGTCAATACCTTTTTAAAAATCCTTTTTAATTTTCATTGTTATAGTCATATTTTATCCCTTCATTGTAGTTAACCTTATTTTTTGTATACATATAGGTTTGCTTTTTTTCTTTAAAATTTTGGGATACAATTTCTTCTAATAGATCAAAATATACCCTAAATCTAGCACATGGCTTTGTTCTAGTCTCCAGTCTGATCACATTCTTTCCTCGTTTTTTTCTTTTTTCAACCAACTTCTTATCTTATCAATTCCTTTTTTAGAATCTTTTTAAATTTTCATCTTTACAGTCATATCCCATCCCTTCATCAAGTTTACCCTTATTTTTGTATATATATAAGTTTTTTTTTCTTTAAAATTTTGGGATTGTGAGGTAGTTTCTTCTGACAGACCAAAACACACCCAAAATCAAGTGTGTGGCTCTGTTCTATTCACCAGTCTATTCACCTTATATATATATATATATATATATATATATATATATATATATACACACAATTTTTTTTCTTTTTTTCCCCCTTTCTTCTCCCCCCAGTTTTGGGTCTCTTCTGATTTGGTTAGTGTATATTTTTCTGGGGTTGTTGTTACCCTTTCAGTATTTTGTTCTCTCATTCATCTATTCTTATCTGGATAAAATGACAAGGTGGAAAAACCCACCACAAAAAAAAGAACAAGAGGGAGTACCAGTGGCTAGGGACCTAAGCAATACGGACTTTAGTAATATGTCAGAACTAGAGTTCAGAATGATGATTATCAAGGTGCTAGCTGGGCTCAATAAAAGCATCGAAGATAATAGAGAATCCCTTTCTAGAGAAACAAAAGAATTAAAATCTAACCAAGTTGAAATAAAAAAAGCTATTAATGAGTACAATAAAAAATGGAGGCTCTTACTGCTAGGATAAATGAGACAGAAGAGAGAATTAGTGATATAGAGGACCAAATGATGGAGAATAAAGGAGCTAAACAAAAGAGAAACAAACAACTACTGGACCACGAGGGGAGAATTTGAGAGACATGTGATACCCTAAGATGAAACAATATTAGAATAATTGGGATCCCAGGAGAAGAAGAAAGAGAGGGAGGGGCAGAAGGTATATTGAAGCAAATTATAGCAGAAAATTTCCCTAATTTGGTGAAGGGAACAAGCATCAAAATCCAGGAGGCACAGAGAACTCCCCTCAAAATCAATAAAAATAGGTCCACACCCTGTCATCTAATAGTAAAACTTACAAGTCTCAGTCACAAAGAGAAAATCCTGAAAGCAGCTCAGGACAAGAGGTCAGTAACATACAATGGTAGAAATAAATATTAGATTAGCAGCAGACCTAGCCACAGAGACCTGGCAGGCCAGAAAGGACTGGCATGATATAATCAGAGCACTAAAGGAGAAAAATCTGCAGCCAAGAATACTATATCCAGCTAGGCTGTCATTGAAAAGAGAAGGAGAGATAAAAAGCTTCCAGGACAAACAAAAACTAAAAGAATTTCCAAACACCAAACCAGCTCTACAGGGAATATTGAAAGGGGTCCTCTAAGCAAAGAGAGAGCCTAAAAGTAACAGACCAGAAAGGAACAGAGACAATATACAGTAACAGTCACCTTACAGGCAATACAATGGCACTAAGTTCGTATCTTTGAATAGTTACCCTGAATGTAAACAGGCTAAATGCCCGAATCAAAAGACATGGGGTATCAGAATGGGTAAAAAAACAAGACCCATCGATATGCTGTCTACAAGAAACTCATTTTAGTGCGGTGCATGAACAATGAATCTCAGAACACTTAAAAATAAAATAAAATTAATTTTAAAAATCAATCAATCAATAAATAATGAACTTTAAAAAAATGAAGAGAAAGAAAAGAAAACTCATTTTAGACCCAAAGACACCTCCAGATGTCTTTAAAGTGAGGGCGTGCAAAACAATTTACCATGCTAATGGACATCAAAAGAAAGCTGGGGTGGCAATCCTTAATATGAGATAAATTAGATTTTAAGCCAAAGACTATAATAAGAGATGAGGAAGGACACTATATCATACTTAAAGGGTATGGCCAACAAGAAGATCTAACAGTTTTAAATATCTATGCCCCTAACATGGGAGCAGCCAATTATATAAACCAATTAATAACAAAATCAAAGAAACACATTGACAATAATACAATAATAGTAGGGGACTTTAACACTCCCCTCACTGAAATGGACAGATCATCTAAGCAAAAGATCAATAAGGAAATAAAGGTTTTAAATGATACACTGGACCAGATGGACAGCACAGATATATTTAGAACATTCCATCCCAAAACAACAGAATACACATTCTTCTCTAGTGCACATGGAACATTCTCTAGAATAGATCACATCCTGGATCACAAATATGGTCTCAACTGGTACCAAAAGGTTGGGATCATTCCCTGCATATTTTCAGATCACAATGCTCTGAAACCAGAACTCAGTCACAAGAGGAAAGTTGGAAAGAACTCAAATACATGGAGGCTAAAGAGCATCCTACTAAAAAATGAATGGGTCAACCAGGAAATTAAAGAAGAATTTAAAAAAAATCATGGAAACAAATGAAACAAATGAAAATGAAAACACAGCTGTTCAAAATCTTTGGGACACATGAAGGGGGTCCTGAGAGGGAAGTATATAGCAATACAAGCCTTTTTCAAGAAACGAGAAAGGTCTCAAGTACACAACCTAAGCCTACACCTAAAGCTGGAGAAAGAACAGCAAAGAAAGCCTAAACCCAGCAGAAAAGAAATAATAAAGATCAGAGCAGAAATCAATGAAATAGAAACCAAAAGAACAGTAGAACAAATCAACAAAATTAGGAGCTGATTCCTTGAAAGAATTAATAAGACTGATAAGCCCCTAGCCAGACTTATCAAAAAGAAAAGAGAAAGGACCCAAATTAATAATATCATGAATGAAAGAGGAGAGATCAGAACCAACACCAAAGAAATACAAACAATTATAAGAACATATTATGAGCAACTATACACCAGCAAATTTGACAATCTGGAAGAAATGGATGCATTCCTAGAGATATATAAACTACCAAAATTGAACCAGGTAGAAATAGAAAACCTGAAAAGACCCATAGCCAGTAAGGGGATTGAAGAAGTCATCAAAAATCTCCCAACAAACAAGAGCCCAGGGCCAGACAGCTTCCCAGGGGAATTCTACCAAACATTTAAAGAATTAATACCTATTCTCCTGAAACTGTTCCAAAAAATAGAAATGGAAGGAAAACTTCCAAACTCATTTTATGAGGCCAGCATTACCTTGATCCCAAAACCAGACAAAGATCCCATTGAGAAGGAGAATTACAGACCAATATCTTTGATGAACACAGATGGAAAAATTCTCACCAAAATACTAGCCAATAGGATACAGAAGTACATTAAAAGGATTATTCACCATGACCATGGAATTTATTCCTGGGCTGCAAGGTTGGTTCAACATCTGCAAATCAATCAGTGTGATAGAATACATTAATAAAAGAAAGAACAAGAACCATATGATACTCTCGATAGATGTTGAAAAAGCATTTGACAAAGTACAGCATCCTTTCTTGATCAAAACTCTTCACAGTGTACGCATAGAGCGTACTTACCTCAATATCATCAAAGCTATCTATGAAAAACCCACAGTGACTATCACCCTCAGTGGGGAAAAACTGAGAGCTTTTCCCCTAAGGTCAGGAACACAGCAGGGCTGTCCACTATCACTACTGCTATTCAACGTAGTACTAGAAGTCCTAGCCTCAGCAATCAGACAACAAAAAGAAATACATGGCAACCAAATCGTCAAGGAAGAAGTCAGACTCTCACTCTTTGCAGATGATGTGATACTTTATGTGGAAAACCCAAAAGACTCCACTCTAAAACTGCTAGACCTCGTACAGGAATTCAGTAAAGTGTCAGGATATAAAATCAATGCACAGAAATCAGTTGCATTTCTTTACACCCAACAGCAAGACAGAAGAAAGAGGAATTAAGGAGTCGATCCCATTTACAACTGCACCCAAAACCATAAGATACCTAGGAATAAACCTAATCAAAGAGGCAAAGAATCTGTGCTCAGAAAACTATAAAGTACTCATGAAAGAAATTGAGGAAGACACAAAGAAATGGAAAAACGTTCCATTCTCATGGATTGGAAGAACAAATATTGTGAAAATGTCTATGCTACCTAAAGCAATCTACACATTTAATGCAACCGCTATCAAAATACCATCAATTTTTTTTCAAAGAAATGGAACAAATAATCCTAAAATTTATATGGAACCGGAAAAGATCCTGAATAGCAAGAGGAATGTTGAAGAAGAAAACCAAAGTTGGCGGCATCACAATTCCAGACTTCAAGCTCTATTACAAAGCTGTAATCATTAAGACGGTATGGTACTGGCACAAAGACAGACACATAGATCAGTGGAACAGAATCGAGAGCCCAGAAATGGACCCTCAACTCTATGGTCAACTAATCTTTGACAAAGCTGGAAAGAATGTCCAATGGAAAAAAGACAATCTCTTGAACAAATGGTGTTGGGAAAATTGGACAGCCACATGCAGAAGAATGAAATTGGACCATTTCTTTACACCACACACAAAATAGACTCAAAATGGATGAAAGACCTCAATGTGAGACAGGAATTCATCAAAATCCTTGAGAAGAATGCAGGCAGCAATCTCATCGACCTCAGCTGCAGCAACTTCTTAGAAACATCACCAAAGGCAAGGGAAGCAAGGGCAAAAATGAACTATTGGGACTTCATCATGATAAAAAGCTTTTGCACAGGAAAAGAAACAGTCAATAAAACCAAAAGACAACTGACAGAATGAGAGAAGATATTTACAAATGACATATCAGATAAAGGGCTAGTATCCAAAATCTATAAAGAACTTATCAAACTGAACACTCTAAGAACAAATAATCCAATCAAGAAATGGGCAGAAGACATGAACAGACACATGCAAAGAAGACATCCAAATGGCCAACAGACACATGAAAAAGTGCTCCACATCACTAGGCATCAGGGAAACACAAATCAAAACCACAGTGAGATACACCTCACACCAGTCAGAATGGCTAAAATTAACAAGTCAGGAAACGACAGATTTTGGTGAGGATGTGGAGAAAGGGGAACTCTCCTACACTGTTGGTGGGAATGCAAGCTGGTGCAGCCACTCTGGAAAACAGTATGGAGGTTCCTCAAAAAGTTGAAAATAGAGCTACCCTACGACCCAGCAATCGCACTACTGGATATTTACCCTAAAGATACAAATGTAGGGATCCAAAGGGGCACATTCACCCGAATGTTTATAGCAGCAATGTCCACAATAGCCAACTATGGAAAGAACCTAGATGTCCATCAACAGATGAATGGATAAAGAAGATGTGGTATATATATACACAATGGAATACGATGCAGCCATCAAAAGAAATGAAATATTGCCATTTGAAGCAACGTGGATGGAACTAGAGGGTATTATGCTAAGTGAAATAAGTCAATCAGAGAAAGACAATTATATGATCTCTCTAATATGAGGAATTTGAGAGGCAAGGCAGGGGGTCGTGGAGGGTAGGTAGGGAAAAAATGAAACAAGATGGAAACAGGAGAGAGACAAACCATAAGAGACTCTTAATCTCATGAAACAAACTGAGGGTGGCTGGGGGGTTGGGGGGTAGGGATAGGGTGGCTGGGTTATGGGCATTGGGGAGGGTATGTGCTATGGTGAGTGGTGTGAAATGTGTAAGCCTGATGATTCACAGACCTGTACCCCTGGGTCAAATAATACATTATATATTAATAAAAAAAAAAAAAAACTAATGATGTACTGTATGGTGAATAACATAACATAATGAAAAATAAAATAAAATAAAATATAATTAAAGTCAAGCAAAACATATATAAGCGGATCTCACTCATAGGTTTCCACTTTGTTCCTACCACATTTCCTTCCATCTCTGAAAGTCATTCTAACTCAACCCTAGCATGTTACCTTTTGGGGGAATGTTACAGAGGAAATTACTAAAATTACAAAAAAAACATAGTTGTTCGAGGGATATGAAGTTAGTCCAGAAAGCTGGAATTTGGTGTCTTCCATTTCAAACATGAAAAGCAGAAAGCCCATTCCAAAACTGTTTGAAAGCTAAATTGATTATCTAATTTAAATAAGCCAGCACACCCCGGCAAGTCTACAAAATGTACAGGACTTTCTTGCAAGTTTATTTATTTATTTTTTTAAGAGGAGGACAGGATGCAAAGCCTAAATTTCCTTTAAATATAGCACCACCCCTGACATTGTTTATACTTTCCCCTTTGCAATGTTTCCAGGCACACTTTATTTTTTTTTTTTTTTTTTTTTTTTTTTTTTTTAAAGATTTTATTTATTTATTTATTAGTCAGAGAGAGAGAGATTGAGAGCACAAGCAGGCAGAGTGGCAGTCAGAGGCAGAGGGAGAAGCAGGCTCCCCGCTGAGCAGGGAGCCCGATGTGGGACTCGATCCCACGACGATGGGATCATGACCTGAGCCGAAGGCAGCCGCTCAACCAACTGAGCCACCCAGGCGTCCCTCCAGGCACACTTTAAAGGAAAGCGATAAGAAGGAAGGAAAAGGGAAGTCACTTACATTGGAACATGAGGGACATTAAGTGTCTGCCCTAGAGGGTGAGGATGAAGCTCTTCAGCTGCCCTTGTTTTATTTTTGTTTTGTTTTGTTTCTTTAAGAGGGAGTCACTAAACTTCACCCTACATCTGGAGTGCGCTTCCTCGGAAGTATAGGAATGCCATAAATCTCCTCTATCAAGGATCATTGTATCAATGGGACAAAAAGGCAAATGATGTGTACATTAGGTCTGCAGCTCACTCTGCCCAGTTATCAGCAAGGGGAAGGAAGTTGGAATGACAGGATATGGCAGGTTAGAAAATAGTGGATAGAATGCTAAGGAACAATGCCCACCTTCCCTGGAAGACCACTCCTCTTTGGACCCTTCCAAGTTAAGAGCAAGGGTCTGTTCGAGCAGGGGCAATGGCAGGAAGTCAGTCTATTTTCAGAACAGATCTTTGTGCTTAGAAGGCAGCCCAGAGTAATGAGGACACATTTCAGAGTTTGACAGATGCAAGTTTATTTCTTGAATACTCAAGTTGTCAGCTTTACATTTTGAGGGAATTTTCTTTATTTTTTATATATTATGTATTATTTCTCTCATGTGCAAGAGGATATGCAAAATACTTGCAAAATGTGGCTTTGCAAGATTAAAAAATTATAATGAGTATTAAGTGGAAAGCATATTTCCTGACAGTAAGTATTCAGTAAGTTTAGATTTCTTTTCTTATTTTCCTTTCTGAAAGCAAACAAACAAAGGATCTATCTTAGATACAGCTGCTGGGATAGTAAGTTTTTTGAGAGGTACTAGACAATATTCTGATAACAATATCTTTGAGTCCAGGTTTTCAGATTTAGTATCAGAAATGCCTAGAATTGGACAGGTCACAAAATAGCATCTACTCTAAAGGTTATATCTTGCCCCATTCCCTGTTTGCCTCCATCTCCAACTGGCTAATCTGCAAAAAGTGTTCATTTATTCTCATTGTCCAGATGAGAAAACTGAGACTCAGGGAGCTTAAGAATTTGTCCAAGGCAATCTAGCTATCAAGTGGCTAATGTAGGCTTAGAAACCACATCAGTTTGAGGCCACAGTTTGGAAACACAACTGTTAATGCAGACCAACAAACAGTAGGACCTCCCTTTACTCTAGCAGAAATGGTCTGAAAATACTTAGCTATGTCTTCACCTGAGGGCACAATGGATAAATCATTTGACCATCTGGGAGGACACTGTGTGGCAGCTTCTTCAATGTTTCCCTGGGTCAAATGCCCATCCAATGACTTAACCTTCTTGTTTGAAGCCCAGGGACTAGTTGCCTCTCCAGTTTCTCTTGGAATTGAACCTTCAAGCCTAACTCGTCAGCTTGGAAACAGCATTCTTATTTCACTTTCCCATAAGCCTTCTCAGCCTTTACTCTCTCCCCTGCAAATATCTGTCTTCAAATCTGGGAATAATGCCTACGCTTCTCTCATGATCCAGCCTCAACATGAGCTCTCTCATGAGACTTCTCTGGGAGACTCTTTCCCTTCCTTGGCACAATTAATTATCCTGGAGGTCAGAACTTTAGACCCAAATGAACCTGGATTTGAATCCTGATACTGTTCATTGCTAGCTGTGTGAAGTCGGGTAATATGCTTGAGCTCTGTATACTTTCATTATCCTCATCTGTAAAATGCTGTAATCAACCTCAAAGGGTTGATGTGAGGAGGAAACAATCATATCTTTTAAGATTTTAACACAGTGATTGACACATAAAGTGAATCTTAGCTAGCATTTCTAGATGAGCCACTTTCTACTTGTGTGGCCTTAGGCAAGCTACTTACACATTTTGTGCTTCAGTTGTCACACCTAAAAATGAGGGAAATAATATTTACCACACAAAATTATTACAGTGAGGATTAAAGACATAATACCTGAAAAGTGCTTTACATAAAACCTGGCAAATAAAAATGGATTTCCTTTTATGTTCTATGCTTCCTAGAAAATTTCTCTATGGTGCTTATTCTACCATTCTACCATATAGATTTCAAGTTTGAAAAGCCTAGTAACTTTTCTACACAGTCAGAAGCCATTAGTACAATTGTGCATTTATACCCACTCATAATGTAGGATTTTGTTCTGTAACATCAGTTCTCTCGAGTGAGATCTTGGAAAAATCCTTAGAGCTTAAATATTCTTTGTATTTATAAGAAATTGATCCAATAAATCATTGGGTCAGTATCATTTCTTGAAAGTCAATGTGAAATATAGAAGAGCCTTCCCTCTGATAAATAACTCTTCTCAGAGTGATAATTCCCCCCACCACCATTTTTCATTTGTTAATGGATCTCATTGCATTGAAACTCATTCTTGAGTGTGTAAAATCTGGAGTAATTCTAAATATGATTTAGGATAAGTAATTTGAGGTGGGGAGTTTGAGACAGCCTGGCTGGGGGTGTGCGAACCCATGCCTTGAAGATGATATACCAGTTTATATTAATGTACCCTCCTGTGGATCAACCAAGTAAACCTTCTCAGTGTCTGACAGACCTATGAGAGAGTAATTAGAATAAGAAGAAGACAGATAACTATTAAAAGTAAATTAAATTCTGCAAACATTATCTAATGCATATAATGTTTGTAAGTTTTTAACTAGATGTTGTGATATGTGACAATTATTTCAAAGCATTGAATTTATTTTGCAGCAATACATATTTAATACTATATTTTGTGACACTTATCATAGGAAGAAATATAAAAAAACATAGAAGTAGTTGAAATTAAGTCTATATTTAGTCACTTTTCATTTTATTATCTAATAACAAAGACTAGACCACATTTTTGGTCTTAATATAAATTTTAACAACTTTAAAAGCTATGTCATACAAAGTATGTTCTTAAACCATAGTAAAATAAAAATTAAAAAACAACCATTAAAAAGATCTCTAGAAAATTCCTATGTATGTGGGGACTAAAAAACAAACTTCTACACAGATATGAGTCAGTGAGAAAACTCAAAGGAATACATGAGATGTTGCTAAGGCAGTATTTAGAGGAAATTTTACAGAAATAATACCCTATATTAGAAAGCAAAATAAGTTTCTTTTTTTGTTGTTTTTTTGCAAAATAAGTTTCAAATCAGTAACTTGAGCTTAAGAAACTGGAAAAAGGAGAGAAAAAAACAACAAAATAAGCAGTAGAAACAAAATAATCACATCTTAAATCAATCGAATAGAAAATAGGTAAAGAATAGAGAAAAGTAATGAATCCAAACACACTTCTTTGAGAAGGACCATAAAATTAATTGATCACTAGACTAACATGAAAGAAAGAGTAAAGACAAATTACCCATGTCAAGAATAAGAAAGACAACATAACTACATATTCTTTATATATGAAAAGGATAATGAGAAAATATTACAAACAACTTCATATGCTAATAAATTTGACAACTTAGGTAAAAGGCAAACATGCAAATACTGGAACTCACTCAAGAAGAAATAGATAGCCTGAATAGCCCTATGTCTATTAAAGGAATTTAACTTGTGTTTAAAAAATTTCCCACAAAGAAAACTCTAGTCGCAGTTGGCTTCACTGGAGAATTCTACAAACAAACCAACAAGCAAACAGCATAATGACAACCACACAAACTTTTAAAGACAATTGAAGAGGAAGGAACACTTCCCAACTTATTCTATGAGACCAGCATCACTTTGATATCCAAACCAGACCCCAAAATATTACAATAATAGAAAACTAAGGACCAATATTGATCAGGAAGGTAAAAGCAAAAAGTCTCAATAAAATTCGAGCAAATTCAATCCAACCATACATAAAGATCAGACAGGGTTTATCCTAAAAGTTCAAAGTTAGTGTACAAAAATTAATCAACATAACTGATGATGCTAGCTAACTACAAGAGAAAAACCACCTGATCATCATAATATATGCTGAAAATGCATTTGACAAAATGTAATATCTATTCCTAATAAAAACTTCCTAAACCTAGAAAGAGAAAGGAAGTTTATGAATTTGATAAAGAACATATACCAAAAACTTAGAGTTAGTATCATACTTAATGAAGAAAAACAGAATGCTTTCCCCCTATAATCATGAAGAAGGCAATGAGATCTGCTTCCACTGTTCCTATTCAACACTGGGCACAAAAAGGAATAAACATTCATATTGGAAAGGGAAAAAAATGAATCTGTTTTTACTCGTAGAAGACATGATTATGTACATCAAAAATTCTATAGAATATACCCTCTCTGCCAAAATGCTAGTATAACTAATAAGTTAATTAGCAAAGTTCCAGGATTTAAGATCAATATGAAAAATCATTTGTATTTCTATATACCACAACAATCTGAAATTGAAATTACAAAGAAATGCCATTGAAAATACTATAAAAAACAGGAAATATTTAGGTATACATCTGACAAAAGATGTACAAGACAGAAATACTGAAAACTAGAAAATATTACTGGAGAAATTAAGGAACTATTCATAACCTACTTGGGAAGGGCACTATTAAAGACTTTTTTATTTTCTTCACATCACTTAAGTCCATCTGAAAGCATCCTGTTTGTTTCCAGATTTACAAATTAATTTTCTGTCTTGCCCTGCCCAGCTCACTACTGTTTTCCAGTGCATCAAACATTGCCAGCCACACAAGAGGCGCCTGCTGAATAAATGTGTATTGAATGAATGAGCAAATGAATTCATCCGTTTCTATTTAAGGCTTTGCATTTAGTTTGGGGCTTGACAATCTCCCCCAAATACCATTTGCCAAAAACTTTTCCCTTAATTTCTAATCCCATGTCTGTTAACGGGGAAATTAAATCCAGATGTTTCTGAATCATCTTTCCTGAACTCACCAGAATTTGGTGTTGCAAGACCTGAGTTATGGAGCTTTTCCTTTAGTAAAACCCATGCCCAGAGAGGGAAATTAGCAACCCCTAGAGCTACAGGATTAAAGGGAGGGGGGAAAAAAGAGCTTGGACATTTCTAAATTGTATCTCCAGTTGGAAATTCTACAGGAGTTGGTAGGGAAATGGGGGCGGTATCTAATCACCTCTATCCTTAGTTTTCTCTGTGAGGACAGGGGAACTTCTTGTGGACTGCCCTACTAAGAAATCTTGACTTCTCCAATGGGTAGTGAAACCTACCTGAATCCTTTACCCTAAGATAAACTCAGGGCAGGTTGCCACCTCCCATTCTCATAATTAACTTTAGTTGATAGATTATTTTAGGGGCAGAAGTCCAGTGGGGCTATTAGGACATGTTTGTCATCCAGTAACAGATCTTTCAAGATCTGGAAAAAAAGCAAGTCTGTTTGGAAACTGCCAATCTAGCCTTTTGTTTGCTTGTTTTTGTTTTGTGTGTGTGCTAGTGTAGGCTTCAGGAATGAACAGGAGCTTTCAAACAAGACAGATTTGTGTTTTGATTCCACTTCTATTTACTGATAGTGTCCTTTGGGCATTACATAAATTCTTTGAGCCTCTGTTTCTTTATTGTTTTTAATTGAGGTAAAATAGTATAAAATTGTTATGATGATGAAATTATATTTTATTATAAAGGGCCTGTCAAAACACCTAGTACTATTAGAAATATTAGAAGACAGAGAAAATAAAATAATGAGAGAAAGGGAAAGAGAGGAAGGAAGAATGGAAGGAAGGGAGGGAGGGAAAAGAGAAGGAAAAAAGCGAAGAAATGGAAGGAAGGAGGATAGATGGTGGTATGTTGGTAAATGATTAATGATTTAAAAACTGGTTCTGCAGTAAATACATAAATAAATAAAGATCAATCAATCAATCAATCCTGGATTTATAGTGCTTGCCAATTTCCATGGAGAATATATTCTCACCATGGCCAATTACAAGCTTTCAATGTGAAGTCAACCAGCTCACAAAATTTCTGAAAATTCAATAATCAGTTCCTGCAAGCTGATACAGGCCAGTACACACACCACCGAGGAATAGCTACAAAAAGCCATAGTTCTTGGGAAAATAAACACTGGTCAGTCAGCTTATGACACTGGTGGATCCAAATATAGTTTCACTTCAATTTAAATCCACAAATATCAATTTCCATCTTTTAAAAAATGGTGTTGCCTTTGAAGCTTCAACATGAGATGGACTTTACAAAAGTTTATCAATTGATTATACTTTTGGGGTCTGGAATTTGGGGGTTCCAGGATTTATAAAGAAGAGCTGAAGACAAATAGCACTTTCTGAACTCATAAGCAGGACCATTTTGTGGGTTTTAACTAGTGATCTGCCTGACCTATTAAAAAAAAAAAAATCCTCCGAGCTGTTAAAGTGGATTCCACACTTAGGGATATGCTGCATTCTCAAGGACTTTCTCCAGGATAAAATGCAAATACAGTCTTAATAGGGAATTGTATTTTGACCATTAACATCCTTTAATACCACAATGTTTGATTTGCTTACTTCACAACCAAATCTGTAGCAAGAATCTTAAGGAAAGAGGCAAAGGGCAGCTAAGTTTTAAAATGAGGTCAGGAGAGTCAAAATTACCGTAAACCATTTCCTAGGTCACTGGAGAGAAGCCTGACCCTGGGTTCCGTGTGGCCATGGTGGGCCGTGAGCCACATAAAGAGAAGAAGCGACCAGAGGACTTTGGTGCAGAGTATAAGGGGGAATTTGGGAACAGGTCCTACCTGACAATCCTGAGGTTTTTTGTTTTTATTTTTACATTGTTTTAATTAAAAAGAAAGAAACCTGTGTCCTTACTATTTGAGTGATACTAGGGCAAACTACTCACCCATTCTGATTCAGTTAACTTACCTTTAAAAAGGGAGCACCGTATCAGTCGATTCTTGTGAGATTCCCGGGAGGTAACACACGCATCTGGTAGGAGGCGAGGAATAAGTTTAGTGACAGGTAGCTTGTTTTCTTAGGTTTCTCTCTCCTTCATAATTTTTCTCTGTAAGAAGGAATGAATGGAAAGACATGAAAGTGTTTCATCGTGTAGACAGTGAGACAAGTATGTCAAATGTGTGTGTGTGTGTGTGTGTGTGTGTGTGTGTGTGTGTGTGTGTGTGTGTGTTTGTGTGTGTGTGTGTGGCTGGGTTGCCATATGGACATCTGACTTCAACTCAGTAGGCAGAGGAATGCTTTAATACAACCACATGGTTCTATTTAATTCCTTAGAAGGTACCAGGCTAGGTTAGGAAACTCTTGACCCCTCCTTTAGAGCCAATTTCAGACGCTGTGTCTAATTCTCCCAACAGAAACCAGCCCGCCTTTGCTGTTCGCAGCTTCTTTTCCCTCTATGCTAAGCACACCTTCTATGCTGCCTCGTCACATAGTTCTCTTGCTGAGTCTGGGTTTGTGAGTTAATCCTTTGCTTGGAAGGAGCACAGGCCTCCTTCAAATTACTTCAGGTAACAAGTTATTGTACTAAAACTCATGACCATAAAAATATAGAGACACCCCACCAGGTCCCTGGGAACCAGGAGCATTCCACAATCTGGCTTCTGGAAAGAACAGAGATAGTCAGACATCTTGGCCTCAGAGAGATGGAAACACCTTCAAGAATAGGAAGGCCCCCTGGGTCCCAGCAAGCACCCTTCTCACACACACAATGTGCACACGTGGGCACCCGCATATTGGCCGGTGGTCACCTGTGCCTCCCTTGGAATGGTTGCTTGTGGAGCCTCTGAGCCTGGACTGCCCTCACCCTGACTCTACCACACTCCCATTTTTCTTTCTCTGCAGTCTGCTCATCTCTGAGAGAGAAACGCTGACTGTCAAGGTGGTCACTGTTAAGCCCATCGACCAGCCCTTCCATGCCACCCACAGAACGCTGGCCAATGGACAGTCCTTGACTCAGGTGTCCACTCCAAGTGAATCAACCTTGGACAGGGTGATGGGTTCATACCCAGCACTAGTGAGACTTCGACGTGAGTGGGTTGCATTTTTTGGGGAACTCCAACAAAGGAGGCTGTAGCATGGCTGGCGTTTGAAGGAAGGACTCCCTGGTGAACAATCATCTCTAGTAACATTCCCTAAATTCCTTTTACAAGGTCAGTGAACTGTCTCTTGTACATCTCCACACTCCCATCAGCGGCTAATAGGTGCTCTGCAAATGCTTTTAAACCCCAATTTTACTGATTCCTCATTAGATTGGTTTTAGCTTTTTGGTAATTCCAACTCTGGTTTTAAAAGAGTGTATTTGTGCGTGTGATGTGAGGCGCGCGCGTGTGTGTGTGTGTGTGTGTGTGTGTGCATATACCACTGACAGCAGGGAACACATACAAAAAGCATTACAACCCTTCACAGAAAATAAGATAGCAGGCAAACAGTCTGGATCAAGTTTAAAAATAAATTTTAATAAGATGCCTTAGGGCCTCTCATCTAGAAAGAACTTGAAGTAGACATACCACATCTTCCTTTATATTATTTTTTTTCTTACACAGCTCTGGACTATAGTAATGGCTGCGGCCCAATTTCTGTACTTAGATACCCAGTTTAAGCTTTTCCAGATAAGCCCATTTATCTTAGAAATAAAACATATAGGTGTTTGCTATTCATGCTTCACCCACTCGGCTACTCCCTGGAGAAATACCCTGAATGTGGCGAGAAGAAGAAAATGAAAAGGGAAAGATTCCTGATCAGGAAAGATTGGTATATCCCCAAGCTTGATTGGGTAGGGATCTCAGCTGTTGTTGGTCAGACCTCTCCTGTGTGATGGATGGAAAAACACCAGAAACCACAGTGGTACCAAGTTTTGTTGTATTTATCGTACCATATCATGACATGGATTTGTACATCTTCAACCACACTAATCTGCTTCATTTATCTTAATATCCCCACCACAATGCTGCCCGCAGAGCAGATTCAGTACGTCTTTTCTAAATCAATGAATCTTTGGATGCACAAATACATGAATGAATGAAAGTGCTTTGACACCGTGGTCATTGTCGCTTATCTTGCCCTTCACTCTCTTGACTTCACGGACTCACATCTCATTCCCTTCCTCCTCTTCATCTCTCCCTACTAGCATTGTCAGATATAGATAGATAACAGGGGACACCCAGTTAAGACGGGACTTCATACAATCAATTAGTACAAATATGTTCCACCTGAATTTGTTGTTCGTCTGGAATCCAAATTTAACTGAGTCCTGTATTTTAACTGGCATGCCAACAGACCCAACCATTAAGCCCACGTTCATGCTACACTTCTCCCCACCCCCAGCCCATCTCCTCCCACCCCCACTCTACTGCACCCCGGACTCTCAGGACAGTGTCACACTGGGCTGTGCTGGAATGGCTCTTGCTTTACTGAAAGGAGATGCCAATCTTCTGCCGCGCCTAAAAGTGGACGGGGTCTCCACAAGCTTCCTAAAGAAAACAGGAGCTGCCAGGGAGAAGTCAGGCATCCTGAGAGAACACTTGCCTCTTTTGTCTCAAACAAAGAAAAGGGCTATTCACAAACCAAATTGATTAAAATTGAGGGAAATTGCCGGACCATTGATAATTGCAGCAAGAGGGCAGTGGTCACTTGGACTGATTGTCACTTCAGAGGGAGCTGCGCACCAACAGCCAATCAAGGGCATTAGTGAGAAGCAACCTTTTAGTGACCCGCATTTCCCCCCTCGGGAAGTATTTCACACAAGTCTTTAAAGCCAGCCCTGAGCATTTTCCATACCGTATTTACCTTTAGTTCCCAAACCTAGGGGGACTGAAAATCATTCAGTCTCTAAACGTCTTTCACATGCTTAGGAGATGAATTAGACCGGCTTTGTCCATTCGCCAGTCTTCGTAATAGGACAAGCTGGCCAAGACCCGCGCCCCCCACGCATCGCCGGGACTCTGGGCGCCCACCTTCCTGCACCCCCATCACTCAGTTCAGAAATGCTGCTTCTGTTCAACACCATGAAAACCTGAGCACTTGTCTGGTTTCTGGGGTTTTTTTTCCCCCTTACATCCTCTCACAGCGGCACTTTGACAAAGATAAATCTCTCTTGGTTTTAAAAGGAATCTGTATTTATAAATCTGGTGAAAGAATTTTGACCTGGGACCTAGGAGACAGGGAGTGGTCCCGGCTCCACCACAGACATGCTGAATGGTTTCTGGCAAGTTGTGGAACATTTCTAGACCTCGACTTTCTCACTGAGAAAATAACAATGTTGGATGTGGGCCACAGGTCAAAAGTGTGCTAATCATAGCAATACCTGGGGACTCCAAAGAAAAACTACTATAGAATACATATATGATATTTAAATAATTGACTTTAAATAATGTATAATAAATATTTTCTTCTCTGGAATTGTCATATATATAGATACATATCTCTATATATGGCAATTCCAAAGGAAAAATATATGTACATGTATATTTGTGTGTTTGGGATCAGTAATCTCCAAATTGTAAATAAGCTTTCTGGGTAATTCTGAAGATTAGACAGGCCTGAAAAGCATTAGAGAAAGAGGTCACTGGTTTTCTTCTGGTTAGCATTTCATGGTAGGAACACCAAAGCATTTTTCTCTCCCGCCTATTCCCGGGAGCCTGGAGGCTGTGCCCATAAGGGGTAAGTGAGATGGGGCCTCCAAGGACATTTCAGAGGTCAAAGGGGTCTGCTTCAGGAAGGCAAGAGCAGCTGCCCTCTGTCCGCCAGCCAGGAAACCACACACTCTTGCTGGAAGGGCACTTCCTTAGAGCAGAAGGAAGGGTGAATTCCTCTGATGCCTCCGGGGACAGGCTGAGGTGAGTTCAGAGCTCTCCCTCACCCCTGCACTGGCCTGTGGCACAGGAGGCTTTGGTTAGAAGAAGGGCTGTCTTATGACTGAAATTAGGCCAGGAAGATCCCTTCTGCATGTGGATTCCATGTTCTGATGACAAATCTCCCACCATTTTGGGACCCACGTCTCCATTCTCTACAAGCACCTGCCCTATGGAAAGGGGGCTAGGTTGCTGCCTGGGGACTGGATTCTGGCTGCAGAGACACCACCAAACTGCATATATGACTCTGAGCTCTTCCCGGCACTTTTCAGTGCCTCCAATGCCTCACCTGTAAACTAGGAGGTTGGCTGATATTTGTAAGGTCCTTTTCTAGCTGTGAAAGGGTACAGAATGATTTTTTAAAACTCCTGTGGCCATTGTTTACATAATTAATAAAAAGATATGTAAATATCATTATTTAATAGTTTCTAGTGACAAAAAAGACACAAGCTGTGTGTATCTAAATAAGAAAATGGCTGCACATTGTGGCGCATCCATGCAAGGAATATTATCCAGCCACTTACAAAAATGAGTTTAACTGCTATCTATTACCCTCAAGGGATGTCCACGATGAACTGTAAAAGCGAGGCATTTATAGAGAGTTTAAGCAAGTCGAAGAAATATGTGTGTATGAATCTGATGCTTTCAATAAAAAGGACAAAAAGCATAGGTCTATATGTTTTACATGAATATTGAAATGAAGGCAAAGATGGGGCGTCTAGGTGGCTTAGTCGGTTAAACATCTGCCTTTGGCTCAGGTCATAATCCCGGGGTCATGGGATTGAGCCCCACCTTAGGCTCCCTGCTCAGTGGGGAGCCTGCTTCTCCCTCTCCCTCTCTCTTTGTCCCTCCCCCCTTGCTTGTGCTCTCTCACTCACTCTCAAATAAATAAAATCTTAAAAAAAAAAAAAAGAAAGAAAATGAAAGCAAAGATATCCATCACACTGTTAAAACTGGCTTCCTAGAGGTTTACCTGGGTGGTTCAGTAGGTTAAGCATCTACCTTCGGATTAAGTAATGATCCCAGAGTCCTGGGATTGAGCCCTATGTCGGGGCTCACTGCTCAGCAGGGAGCTGCTTCTCCTTCTCCCTCTCCCTCTGGCCCCTGCTCATGCTCTCTCTGTCTCACTCTCAAATACATAAAATCTTAAAAAAAAAAAAAAAAAAATGGTTTCCTAGAAGGACAAGTTATAGGCTAAAGGAATATTATTAGCTGGGTTTTTTTTCATGGTTTTAAACTGCTTAATTTATTGTAGCAAAGACAAGTTTCTTTTGTAATTTTTTGAAGATATATTAAATCAATGAATACAAAAGCCTAAACATTCTTTTTTTTTTTTTTTTGAAAAGCCTAAACATTCTTATCACGGCTCTTCCTCTGAGGAAGGCACAGAGTGTGGGTAGAAGTTAAAGATCTGGTCCTCACAAGCTATTGGGAAACTTTCCAGAATTTGGTTTCTCCTCCTTTTGGGGCATGGTCTTCCTCCCCGCTGCCACTGCCCTGTGGGACCACCATCTCCTGACAGTCCTGCTGCTTCAGCCTCGGAGCCTGTCTCTTCTCTTCCGGTGCCACGCGTGTCCTCCTCACGTCCCTGCCCATGAAATAGTTCTCATACATCTGCTCGTGTCACTCCCCTTCTTGAAAAACGGTCAATGACTTCCCTCAGCTTTCAGGTTACAGTGTACATTCCCCAGCAGGGCAAATTAGGCTCATCACAAATCACACATTTTTTGCTCAATTTTATCTTCAGACGTTTCCTATTCTATATTCAGACACATTAAATTGTTCTCTATTTGCTGTTTTTAAGGCATCCTCTGCCTTTTCATGGCTTAATGTCAGTTCATATGATATTTACCTCATTCTGGATTCTGTTCTCCCTGCGTATTTCTGGCGAACTTCTACTATTCTTCAAGACCCAACTTAAATATCCTCACCTGTGATAACGTTAACTCGTATATCGAGACCCACAAAATAGAGATTGCCCCAGTGGCACGGCCCATGTCGCAAATTTAAGCGTAAGTTAGTCTGTACTTACGGGAAACACCTGTCAAGGAAAACCGATACCAAACACAACCCTCCCACTCAGCTTTAGCTAGCTCACTTTACCCTAGAAAACAGGACCTGCTAGTTTTATAACAAAATTCCTCACACCCTAGCCAATCACGCCCCATTTCTATGTTGCCCCTTCTAACATTATAAAACTCATTCTTACCTGAAACGTTTGCAAGGCACTGTACCTCCCTAATCCATGGATAGTTTTCCTTTGAATAAAAGAACTTGTGTCTGAATTGTTTCAATTTTCTCATTTCTCAGTTTTCTCATTTGACATTTGTATCAATGCTATATTACCACCACCCTCCAGAGTAAGTCATCTATATTCCTACAACATCCACTATTCTAGTGCAATAATTTATGTATTTACCTTTCTTCTCCTAAAATGAAAACTTCATTGCACATAGTATATGCTCAATTAATTCTGCATAAGTTATATTTACTTCTAAACCTTCTGGAATATTTTTTTTAAGATTTTACTTATTTATGAAAGAGAGATAGCGAGAGAGGGAACATAAGCATGGCGGAGCTGGAGAGGGAGAAGCAGGCTCCCCGCTGAGCAGGGAGCCCGATATAGGGCTTGATCCCAGGACACTGGGATCATGACCTGAGCCGAAGGCAGATGCTTAATGATCGAGCCACCCAGGCACCCCACTTTCTAGAATATTTTTTAACAACAATATTTGTAAATAAAATAGGTTTGCAGCAAAAATCCGATTATAGACTATTAGGGATATGACTGGTAATTTAAATTTTGTGTTTAACTAACCAAAGTGAGTACTCAGTTAAAAATTGATAACATCAATGAAACATCAACCTGTGCTAATTATTGCCATTTAAATGATTGCTTCTGTTGGTCATTGCTGCCCTCAAACTCCTGGATCCCTTCTCTTCTGGCTACTCTAGCACAACAGTGTGAGACAGATGAAATCACATTCTTCTGGGGCATCTGGGTGGCTCAGCCGGTTAAGTGTCTTCCTTCAGCTCAGGCCATGATCCCAGGCTCCTGAGATGGAGCCCCTCATCAGGTTTCCTGCTCCGTGGGGAGTCTGCTTCTCCCTCTCCCTCTGCTCCTCTCCCATGTTCATGTTCTCTCTCTCTCTCAAATAAATACAAAAATAATCTTTTTTAAAAAAAATAAAGAAAGAACATTATTTTGGGCACCCACAGATCAAGATATAAGTCCCAATTTCTGCTTTTTCTGAGTGTTTAATATCTGGCAAGCTCTCAACTGCTCTGTACCCTACTTTGCTCACCTATGACCACTGTCATTCAATGAGGACAATGGGAAGATGACTACTTTCCTGGATAATTGTAAAGTTGATCCGATAAGAATTCTGAAGCTAAGTTATTACATTTTGTAACAGCTGCACCTCCTCCTACAGTGTTTATTTGCCCCTTTGCCCCTGATGGAGGTGAAATCAGGATCAGTCATGGTTGTCAAGAGAAAAAGCACAACATGAATACCTAGCTCATTTAAGCAAATCTTTTAGATCAAAATGAAGATTTCCCACACAAATTATTATGGGATGATTATTTCCCATGCAAAGATATTTTTTATTTTGCAAAAAGTATAATTACTTGGTTCATTTAAGTAGTAAAGTCTTCAGAATGTGCATTCTTTTTTCTTTTTTTACTTAAATTCAATTAGCCAACATATAGTACATCATTAGTTTCAGATGTAGAGTTCAATAATTTATCAGTTGCATATAACACCCAGTGCTCATCACATCATGTGCCCTCCTTAATGCTCATCATCCAATTACCCTATTCCCTCCACCCATCTCCCCTCCAGCAACCCTCAGTTTGTTTCCTAGAGTTAAAAGTCTCTCATGGTTTGTCCCCCTCTCTGATGACTTCTCATTCAATTTTCCCTCCCTTCCCCTATGATCCTCTGTACTGTTTGTATGTGCAAGATCTTAATTCACACACAAAAAAATCACTTTACACATGTACACGCGTGCACACATACACACATTTTTGGTCAGTTAGAACAAGGGTTTCTCTTCCTATTCCTCCTGTAAACATCATTTCCTTCCACTCTGGGGAGGCACAGTAGAAGTGTAATTTGCTGAGGTTGGAGATGGGCTAATTTTGGTTGTAGTCTGGGTTCTCCCATCCAAGTACTAACCAGGCCCGACCCTGCTTAGCTTCCAAGATCAGATGAGATCGGGCGTGTTCAGGGTGGTATGGCCGCAGGCTGGGTTCTAATGCTTATTAAGATGGGCAGTGTATTTAAGTTCTCTGAGCCTCCATTTCTAAATCAATCAAATGATATCTAGCTTTCAAGACTACTAAGAAAATAGAAATAAAGTATATAAAGTACATGGCACATAATATGTGCTAAAAAATAACAGCTACTATTATTAGTATATTTTACCATCATGTACTTCAAATATTTTGCTCCCCTAGATCAAAAAGCTGGCTAGCCATGACACAAGCAAGAAATCAGAAACCTCTGGCACACACAAATTACTGAATACGTAAAAGATAAAAGCTCAAAAAATGATCCTCTCTAATAATATATCTCGAATATACTCTGAGATGCTAATGTTCCATCAGGACTAAAACTTAATTGGATTACAGTTCTGGTCCTAGGACAAAGCAGGAAGAATTATATTAACAGAAAATATCAGTTTTCACGGGGTAAACAGAATAGTCAACAGACAGGTGTGAAAAGCCTGGCAGGAAGGAGAATCCCATAGGTTTGTATTATCAAAGTCTTAATGTATAAAAGCCATTGATTCTGATCAGTGAGACAGTATAGTAATTTGAGTACAGTCGCTGATATCTGACGGGATTCAAATCTCAGCTTTGCCACTTTCCACCTACATGAATGGAAATCAGTCCAGTCCTAAAGGAACTCAAGAGCAGAGACACCACTCTCAGCTGGGGAATCCACATTAACAGTCATTGAGAATTTACCACATGGCAGACACTCTGATGCGTAAGCTACATACCTTTTCTATGTTAAGTAGTCCAATGGGAGCCCTTTTTTTAGGAGGAGAAATTGGAGATGCAGAGAAGTTATATAAATCCCCCAATGTCACACAGCCACAAATGACAAACTCATGCACGGAGCCGGTATACATTGCCATAATCATTTTCTCATTGCTCATTAAAAATAACTCCAAGATATGATGAGTTGGAGACATTTACTTTTTAATTGTTGGTGGTTCATATTTATAATAACCAAAAATTGGGAGCTGCTGTATCATAAATTTGAAAAGAAGTGCAGCAATGTGGCACTTGCAGAAAATACAATTAGGTCTGTGTCCAAAGCATACATTACCTTTGAAAGGTATTTCAGCTTAATTATACCATACAGCCAAAGAGCCTTCTAGTGTCATGAGTGACTTCCAGTGGTCAATAAACAGCATTGTACACTAACCGTCAGAGAAGAACACATAGACCCAGGGTGTAGCGAGCATGACTTCCTCACTTCTCATCAAAGAAAACGAGGCTCGATATAACTGAGTAAGCTCTTGTAGATATATACGCACATCTGATCCCTGGCAGAGCTAACACTCCCACTTAGAACTCCTGATTCACAGTTCAGAAAAGAGCAAGAACTCACAATGACCTTTCAGTTCATTAGTATTTTGGCTAGAAAAATTAGACAACTCATGTTTATTGGAGGTCTATATATTTTTTTAATAAAGATAAGCTAGCCACTCTCTGATTCATGTACCTCATCTCTCCAACATGAGAACGAGGGGTCAAAAACTGGGCAATCTGTCACCATGCTAGGTCATCGCTTCCCACAGGCATTCCGAGATATACAGGTCTATCGGAATCAGGGGAACATGCCAACATTTAAGAAAACTCGCAACACTGTGATTTCCTGTTCAATTTCTAGCCGTCTTTGTTAGACTTTGGGCTCATGAAGGTATCGTGTTTATTGTATTCAACATCTCCAAATGCCCAGCACAGGATTTTGGTGGAGAGAAGATGGTCAACAGATTTTTGATGAATGAGTAAAATAAAGAAGAGCTTATATTTAAGGATAGTTATCTGCTGGCCAGGCTAATAACACAAAGTAGCTTTCTCCTCCCAAATTGCTCCTAGAGTACTTTATTCACACCGACCTCATGGCGTTGGCCTCAGTCTTTGTATATAGCCAAACAGCCCTTCCACTAGCATATAAACTTCTTGATGGCATACTCTTTTTTTTTTTTTTTCAGTTTCCCCCCAAAACATATGCCCCCATCAATAACCTGAGCCTAATGCATGTCACCTTCTAGAAGCTCACTGTATGTATATTGAATGAAACTGACTCTATAATGAAGAGGTTAACCAGGATGATCTCTCAAATATACTTTCAATCCTAGTAATGCATGATTTTAGCGTGGGCTATGAGATGTCTTCTAAATGTCCTCATTTGCTTCTGTATTTTGTTTAATAAGCTATCTGTGATTCACATAATCGCTGATGTGGGAATGCCCAAGGAATATTCATACCATTCCTTGGAATGCCAAGCTTGGAAATAAATGCTTCTTTTGTTAATGTGTTCTAAGATGGCATGTACTATACAAGGGGATTTTAGACAATGACACAATATTGTTGGTTTTATGTTTCTTTTATTTATTTTTGGTTTACTTTATTCCCAAAGACTGTATTTTAAGATAGGTAAACATAGTAATTCTTGAATCCAACCAAATATATTCAAGTTTTATTAAGTAGGAACCAAACTATATTCTACATCAGAGGACTAAATAAAAGATCCTCACGTTCTTCAAAGAGTATCTACTATGAACCATACTTATTATAGATTATGCTAAGATGCCATGAGAACAGAGCTCATCATCTAAAATTTTCTGCTACACGGCAAAGTCAGAAGGCAGTAACTAGGCCTCTACTATGAACTGCTAAAAGGAGTTAGGATGCCCAGAAAACTAAATTCCAACCAGAATAAAACATTCTGTGTTACGTACAAGTGGCAGTTGTCAGGTCAGCTAAATCGATTATTCACTATTTGTCCAATTTGGCTTTGTATAAATCTTCATTTTCTCACAGAGCAAATTCCCAGTTTGCTGTGAAGCCATACCCAGTCAGTGATGAGGACAGAATGCCAAACATTAAACTGAGGACAGTTGCAAAATTTACATGTCCTGCCCCTCGACAGGCTTCATGTCTCTGCACCTTTCCCTTGCCCGATAGTCATTATTTTTGTCTGATTTTCATATGAAAGTCATAAACAGAAGCAAAATCTCATCACCCGACAAGCAAGAATTATGTCGATTTTGCTTTATGACTTTGAAGCCCAGAATTCTATCTGATACCTCTCACTAGGGAGGCTGGGGAAGGTTATGAAAAGCACAGACAACAACAGGAATAATGGCTATAACAACAGACATTCCTAGCATTGTCTATGTTGTGGCAGGCAAGCACTTGATATACATTGTTTTATTTATCCTGACAACACCCTGTGAAGATGTTCCTTATACCACTTTACAGTTGAAGAAGCTTCAGTGCAAGATGTTAAAAACCCTGTCCAAGGTCATGAGGTTAGTATTAGCAGAGCCAGGATGCCAGAGGTATTTGATAAATGACCATTTTGATCCCACGCCTTCCTTCTCTTAATTTCCCTTCTTGAGCATGGGTCATGGGGCCATTTTCTCTCTCTTGCTACCATCGCTGAGAGCTCTGATTTCAGCAACTTCTGCACCCCAAAGCCCCTTCTGTGGTGACCCTTTATTAACAACATGATCCATTTATAAGAATACTCCTGAACTCTGCCCTTGGAATCAATATCTTCTTATCAATCAGCTGTAGCAAATTCTCTGAAGGGAGCCCTGAAGAAGAAAATAAGACCTAAGAGGAAGGATCTGCATAATTAAAAAGGATAAGCCCCCCCCTTACAAGGCAAAAAGAAGGAGCAAAAGAGATGTGGAAATTGATTGAAAATTCAATCCCAAAGACCCAATCTTGAACCAAATGAATGTTTTGTAGCTCTGAACATTTAACTCAATCACTTTAATTGCTAGAACTTGCTAAAGAGTTCTGCTGATGTCTTTGTGGGCCCAGGGCTGCCTCCAGGGGCCTTGGGTCCTGCAAGGAAGTGGGATGGTGACTTCGGCCAGGGACAGACCCCACTCACAGTGGTATTGGACAACGGAGGCGGGCAGTGTGATGGATACAGCTCTTGGCTCTCAATGTTGCTGTACACAGAAGCTTCTCCACTTACTTATTCTGGCTTTTAAAAAAGGCTGTAATGTACAACTTTTGAAAAGTAGGGGAGCCACATTTCCTAGGTTTGAATCATGGCTCCTGTGCCTACCAACCATGTGGCATTGTGATAGTCACACACAGTAAGCAGTAAGTCAGAGTAAAATCTCATTCGTGTTGCTCACTGCCAACAGATGGCAGGAATCATTGCTGATATATTATCTACCTGTAGACTTCTGATGAACAGCTGTATTTATGTGAAAAGCATTTAGAAATCCTGTTCATAAGTAGAGGAGCTGCCATAGTAGGAGAGCCCTATTCATTGTATATTATAGCTGGTTAACAATATCTAGTCATTGTCCTCAGTGGCTTCCAAAGTGGGTTCCACTGAGCACTAGGGTGTCACAATGAAGCTTCAAAAGTCTTGAGGAAGAGAAGGCAGGTGAAATAGGTGAGTGGCAATAAGTAGATGAGTTTCTTCTCCTCTATCCTTTTTTTAGGCAAAGCACCTGTGACCTAATAAAAAATATATATTTGGTCTCTGCCCCCATTCCTAACATAGACATCCTATAACCGGTGTAATATCCTGAGTGATGGGGGTGGTCCCATATCTCTTGGAGGTTCCTGGGTTACAAAAGCCTTTTTTGTTCTAATGAGATGACTCTTGGTGGGCTCCCGGATAGTTACAGGATAGGGGCTTGTCACAAGAAAGACCAAGCCATGAAACGAAGTCTGGAACTTTCGGCCCCACTCCCAACCTTTGAGGAGGGGAGAGGGGCTAGAGAATGAGCTAAGGATGGATCATGCTAAGGGGATGAAGCCTCCATAAAAACCCCAAGGCCACAGAGAGCTCCAGGGTTGATGAATGCATCCGGGTGCCAAGAGGGTGACACACCCCAACTCCATGGGGACAGAAGCCCCTGACCTTGGCCCGTGCACCTCTTCATCTGGTTGTTCCTTCATATCCTTTGTAATAAGGCAGTCCATGTAAGTGAAAGTGCTTCTCTGAGTCCTCTGGGCTATTTTAGCAAACTATCCAACCAGAGGAAGGGCTTGTGGGAACCCCCGGTTACAGCCAGTTCGTCAAGCACACAGATGATAATCTAGACTGTGACTGGCATCTGAAGTGGGGGCAACCCTGTGGGACCGAGGCCTTGACCTTGACAGTGGGGTCTGTGCCAACCCTGGGGGGATGGCTTCAGACCACATTAAATGGTAGGGGGCCCAGCTGGGGTGCACAGCTGAAGACCTGGTTGTTGGTGTGAGGAAAGATCCCACACCTTTGGTATCTGAAGCATTGTGAGTAGAGAAATGGTTTTCCTTGAGCAACTTTATTATCATTTGTGCTATTTCGTGACATTCTATGTAATATTTTATTTGCTTTGGGGGAACCTATTGATTAAAAAAAAAAAATGGAGCGAGAGAAGGACTCATTCTCTCCCAGAGTGAGGGAATCAGGATGGCCAAGAGGAGGCTAACTGAGTTGGGGGCAGAACACAGAGTAGGACCCAGCCCCACCTCTAACTCCTATTTCCAGGGTGATATTCTCACCGCAAAGTGCAGGCGTTCTTCACATGCCCAATAACGTCAGTCCCTGTGCTGAGTGGACATTGTTGTGTGATTCCAGCTCTTGACGTGGGTCTGGCAAGGTCAGATAATGCCCATCCGGAGGTTCATGAGGTCACAGATGGGTTGTAAGGAAAGAGTCTGAGTGCTTGGCTCACGGGCTCAGCGCTGACGATACAAAGTTGGTGGAATTAGGGGAAGAGGGAAGGAAAAAATACAGAAAGCTTGCCAGTGCTCCCTCAGCCTCTTAGCTTCCTCGGCTGACTCATTCAGAGAACAAAAACACAGGAAAAAAAATACAGAATACCTGTGCCTTCCTGTAAAGTGGTCATTAGGGCAGCCTGCAAAGTCTGTGACTAAGTTGTGACACGAGACCAGCCGGAAGACTAGCACTTTTTGTCATTTTGTAACATTTCTCAAAACCAGTCTTTTAATCCAGATTTTAAAATGTTTTTCTAGACATTCAGGAGTTCCTTAACGGTGTAAAGTTTTATCTTTAAATAAAATCAATTTAAGTAAAATAAAAAATGTAAATTTAATAAAATATCATGGCAGCTCCTCAAAAAAAAAAAAAAAAAAAACCCATAGAATTAACATATAATCCTGGGATTTCACTTCTGGACATTTACCCGAAAGATCTGAAAGCAGGGACCAAATAGATATTTGCACGCCTATGTTCAAAGCAGCCTTACTCACAGTAGCCGAAAGGTGGAGCAGCCCAGCGTCCGTTAATGTAGGAATGGATAGACGAGGTGCTACGTACGTACAATAGAATATTATTCAGTCTTTAAAAAGCAAGGAAATCCTGTCATGTGCGACAACACGGATGAACCTCGAAGACGTTACGCACAGCGAACTAAGCCAGCCACCGAAGGACAAATACTGTAGGATTCCACTTACGTGAGGCTCCTCCAGAAGTCAAATTTGGAGGCAGAAAGCAGAACGGTGATGGCTGAGGGCACTGGGGGGAGTGGGGAGTTAGGGTTTAATGGGGGCAGAGTTCCAGTTTGGGAAGATGAACAAGTTCCAGAAACGGACGATGGTGATGATTACACATCACGAAAGTACTAAATGCCACTGAAGTGTACACTTCAAAGTGGTTAGAACAGTAAATGTGGTGGTAACGCGTATTTTTACACAACAATGAACAAAACAAGACCAGTGCTAGGCAGCACGTTGAGATGTACATATGTATATGGTATTCGACACAAAGGAAAATTCCAAGCACGACGCCCAAGTGTTCTTTGGCCTTTAACTGCACTCTGATATTGTCCAGTAAGGACTCTATTATTGAGAATACAGTCAACAGGATGCCCATTATGGCAGGAACTAAATTTCTGGGGAAGGATCCTGGATTTAATCCTTTTAGGAAAAATTATCTAACTCTGATTTATTATTAGTATCTCCATGATGTGAGTTATTTTAAAGAGACAGTGCTTTTCCCAGCTGCCACCTGGAGGAAAAAGTGGCTCAGACCTCAGGAATGGTCACTTGTGAGCACACCGGAGACACAGCCCCTTCCTGCCACTGTCCACAACAGTTCCCAGAGCGCATTGTTTCAGGGATATCCTTATCTTTTTATGGAAAGCGCAGGAGAGAAACAAGGGCCCCTTCCTACCAAGATTGTAGAGAGGGTAAACATGAAATCAATGTATGTGAAAGGGCTCAGCGAGGGCCCAGCACACAGCAGACATGCAAAGAATACTCTAGAATGTATGCTGTGATTATCTACTACACTCCAGCTACTGTCAGATTCATTCAAAAATGGTAACTGAGCATCGATTATGCGCCTGACTCTTTTCAGGTCACAGATGATAAAACAGCGAGTAAGTTCAAGTCTCCACTTTCAGAGTGCTGACATTTTAGCAGAGGGACCGAGAATACAGAAAGAAAAACGCACTGCACGTGGAGGTAAGGGGGAAGAGGAAAGATGAAGAAGCAAGGGAAAAGGCAAAGCGGGTGTGGGGACAGTGCTCTTTTATCTGAGACGACCTGGGTAGACATTTTAAATCAGAGACCTGCAGGGCAGGTGGAGAATTCTGCATTTACACAAATGAGTGAAGGGTGGTCTGGGGAATGCGAGCTGCAAGCAAAACTCGCTGAAGTGGGGACACGCTTAGAAAGTTCCTGAAATTGCACGGAAGCCCGAGTAGCTAGAAGAGAGTAGGAGGCGGTGGAGGTATTGGAATATGAGGTTAGAGGGGTGTGTGGACTTGTGCAAGTGCTCACGTGTGTGTGCACATCTGGAGGAGAGTGTGCCGATTATGTAGAGTGTGGCTCAGCAAACCCTTTCTGCAAAAGGCCAATAGCAAATATTCTAGGTCTGGGGGCCATAGGGCTCTGTCGCAGGCATTCAGTTCTGCTTTTGTGGCGCGACAGCAGCTGCAGACAGAAGGTAAGCAAATGAGCAATAACAAGAAAACAAAACAGGTAGAGTCTTGAGGGTCCTGGTGAGGTCTTGGCCTTCACTCAGTAAGAGAGAAAACCACTGGGGGGGGGGGTGTTAAACAAATGGATAACAAGTTATGACTTCCGTGACTCACCATGATCGCTCTGGAAACCAGGCGAATCCTGAGGAGGCTTTTATAATAGTGAGGTGGGACAGGGTGGTGGTCTGCATTCACATCAGGGAGGAGACTGCATCCTGACAGTAGAGCCAGAGTGAGTTGCTGACAGATTGGATTTGGGGTATGAGAGACAGGATTGGGGGATGACAGTCAGCTTTGTAACTTGGACAGGGGGCAGAAGGCACTGCCCCTTACTGGATCCTGAAGGACTGTAGGATGAGGAAATTTGCAGGGGAGTCAAGAGTGCAGGTTCACTCACAAGTGCAGGTGGGGATGCCAAGTGGATGGTGAGTTAGTCGTTACTAGGAAAGCGGAGTGCGCTGGATTCATCAGTGGGGAAGTCACTGGTGTGTGGATGGCATTGCAGGCAACCCAACTGGATGGAACCATGCCAGAGGGAAGACTGGAGAGATTTACCACATCGGGTGTGTGGTGTACCCAGAAAACAGGACCAAGGTTAAGGTGAAAGCTCAGGAGCAGGTTAGCCTCAGGGAAATCCCGCTCCGGCCTTGTACTACCTGTGCCTTCTTAAGCAAATCAGTTAATTTCCCTAGGCCTCAATCTACTCAACTGTACTCAATGCATAAAATTGTTGTAAGGATTATAATACCCAATACCTAGCAAGCTCTCAGAAAATCATGCCATTCTTCTGCTTAAAACCTGCAATGACCTCTATTCACTTTTGAAATAAAATCCCCAACCCACTGGAGGCATGGCCTCCAAGTTGCTGACTGTTCTTGGCCTCCGTTGGCCTCTTCTGCTCCCGCTGCCCCAGGCTCCCTCTGTTTCTAGGCTCCTCACACCTGATCTCCATTCTATTCCACAGCTACACCAAGACATTTGCTCCAAATACTTTTCACTTTCCTTTTCTCCTAGTCCCTCCTAGCTCCCCCTTTAAATTGCAGCTGAAATGTCACTTCCTTGACCAACGGTTCCCTGGACAAGCTGACAGTATCACAACATTTAGCAATTTCCTACATGCACACCTGCACTCAGGTGAAAATAGGATTCATTTGCATTGCCACTGACAGGTGTTATGGAGAGGTCTATTCTACTCACTATCAGATGGAGAAGGGCAAGGAAACCAATGTTTCTAAAGCATCTGTTTGATTTCAAGTACTATGCTATGCACTGTCTGTATAGTTCTATCAATTAAACTTCCAAAGCACACTGAGGTCAATGTTATTATCTTTCTTTGAGATATGAAGAAGTAAGGATCAAAGATGTGAAGCCAGCAGGTATGAAGCTGTGTTTTAAACCCAAGTCCATGTCCTCCCTGACCTGTCCTCATTCCTCCATACCACACAGCACTGAAAGATAGGTCCTATTTATGCAAACCTCATAGCCTGCATTCTGGGAACAAGAGCTATGATTATTTGTCAGTAATTATACATTGCTATCACATCGCCTATAAAACGTAATTATAAAGACAGTGGGGAAAAGCCCCATTCCACTGTGCGTCCCTTTTCTCGGTGCCTTTATTGAGCGAGGCCCTTTGGGCTAAATTCTCTTTTCATGATCCACACTGAAGCAGGTGCTAACACATGACCGCCCCAAGCAACCATCAGAGGAGGGCCCCACCCTTTGGCCTCTGGGAAGAAATGAGCATTTTGTAATGTACAGAATTGCCAAAGCACTATGCTGTGTGCCTGAAACTAACACGATATTGTATGTCGACTGCTTCGGTTACAAATAAAAATTAAAAAAAAAAAGTAAATCAAAACAAACAAAATCTTTGTCACACTTTGGTGACAGGTGTTAAAAGAAAATTGTTGCATAAAAACCAAAACAGAAAGAGAAGAGACCCTGTGCCATTTCCACTGGTTTTTCATCACAAAGTAGAAGGGGGGATAAGACCTAGAGTTAAGAAACCCAAAATGTGAGCCCTTATTTTGTTGCTATCTCACAAAAAAAAAAAAAAAAAAGGAAAACGAGGCCCATTTTCCCAGGAAAGCTGATGTCTTCCTCCATCTGAGTCTTACTTTAATCAAAATACCAACTTCGTAAAGTGGCTATGAAGCTAAACTAAGAATAGAATATAAAGGACTTTTGTTTGGACCTGTTGCTCTTGTTAAGCCTGAAACACATGGTGCAAAATGGATGTTCTGGTGGACAAGGACTAATTTCCACAGTCCTCAGCCACTTCATTTATAAAATGATGTGACTGACGCTTCATCAATCCCCCACAAGCCAGGGGTCCACAGAAGACAACCACCACCTGAGATTTCCTTCTACATTTAAAATGTATACTTCTGTGGGGAAAAGTGCTTATTTTAACCCAAGTCCTAGAGCAGGCATTTATCATTTTTCTCATCATCCAAATGGGTCAAAATTATTTGTGATGCTATTAGCCATTATATCTATTTCGATTTATTTATATTTATCATCTGTCTTTGTTCAAATAGTGGCATCCTGCAGGCTGGTTGATTTCTTCCCCGCACCGTGTCTGTAATTCAGATAAACACCAATAGGTGGAGAAGTATCAGATCGTGATAAATTCATCAAAAAGTGTTTATTTAGTTCTTTCTGTCCGAAATTTACTTCACGAATAACAAATCTTTAAAAAAAAAATGTATTTATTTGGACAGGTTGATCCTGGTCTCAATAAATTTCCATTTTCCAAACTTCCAGAAGAGTAAACCTACTTCATTCTCTTTATTCTGACTGTCTAGAAAATAATCCCTTTAGGAACCCTCTTACACTGTTGGTGGGAATGCAAGTTGGTGCAGCCACTTTGGAAAACAGTGTGGAGATTCCTTAAGAAATTAAAAATAGAGCTACCCTATGACCCTGCTATTGCACTACTGGGTATTTACCCCAAAGATACAGATGTAGTGAAAAGAAGGGCCATATGAACCCCAATGTTCATAGCAGCAATGGCCACAATTGCCAAACTGTGTAAAGAGCCAAGATGCCCTTCAACAGATGAATGGATAAAGAAGATATGATCCATATATACAATGCCTCCATCAGAAAGGATGAATACCCAACTTTTGTGTCAACAGGCAGGAGACTGAAGGAGATTATGCTGAGTGAAATAAGTCAAGCAGAGAAAATCAATTATCATATGGTTTCACTTACTTGTGGAGCATAAGGAACAACATGGAGGACATTGGGAGAAGGAAAGAAAGGGTGAATTGGGGGAAATCGGAGGGAGAGATGAACCATGAGAGACTGTGGACTCTGAGAAACAAACTGAGGGTTTTGGAAGGGAGGGGGTGGGGGGTTAGATGAGCCTGGTGGTGGGTATTAAGGAGGGCATGTATTGCATGGAGCACTGGGTGTGGTGCATAAACAATGAATCTTGGAGCACTGAAAAAATAAAATTTAAAAAATAATAATAAAAAAAGAAAATAGTCCCTTTAGAGTTTAGAATAGGTATTTTTATACCTCTAACGATACACATCAATTGATTTAGTCACCATACATATTCCCAAGGATTATGTCTTGAGGTCAACCCATGATAACCAGAAACATCTGAAGAAAGAGTAGACTTGATGATGTTACTAATATTATTAACTAATATCAAGTATCAGAAAATACTTGGTGAACAGTATTTCCTCAGTAATTGCAGCACATGCTATGAGCCAGGTACTTCTGGCTGCCTAATTCCTTAATTCAATGAGTATTTGTTGAATTCCTACTATTTATCAGGCAATGTGCATGATGCAGTCAAAAACAACAACCATGGCCTTAAATTCACTGTCTACAGCAGGGATACATGCATTAAATAAGTAAACAATAAATAGTTATGAGTGAATTCAGTGCCATGAAAGAGGAGCTACAGAAAGCTATAGCAGAGATTAATGGGGAAGGGGCTACTTAAGGTGAGTGACAGAAAGGGTATTTCTGAGGATGCGACATCCAAGCTAGAACTCAAAGAGGAGGCAAAACTCGTGTTCTCCGTGAGGAGAACATTTCAGGCAGAAACAAACATACATGTAAGATCCATGAGGCAGAGAAGAGCTTCTTGTGTTTTAGAGACTTAATAATATCTGCATGGATGGGGTGCCTGGGTGGCTCAGTCAGTGAAGCATCTGACTCTTAGTTTCTGCTCAGGTCATGATCTCAGGGTTGTGGGATTGAGACCTGGATCAGGCTCTGTGCTCATCGTGGAGTCTGCTTCAGATTCTCAGATTCTCTCTTCCTCTCCCTCCTGCTCATACTCTCTCTCTCTCTCAAATAAGTAAGTTAAAAAAAATACATCTGCATTTTGTATGCAGAAAAGAAATCATAGAAAAGTGCACAACATGCTTGGAAAAGTAGGCAGAAGCCAGATCACAAAATGACTTAATCCCATAATAAGGAGGTTATTGCAAACACAATAGAAAGCTCCAGAATGCTTTTCGGCAGAGGAGTGAAATGATAGGTTTTAAAATAGTTGCTCAATACTGCTGCAGAGAAACTATATGGAGCTGATTTCAGTGAGTGTAGGAGACCAATGAGGGGTATGCTTTTTGTTTTCTTTTATGTTCTTTGATAATTTATCATTCAGGCTTCAGCAGGAAACAGAAAGCACTTTCAAACAAGGACAGTTTGGGAGTTCGATACAGGATAAAAGTAGAGATAGGGTATAGGGAAGCCAGAAGTGGGCATTGTAGTTCCCCGAGGACAAGGAACAGAGGAGTGTCACTACTATACCAGAAGGCACAAAGGCACAAATGGGAGAGAAGGGTAACTAGTTCATGGAGACAGAGGGCTGCCTCCTGACTCGAAATGAGACTCTGTGCTAAAGATCCCTGCAAGTCGGTGGCCATCCTGAAAAGAGGGAGCCCATGGAACACATACCCGAAACTCACTCACTCCCTTCCTCCAATTTTCTGCTATTACTGCCCATGAACTGAATCCAAGCAGAAGCCCAAGGGCGAGGGATCTTATTGACATAGCTTATGCAGACCAGCCTGTGGAGGAATAGAGCAGAATGGAGGAGGGTGGAGAATGGATCTGGAAGGAAAAATGGCAAATCCATCCCCCAGGTGACAGTGGACATAAAGGTAAATGAAAGAATTCAAGATGTAGTTGGATACAGAATTCCCATGAGATGTATATGTATTTTATATGGAAAGTAGGGGCGAGGCATTAACTCTGTTCCTTGGACTTCTATCTGGAGTCGCAGGGTTATTATGGTCCTAGTTACTGAGATGTGGTAGGTTGGGGATACAATGGATTCTTGAAAAGCTCAAGATTCATAGGCATGTCAAGTTTAAGGTGTTTGGGAGGCATCTCAGTGGAATTGTCACGTAGGCAGGTGGATGAACGAGACTGTATCGCACAAGACGTGCCTAATCTGGAGAAATACACTTCGGAGACGTCAACATATAGATGGTGTTTAATGAGATGATAATGGCTATGATCCAGAGAGAGATTATAAAGGGAAGAGAGAAGAAAGCCTATCTTCAAGTTCTGACATCAGAGCGAGGAGGAGAAACCAGCAAAGACGACTGAGTAGGTGCAGCCAGAGTGGTAGTAAAAAAACAAAAACAAAAACAGGAATGTGTGAGATCACACATGTGAAAAGAAGAGTGTGTTTTGGGTGAAGGCGGTGGGTCATTGGCGATGAATATACAATTGAAATGGTAGCAGCTCAACACCAGCTTCAGTAAGTGCAGAAGTCAGAAGCTAGATTCGAGAAGATTGTTCATAATAAACCCGTAATACAGATTTGATTATTTTTTTACTGTAATTAATGAAAAAAATAATGCTCAGCTGAGTTAAGTAGATCTTTAAATTATTAAATATTTTAAAATAGATTTTTGATCCCCAAACCCACGCTCTCTCCATTCTGCTGAGTAATGCTCCAACTCCATGACTCATGCTGCACAGGGAGAAATCTGGAAGAGGCTGTCAAGTTAGCATTCCCCTCTCCAGGTTCATGCCACATCTGACCTTCTCTCAGCTCTGGCTCCTGAAGGCAAAAGGCGAGGAAAGGCTTCCACTCCAAGGAGGGAAAAAAATAACATAAAATAAATGGCAAGATATTAATCTTGAGATCATTTCCAGAGAGGTGTTAAGTGCCCCCATCGGCATTAACAGCAATGAGCCTCAAATATCACTTGTACAGCAAGCTGCTTAGCTCAGCAGATAACAAGTCACAACAGGCCTTCTTGGGTTGCAAATGTAGTCACTTTGTTTGCCAATTAACTCTTTCCCACATTGGTTTTTATGTAACCAGTCAGGGAGCTTTGCTGAGACAGCATAATCTGCTAGAAAATAGCACTGGCTTGGAGTTGGAAGAGATGAGGTGATACAAACAGTAGGTAGTAGTAACCGACACTAATAATAATAGTAGTAGAACAGTCATAAGTAAGCCAGAGCCCTTGGAGGATCCCAATTTTCTGAAATAAATTCCCATGTTTGCTGAACTTCCTAATAGCCAATGTCATAGGCAAGACATTGTTCTTTCATCCCAAGAAATTTCAGTTTGTCTCAGTTGTTCTAAGCATGCTAGATAAAATATCCTGTGGTCTTTCCAAGCACATTGCCAATTGTCCTTAAATCATTTGTGATGCCACAGATAGATTTCTCCAGGAGCCTGTGGTTTTGTGTCCTAGAGAGAGAGGCTATCTCATCCGTTAGAACCATGACTTCCAGCAAGGAAGTCTTCTGGATGGTCTCAGCTTGCTTTACCTTCTAGAACATTTAACATGGCTGACCATCTCACTTTCTACAAAACATATCTTCCTTTGTCTTCCTGACACCACGATTTCCTGGTGGTCCTCCTACTCCACTGATTCCTCTCTCTCAGTCGCCTGTGCTGGCTCTTCCTCTTTTCTTCAACCTACAAATATTGAAGTAGCCTGGATCTTGCCTAAGTTTCCTTAACTTCTCCATCTACTCTCTCCCCACAGCGAGCGCTGATCTGATTTACCATCCAGCACAGGACCACCTTGAGAGAGCTAAGATGCTAACCCAGGCAATAAGTACTACAAGACCACGGATGTATTTCTAGGTGACCACATCCTACCTGGCAAAGATTCTGAAATCTTTCGCTATATACTCAGTAATCAACACTTCTTGGATTTAAAGAAGCACCTCAATTGTAACATAGGCAAAATAGAATTCTTGAATTTACTCCTGCATACCTATTCCTTCTTAGTCTCCCCCATCCTAGTAAATGGCCCATCTTTTATCCACCATTCATAAAGCCAGGCATTCCCTATGATTTCTCATCCCTTCCTCCCACTATTCAATTCATTAGCAAGCACTGTTGACTCCAGGATCATCTTGGTTAAAGCCCCCATCCCCTCTTGGCCAGATACTGCAATAACGTCTTACCTGGTCTCCCTTCTTTGATTGTTGTCTTTCTATGAACTATTCCTCATACTTTGAATAGAGTACATGCTCTTTGATGCACAAGACTGCCCACATTATGGCCCTCTCCCACCTCACTAGTCCCACTTCCTTCCCCCTTCCATCTCATCCACCTTGCTCTAGTCTCATGGGCTTTCTCAGGCCTTGGCAGTGGCCCTTCCACACCCTGCAAGCTCTGATCCTCAATGACTAGCTTCTCCTTGATATTCAGAGCTCTGCTTAAATAATAACTTCCTCACCTGGGGTTCCTCATCAGAACCAAAGAACCCAGCAAATAATTTCACTAACTTTCTCCCCCAGACTTTCTCAAGAACTGCATATTACTAGTACCATTCTTGAGTCACAGAAGAGAAGTGAGTTACTTACATCCAAAGTATGCCTTAGGGCAGCTGGACTTAATTCTTTAAGGGAATTCCTGTTGAAAAAGGGCAACACGTGCCCCCTTATCACTTGTGTTTTCTAAATGTGGTGATCACTAAGTGGTATCTTTCCTCATTTATCCACTTCTTTTTTTATTCCCTGTCTCTTCTGCCTGACTGTAAACTCCTTAGAGTAGAAACTATGTCCATTTTCCTTGCTGGTACATATTATGCATTCAATATTTGCTGTAGATAAGAGCAGATGAACTAACAGAGAACCTAGGAGGGTGAGGATTTCTCTTGAGTCCTTTAGAAGGTTGGCCTTCCCTCCAATTTCTTCCTCTTTTTTAATATTATACCATGCTATGTATTTCCTTGATATTCCTCACCACAACTTGTAATTATTTCATTGTTATATGGGCTTCCTGTCTCTCTCCGCTCCTTAGAATATGAACTCCATATAAGAGACCTTACCTGACTGGCCATCCTGTGTATCCCCAATGTCTTACCTAATGCCTAGCACATAGCAGTTTCATTGTCTAAATAAATGAAAAAGAGGGCAAGTCTCTGCATAAGAGACTTGGGTCCAGGATGAGCTTAGATCAATCTTCCATAGACCTTTGAGCTTGTTACTAAGCCTGTTCACGTGTCAGGTTTTCCCATCTATAAAACAAATACCCATTAAGACCTACCTTACATGGCATAAGGGATAAATCATTTTACATATAACTGTTACAGGCTGTCTTAGTTTGAGTTCCCAGAAACAGTCTCTGAAACAAGGATATCAGTGCAACTGATTTATCTGACAAGGAAGGGGGCACTGGTGGAAGAGCAGGGAAACAGAAGACAGCCATCAGTGTGGGCAACTGAGCTTAATCCCACTGAGCAAGCCAAGAGACAATGCAGAGTGTGTGCCTCAGGTTGATCCCATAAAGGGAAAGGGAGCTGGGATATTTATACATCTGTCAATCTTTGTTGGAGAGCTGTTCTCCCAGGACATTCATCTCCTGTGCTCCAGGTGCCATGCGGATGGCAAATCTATCTGTAAGAGAAAGCCCTCAGACAGAGAAATACAGGAGTTCCCGTTGGAAGTGGGCCCAGGGTCTCTGTAGTCATAGGGTGATGGGATACGGAGAGGTGCAGGGAGAGGTTTCCAAGAGCATCTGCTCCCAGTGACCACGGTTCACCAGGAATGGCCCAGCATCTACCATAGTAACCTACATTTAGCAGATACTTGCTTTTATTCATGGAACCTCTGAAATGTTGTGCAACTATGGATAATTGCACATTTTTAAGGGAAAAGATGCTAAATTTTAATCCTATATTTAAAAACAAATCCATGATCCCAAAGAGTTAAGGGCTACTGGTCTATGAATCTCTATGACCTGAGGCTTGTCCCTTTTCTTTTCATCCATTTGCAAATATTTTTCAGTCATCATAGAGCAAGCATGAAAGCTGCACCCACTGACGACTTCACAGCGATGTCAAGGAGGCTGAAGGCTCTCCTCACCCATGAGGGGGAAGATCTGAGCCAACTCCCGCAGTTTTCCAAGGGGAAGAGGTGCTGCTCTGGCACACGTCTCATCCACATGTAAAATGAAGACAATAATGTCTACCTCACAAGGCTGCTGGAAGAATTTAGTGGCATAATACATGTAACAGATTGAAGTACCTAACATAAGTCCTGGCATCACAGCTCCTAGAGGGCAAATGCAAAGACTGCACTTTCATTCTTCCTTTGGGCACCCAGGATCGTTGGCCACATAAATACATGCTAGGCTGACATTTTAAATAGAGGGAAAATGAGTGACGGGGTGAGCAGGCATCTGGACCACAGCGATTTCCAGCCTCTTGGATATTTCCAGAGAGGCCATTTAGAGCCAGTGACACACAGAGAGTGCATTTACTGCCTTCAGCAGGCTGGTGTCATTGGGATTGGACTCTCCGAGAGCTTACGTGACCCTGTGAGAATGGAGACAGCTGCATGGTCAGAATAAGGAGGTTCCTTCAGATGCATTTCCAAATATATCGTTGATGCGGGAGGCTGATCTCCTAGAAATGGATCTCCTGACCTTTGCCTATAGGATGCCAAGTCAACCTGCTCAGTTGAATAGATTTCAACCTTAGGTACATTGTTTAAGAAAAGTGGCTTGGCTGGTACATTCCTACACTGCCTGCATGTTGGGCAAAGAGCCACCTAGAGAAAGTAAATGAAATCATAGTTTTATAGATCTCTGGGCTAGCAGTCTTTGCAAAGAATCGCTTAGAAGTATTGCTATAGTCTGGAAGAGCATCAGTTTCATTTACCAGAAGGCCTGGGAGCAAATTCTGGCCTTACACTGATTACATGGGAAGCATTACACCCAGTTGCCCTAAGCCTCTTCGTTTCACCAGAAAGCAAATCCAGGTTGCGACGGCGGGCATGATGCGCGCATGCGCAGATGTGTGCGCAGTGCAGGTGGCTGTTCGAAGCCTCCATCCCAGCCCTTACGTTGAGATTTCACAGGTAAGTCCAGTGAGGATAAGAGGGGTTAAGCTAATTGCCTCGCTTATGTTTGTAAGTAAGCAAATAGAGCAGAGGTCCGCAAACTACTGCCCACAGGCCAAATCCGGTCCACCCGCCGGTTTTTGTAAATGACGTTTTATTGGATGTCAGCCACGCCCATTCATTTCTGTCTTGTCTGAGGCTGCTTTTATGTTACAGCCACAGAGCTGAGTAGTTGTGACAGAGACCAGATGGGCCACAAGCCTAAAATATTTACCATCCGACCCTTTACAGAAAATGTTTCTTAACCTCGGAAACAGAAGATAAGGGACATTCTGTGAGCTCCTGTCACTGCGCCAGTCTTTAACGAGCCCATCTTCCAAAGCTAAGAAGTCTTCTTTCCCGCTATGATGGAAAATAGTAACAGGGGTGACCTTGAAGGGGTCTCAGGCTTTCCTCCCTCTTCCTCCCCACATTCTTCCTTCTCACCATCTGTGTCCATCCCCTCATAGGGACGATTTTCTCTTTTCTGTGTAGGGGGGTTGGTAAACAGATCAGGACTGAGTTGCTCAAACCAGAGTGTCCGATCCCCCTGCAACTGTGGTACAGTGTGAATGACCCGGGTGGGGTAAACAGCCTGTCTCCTTGGAGTATCAATTTATAGCAAATTATGCAAAATCTTATCTTTTTATAAAAAAAAAAATACGGAGTTTTTAAAGAGGCAGCATGGGACTGCGACCAAGTTTCCGGTCTGCCTTTGGTTCCCCTGATTTTCTCCTCTGGAGCAACATGCTTATCCTCCTGTCAAGATTTGTAGAAGAGAAGTTTGGCAAGTACATTTCAGAGCCAGGTAGACCTGCATGTGCCTCTTTATCCCACTCCTAACTGGCTCTGTGTCCCACCTGCTCTGCGACACTCACTGCTTCCCCTGCTGCAGCGGGGGCTGAACTTTCCAGATGCCCAAGCCCCACCTTCAGACCCATGAAGACAGAACGGGGGGGGGGGGGTACGGGCTCCCACTGGCATTTTTACGGTCACTCCAGGGGATTCGATCATGCAGCCTGCGGTAAGAAAACACTGATGTGCGTGGAAGCATTAGCACGGTGCTGACTCATAACGGGCCATCAGTAAGGGGCAGTTTAAGTGATGGGGGGCAAGTAGCCCTCACCGAAAACCGCCATTCTCCTGCAAGCTGCAGCTTCCCCTGGTGCGGCAAAGAGCCTCGGGTGAACATGTCACCCCACCCACATAATATATTTGCATCGCAGAGTCTAATGGGGCCTTTAAATCACATCTTGGAGGCAGCTTCTGACTCCACCTGATGCCAGCCTCGGGTCGAAGGTGATTGCTGTTGTCAGTCTATCTGGGCTTGGACACTAATGCTCATTAACACACAGGAACGCATGTCCTTAAGGGACCTGACACTTTCTGCCCTTTGGGCGGCCCCCAATAACCTAGGAGATGCTCTGAAAACACCCTAAAGCTCATCAAACGTACCCCTTGCCCCACCTGCTCGCTATGGAAATGGAGCAAGCGTGCATGTGTGCGTGGGTGTGCACCTGTGTCTGCGTGCGTGCGTGTGTTAATTGAAGGAGTCCTGACCTTGGAGTCGGAGATCAGAGGTCTGGCTTCTATCCCATCTTGTGCTAGCTTGGGTTCCCAAATGAAGAGCCTGAGTCAGAGTTTGCAGTGAGGTAGTTTATCTGGGAGGGGACCCCAGGGAACGTGAGTGAAGCACCAGTGAGTGAAACCAGAACATGAATATAAAAACATGCTATCAGTTTGGTCAGCACCAGGAGTGATTGTGGCTTAGTCTCTCCCCCACATGAACTATGTCTGCGAACCATCGACTTGGCGAGGAGGGATGAAAAGAGGATGATTTCTCCAACAGTTCCAGCCTCCCTTCAGTCAGGAGTGCCCCCTCCAATGTGAACCTCTCCTATAGTCCTTAAAAGCTGAGCAAAGGTCTACAGCAAGCCAGAGAAACCCCAAGCCAAAGGACTGCCCTCCTCCCATAAAAGCCATAGAAACTGTGTGGAACTGTGTGCATAGACTATGGGGCTGGGAGGAGGGGAAACGGTGTAAAAAGGGGCTTGGTACACAGCTTGCCCACTTACTCCCCACCACAGCAGATGACGCAAGCCTCAGCTAAGTATTGTAGGACTTAGTACTGTATGGACATGGATATGCATGATCTCATTCGGGTCTCCCCAAGTCCCAGGAGGCTGGCATCTTTCTTTTCAACTTAGAATGGAGAAAGCTGGACCTCAGAGACATCAGACCTAAAGGAGCCCAAAAGGCTCTCAGACCTGGGCTACCCACCTGAGTCCTCTGTTCGTCATCACTGAGCTGGGAGATGGGGACTCTGGACACACGTCATTGTCATCTTCCTGAGTCTTGAGGTCCTTGTCTGTAAGATCATGTCAATGACCTCTGCCTCCTTTCTGGGCTGTAATACAGACAAAATGACAAATGTGCATAAACTACAAAAACATACATAAGGACTTTATTTTTTTTTCAAAAGGCAGAAAACAGACAAACAAACATCATAGTACAGTCCCAGTAGCAGAGGGCGGGACGAACAGGTTTCAAAGCCACATCCAGGACGAGTGGCCCTGCTTGAACAGGCAGGAGGTGCCTCAAGTGGGAGCTGAGGCAGGTTCTTCCTGGTTTGGGGATAGCCTTTCTCCAGGGTTCAAAGAAACAGCTCAGTAACTGGGGGCAGAAGGACAGTTGCTGGGTGTGCCTCTGGTTGTCCCAGGGAAACAAAAGCTAAGAACTCCAATTCTTCTCATAGGATGTGAAGCAGCTTTGGAACTGAAAGAGAGAGCAATCCGCCTGGAGCAATTATGTTTTCATTATTATTCCCTAGCTGCTGCGTCACAAATCACATTTTCCATCCCGGGGCATGTTGGTGCAGAGCTGGTGACTGCAGTTCCCATCATTCCACCAGCGGACTGCTCCAGCCTGGCCCCAGGAGCAGCAAGCCGGTGGCTCATTAACTGCAGTACCTGCACACGGATTGCAAACCCAGCCAAGCAGATGCTGTGTGTTTAAGGAAATTCTCCCCATTTGAAAACGACTACAAAGTCCTTTTGACTCTCAAACTCCTTGTGGGATTTTTCTAGAAAGAAAACCCGTGAAATCCTTGAAGATTTTCCTGTCGCTCTGCACTACAGCTCAGCTGAGAGTGCTGATGCTGGGTGTAGCTTTGACTCACAGGCACAAACACAAACACACCCAGGCGCCCCGGGCTTTAACATATGGGGATTTAAAGCGCCAGACTCTGGAGCGCCAGAGCGCTGCAAGGCTCATGCCGCCATCATGTGGCTGGAGGAGGAACTGCACCAGGGAAGGAATATGCCAGATTTGACATGGAGGATTTGTGTCTTTCCTGCCTTCCTTTCCTTCCTTCCTTCCCTATCTTTCTTCCTTCCTTCCCTCCGTTCCTTTCCTTCCTTCCTTCCCTCCCTTCCTTCCTTTCCTTCCTTCCTGCCTGACTTCCCTGCCGTCCCTTCCTCCCTCTCCCCCCTTCCCTACCTCCATTCTTCCTCTTGTCCCTTCCTTCTTTCCTTCCTCCTTTCTTACACTGTGACGAATATTGGGATACAAAAATGCATCTGAGACAGCTCCTGATTTCAAGTAGTCAAGTGAAAGAGAAGAGGAAAAGGGGAAGGGAGATGATTGAGTTAAGTTCTGCTTAACTGCCCCCTTTCCTGGGCTCCTGGGACTCCTGTGTATTAACACAAGTGCCCAGTGGAGTAGCCATGTTATTGACAAAGAATTGTCAAATGAATTTAAGTGGTCATTCAACACATTCTCATAAAATGAGTTAGGTGAATTCAATGTCAAAATCACACCACTCATATTTAAGAAGAGCTGACTCCCACAGAACAGAACATCATAAACTACAATCTGGGGGCACAGAAAAAATACACTTTGTTTAGTTATTGCTTTGAACAAAAAAAATTATTTTACCCCCATAAAAGGTCTTAAACTATGTCTTTATCTATTGTTCTTTTAGACTGTCTTCTAATTCTTAATTTGTGGAGGGTCTTTGTATCCTGGAGATATCCTCGTGTGTGTGTGTGTGTGTGTGTGTGTGTGTGTGTGTGTGTGTAAGATTTTATTTATTTATTTATTTGACAGAGAGAGAGGAATCACAAGTAGGCAGAGAGGCAGGCAGAGAGAGAGAGGGAATCAGGCTCCCTGCCGAGCAGAGAGCCCGATGCAGGGCTCGATCCCAGGACCCCAAGACCATGACCTGAGCAGAAGGCAGAGGCTTTAACCCACTGAGTCACCCAGGCACCCCCTTTTGTGTTTTTCTATGAGCTGTGAATACTTTCTTATATAGTCAGTTATTTACCTTCTTTCTTTACGGAGTCCCTTAACGATTTTTTTAAATTATTAATATTAGTTTTTAACATAACCAAGGCTGCTAATTTGTTTTTTTTTTCCTTTATAAACTCTTTCTGGGTTTCCTTTCCTGCTCAGAAAGGCCTCTTTCACCTCAAAGTATGAAGATAGTCTTTAATATTATTTTTTAACAATGATTTTGTTATTTTATTTTTATGTTTATATTTATGTGAATTTATTTTTATGCTCCTTTTAAGGTAGGCTAACTTCATTTTCATCCAAATGTGAAATCAATTGTCCCTGCACCATTAAAAAAAATATGTGTTTTTTCTGCACTGAGCCAAAATGGTACATTTAATCCTAGAATAAGTGCCCCTTTATAGATAGGTCCTACCTGGTTTACCAGCATAACTAGACTTCTCTGCTGCCATACTCTTTTTTTATCTGGTAGCACCAACAGCCACCCCTTACTGTGTTTCTTTTGCAAGATATTCTTAGCCTTTTTTTTTTTTTTTTTTTTTTTTGAGAGAGAGAGAGAGAGCGCACCTGCACAGGGGGAGGGGCAGAGGGCAAGAGAGAACCTCAAGCAGACTCCATGCTGAGCACAGTGCCAGACACAGGACTCAATCCCACGACCCTGAGAGCGAGACCTAAACCGAGATTAAGAGTTGGATGCTTAACAGACTGAGCCACCCAGGAACCCCAATTCTTAGCCATTCTTAAACATGAACTTCTACATCATAAATGTATACGTTGTCTGAATTTGTAGAGTAAACAAGCATTACTTTTGTTCATGAAAACAGGTTTCATTTCTGTATCTTTTGCAGAGCTTACATTGTTTCTTTGGATACCTGGCAGAAGGAAGCTACCTTACATCTTGGTTCCTGCCCTGAGAACGGCTGCTCCCCCCTCTCAGCCTGCCGGAGGGAATCCGACTGGCCAAGGTCTCTTCTACTGTTGCCCTGGGAGGGATCCCACGTAGTAGAAACTTGCTGCCAGGGGCCCAGCCCGGCTAGTGAGCAGTGGCTGTACTAAGTAAATGGGGGTGGCTTTAAGAGAAGCAGAAACCCCAATGGTGTTTCCGATGTTCCTTCACCCCAAGTTCATTTTAAAAAGCATTTATTGATTGCTGCTTATATGGTAAGGCTTGGGACTAGGGAACAAAAACTAATTTTGTTATAGTCCTTGCATTCAAAGAGCTCACGGTCTAGCAGGGATGGACCAACACGAGACAAAATAAGTGCCCTACTAGGCAAAATAGTCAAATGGAGACAGGTGCTCAGTGTCCCAGTGGCTTTAAGGGAGGAGAAATTCCATCCCCCCAGGTGAATCAAGAATGTGATTCCAGAGGAGTGCACCTCTTGAGTGTGAAGTTGCACATTGTCCCTTCCTCCAGGGGACCCCACTCTTGCTCAGTTCAGTGGTAGAAAGGTGTGTGGTTATTCCTGTGTGTAGACACACTTGTATGTGGGTGTGCACATGCCCACACACCAGCCTGGCCCAGCACAGCCGCTTAGCGAGAAGCCACAGAGCCTGCGGGCTTGGGTTGAAGAGAAGGATTGAAGGATTTAGGAAGGAAGCAGCTCATACACATGTCATTCTTCTTCCCTGTCCTCAAGTGACAACACAGGCAAAGACTTCAACAGCCTTTCCCAAAAGACAAAGTTCTCACTGTCCCAGGAAACGGGAGCTTACACCCTGAATAAAGACCCTGCTTCATACCCTGCCACCTTCTCCCGCCTCCCTCCTGACACACAAATGCTGTTTGTTTGAAAGTTTATCTCCACTGGAGGTTTTCAGGAAGGGCCCCTTGACATTGCCGTAGATCCTGTGTTATGCTTCAGCTGTTTTTTGATGTTTGTTCACACAGATGAAGTCATGAAGATCACAATCTAGGGCAAGATGATATTTTCCGCGGTAATTATTGTTCTTGGAAATAGGAGACCAGAGCCTGAGAGAGCGAGAGGGATGGAAGGGATTAAGGCAGCCATCCAACACCCCACTGGGTTAACCCCTGAGGGAAAAGAGACCCATGGAAGTGACGTGACTTGGCCAAGTTCACACAGCTGGTTCGTTCTGCACAGATGCATCGAAAGAAAACTGTTGGAGGGATGCTTCTTCATCCCATCGGCATGCAATTATATGGAGCCCTCCTTTTGAGAGAATACTTCGCTTCTTTTTTCCCAAACATCATGTCAGGGTTAGTTACATTTTTTTTTTTTTTTATGTGAACATTTGCAACTATGAAATTCCAGGCAGGAGTGTGGAATGCTGCCAAAACTGTAAAGGATATACATTCTTTTCTCTCAAAAAAGGCTTCAAACAAGGAAAGGCTAATTAGATGGAGAATACTTGTTCCCCATTCCACAGGTCTCTCTGAATAAAAATTGCCCCAAACACTCCCATCCCACTACCTATTGCTCCCCGTGGTGACCCCCTAAAACAACCGAATAGGAAAGTCCTGGACAAAGCATGGGGTTTCCGGAGCTCACCTTCCTCTCCCCTTTGACATCCCATAACTGCTGGCTGAGGGCAGTTGTGCTCTCTGCCATGTAGAATAAGGTCCTATGCCAAAGAGAACTCAACTTTTCTAGCACATCAGTGGCCGGTGGGAAAGCCAGCCTAATTCTAGGAAACAATTTTAGAAAGCCCAGTGTTGCCTGAATCTCCAGTATTGTCTTTGTCAGTAAGAAAGCTGGCATTTTGTTCTCCGTCCATCAACCCCCTGTGTCTTGTGTTGATTCAGAGCTCGGTCAGGGAAAGGGGGTGTTTTGTGCTCAGCCCCTCCATCAAAGAACGCCACCGTGCATTAGCAGTGGATAATTTAAAGACGGAGAAGCTTCCTCGTGGTTTCTGCAAGTGTCAAGTTGGTCCACAATTTCATGTGAAATGTAAATGATTCTCTTCATCACAGTTGAAAGATGTTCCAGGACTCCATAGTTTTTTTCCTCCACTTTGCTCTTTGGACAGAAACAGAGCAGAACGTATCACTGATGAGCACTTAGCTCAGCCTTCCAATCCAGCCGCTCAGGACAATAATGCAGGAGCCGAGCAGCACCGGGAGGTCTGGGGAGCTCCTGGGTTTCTCCACGGAGCCTGGCATTGTCTCCTCTGTCTTCCTCGAGGCTCACAGAATCTCAGAGGATTCTCAGAGATCACCGCGTGCAAACCATTTTGAGGAATCTGAAACCCTGCCACAATACCCCTGACAAGAGCATGTCCAGGCTCGGCTTCCCACTGCCAGTGAGCCGGGGTTTGGTTGGTTGTTTTCTCACAGCATTCTGGAAGTGGCCTTCCTGAACTCCATCTAAATTCCACCATGAGAGACTATGGACTCCGAGAAACAAACTGAGGGTTTTAGGGGGGAGGGGGCTGGGAGGATGGGTGAGCCTGGTGGTGGGTATTGAGGAGGGCACGTATTGCATGGAGCACTGGGTGTGAATCTTGGAATGAATCTTGGAACATTGCATCAAAAATTAATGATGTATTTTATGGTGACTAACAACACAATAAAAAATAATTAATTTAAAAAAATAATAAATAAATTCCACTCTTTGTAAGGCAACACTGCAACTCATAAAGTCTAAGATGCCTATTTTTTGCATTTTATCTCTGAACCTGGAGTGCCCCTTAGCAGCTGAAGGCGGCTTATGACAGTGCTTGGTGGGCAGTGACGGGATTCCTTGTTGCTTTGTGCACCTCGGAGCTGGGCTCTGCCTTCAGTCAGCAAACCATTCAGGTGCCTTTGGAGTAAGGAATATAAGTCCGTTTCGCAAACTGAAAAAACTTAGCAGTTGAAACTTCCTGAAAAATCACAAAAGCACGGAAAAAAAAACAAAAAACAAAAACATTTGGAAGGCGTCCTGAAAAAAATCCTGGAGGCAATACAGAAGCACTTTAAAGATTTTATTTATTTATTAGAGAGAGAAAGCCAATGCTCAGGAGCTGGGGGAGGGACAGAGGGAGAGGGACAAGCAGACTCCGCAGCAGGGAGCCTGACGTGAGGCTCGATCCCAGGACCCTGAGATCATGACCTGAGCCAAAACCAAGACTTGGATGCTTAACCAACTGAGCCACCCAGGCACCCTAATACTGAAGCACGTTAAACACTGCATTACAATGTTCTTATAAGGAGAATAAAATTGACGGCACAGAACAATAGAATTGCTTAACTGAAGTACCTAATACATAGAATGCAATGACTATTTAGGAAACAGACTATTTGGTGGTTTAAGTTGTGTTAATAACTGCTAAACCTTTTCTACTTAATCCACATGGAAACCTAATGAGGTGGTTGATACGATACACTACCCCCTATCCACAACTCCTGGGGCAAGATGCATTTTTAAATTCATCGCTCTCTTAATTATTTTAGAACGGTAATAGAGTATATATGTTGTATTTAATCTGACCATTAGCAGGGCCCGGGATCTTGTGCTTTAAGCAAACACATTAATATTTTGCAGTGAAACCCATGCATGTTCCCACAGGGCGGGAGAGAGACAGCCGTAACAAGCTCATGCCAGTTCAGGTCAAGTTTAGCTGTCAAGTGAGTTTGCCATGGGCTTATGAAAATATTTCCTGTTTTCAGATATTTTTGGATTTCAGAAATGCAAATGAGGCATTTTGGATTTGTATTACTGTTTCCATTGTGCAAATAAAGAAAGTGAAGCTTTGTAAGTATTTTCCCTGACACACATAGCTCAGAAGTATGAAGTCGGGTGTGAGACACAGGTCACCGTGCCTCCATAGCACATCATGCATCACGGTCTTGACCATGACTTGATGGTCTTCAGGGAAACCGCCATCTGTCACATGGTTGAGGACCACTCCACGGGCCCTGAGTCTTCTCTTCTGTAGATTGGGTGTAACCATTGCCTCAAATCTTCTCGTTCTCCTTTGAACACACAACTATTCCCCTTGGTCCCAGCCACTGTAGCACGAACAATCTCACACCATGCAGAGGGAGACTTCTCCATTTACAGAAGGACAGAGAGGTATGGTGAGGGAGTCCAGTCTCCAGGAACACCAGGCATTGGCTCAATGGGTTTTTAAAAAATAAAAAAATCTTCTAAGCAGATGATGCGTCTTCTACTTTGATAATGCTCATAATTTTAGAGAGAGGGAGAGAGCCACCTTTGGTTCCAAACTCAAGTTTGAGAAACTTCCATCCAAGTTCTACTGAAACCATAATTCCTCATGTAACTTCCCTCTGAAGAAGTCACAAATATCATAGGAAATTTAATAATAATAAAGTACGGGCTCTGTAGCTAGCATATCTGAGTTGAGTCCCAATCTGTCGATTCCTAGCTGGGTGACCCTGAGAAAATCACTTAACCCCTCTGTGCCTCAGGTTGTCCATCTAACAAATGAGAATAATACCATTTCCTACCCTGGAGAGTTGGTATGAGAAAGAAATGATCTCCTACATGTAACCTCTTAAACTAGTGTCTGGCCATTCTATGGATTCAATGAATGTGAACTTTATTATCATCATCATGGATATATTTTAATATATGAACCATGATATCCCAGAAATGAAAAGGGGCAGAAACAAATTTATGAGCCAGATCTCTCTACCTCTGAAGCCCAGGGTCTTAAGCTTTAGGCTGCCCTGCTTCACATGCCCAGTTGTGATGCCTGAAAACCAATCTAGCCCTGAAGTTCTAGGCTCCTTCCAAAAAACAATCTAAGGAGCAAAACCATGTCTTTTCCTGTCTCAGAATTAGGGACTCAGTGCAAAACAAAACAAATATGCTTGGCCAACTCCACAGAGTCTCCTTGGTAAATTATAATTCATTACATATGCCTCAACGCTATCATCATTAGGCTTTCCTGTGGTAGGAATTCATGTGGTGCTCTCTAAAGAACCAAAAGTGACTCTAACAGTCTTGTATCCAAAGAGATCTCACCCTAGTAGAAGTTACAAAATGTACACAAACACATTAGAATATAGTACAACACATATATACGTGTGTTATGTATATATGACAGACTCTTGACACTCCGTGCTTAATATTATTTGCTATGTTTGAGTCTGTATTTATTTGTTGATAGAGGATAATTTTTATGCATTGTCTCCTATGGATTTTTAGAGTTTTAGGAGTCATGACTTGCTCATGTCTATATCCATATTGCCTATAAAATTAATGCTTGATGATGCATGCATGCGTGAATGAATGACTTGTGTGGTCTGCAGTCTCTAAAGGGATACGAGTAATTTCCATCTGTTGGTTTGTACTCCCTAAAATGGCCTCTAGAGCACACTGGTAGCACCCCGCACTCAGTTTCCCAGTCATCCTTTCGCCACACCCAAGCGCCCTCATCTGGCCGTGCTGGGAAATGTTCCCTCTGGGGCTGCAGGCAAGAGCTAATCTAAGACCTAAAGAAAACAAGGATTACTTTTTTAATTGCCTTGCCAAAATGGGAATTGGAAGTTGAAATAAACGGAGCCTGGTTCGTGAATGCACATTGCCTTAATAGCACAGGCAAGCCCTGGGGGTGAACCTGTTTTGGTAATTGAAGTGTAAATAAGTTCTTACTTCCCCTATAGTCTTAGAGGAATTTAAGGGGATTCCCATCTAGCAACCTTTTAAATGTGTGTTCACATATCACCCCCCTCAGGAAGCATTTCTTAGCTACTGCACTCCTCCCCTGATGGGTCTCTCCTCTGAACTCCTAAGGTGGAAATGTTGCCTAATGGTCCTGTCTGGCCATGGAATCCAATCCAGCTTCAAATCCCACCTCTCCATATATTAGCTATGTGATCTTTTGCAATATCCCAAGCCTCTTTGAGTCTATAGTGACTTACTGAAAAATGTGAATATCAATAGCACCTACCTCATAGAGCTATTTTAGAAATTAAAAGGTAGTCTGCATGGAAAGTACTCAGCTCATTGTTTGACAGCATTGTCTTTAAAATATCTAAAACTATTTATGAGTATTATTTATTGCATTGATAACTTGCATTGAATAATAGATGTTCCTTAGGTTGTAATTTAAATATTCAATGCATATTTGCTTTATCTTTTTGATGGCAATAACTACATATTGGATTTGTGTTGTGGTCTTGGGTGATTAATGTGTTTTTTAGCAAGACAGGGTGAGTCTTGGCAAAATTGTGAAGTAAGTGACAGCAAGGCATGTGGGACAGTGGCAAGAATATTTCTAAGGCCTCTTTTATCTTCTCTGACCAATGCCTCCCCAAGCTACTTCCTGCCCATCCCTCAGCAGAGTCTTCTCCCAGGTCCACGGAATGAATTGAATCCTGTGAATATGGGATATTACTCGGCAAGGGGAAATTAAGGTTGCAGATGAAATAAAGTTTGCTAAAACCAGCTGATTTTATGATTGGGAGAACATCCTGTAATATCTGGGTGGCCCAATGTAATCATAAGGTCCTTAAATGGAGAAGAGGAAGGCAGAAGGATCAGAACCAGTAGGATAGCACCAAAAAGACCCACTGCGCGTTTGCAGCTTGGAAGGTGGAGGAAGGAGCCATGAGCCATGAGCCCAGGCTTCTAGGCAGCCTCTAGAAGCTAGAAAAGACAAAGAAACAGCATCTCCCCTAAAGTCTACAAAAGAAATGTAGTCCCGCTGATAGCATGATTTTAGCCCAGTTAGGTCCATTTTGGACTTCCGATCTCCTGTCTACGGCCAGACCACCCTGGACGCACCTGATCTTGTCCAGACTTCTGATCTCCAAACTGTAAGATACTTGATTTGTGTTTTAAGCTACTGAGTGTGTGGTAATTTGTCCCAGCAGGACTAAGAAAACTAATGCTCAGACGCTTGAAGTTATATAATGTTGGAGCTCTCAGGACAGTGTTCACTATAGAGCCTATCCAGATGGCCTGGAATAGTACAGCCAGAGAGAGAATGTGACCTGGCGAGTCAAGGAAGAGGAAGATGAGCAGAGCTGGAACAGTGGTCCTAAGGACTAAGACAGAATGACAGGATGAAATGAACAGAAGAACAAATGACAAAGTAAGGATCTAGGAAGATCAACGGCAGCGTGGGGTAGGATGTAGGGAGCAAGGGGTATAAGATTCAAGACTGGCCTCGAGAACAGTGGGAGGGATGGGAGGCAGAAATGGTTGGCTACATTATGACAGGGCAAGGATACACCTGCCATTTTATAGTTCTGGCAGCTCTCTCCTGGGAAGGGACCTGACAATTCACCGCGATGGGAGCCGTGGTTCTATGTACGATGTGTATCTGTAGCTCATACGTCAACTTCCATGGCCCCTGATACCAAATCATCTCTGAATACGTGTTGATGAATGGTGTGCCTGAAGACAATGACAGTGGCCAGTGTGATGATTTCACGTGTGAGATGTGGAGTCTACTTGTGAAGGTACATCTCTCTTTTCATAGTATTCTTAATATCTCACTTCATGGGAGGAAGCCAGCACCAATCATACTCTACGATACAGAATGTTCTCATAAAGTTTTACGTTAACCAACAGAGAAACGAGAAGCTTTCCTTCCTTCTTTTCTCCCTTCTGTTGAGAGCCACATTTTAAAAGCCCTGAACACAATAGAGAATGCAAATTCCACAGAAAGCGTGGGACCCAGGGAGAAGGGAAGCATGGAAGGTGGTGAGGGCCTATTTCAGTTTTCCAAGAACAACTTCACAGTCTTCCGCACTGTGTTTCTTGTCTTCTTTTCTGACTTTGCTTGATTTCTCCTGGCCTCAAACAGGAAGCACTTCTCAGTGTGCAGCGTACTTGGGGCAAGATGGTAGCATCAGGCCCCGGTAAATAGGCATAATTTCCACCACATATGATTGGAGAAGAAAGGCAACTTTCCAGTGCAGTGTTTTCAATTACTGCCAACAAGACCTAATGCTTAGTACCATAGAAAAGTATTAGGAATCTTATTTTTAAACAGTGGGATGTTTATGGGCTAAGGATGGGCTAAGTAAATAAATAAAATAAGAATGTCAGGAGCAACTTGGAAACACGGAGAGTGTACCTGACATGGGAATGCTATTTTATGACAGTTGCCTAAGGACATCCAGGCATATTATTAAAACCTGCACACTGCATTCATTTATACTGCAGAGAAAATATGGGGCTGGTAGTGAGCCCACAGGAGTTCTGGGCTCAAACTGCTTTCCAACTGACTGTGTGTTCTTAGATAAGTCTCTTCCCCTCTCTGAAATAAGGTCTTCTGGCTCTGTGGCACCCAAGCTTCACTCCAGCAATAAAATTCCATGTCTATTATGCTCTAGCTAAAAGTCACTATCATTTTTCCAAGGATGTCTTCATGGTCAGAAAATTTTAGGACCAAAGCCTGTGTATTATGGTGACAAAATTGTTCTTGGCCATTGGGTGGGATGGACGCAGAGCACAGAGAAGCAGAAAAGGGCTAAGGAGTTGTATCGTGAACAGCAGTCTCTGGGGGTATTTACTAGCTCCCAAGCCTTCTGCTGATCTTTTCACCAGATTCTGAGCCATTCCCTCAGATTCTGAGCCCTTCTTTTTTTTTTTTTACTGCATTTATTTATTTATTTGAGAGACAGAAAGAGAGAGAGCACGAGCCGGGGGAGAAGAAGAGGGAAAGGGACAAGCAGACTCAATACTGAGAGCCGAGCCCAGCACCAGACTTGATCTCACGACCCTGAGATCATGACCTGAGCTGAAATCAAGAGTTTGACGCTCAACCAACAGAGCCACCCAGGTGCCCTCCACCACTCCCTTCTTAAAAAAAAAAAAAAAAAAAAAAAAATTCAACTTCAGTTTAGGCATTAGAATGAGTCAGGCAGTCATGCAATCTTATAACTGCAAGAACCTGACAGGTAATTTACATCAAACCGCTGCTTCTTCCCAATATGCAGCATACTCACTTATATATGAGGACACTCACATCTCAAGAGAAGAATCTGGCAGAGCTGGACATGAATGCACTTAGCTCCCCCAGTAGGCTCCTGCTCTTTCTGTTCCAGCAAAAACTATTTTTTAAAGGTTTTATTTATTTGTTTATTTATTTATTTGTTTGAGAGAGAGAGAGAGCGCACGAGCAGGGAGAAGGGGCAGAGGGAGAGGGAGAAGCAGACTTCTCGCTGAGCAGGAAAGCCCCACATGGGGCTAGATTCTAGGACCTTCACTGAGATCATGACTTGAGCTGAAGGCAGATGCTTAATCAACTGAGCCACCCAGGTGCCCCCCTGCAAAGACTATTCTTTACTGGAGTCACTATGTTTGGCTAGAATGCAGTCCAAGGAAATCCTATCAACCGTTACTTTCCATAGGGCCATCTGTGATCCAGCAGCATCAACATCAGCTGGAAACTTGTTACAAATGCAGGCCCCTCCTCAGACCCACTCAATTAGAATCCACCTTTGTGATAAGGCGCCCAGGTAGCTCGTGTGCACATTAAAGTTTGAGAAGCACCAACATAAACTGCCCTTAATTCAGGACAAACATCACAGGTCTCCACCAGTCCTCTAGCTCAGCCGTCCCACACTAGGAATTATTACAGTTCAGAGTGGCCCAAGAGAACCGTCATGGTTACTTATAAATCAGCATTAGCGAGTGGATCTTTAGTCCTCTATACAGAAAGCTATGACCTCCGTGGGAGAGGTCCTAATGATTTTCCATCTCCACTTGGGAATCAACATCCATTTTGGTATCTAGGAAAAAAGGAGACGTCTTTTTTTACTATTATTAAAATATCAGATGACTGTGACTCTTTTGTCAACTTCTGCTTACTTAGCTTTGGTTTTGGTTTCATGAAACCAAACCTCCTATTTACATAGGGTTTACATAAGGTTCATTGTTCTTTCTATGGCAAAAAGAAGCAGCCTCGGGACGAACAAAGAGCAAGAGCACAGGGCCCAGGGTCCCCAGAGCTGGGTTTCAATACTACTTCAATTATTCAACAGCTGTGTTTCCCAAGGCAGAGCAGTTTCCCTCTCTGAACCTTACTTTCCTTGTCAGCAAAACTGTTAGGCCAATAATAACTAATGAGCGAGAGGCACGAGAGATTATCCACATGGAAGTTCCGAGTACATGGCAAGCATTCAGTAGGATGCTGAACTGTGTGATGAAGAAAGGTAGTAACTGGAGCAGGCAATAAATACTTCATGAGTATCCACAATGTGGGGAGACACTGAATACAAGAGCAAATGAGACAGATATAGGATCTGCCCCAACAGAACCACTGTCCATTGAGAATGTAACACAGAAAAGGATAGAGCTCACAATGACCGAGTGCTTGCTGTGTGCGAGGCACTGTTCTGAGAACTTTACATAGAGCAACTGATTTAACCAGCACTGCTATCCAGTGAATACTGGGTACTATTATTAGCCCATTCTACAGATGAGGAAACCGAGGCACACTGTGGTTAAGGAGCCTGGCCAAGATATATACAGCTAGTAAGTAAGAGATCCTAGGTTATGGACCCAGACACGTCAGTTCTAGAGCCCACCTACTTAAGCTGTGTTAATCTGCTTCACCATAAATAACAACGAAATATATATATAAATACACGCTGAAAAAGCAGATGGCCAGAGAACTAGGGGAGTGTTCCGGGGAGACTTAACCTAGCCTGAAGAGTCAGAGAAGGATCTCTGAGGAGATGATAAGGATGAGGAAAAGGCAGTAATGAGAACCCACGTAAAAGAGGGAAAAATCATCCGGCAGGGCAAAAATAGGGCAGAAGACCTGGATTGAATTCAGAGACTGGTTACTTTAAGAGCAGATGACATAGGGCTTGATTCCTGAGGAAGACTGCAGCTCAGAACAAATAAACCCACAAATACTCTTACAGATCAACCTCTTGAGCACCACTCTGCTATATAGGCATTCCCAGTGTTCAGTCTTGGCCAGTGTCTACAGCTAAGCATTTTAAGAGATGAAAAAGGAAGGAAAGGTGAGCTGGCAGAGAAGGAGAAAGACTGAGGGCTTTGGCATGGAGTCTGGCCGTGGGGCCCCTAACTTCTTCCTGCTCCACCTTGAGAAGACGATTTGAAAGAGCATTCTAAACTTCCATTTCCTCATCTGGAAAGTGGAAAGTGTCCTTACTTATAAGAAATAAGTATAGGGGCGCCTGGGTGGCTCAGTGGGTTAAAGCCTCTGCCTTCGGCTCAGGTCATGATCTCAGGGTCCTAGGATCGAGCCCTGCATCGGGCTCTCTGCTCAGCAGGGAGCCTGCTTTCCCCTCTCCCTCTGCCTGCCTCTCTGCCTGTTTGTGATCTCTCTCTGTCAAATAAATAAATAAAATCTTAAAAAAAAAAAAAAGAAAGAAGTATGATACCTACTTCTGATCTTGTGGTGACTGTGTAGGTAAGCCATGCACGTGTGGTGCCTGAGACGTGGTATGTGCTTGAGGAATGTTTTCTCACTTCCCTTCTCACTGTTCAAAGTTAGAACCTGGAAGCTGCGCAGGGAATTCAGACGCGGTCCCTAGCATCCCGGTTCCCTTGTGCATCCTCTCTCTCGGAGGGTGTTTGGTTTTTCTGATGCTTTCACCGATACAGAGTTAGCAAGTTCTGTTACAGAGCCCTCATGAGACTATTAAAGAATGTATTCATTTGTTTAAGATCCTTCAGAGAAAGCAAATCTCCAATTTTGAAGAAGACATCCAAATGCCCCCTTGATATTCTTCCTTACAAATAAACTAACAAAAAAATGAAATGGGCAATCAAATTATAAGAGGGCAGCTAATACAATTAACAGGATTTTTTTTTTCCCCCTAGCAGCACACAGTAAAGAAATATGTATGACCGAGAGAGAAATTTGGGGTCAAAAGGCAGAACTTAGGGGATACCTGGAACTTCAGAACTGGAAAACAACTTGAAGAGCATTAGTCGAGTCCACCATTTTCCAGCGAATATGAGTGATTTTTAAAGCTGAAGTAAAGGTCACTTGGGATTATTGGCAGAATTAGGACTTGAACTTGGATCCCCTGGGGCAATCAAGAGGCAGAGAATGTAGTGCCAATAACACAAGGCAGCTAAGGAGATTCGCTACTCAACACAAATCATTCAAGTTTCAACATTTACGCAGAATGCTGTGGCTAGGTGACAACTCAGGGAACTTACCCTTCTCTGGAGAGGGAAAATGCAATTAAAACTGCTATAAACCAGCAAAGCCTTGATTCAACAAATTTTAGAACATATTCTCTTTCCTAATAAGTGTAATTCTCACTAACCCCTTTGTGGGAAGTTTGTATAGTTTGCTTAGATTTGCATGCGATTTCCATACTGGTCACTCAACTCCAAACTCACATGATGGGTAATCAGACTTGTTCCTGTTCTGGTTCCTGGTCATTAAGCAAGAATGCTGAGTGCCTTGGCCTCTGCCACTCAAAGTTATCACCTAAGGAAAGCAAGGCCACTTGCCATCTTTCCTCCCAATCCTGAGGTCCTTCAGATGCCTTTCAGAAAGCCACAAAAGAGTCCCCAGTGCAGTAATGCAGTGTGTGGTCTGAACAAATCAGCTATGAAAGATAATTGAAGACATTTGAATTTGGGCTGGGCATTACATGCCACTAGGAAATTACCATTCATTTTGATGGGTATGATAATTGTATTCTTATTATGTAAGATGTAGCCTAATTTTTTTTACAGTTGCATTCTGAAATATTTGGGAGTAAAATGCCATGATGTCTGTAATTTGCTTTAAAATATAAACTTCTTTAAAATACTAAGCAAATGTTAAGAAAAAAGGGATAAAGTAAATGCAGCAAAATGTTAGGAAGTGTCAAGGTATCAGCATCCATTATAATGTAATCTTTACTTTTCTGTATGTAAACATTTGAATACTAAAAATTTAAAAAAACTAAATAAAGTTATTCTGTTAGAATTAGAAAAAGAGCTATGGAACTTGACCTCTTGTTATACTGTTTGACCCCCCAAATGTCAACCACATACATAAATGCTATGAGGAAGAAGGCAAGAGTGCCTTTCTTTTATGTAAAAAGCACACACAGGTAACTCAAATGTGATATTTTCTTGTTACAAAAGCATCCAACCATCAAGAAACATAAGGACTAACAAATGAAAGTGCCTCTCTGTGGACTCCCTCTCCCTGTCACCTCCCCATCATCAGCAGTTTAGTGGAAGTAAGTAGGAAAATGGATTTGTGTTTTGGGGGCAAACTAAGTGGCAAAATCATCCTGGACAAAAATGATGAAAGTAGAACCATGGGGTGGGGCAGAGGACAGGGGCAGAACAAGAGGAAACACTTTCTGATTCTTTGGAAAGCTGGGTGCAAATATATTATTTTTGGAAAGACACCCATGTGCTCATTGTGCTTTCTCTCCCAGTAGAAGAACGTGGCATCCCTAAAATTGAGTTCAGTTCATATCATCCAGGACAGCCTGAAGTTTGCAAAGTCTCCCTTACATCAAAATGTCCAGGTTGGTAAGGTATGTCCTTCACCCACAGCGAACATTCTCTACACTGCTTTTTCAACAGTGGCGCCCTGCCTGGAAGGAGTGTGTCACCTTCAGCTTTGGATCCAAAGAGGATCCAAACTTTGCAAACTTCAGGCTGCAATAGACTTATATTTTTGGGCATACATATATTTCCATAGATTAGATTCTAGAAGGAAAATTGCTGGGTCAAATGATATGCACATTTAAAATTTTGATAAACATTGAAATAAGATTTCTATTTTTCAACTTATAATAGTGGCCAGAAACCAAAAATCCATGACTTAGGAGGGAGGGTAAAGAAATGATATCGACATCAGGCATGTGGTTTATCAGTACAATTATTTTTTCCATCCCACATACCACGGCATAAAAATTGAGCCCCCAAAATAATTAGGTCACGGATGGACCTTATATCTAGGTGACTTTAGCCTACTTTGCCAAAGGCTAAAAGGCCATACTAGAAAATATGATAGAACTTTACAATCATAATAATAAAACCACGATACCAGTAATCGTAATGGGCACCATTTACTGAGCATGTGCCGAGTGCTGGAAACCCCTGAAGGGCATTCATTGCCTCATGTAATCCTCCTAACAATCTACAATCCCATGAGTGCCCAGAGTCAACTTCGTGTGCCTAGTTCAGCCCTTTTCTCCCTTCTGATCACAGCTCAATCCTTCCTTCCACAGCGAAGCCCTCATTGACCTGACCAGCTCAAATTCCCTTACAATATTCTCTCGTAGGCAAGCACCTCTTCATTATAATGCTTTACAGGGTGGTAATTTTATATTGAATAGTGTGATTCGTGGATTAACCTCTATTTCCCTTTCTAAACTCCACAAGGGCAGGGATGGTGAAAAATGAACGAGGAAGGAGCAAATGGAGCAGTGCACGAGTCATGGAGCATGAAGGCAGTGAAAGAAGCTTTAATTCTAAGCAGGTATGCTGGAAGCTTCGTGGAGGAGAGGGCTCTTGAACCACCTCTTGAGCTAAACACTGATGGTCAATATCATATAGGCAGATCGAGATGGGGAAGTACATCCAGTCCAGAACATGTGACCAAGGGGATGGGGGTAGAAAAGTATAGAGCAAGTGTGTGAAACAAGAAAAGAAACAACATGGCTAGAACTTCCTGCCTTGTTTGTCTGGGTCCTCTAGTTGAGAAAGGTCAAATTAATTTGACCTATACCTTACTTATTAAGTAAGTGACACATGACACTGTCATGTGTCATCCTCTCTTAGCAACGTAAATGTTTAAGAGAGAATGAAAGGCCATGAAATGTGGAAATTTCTAGCACTGGAACACCAGGATGGGAGAAAACTTCTAGGACAGCAATTTTTATGGGCCCTGTAGACCATACTGTGTGGATACCCATATCTTCCATCTATTAGCATACATTGTTCTTGCTGACCCTGGATCCAGGAAAATACCCTCTGATATTTGAGTAGCGGCAATAGGAAGTGTGTTACACCATGCACATGGTGGTTTTAAGAGACTGTACAATTTTGGTATGATTCATACCCTTATATTCCCTGAAACTTGATAAAAGCAAAATTTTCACTAATAGCCATGCGCAGCAATGCCCGTGTATAATGGCTTATACCCAAAGTGGCAAAGGAATCATCTGCCCCAATCCCCAACCCCCAATCCCCTCAGAATGCTGAAGCCCATTTGGGTTTCAGGAGGAATTTAACTGTTATGGTCTGGTGGGAGACACTGAGCAAACTGTTGGAAATGCTTCACATTGTATTGAAACAATGGACTGGCTCTTTTCTGGGGGGCATTGGTGTAGTTTCCAGAAATTGGATGAATCATTAATCTCAACCAGGTTAATTGTCATTCCCACTTGGCTGGGCTCTAGGTGACCTTTCCTAAAAGCTTCAGAAGAAATGCATGCTATAAATAGGAACATTTGAGAAAAATTTCCTGGAAGAAACATGCTCGCGGATCAAGGTCTCCTTCTTGTCTTATCCATCTCTCTACCAAACAAAGGGGTCCTTCTGGTTCTTTCTTCTCTGAGATCTGTGAGTATAATTAAATGAAGAGGGTCAAGAAGGCCACATTTTTAAGAGAAGGAAAAGAAAGTAATAGTCATATATATCATGGCTTTAGCCATGTAAATCAGTTAGGAATGTTTTGGTTTGCAAATAAGAGAATATTGGTCTCTAATAAATATATATTTATAATATAAAATCTTCTCTTTCTTTAAGGCTTGAGTAAGTCTTCTGAATGGTCTCCAGAAAGCTATTTCTGAAGATATTAACCCACAGAAATTATAGCTACCATTGACTGAATGCTTACTAGATGCCAGCCATTAATACCATAGATAATTCTCACAATGACCCTGACAAAGAGTTAACATCCTGCATAATAGAGTAACTATTTTAGTGCCTTTTTAAAAAAGCTTTTATTTATTTATTTATTTGAGAGAGAGCATGAGAGACAGAGAGAGAGAGAGCATGAGCAGAGGGAGAGGCAGAGGGAGAAGGAGAAGCAGACTCCCCACTAGGCAGGGAGCCCGATGCAGGATTGGATTCCAGGACACTGGGATCATGACCTGGGCTGAAGGCAGATGCTTAACTGACTGAGCCACCCACACACCCTAGACTAACTTTGTTAGAGTCACTGATTTGAGCTCAAGTCTATCCAGAGCCCAAGACTTTCTCTCTTTCCCCTTTAACATAGGTGCTTTTTTTTCTCTACCGAATTCCTCCGGCACTTAAAGTGCTGCCAAAGCCAATGTCCTCTCCTGTAGTATTCTATGAATTATTGATTTGTGTAAATTATACACAAAGAGTTCCACTTCCCAGGGGCTAATGGTCCTGGTTTAACTAGCCAAGCAAGCTTTCCTCAGAGGGTTTTATACACAGGGCCAAAAGACAAACTTCTTAGTGAGGACTTGCCTTTGGTACCCTTGCCTGATGAGGATGTTTGCTAAGACCGGGCTACAGCTCACAAGCCTGGCTGGTTTAGCTGCTCTGGGGTGGGTCCTTGGTAGAGCCCAGACAAGCGTATTTCTGAAAACCTCCTTAAGTTTTCCTGTGCAGCTCAGATTGCTGTTCTAAGATGACACTGAGACTCTGCACATTTACCCAGCACTTCGGGTGGTTCTAAGGATCAGGCTAGTCTGTGTGAGACTCACCACACATACAACCTTTTTGAGGGAAAAGCAGGGATTCTTTCTCGGTTCTGGTCATGGTGGAGAATTTACCCTAGGCTTGAGTGTGCCAGTGGGGTATTAAGAGTTTTTGTAAAATATGAGTTGACATCTATAGACTCTCTACTACAATGCAAGTCTTTAAATAAGAACTTTAAATAGCTGATTGGTTTTCTTCCTTATACTACGTTTTGAGCTAGATATTTGTATTACCCCATTTTTAGAGATAAGGAAAATTGCCTCAGGTCACAGAGTTAGTAAATAGTGGAGCTGGAGGTCCAATCCAGGAAGCCTGGCCCTTGGTCTACGGTTTTAGCTCTATACAGCATTTCCTGCTCTGTGTCACATTGGAGCCCCTCAATGGCACTCTGTGTAAATACCAGCCTCTCTAGTGAGCCAGAAAAGAGGATGGGAAGTTAAAGCCCAGAATTAGTCTGGACCTCCGTCCTAGAGCAAGGGAGCCTGGTATGGAAGGAGAAACAGAAACAGCCATTAGATGTGAGGGGACTAAAGATGCTATACAGTCAAGCTAAAGAATCCTGCTACCATGTGTAAGACCTCACCCTCAGTGCAAGGACCTGATCTCAGAGGCACAGACAACTGGTATTTCTAGGCAGTATGACACAGTGGATTCCCCTTAGACCTCGGAGTCTAAAGAGCTTACATGTCTGCTCCAACATTTACAAGTCCCACAAGCAAATGCCTTCAACTTTCTGAGCCTCAGTAGCCCGAATTGTAAAGAGAATAAAGGAAAACCTTCTGCTTCACATGGTTCTGAGAATAAAAGATGATAATAAACACGGTAACCTGGAAATAACTGTAAATACCTTCCTAGTCCTGTTCCCTAAGTAACCACCCATTAGTTCAGCCATCAGAGGGTTAAGAAAGCCAGCTTGAGTGCAATCACAGGGTTGAGATATTTTATTTCCGAACAAAGGTTCTATAATTTCAGCTTGGCTATGCCTATACCCAGCTCCTCACCCAATCCTCACGGCCGCCTGTGGGACTTGTAAGCAGATCCAGAGCCTCACAGTAATGCTCTTTGAAAAAGCATTGTGCTTTAATAAGTCACTTTTCTCTCCTGGGGCGAAGTTCACATGAATTAGATTGCAGGCACTTTATGCAAAACGTCTGACCTTCACTGGCTCTGATTTGCATTGTCATCGTTCCTTTATTCTTCTAAAGTGCCTTCATTTTGCATAATGTTATAATGTTATTCAGGCTTTGCAGTTAGCACTATTTCATTTCTCCAATTATAGCCATTTTAGCCAAAGCTATAGATAACCTTCAGAAACCCATGCCTGTGTGATATTTCATTCACAAGGAGGAAGCTAAGAAATTGGGCTTAAAAAAAAAAAAGAAAGAAAAGAAAAATACTAGAAAGCTCATTTGGGGTGGAAATTTAAAACTCCAAGACTAGATTTTCTTTCCCTTTTTGGGGATTAAGGCAGAGTGTTGTCTGTGTACCATGAAAATCTCTGTATTACCAGTTAGTTATTATGGGCAAAGCTTACTATTGAAGCAGGGACATTCACCTAAGCAGAACAACCTAGTGTCATTGATGCATAATTTGAAGAGTCTCCCAACCTAAGATCATTCTTCCATCTGTCCCAGTAACTCCCACCCCATGGTGGGAATTGGCCCATCCCAAGGCCAAGGACTAGAATCAGTTAATGGACCAACGTCCGTAGGAGACAGGACATAATGCATTGTTATCTGCCACTTGTTAGTCTAAATTAGATTCTGATAATTTCTTCTAATTTAAAGTTGGTTGGAGAAAGGCCAAGAACAAATTCTGAGAGATAGGGATGGAGCAGGAGTGAGATAACCCAAAAGAAATGTCAACCCTTTCACACCTTTGCTAGGACCTCGGTTACAATTTGGATATGCTAAGTAGTAGAAGGAAACATTGATTTTTCATAACCTTCATCAAATACCTAGTATTCACCAGACATCAAGTTACATAGCAAATAATACACAACCTACTCACTTTTAACCAGACTTACCATCCTAGTCATGAGACTGTAGTGACCTAGGCAAATAATAGATGAATTATGGACCACCAGAGAGACTGAATTTCTATAGGGGAATTAAACTTCAACGAACAAAGAATGTGTGGCTCTTTTATTTCTCTACTGTTACTTGACTCTTCTTCACATGAACCCCAATTTGCCAAATATCTTTAAATGTAGTCTATGCAAATTGAAAAATGAATCTAATCAGTTGTTAAATCATTCATTTGTATTGAAGGCCATCTCCTTGAAAGAATTGCTCTTTTCCCTGGTCTTCTCCCCACCCTTGCTCATTCCTGGCTATCTGGGAGAATGGCTGACGTGACCCCATGGAACTGTGTGGAAGGTCATGCCCAGGTCTGATATTTGAGTGTACGATGGACAGCATTTTATCAGGTTTCCTTGGCTTTGCTTCATTCTTGGGTATGATGGATGTTGACATAACTAATATCCACGAAAAATTCAATGAACTCTTCTGTAGAGTTTTCTCAGCTCAGTTGAGTCAGATGCCTTCATTCCATGTGTCCCATTATGGTGTCTATTCTCAATGACACTACAGAATCTCTGAGTCTAGAACACTCCCTCCCTCTAGCCCTTGCCCAGAAAGCCATCTCTTGGCTTCTGTTCAAAGTTGGCTCTAAACTTAGTGTTCTTTCTTCTATACTGGAACCTAGTGAATCTCAGGATGACTGCTAAAACCCTGTTTATGTCAGACCATTCTCTCTCTCTTTTTAAATAAGATTTATTTATTTATTTGAGAGAGAAATAAAGAGAAAGGGAGCACAAGCGCAGGGAGGGACAGAGAAAGAGAATCCTCAAGCAGACTCCCCACTCAGCATGGAGCCCAATGTGGGTTCAATCCCACAACCCATGAGATCATGACCTGAGCTGAAATCAAGAGTCAGATGCTTAACTGACTGAGCCATCCAGGCACTCCCAGACTATTCTTTTAAACTACACCCAATTTATTGGCTTGTGGCTACATTATGGTGTCCTCTTTGAGTCCTCAGCAGAGACATGGACCAGGGCCTTCTGCCCTACATGTCCCTGAAATCTACCCAGCTCATCTCCTTCCACCTCCAGAGTAGGAAGAAGAGCTTTATTCGTGGCTGCCTTCCTCTCTCATCTCTGGCTTCCTTCTCAGTCCTCTGGGCTCAAAGAGAGGGAGTATTTCCTTACACAGGATCCTCCTCCTTTCCAAGAGAACTCAACTCTCCCTGCCCATTCCCCGTGCTATACTAGCAAACATGATGTGGGGAGGCAGAAATACTAAAGTAAAATCAATTAAGACATATCTAAAAATAACATTATTTTTACCCTTAAATATCCAGATTCTCAACATCAACTTTCAGCAATTTTCATCAATCGATCAGCAGCAATTTTCCTTCCCACTTCACAGATAAGAAGAAAAACAAAAATGAAGAAAGGTAGACATAAAACTGAGTGCATATTAATCCAAATTTAATTCTGGCCTCAAACATTATTATGAGACCTTTGGGTGATGGATCTGCCATCATCTCCTCCCATTCAGTCTGTATCACTATCAGAGATGACATGTTGCTTATCCAGGTGTTTCTCTCTGTGCCTCTCAACAGACTCAGAATTTGATGGACGAAAAAGCAGTACTTTGTATCCACTTCATGATGGTTTTCAACATGGTCATTGCCAGTTTTTTTCTCTTTTTCCCATAGCCTATAAATTTGTATAAGATATAGACCATGTTCTTTTTCATTTTTGTATTTCCAGGATATAGCACATTATCTGTCCTAATAAATATCTTCAGTGAGTGGAGGAATGAATAAAAACTTTATACCACACTTGCGGGCTTATAATGTATAACAGAATTGTATGAGTAACTGCAGGAATGGCATATACTTGTACACTCTCTATAACTAACTCTGATTCTTTGTCACATGATGCTTACCAACTTGAACAGTCTGCATCTCACAATTTCGCTACAGGCCTGAAGGTGAAGAACCCTTGCAGCAATTCCTCACTGCTTTGATTTTCCAATGCTTAAATTTGGCTGGGGTGCAGAGCTCTTCAACCCTATCAGCAAGCACTGAATCGCCCACAAGGCACGACATCAAAGCTGGGTGATTCCATCCCTCTCACCCATGGCTTTTCTTTCTGCTTTGCTGCGCTCCCTTTAGAAATCAATCTGTCTCTTGCTGCACATTAAACCATAATAGTATCTCATGCAGCCTTCCTTATCACTAACGAGCTGACACAGGCATTCAGGAAGCCCAAGATGTCTACAGAAAAAGAAAGCCACTTTTTTTTTTTTTTGGCTGAATATTTTTTTCCTCCAAACTCTTGTCTTCTTTCCCAGAAATTCAGCTGTGTTATTTTTAGCCTGAATTAGGTGTGTCTCTTTCCAGGAGACTTCTTTTCTGTAAGCAGTGATAAATACTTCAAAATGTATCCTCAATTCTAACATATTAGCAATCACATTATTTATTAATTAGCCATCCCTATGGACTGGGTAGGTATTTTGACAAAGGAAACATGTGCTAATTTGCATGACTTTCATTTCTGGGCTTCTAGACCACTCCCATTTGTATAGGGAAGGAAAGCATCTGATAACCCCAGAAGGTTTCACACTAATTCCCTTCATGAACTAATCATCTCCTAGTACTGAGTAGATACTCCACATTCTCTACCAGTTACTTATTGCTGCTTAACAAGCAAGTCCATAATTTAGTAGCTTTAAAGGACAGCCATGTATTATTCTTACAAACTTAGAGGTTATCTGGGAAGTTTTGCTGATCTGGGCTGACCTTGATGGGCTCATTCATGCATTTGTAGTCAGCTGAGAGGTAGGTAGGCAGTTTTTCTGATTGTGGCTGAGCTTCTGTGTCATGCTTGGGGGTGGGCTGGTCCAAAGTCACTTTGGTTGTGGCAACTCAGTCCTGCCTGATCTCTCATCCTCCAGCAGACTGATCTAGGCTCAGCTCCATGGAATTGGTAGGATTCTATATTCAAGCAAACTCAATCATGCAAGAAGAGAGGAGACACTCAAGGACTTTCCAAGCCTCTACTTGTGACAGTTTAATGGCATACTAATAACCAAAATGGAGGTCACTCTTAGTCCAAAGTCAGAAGAGAAGGACTTCAAGTTACAGGATAAAGGACATGAGTAAGGAGACGTCATTAAGGAGGGCCCATCAGCTGCAACTAATATCACTTTCTAAACTCTCCTTCTGCCGTGTGTACTGAGTAAGAGTACAACTTTAATGCCCTACCTAATTTAATCCCTGCTGGGGATAACATCATCATTATCATCATCATCATCATCATCATCATCATCATCATCATCAACAATAACAATTAGTCTTCATAGAGCACCAACTGCCATGCTTACACTATAAATAAATGTTCTTATTTAATCCGCACAGACATCCTATAAAGTAGATATTATTATTTCAAGTCAGGTATTCTAACTTCAATCTCTATGGGCTTAAATATGAGGCCAGTCTTCCTGTAAAAGGAGGTTTGAAATTCTGTCTCCTATAGGAACACCTATCATGATAACAGTATTTTATTTTACTTTGTTCTTGTCTCCCAACAAAAACTCTTTGATGAGGAGTTTATACACCAAATCTCTCCTTATAGTAGAAATCATCTGAATGGCCAAAGGGTGTGTGAATACATAAGCATATATGAAATTGAGAGGTGCAATGAAAAATATAACTCAGGGATCATTTCTCAAAAATGGCTCACAAATCATTTTGTGTCAGATTCTCAGGTCCCTGGAATCTCTCTTGACACTTCCAAATTATTGCTAGGCAACAACAAAGATGGGAAGGAAAAAGAATCTGCTTCTGAGAGCATCCCTCTGCTCTGGGTCCAGCCCTTCTAGACCTGCTTTCGCAAAGATGCTGGATCAAAGAAGGTAGTGACATACCCATGCAAACATGAAGCAAAACTACTCACTGAATGGTGGATGAGAATGAAAAAGATAAGCAAAGAAGAGATGCTTAGCACTTAATAAAAAAAAGCCAACATCATGTCTTATTAAGCCTAACCTAGGATACACTTTGATACAACAGACTTTTCAGTACATTACTTGAAGTAAAAAAAAATCACATCACCTAACAAAAATTTCATTAGCCTATTGAATTAGCTTCCAAAATGACTGGGACTGCTCAGCAAGATAGTCTAGGTTGCTGTGATTTCATCATCAGTACAAGCTACACTATGAGGTGGAGAGGGATGTCGTAGAGTATATCATTGCACTTACTGGAGGCTGTTTTGCATCTTCGGGTTTAATTGGCATTATGCATCCCATGGCCCCCAGGAGTGCCCCGAGTAACAATATAAGCCAAGGGTCAATAAAGTCCTCTGTAAAAGGCCAGATGGAAAATATGTTAGGTTTTTTAGGACATATGGTCTCTATTGCAGCTCTGCCATTTTGCACAAAAGCAGCCAGAGATGATATGTAAACAAATGTCCATAGCTGTTTTCCTATAAAACTTTATTTACAAAACCAGATGGTGGGCCAGAGTTGGCCTATGGGCTGTAACTTTTGACAACTGACATAAACAATCAGGAAGTCTCTGAAGATTTGGAGAGTGTTTCTCTGGAGAGTAAGTTTGGCTTCTGAACAGAAGAAGCACAGGCAAATTTAACTAAGACTTTAACTTCCCCCTCCTTGTGATGCTCTGCAGTGGGAATCTGTACAGGCTTGGTTAAGAGTTACATGATTAACCAGTGGACTTGACAGCCAAGAAAGGGACTCCCCTGGGAAAAGCGACTCTCCCAGAGAGAACAAGATGAAGGCCACAGAGGAGCCTTGTTTCCCTCTGAGACTAAGTCAACGCTTTTCTCTACACAGACTTATTCTAAAGTGCTTGAAGATGTAAACACAGGAGAACCGATGGACTCAAGTCAAATACTGAAAAGGCACTAGATGCAAACGGACCTGAGGTCCATTCCCAGCCTTGCCACTAACTGTTTCGGTGAGTTATTTGATGACTGGGACCAAGTTTTCTGCACCTACGGAAAGAGATTCCAGTCTTTCTCAGAGTATCATCCGTGTGCCCATCTGTATCAGAATCACTTAGTTTATTTATTTAAATTCCAGACCCCTCTCTCCGCACTAGACCTACTGAATTATAATCCCTGAGGGTTGAAGCTAGGTAATACGTATGAACAGCATGAGCTCCAAAGGATCTTAAAACCCAGTAAAGTTTGAGAATCCCTGGATAAGGAAGATACTCTCCAGTGTGCCTTCCAGCCCTGGTGTTCTGTGCCTCTCTGAAATGCGACATCAAGGTCCATCATCTCCTGCGGTGCTGACAACGCAGGGAGAAGACTGTTGACTGTGACACATGTGGCATTCATTAGAGCTGTGTGGAATTTCAAAAAGAATAACCAGCCTCACCTATACCTCTGTTCGGAGAAATGGTCTCTTGGCCAGCGTCAGATGTGTTATTTAACAATCAAAAGGGGAAAAAGAAATACCTCCACACCCTTTTCCTCAGGCCAAAATGCAAATCTGGAACTCACTCTGCATGCCTTTCCAGGGAGGTGGCACAGCTGATGAAGGACCTCATGCTTGTAGCAACAGGCCCTAGAAGCTGAGTCATATCCTTGAAGATGACACATCGCAGAGTACTAACCACTATACGATCACGGCCTCCTTGAAGATGACAGAGCTCCCTTCCGCTCAGTAGAGCAGCTTTGGGAGAAGGGGACTGCGTGTGTGTGTGTGTGTGTGTGTGTGTGTGTGTGTGTGTATTGTACGTATGTGCCAGCATGTGTGGTATGTGTGGTGTTTGTGTGTGTATGTGGTATACACGGGGTATATGTGTGAGTGTGGTATTTGTGTATATGGTTTGTGTACATGGTATATATGGGTGGACCTGTGTGGTGTATATAGTGTGTGTGTGTGCGCGCGCGTGCGCGTGCGCTGGGGGAGGGCATGGACATGGTTAGCCAAGAAAGCCAGAGTCCAGAGATTCAACAGCTCCTACTACGTGCCAGCTCCAGGCTAGGTGCTTAGAGTGAGGACTTAGCACAAGCCCCTGCCCTGATAACCCCCATTCCAGTGAGTAGTCTTCCCTGAGGGTTACGGGCCAGGCGTGTTCCCTGCATCAGCCACATGACAATCCCTCCGAGATAGAGATCGTGGTTATAGCAGGAAGGCTGAGGCTAAGACAGGTTAACTACCGAATACCATAACACAACTCAAGAACTTGAACCCAGGCAGGTCAGATCACACAGCCCATCTTATAAACAGCTGTCATCACAGCAGCTAAATTTTATTGAGGGTTTTGAAGGCATCATGATCTCAGGATGCTTTCCAACAATCCCATGAGGTAGATCCTGTTATTCTCACTGTGCCAGTGAGGGAACTGCCCGGGAGTCAGTAAGTGGCAGAGCTGGGATTTGGACGCAGGCAGGCGTGTTCCAGGGCACACACTCCAAGTATTTTGTCACTTTGCCTCTTAAAGACAGACAAGCCTGGAAATAAATGACAATGCAGATGTACGCACAGAGGTCAGAGAAGGGAAAGGGTAATGTTCTGGGGGAGGCCAGAGAAAGCTTCCCCAAGAAGTGCTGTCTGCTCTCTTGCATTTGCAAACCTGACTCTTGGAGGCGGAGAGAGTCTGATGGTTGTAATTTCATACCTGCTTGATATGTCCTTGCTTGGGTGGGGAGCAGGGAGTCATGTTCTATTTCTCGTTCCCTTTCTTTGAACATAAAGTCCCTAGATGAAATGTGAAATCCCTCTTTTGGCCATGTCGACAGCCTCTTATGGTACCCCTCCCCCAGGAGCTCAAGAGCTGTCAAGGGCAAGGCAAGTTTGTAAAGGGGCAGAGGAGAGAGGAGAGGAAGTGCCCATCCACGCAGAGTAGTGTTGCCTAGAAAGCAAGCCCTGGGGCATTGGAGAAAAAGTCTTGTTTTATATTTTGTCTCCAGATCTCCAGTCTCTAGTCTTCTTTCCAAAATAACTGGAAATTATTTAATAATAAACTCATGGTTACTATGCATTTCTGAAAGATAGGTCTGATTAGCTATATTTCAGAAAGACAATCTTAACCCTCAGAAGCTCGGGTTTAGCTGTAAGGGGCATTCGTGACCAGAGTCAGAGGCTAAAGTTTGTTGAAAATACAGTGTGTTTGTTATTTTTTAAATCTTGAAAATAAAACAATAAATACAAGAGAAGGGTCAAACCTAAATAAATATGTACAGAAACTGCACTGGAAGATATCTTAGCAAGCCAGCTGAGTCAACTCAGTGTAGGTGTGTGTGTCTGTGTGTGTGTGTGTGTGTGTGTGTGTGTGTGTTCACACATCACTCTGGCCACCTTGCATTTGCATACTTCCAGAAATGGAAGGTCACTACTTGCCCAGGCAAGTCACTCCTTTGTTTTGTAACCCAAATAGTTCGGGTGGCACCTTACAATTATTCACCACTTACCCTACCTCTGACTTCTGAAGCTACTCAGAGTTGATTTTAAATACTTTTTACGACTTCAAAACCTTTTTGGAAGAAAGACATAAGAAGCAAATGTATATAAGTAAAACAAAGGGACAATTCTTCTCCACATAAAAAGCCCACTGATTATTTGACGATGACTAATAAATTCCTTTAATGTGTCTCTTCTCCTTCCAGTTTGAATATCCCTTCTGCCTAGCTCCAATCCCCACATCTAGAGTCACCTGTCGCTCTCCCCCACCATACACAAACCCCAGTTGGTAGGTTCAGCCCTTCTTTAAAACTCTGTGACTGGTATTATCCTTAAGTGAGATACTCACAGGACTTCCTTCAAAGTTAGGCTTCCTGAGGGCCCAGCTCAGCACTTATGTGGTCTTTATTACAATGGCATTACTGCCACATCCCTGCGCCTGACTCCCCACCTTGTAGCTCAGGTCATCATGGGCCTTGCTGCTGTTTCCTGAGTGTGTCCCCATCTTAACGCTACCCTTCCTGGACCAAAGTCTTGACCCCAGGTCCATATCCAACATTTTTGCCAGACCCCATCGCATTAGAAATTTTAAAAAACTCAAGTCTTCATTTCAACCAATTGATTAAATGTTACAAGGGAGGCCAAGAACAGACTTAGTGGCTAGCTAAAGATGACCCCGTTCTTCAACCACTGTGTGGCTATTGAAATTTACTATCATCCAGCCTTCATTTCTCAAGTTTTTCTTCCAAAATATTATGAAGGAAACCTCCCAGTCCCTTCCTGAAACTGACACACAGCATCACAACTGCACCCAGTGCTTTGCTAGTTGAGCAACCCCATCAGAAAGGAAAGATGCAAATTCATCACCTTTCTTATTCTCAGCTAATTCATACCAGTTCCTGGTGATCACTGCCTCCTTTTCTAAATGCTGAGAAAAAAATATCTATTTCTCAGTTGTAGAGTTTTCTTGGGGTTAGATACGAAATTCAGATGTAAATTCTAATATCCATCTTCCCTTCCTAACACTAAGTGATTTGTCCATCTTCCGTCCTCTGGAATTGTCCTCTGCAGCTCCTCAGAAATTAGAGTTCCAATTGTATTCTCATGTTCTTAGTAGGAAAAGCATGAGACTGAGATGTGAGTTCAAATCTTGTCTCTATCAGGGCCTCTGGGTGGCTCAGTTGGTTAAGCATCCGACTCTTGGTTTCCACTCAGGTCATGATCTCATGAGTTGAAAGATCAAGCCCCACATCAGGCTCTGCATGGGTAATAAATAAACTCTGATGGTTTATTTTCTTTGCACCACAAGCTCCTTATCTGTAAAATGGATATGATATGTGTTTTCCATAGTTGATATGAGAAAGGATGTCAAAAGCATGGCTAACACAGTACCTGACGTGCCCTTTGGAAATGGCTGTCCCTGTCCTGTGGGGATCTATTGACTTCGTTTCTGCATCCTGACCTCTGTGCTTCCCTAGCATTTCCTCATCCTGTATTTCCCTTTCCATGTTCCATCCTTTTCGGTTAGAATATTATCCCCCTCGACAAAGACGACATGTTTTATAAGATGTAGACAGCTCTGTTTCCTCACTGTCATCTGTTGGCATCATGTTTTCTGCCCTGGGCCCTGAGCTTCTTCCTTCTCTCCTCTCCTCATTGTAAAAATAGCTTCTAAATAATCCCAATGCAGCTCCCAGTACCTTTAATTCTGAGTATTCTTCCCAAGTATTTGCATGCACTCAGCGTTGAAAATCCATGGTGAGCAGACTGACAGAGCCCCCGGCCTGAAGCCTCTTACAGTGAGCATCGGTTTCCTGTAGCTGAAGTGGGGTTTACCTCTTGCCCCAAGCTCTGGGGTGAGTATAGCACATGATAGAACCAGGATTCTAATCTAAGCGTCCTTTCTGCCATGTGATGTTGGCACAAATGAACTTTTTTGAGAAATATGAATAGCAGCAAGGAAGTATTATGAAGTATGCTGTAAGGAGGCCCCATGACCCTCCCCTGATATCACCTGCCTCTATTCAGCTGATTATCAACTAATCCTTATTAAATGGATACAGGATAGGGTCATTAAGGTGTAACTGATAACTACTAAGGTGTGAACCACTTCCAGTAGGACTGGAGTGGTGGCCTTATTCACATCCACACACTCCCAGAGTGGTGTGATGTAAGTGGCTGTCCTGTCCCCATCATTCATCAGTCAACCGCAATTTCATCTTTCCATAGCTCTCAAACATTAAGTGCTAAATGCAGTCAACAGAGGATTCTTTTACTCCATGATTACACATCCTTGTGTCTGATAATCCATACCCTTCTTTATTCATTCTCCAACGTATAAAGAAGTCTCCGGTAGCTGGGGGTGGACCTGGGCTATTGTCTCACTCTTCTCCCCAGTCCTCAGGGTGTGACCATGGAAACTCACTGTACCTCTCTGGGCCTCCATTTATCAACTGTAAAATCAAGGACCTGGTCTTGAAAATTATTGAAAGAACATCCTGCCTACAGTTCTAAGTGGTAAGTTGCCTGGTTCCAGAGACACTTGGCTGTGCACAGATATCAGCAACCAGCATCCTGCTCCAAGTGCCATCAGCTCTGTAGAAACAAGGACACGGCTCTTCACGGGTGTTCCCACAGTGTGACTGGAATACTCACATTCTTCCCTGAGAGCTCGTTCACTCTCTCGAACAGTCTTTGTGGGGAAAACAGAATTGGAACAGTGGCAGCAGACTCGCAGCCTGGCTTTGTCACTTACACACTTGTGGCCTTGAGGAAGCCACACCACCTCTCTGAGCCTCTGTCACTTCCTCTGTAATCTGGCATAATGGTACACCCTCAAAGGCAGTGGTGGGTCTAGAATTCTCATAAGACTAGATATTGATCTGATTGGAAGATGGCCTGAGGTGCTTGGCCCGAACCTGTGGCTAGAAGGTAGCTGGCACAAGCATGGTGCATTTACTTATTTGAGGAGGTCTAAGTGTGAGCTCTGGTGCAGAGGAGGTGAAACAGACGGACTCAAGCCTCAAGTTACCCCAACAGCACAGTCATTATTCACAGGGCTCTTGTGACAATTCAATGTGATTCCGTATACCAAAGCGCCCGGCACATGCTCAAAGAAATACAACAAAATGCTGATTGTGAATATGAGTCTGCTTTGTGGCCAGCCCCTAAGTAACGTACACAGAAACTCTTGTTGTGTACATTCTTGTTACTTGTTGACATTCAACAAATCACCTCCTTTTCTAAGTCTCACTTTCCCCCTCAGTAGAATGTGACCACTAAATTAAGACCTTTCTCCAAATTTACTACGCCATAATAATTTTTAGAAAAATACAGCATGAACTCATATGTGAACTACCCCATCAAGCTTAAGGATATTAGAGAAAGAAGAATCTGGTTGTAGATATAATTAGTATTTTCTATATATTTACTCAGGCCAGTGCTAGATTCTGGAAATACAAAGTTGACCTAAACAGAGATTCTGGCAAATATCATAAACAGAAAAAAAAGATTTGCATAGAAAAGTATATATTTGATATAAAATATATATTTGATGGCACTATGTGTCAGAAAGGTATTACCCAGGAAGGAAAGAATACATGAGGAAGTGATATTTGAAATATGGAGGATGGTCGGGAGTTAGCTAGGTGAAGAGTAGGAAGAAAGAAACACAGAAAATGTATCTTAAGTGAACTTTGAGGGCTCCTTAAGTACAAGTTGATTAAGATTATTGAGCCAGAGTAACAGATTCGTTGATTTACTCTTTCCCAAATGTGGCCCTATTAGAAACTGATGCCTCCAGCAAAATCTCCAACCAATCTCTAATACTCATGGTTTTCAATTCTGGAAGATTATCTCTCTCTCTCTCTCTCTCTCTCTCTCTCTCTCTATATATATATATATATATATATATATATATACACACACATACATATTTTTTTTTGAAGTGGCAGCACTAAGTATCTTAGGACTAGATACTCTCTCCCTTTTCATGTGCACAGTGTTTTTCAACTTACTGTTTACAAAGCAGACTTGCATATATTATTTCACCTAATATCCAAGATAGATGGTATTATCCTCAATTACAGGGGCAAAAATGGAGAGATGGTGGAGTGAAAGGTCATACTTGTGGTCAAACAGCTTGTAAGTGGTGGGACCTAGATTTTCCTCCCTTCGATTTCCTGACCCAGCATTCTGTTGACCCCTCTCTTTCTAGTGAGGAGACCATGTGCAATAAGGAGGGAAAAAGCCATTTTATTTCTTTTAACAGAAAATTGAGAGATTAAAGTCAAATGATTTTTTTTTTCACTCTATTTAGGGCATGCTTCCAAGCCACACAAAAGAATAAATAAAAATTTTAAATCCACCCTTTGGCTTTTGACCCCAAACATTATTACATGGCTCCATCCCAGCCTTCGTTCAACAGAATTGGCTCTGAAAAACACCTTGTTTCCAAAAAGTCAACTCCACCCTCAAAGGATAAAGACTCATCAGCATAGGGAAGACTCAAAGGAATGTGCTGTAAGCTCTGAAGGCAGTTCTTAGGAATGTCCAAACATCTTTTGAACAGTGGCAATGCCATCTGAACAAGAGCTTAGCCTTCCCTGAGTGAGATCCCTGATGGTGATCAGTGGTTGTTTGAAGGAATTGGTACTGATATACTAAAATACACTGAATTATATACTTTTATACGGGTGAATTGTATGAAATGGGACGTATATCTCAATAACTTGATCTTTTAAAAGTAACCTCTTGGGCTAGCTGCAGCAAAGTTCAAAGAGGTAGCTTTATGCCTACAGGTTGCAGTTAAGTTGGAGAGATATAAACCTACCATTAACCTCGCTCCTCCCTGCTTATCAGGTGAGGACTTCTGCCACCTCCCTGGGTTCCCGGAACTCATCTCTATTACTTCACAGGATCCAGGGGTCTAGACTGAGCCGTCAGTCTTTCTTCAACAAAGATCTTTGAAATGGGAGTCTTTTGAGAGCAATCTCCATGTCACAGGCCAGCTGCCGTGAGGCCTGCCAAATGTTCAGAGAAACTGACAAATCCCCAAGGCCCCTCATGAAAACCATTTCCTCAAAAAGACTCCCTACAGCGGAGTTCAAGGAAGCTACAGAAATCCCCAACATGTGGGGGCTGCAAAAGAGAAAACAAAGGTTGGAGAGGTTAAAGCTAATTACTCTGGGGAATATGTTTGGTCAATGGCCTGGGGCCTTTTAAAACCAGCAGCAGAGTTTACTGAGTGGAGAGATTAATTGAGTACAAGGCATTGGCACCCTGAATTCAAGAGAACGTCCTCATTAGCAAAGCTCACTAATAAGTGAGAGAAACTTGGATAAGAAACAAAGGAGCCTAGTTATCAAAAAGAAGTTTTACCTAAAACTGAGCTAAATACACACACACACACACACACACACACACACACACACACACACCATTTAGTGAATACAATTATCTCTTTATCTTTTTATCTTTTTTCTCCCTCCTTTTAACTCGTTCATCAAAGACCCTACTCTGTGCCAAGTGCTGAGGGAACAACACTGTCATAGCCCCTTCTCCCACATAGTTTATGGTTATTGGGATATTTCCAGATAGAGTCTAGAATGCTGCAAAATTGCTTCTTGCACTCATTCTTGCAAGTGGTCCAGTCTGGAGCTGTGTGTGTTAAGTGTTCCATTTGTGTGGATATGTCATACCTGGAAAACACTTCCTTTGGTCAAGATCAGATTGATTCTGGTCACCAGCCAGTCTTGGGGTTTGCAGAGGGACCACTGAAGCTAGAAGCAGTCATAGAAAGCCATAGACCCAGGGGAATTCTAATTTTTGCTATCTCTGGAGCACAATGGGAGACCATAAGTCATAGGAATCTTGGTCTTCAATATTTACCTGGCCACAAAGCATCCTATCTTTCTTTATTTTTTCAAGTGTATGGGAGACCCAAACATCACAATGGATGATTTAGGAAGAGGGAATGCGTCAAATCGCCAAAGCTGCCAGGACCCCAAGGTTACTGATTTCATAAAGTAGGTGGGAACACAAAGTATCTTGGTATTGACTCAAACACAGGAGGTCAAAGAAACATTGGAATAGTATTTCCAAGGTAGAAAAATCATACATGTAAGAGTTCGTTAGGATTAAGTTTTGCTGTGAGTAAAACAGAGCTAGAAAATTATTGCTTAAATAAATAAAAAAGGTTTCTTTTTCACATTTCAGAAGTCTTGAGGTAGACATTCCAGAGCTGGTAGATTGGCTCCACAATGCCAAAACCCAGCATCTTGATAAATTGGTCCTCTACAAATGGTTTCTATTTCCATAACATCCTCAGGTTCCAAATTTCCTTCTGAAGCCAGCCATTACACGCATATTCTAGAAGCAAAATGGGTGAGTGCAGAAAGAAAGGCAAGCCTCTTCTCTTTTAAAGAAAGTTCCTGGAAGATTCCAGGGACACTAATGCTTCTATAACACTGGCCAAAATGTAGTCACATGACCACACCTTGTTGTAAGGAAAGGTGGGAGATTTGGTGGAGTAGCAATATGCCCCAGTAAACATTAGGGCCTGTTACTAAATGGAAAGGGAGAATGGATTATGAGCTCAACAAAAATAATCTCTACCATGGTCATCAAAGAATTTGCTGGAAAAAAAAAAGTTTCATTAACCAGCTATGGGATTAACTATCCAAGGTCCTTGGGAAGGAAAACTTCTGCCTCTCTGAGCCTGTTTCTTCACTTGTAAAATGAGGACATACAATCACTCAGGTAGTACCCCTCTCATTTTTTAAAACCTATTTGACTTGGGTAGATTATGTAGAGAATGTTCTCAATTCCTTGGTATTAAGTCTTAACAACTATCTACAAAACCTGGGTATCTTTTATTAACATGTGTCTGTCCAGGACATGCTACATTCAATAATAAGACAAAACTATCAGAGTGTGGTCAAGCTAATGACAAGGAAGAACAAGGTCCATTAAACTCCATGTTAATTGCCAATAAGTGGTAAACTCCTAATTACGCAGTTGACTTAAAAACCAGACAGTTAGGATTGCATCAGTCCTTATTTTTTCCAAAAATGTGTTCGACCATAAGCATGAAGGACTCTTTGTGCTGTTGAAGTGCACTTGATGCCCCACCCAACCCGGGGAACCCACTGAGAACCAATAAGGGAAGCAAAAAGACCTTCGGGGCATCTTGTGAACCTTTCCCAAACACAGATGCTAACTCAACTTCTGCAAATTTAAATCAATCTGCATGTGCACACGTGATTACAAGGGGAGAGGAGGGCATCCAGGAGAACTCCACATGCCTGGGCTTTTCTGGTAATCAACCGGGGAAATTTCAATGTTGACCCAATATCTAGACATAAAAAAATCTTTAACCTTTACCTTCACAGCCCTTCAACCACCTAACACACAAGGCTGCTTTCTTAAATATCACCACCAACAATTAGTCCAATTTTAGCATCTCAGATTCTGAAATTTATGTTTTTTATACAACCTAAGATGCTGGACTGTTGGGACTAAGAAATCAGTCTCAGGAATTGGATGGCTTGGAGTGCTACCTGCATGACATTGAGCAAATTACTTAACTCTGTACAACACAATCCCTTCTTCCTCTGCAATACTGAGAGTGATACTGCATTTATCTCTTTATGGGAGTAGAAAATACAAGAAATCCTGGAATGAAAGCACTTGATAAATGTTACTTTTTTTTTTTTTTAAAGATTTCATTTATTTATTTGACAGAGAGAGAGAGAGATCACAAGTAGGCAGAGGCAGGCAGAGAGAGAAGGGGAAGCAGGCTCCCCGCTGAGCAGAGAGCCCGATGCGGAACTTGATCCCAGGACCCTGAGATCATGACCTGAGCCGAAGGCAGAGGCTTTAAGCCACTGAGCCACCCAGGCACTCTGATAAATGTTACTTTAAAAAATGCAATCCAACTTTTATTCTTCCGCAGTCCACTTGTTCATATCCACTAAAATTTCTTGTTGGCCTCACTTCCAACATCCCACTTGCCAGATGTATCATTCTTGAGTCCGTGATGACTGGATATTATGGGAGAGCTGTTTCAGCATCAATCTTGCAAGCCTCTACTCTCCCAAATTAATATTCCATGTTGTCTGCCTTTCTGATGTCCACTCTGTAGTTCCAGGTCAGCTGAGTCCCGTTAGGAGAATGATGGGATAGAAGCTAATCAGCAATACTGTTCATTCACATGGAGCCGTGGTTGGGTTCAGAATGCTGAGGGGCACCTGTTAGTCAAGCCTACTTTCTACTTTCCACAATGAGGTTCCCACTTTCCACACACAGAGCCGTGATCCCAGCTCTACCTTCTCAGCATGAATGAATTCTCTTCTTCATACATGCCCTAATTCACTCAGCCAATAAAATATTTACTCAGTCTCTTCCACAAACTGGATTAATGGTTTACAAGACAACACCCGCTAAGATAAGTCTGAGTGAGGCTCATTCATTCATTCATTCAAAAATGATCTTACTACTGCAGAAAGAATGCCAAGACCTTTAATATGGTTCTCTCAGTTAACCCACACTCTCTTCTAATGTCAGCAGAAGAAACACTGCTTCTCGTGGGCCAGTTGCTCCATTTGTGCTCCTCTCCACTCTCAACTATTTTCTTTGATACCTATTTTCACATCCTTCATTTCTCCCCTGTGGCTGACTCCTTATTCTTCAATTATTTGGAGAGTTCCCATTCAGAAAACAAAGCAAGCATTATTATCTTTTATTTTTGTTCTCTCTCACTCTTTTCCCCTTTCCTTTTCAAACATCCTGAGCATGTCTAATAGTTTCTCAGGCCCCTCCCCCCTCACTGCATGACTCATAGGAATGTGGTGTAGCCCTCAGACAAATGGCTCTTTCCAAGGTCACTACTTGCCATCTTTGTGCCAAGTTCTAGGGATCTTCATATCACTTCTTTGTCCTTTCTATAGCACATAGTCTGGTCACTCCCCTGTGCTTGAAATAGCAATACCTTTTCCATCATTTTATTTTGAGTGCTTCTCTGCAACATTACTGTTTCTTCTCACTGTCCCTCCTTGGATCCAAGTTTTCCACCACCTAGGGAGGCAGTCCCCCAAAGTCTGTTCTCTCTTCTTCATGTTCCTCCTCCTCAATGTGTTTCATCGCTGTGTGAATGCTAAACTCACAAATCTTTCTCTATGTTGTAACCGTTCCACCAAGTTCCAAACTTCACCTTTCAATGGTTACTGGACATCTCCATAGCAATGGGCCACTCAAACATGTCTCAAAAGGAATGAATGGCCTTCATGCTTTGCTCTACTTCTGCAAAGGGCCCTTAAATTGTCCATTTTTGTAGGCTTGCCAAAGATGGTCATAATCCAGAGTGCCCATTGTAACCCAAGATATTTTTTAGATTCACATATATCATTGTCCCATTCAAAAACCATTGATCGAGATCCTTCTATAGAGAAGAAAGAAATTTAAAATCTTTACTAATATAGTGCTCAGACACCTCTGGGATTTGGGTCCAAACATCTTATTAGCTTCATTCATTCATTCATTCAGTCAGTCATTCAACAAGTATATTGAGTACTTACTATGAGCCACGCACTATTCTAGGCATTGCCGAATAAAATAGGTAATACTTGATTACTATATCATCAGTACTATTATTAATATCCCTGCCCTTAGGGAGCTCCTGCTTCTGTATGGGTTTATCCCCCACACTATACTATATTCCATTTAAAGTACATTATTCTCTTTTTCTGATCCATTCAGTTTTGTTTTTCACTATTTTCTTGATTTTTTTTAATGCATGGAATTTCTTTTCTTCATTTCCTTCTTACCTGACAAAAATTACCTCTCAAAATATCAACAATGAATATGCATAAAACCTCAGAAAAACAGGTTTATCAAAATCCATCACTCACACTCTCCCTCTCCTCAGCCTCATCCCATCCCTCATTCCCCAGATGTATCATGGGTTTCAGAAACACCAAACTCTTGTAACTCCTGGGATGGCTATGCCCTCTCATGGCTCTGTACCTTTACTGTGGTCGTAGTCCTGTGGTAGAGATAAACCAGGAGCTAGAACACACCTAAGAAGAACAGTTCATGTAAATCTGACAGGTCTGTGAAGATTGGAGAAGTCACCCCCTCTTGTGTGTATTCAGTTTATCTCTACCACAGACTGTGACAACATATTTTAATTGCCCATATTTACATGACTCTTCACCATGGAGAGGCAGAGAGGGTAGGTGCCGTGTCCTATTTGTGTTTGTACTCACAACACATAGCACAGGCACTGGCTTGCGAAAGCTCAGTCATGTTGAGTGAAATAAAAGAATGCACCAAATTCTACTGCTGAGTCAGCTTCTTCTCAACGAGGCATTTCTGGATCTCCTCCACCTGCTTTATTCTCCGCAGCATCTGACACTTCAACATTTCAAAGTCATAGTTACCTGGGCAATAAATATCTCACTACCCCCTAGACTATAAGCTCCCTGAGAGAAGCCACTCCATCTACAGGCCCTATTTTAGTGTCACTTTCTGAGAGAATGCATGAACATGGTTGAAATCACACCTAGAAATGGAGTTGCTAGGAATCCAGTAATTGCCCGGATGAAAGCTCTGGCAAGGGCCTTGAGTGGGCGGCCCAACATTGCTCTCACTTCCTGCCTTCCTCCAGAACCCCATGCTTGCACATTTTAAAGACTCTACTCTCTGTGTGGCAAAGCTTTGGAATCCGGCTGCTAAAATCAAATGAAGGGGAAGCAGAGGGGCCAGGGAGTCATTTGAAATGACTGTCCTGAGATCCCGTTTCATCATGTGGATGCACTTAGTGACACATCAGGAAACTTTTTTCCAGCAGCAGGTTTTTTTTTTTTTTCCTTCCACTTGTGGACATGTTGAAAGATAACACATACATTTTCAATGAAGTCATTGACAATCACGGGAAGCCAGCAGCAACAGCTGGTGGGTCTGAGTTACCCCGAGGCAATTTAATCTCCTGGCCTCACATTGGGGAAACAGTTTGGGAAAGGTAAAGCCTCGGGGCGCCTGGGTGGCTCAGTGGGTTAACGCCTCTGCCTTCGGATCAGGTCATGATCTCGGGGTCCTAGGATCGAGCCCCGCATCGAGCTCTCTGCTCAGCAGGGAGCCTGCTTCCCCCTCTCCCTCTGCCTGCCTCTCTGCCTACTTGTGATCTCTTTCTCTCTGTCAAATAAATAAATAAAATCTTTAAAAAAAAAAGAAAGGTAAAGCCTCATGTATAAAATATATGTGTGTGTACATATATATGTGTGTGTGTGTATGTGTATATATGTATGTGTGTGTATATATATGTCATATATAAGTTTATAAATAAATTTATATATAAATATATAAATACTTGTATCTATGTATTTTTTTAAGAAAGAGAACAGGAGCAACAGGAGAAATTATATGGCTTAGGGCAGTTTCTGCCAATACCTAAAGCTAAGAAAGAAGGCAGGAGGGACCTCACCCCTTGGATGACAGTGAAGCTTGTTATCAGCAGCCAGGGTGGCCAGGACCAGGGGTCCTGGGAGAATATCACTTCTTGGTACAATGAGAAACTAGAAGATTTCCAACTCCCAGCAGAAAAACCCAGGGCGTCTGGGACTGGGCATTTTCTGATCTGGAATGCCTAGACCAGCATCACTCATGAGAGATAAGTAAGAGGCGGGGGACAACCGACGGACCAGGGAATGCCCAAAACAGTCATCAGAGCCTGGAGGGGAGCAGGCAGAGGTGCTGTATAGCCGTGAGCATGTCAGCAGGGATTCTGGGAAAGGTCAGCAGGGCTCACCCGCTATTGGCCCCATGGGCCCAGGATCACATAGCAGAACTTCTTCCCAAAGGCAAAGCAAAAGAAAGGAGGATTGTGGAGGTCCCTAATCCTCACATCCTTCCTGCTGGATGGAGAGGTCTACATGTTTGGCTAGGATTTCATGATCATATTTTTGTATATCAGTCAATTAAAAGAAACTACCCTTCAAAGAGAAGGCTTAGTTCTCCCTGAAAATGGGGCCTTTGATGATCAAAAGGAATAGCTGACGAGGAGAAGTGACCAGCTCTGTGATTACAATTGAAATAGAAACTCTGTGATAATGTACTGATGGCCACATTCATGAAGATAAAGAAGGTATAGTCGCTGACCTTGAGAAAGTCAGCAGTAACAAGGTAGGAAGAGCCCCTAAAGAGGCCTTCATGACGCAGTGGAGTGTGTGCTGCTTAGGAGGCTCACTGACCCTGCAGAGAGGGTGGGCAAGGTGAGCCTGAACGTCATGGGTAGAGAAGAAGGACAGGATGGAGGGCACTGGTAAGGCGGTCTATCTGCCACAATTTGTTTGCATTTGTACTTGTGTGCTCCTCCATTGCTCCTTACACATTAGTTGAAACTTTGCTCCCTTTAGGTATTTTTCCCAACCTTTTCTCATTTTTCCTCTACTTCATGCATGCTTGTTTTACTTATCCTTACCATATGCTTGCTGCCCATTTAACTCTGTGCCTATCTCCTTACTGGCATGCGGAACGCTCTCCTTTAATTTGCCCATCATTTAAATCCTATCTTCTTCTGACTCTATTTTCTTTCTCTCTCTTTCCTCCTTCCTTCCTTCCTTCCTTCCTTCCTTCCTTCTTTTCTTTTCTTTCCTTTTTGAGAAAGAGAGAGAGACACACTGGGCTCGATCTCACAACCCTGAGGTCATGATCTGAGCTGAAATCAAGAGTCAGATACTTAACCGACTGAGCCATCCAGGCTCCAAGACTCCTTATCTTTATTTTTATTTATTTATTTTATTTAAATTCAATTAGCCAACATATAGTACATACTTAGTTTCAGATGTCATTTTCAATAATTTATCAGTTACGTACAAGACTCCTTATCTTTAAACTTATCTTTGAACAAATGGGGCAATATTTTTGCTTCCACTAAGTTCTCGTTAACAACAGGAAAGAGAAGAAATTTGGTTGCTACAGATGCTAGTATAAAAGAGGGTTCGTATTTTTTTTCATAAGCATTTTCAGGAAGGCGGCCTACCTAGGCCTTTGAAACAACTTGGCTTTTCATTGTTACTGCCTCAACGGATACTGAAATAATTTCCACAGGAATTATATAATAGGGGAGTCGTATTTTGAATGACAGTATCTTTTTGACTTTGAGAATATTTTGGTTACTTTCATTTCCCATATCTTCCTTTTAGAAACTCACACCCCTCATCACTTCCTACTCTTTTTTAGTTGGTCAATTATATAGAGTTGGGACCATGATCCAAACTGCTCAATCAGAATAGCCCATTGTCCAGGCTACAATGATTGGTTTAGACATGAGAACAAAACACAGGTCCCAGACCAATCAAAGCTATCCTAGGATGTTTCCAGAAGCCACTGGGCAAAACTGACCATCTAGATGATCTGAAATGGCTAATGGCATGGGAAGAACTATAGATGGTAATCTTAGACACTGTGTGCAAAAGGCATAAATGAGAGTAAAGCTAACTCAGAAAACAGAGCTAGGTTGGGGAGAAAGAGCAAGAGAAAGAATGACTTTTCCCTCTTGAATTCAGCAGTTTCCAAAACAAGAATGGCCATTCTTGAATTTCCCAGTTATGGAAATCTATTCATTCTGAGTTTTTGTTGCTTAACTTAGTTTCCATCGAGTTTGTGCCTCTTACAACCAAAAGTATTTTTTACACCCAGATGTATAGACATATATCACCTGATATATTGATGATAATGACCTCAAATGAAATGGATTTAGTGAAGAAAAATGGAAAGACAATAGATTACATAGCAAAAAAATACATATGGTCAGGGCGTTGCTTGATGATAAAAGGCTCAATCCACCAGGATGACATAACCATCCTAAATATAGACGCAGCAAACAGGAGAGCCTCAAAATAAATAAAACAAAACAAAATAAGGCAAGAGCTGAAAGGAGAAACAAATACACATTATAGCTGAAGACTTTAACAGCTCATTTATGGCAAATAGCAGAACTACTAGCCAAAAACTCAGCAAGAATATGGAATTAACAACACAATCAACCAGCAGGATCTAACTGATATAAACAAAAGAAGCCACCCAATAGCCGCAGTGGAGCTTTCCCCAAGATGGCTGCGTCCTGGGCCATAAAACGCGCCTCAACAAATTTAAAAGAACTGAAACCATACAGAGTATGTTCTCTGACCATAATGGAATCAAACTTGGGCTCAATAACAGAAAAACCACAGGAAAACCTTGAAATGCTTAGAAATTAAACAATGCACTTCAAAATAATCCATGGATCAAGGAGGACATCTCAAAGGAAATTAAAAAAAAAAAAAAAGAGAGAACTGAATAAAAATCCAATATATCAAAATAGGTGGGGTGCATCTTAAGCTGTGCCCAAAGGGTACTTGACAGCACTTAAGACAGTAGAAAAGAGAAAAGGTCTCAAATCAATAATCTGAATTCTTACCTCAAAAAATATAATTTTTACCTCAAGAAACCAGAAAAAGAAGAGCAAAATAAAAACAAAGCAAGCAGGAGTAGGGAAAAATAATAATAAAGATAGGACAGATATAAATGCACTTGCAATTGAGAAAATATTAGAGAAAATAAATGAAGCAAAAAGCTGGTTTCTTCAATAAAGTTAATAAAACTCTCATAGGTCTGACAAAGTTACCAGATGAAAAGACACAAATCACCAATATCAGGCATAAAATGGGGGATATTACTGTAGATCCTGCAGCCACTGAAAGGATAATAAGGGAGTAATACAAATAACTTTCTGCTTATAAATTTGACAACATTGAAGAAATGGACCAATTCCTCAAAAACTGCAACCTACTGTCACTCAACCAAGATGAAATAGGCTCCTGAACTGTCCTAAAACCACTACAGAAATTTAATTTGTCATTTACAGCTCCCCAAAAAGAAGTCTCTAGGACCAGGTTTCGCTGAAGAAATTTACCAAATATTGAAAGAAGAATTAACACCAATTGTACACAAGCTCTTCCAGAAAATAGAGTAGGAAAGAACCCTTCCTGGGGCACCTGGGTGGCTCAGTGGGTTAAAGCCTCTGCCTTCAGCTCAGGTCATGGTCTCAGGGTCCTGGGATCGAGCCCCACATCGGGCTCTCTGCTCAGCAGGGAGCCTGCTTCACCCTCTCTCTCTGCCTGCCTCTCTGCCTACTTGTGATCTCTCTCTGTCAAATAAATAAATAAAATCTTTAAAAAAAAAATTAAAAAAAAAGAAAAGGAAAGAACCCTTCTCAACCCATTTTATTTGCTATTACCCTGATACTAAATCATAAAAGAGCTGTACCAAAAAAAAGAAAAGCTACACACTAATATCTTTCATGAACTTAGATCTAAACATCCTCAACGAAATATTCACAAATTGAATCCAGCAACATAGAAAAAGAATTACATGCCATGACCAAGTGCAATGTATTCCAGGCATTAAGACCTGGTTTGATATTCAAAACGCAATCAATGTAACCCACCATTTCAACAAGCTAAAGAGGAAAAAGCATATGATCATGTCAACTGAAAAAGCATTTTGACAAAATGCAATACCCATTCATGATAGCAAATTAGGAACAGAGGGAAATGACTTGCACTTGATAAAGAGAATGAACCAAAAAACTTGCAGCTCACATCACACTTGAAGGTGAAAGACTGAATGCTTTCCCACTAAGATCAGAAACAAGGCAAAGATACATATTCTCACCATTCTGACTCAGCACGGCCCTGAAGTTCAAGCCAGCCCTCACCCAGTGTGACCGTCTAACTCAGGCCCTGTGCCGGCAGTAGGTTTGGGGAACCACCAACCATCTCAGGAAGGAGATACACATGCATATGGAAAATGACAAGTGGGGAGAGCATGTGAGTTGCTGGGAGTGAAGAGGGATGGAGCGGTGGTAGGTCTGAGTGAATACCAGCAAACTGGAGAAGCCTTGAGAGTCATTTCTCTCCTCTATTAGCTAAGCAATAGGAGACATGAAGCCAGTGTCCCAAGTGGACGTCCCCACCCCCCATGGTCCCCACCACATGGCCCGTTGACTCACAGCAGCAAAACTACTTTCCGTGCAGCACAGCAGAACCCGTGGCTCTTTATACCTAAAGAGCGATTTTAATTTTATCAGACCTGCTGGGGCTTGTTTTGAGTCTGTGGAAAGACAGGAAGCTCTCAAGCAGGAAGTTAGGATAAGGTTCCACTGACAAATCTGTAATTTTGCTCATGACTTTAGGGCAGAGGAATGCTCTGCTATAAAACTGCATTGCTACAATCAAATTTAAAATATATGTGTGTCTACGTATAATGCCCAGTGCTCCATGCAGTACATAGACACACATATATTTTTAATATACACAAACAATGAATCATGGAACACTACTTCAAAAACTAATGATGTACTGTGTGGTGACTAACGTAACATAATAAAAAATTTAAAAAATCAAGTAACTAGTTAATTAAAAAAATAAAACTTACATGTGTGTCTGTCTGCCTCTCTACCTATCATACACACACACTCAAACACACACTCACACACACACATACACACACATATACACACAGAGACACACATGTTTAAGCCAATTTGGCTGCTTGGAGGTGGTTCTGACTCTTAAAACTTGAGAGTTATCTTCATCCTGTCCTAAGAAAAACCCTTCCCTCATATAGGGGAACTGTTTCCTTCCTCATGGTCTTCAGGATCCCCTTTCAAGGTTTTAAGCTCAAACTTCTGGTAACTAGATCCCAACACCCCCCGATTTTCAGAATCTCTAACCCTCACTCTCTCCTCACATACTCCACAATCACCAAGTCCTAGCATCTTTGTTTCGGAAATGGTTCTTAAGTGCATGATCTGTTCCCCCCTTAGGACCCTCGTGCCCCAGTTCTGATTCTCATCGTCTCTTACCTGGACTAATGCTCCAGTTTCCTGAGCCATCTTCTTGACTCTGTCTCTACGTGTAATCCTTTCTCCACCTTGCCGCCAGCATGACTGTCCACATCTTCTTTCATGAAGCTCCTTGACAGTTCTCTGAGTACTATGTACGTATTAATTCTTCTTTCTGAAATGTCCTTCCCTGCCTTGTCTGTCTGGAGACTTTCTCTCATCTCTGACAGCTCTGCTGAAACAGCTTCTGGGATGCACCTTTAAGTCACAGACACGGATATTCCCTCCTTGTGTCCTTTCCTCCTACCCAGTACCTTCGCCCAAGAAGCACTTTGCAATGGCAAATCTGGGATGAACAGAATAAGACAAAACTTCTGCCATCAAATGATTTCTAGTCTCATGAATAGTTTGTGCGTTGACTCCTTGAAGACAGTGTCCACGTCTTAAATATCTCTGTGTCTCCAAAGCCTCTGTGCTGTGAATCTAGTGGAAACAGAGAAGGATAACATTCAGAATTAAGGTTGATAATAATGGTTGAAGCATAAAGATGTCCTGGAAAATCTTTTAACCCCTCAGTTAACCTGTCTGGAATTTCACTTCCCTTTTTATCACATGTAGGATTTGAACTGTATGACCCCCACATTTCCTTTAAAGCTCAAAGATTCTACTCTAGAGCCAGGGAATTCACATTATCACAGTTCCTTTCCTCCAGATTCCCCCTAGAGGATGGCCCATATGCTCCCCAAATCCCCACACCAATTCCTCAGACACTAAACACAAAAGTAGTAATCATGAGAAGGCATGTGGCTCCATTTTCCCGATACTTTTCATCAAGTCTTTCTCAGTATTGCATCCCTTTGGTGATGGTGGCCTTTCGGCAGCTTGTAGACTATTCTTTAGCCACATAATTAAAATAAGAAAAAAAACCACAGGGATTTCATATTTGGATTTTATTCTACTGACATCTTTCCTAGGTGTTGCTGGGAAATGGAGGTGACGAGAAAGGGCATGTTTCCACACCAACATGGCGCATGTCTATAGGCTTGCGTTAGCGCATCTGATAGTCATTCACACATAAAACAGTAGATCTGGAACACCTCAAGCTAAACATAGTAAGCTGGAAATGGGCTGTCATTGTGGGCAATTAAATCAAATGGTCCCCATTAAACCTGTTGAAGTTAGGTCAGTGCTCTCGTGTCCTCCCCACTCTACGGATATCGGATTTCACAGAAATGTATGTGGAAGTACATAGTGTTCTTTGAGTTTTCAGATCAGATCAAAGTATCTTGTCCTCACAAGATTTCAGCATAATAGAGAATCCTTTCTAGATTTTATCCAACATCCAACTCTTGACTTGGAATAAACAAACTCTATCTGACTAAACTCATTCATTGCTCCTATTTGATATCGTTGATGAATTGATTTAATTGTTTTGAGTCACAACAATGTCATACACAATGATCATTTTCCATTCTGTTGCCTTTCTGGAAAAGTGGGCAACATGGTCCTAAAGTGTGGTCTCCCCCACGAGGCTTCCTCTTGCCCAAAACACGCACCCCAAATCCCTCCACACCTGGCTGGAACTGACTCATGTTTCCAATCTGAAATTGGATAACACTTCCATTGACCCAGAGCATTCCCCAAGGTGGGGCAAGTGGCATTCTTTCCTGCTCCTGTAGTGTCCTTGAAAACCAAGCTTTGAAAGAGAAGCTATAATAATGCAAATGTAAAATCATCTCTCACTTGGTGATGAGCAGAACAAACAGAATGCACTCATTTTGAGGTCTTCTTCCCCAAGTCAGCCTAATATAAGAAAAAAATAAATATTCACAAACTATCAAAGATTGAAGAGCTTGACATTTTTATTTCCTTGAGCAATTCTCAAAAATACTCAACTGAGTCAGAAAAATCTAACAAGATGGTCGAACATGCTGCAAGTGTAATTGCTCTACAAAGCGGTAATTTACCTCACTTGGAAGTTTCCCAGTTAGGGAAAAGCCTTAAATCATAGTGCTGTCTCTGGCCCACCCCAACCCACCCCCCAAAATCTCCCATGCACTTGGCACATGAACCTTGGCAGGCAATTCTTTAGTCCAAAATCACAGAAGCGAATGATTCTGCTCCTGGTCTCTGGGGCTGGCCTTGCAGAGATTGCTGTCACCACAGAAGGCCACCCTATCTGTCCTCATCTTCCAGACCCCCTTTCTTCAATCCACAGGCCAGCTTGCCTCCTTCCCTCTCCCCAGTGCCATTCACAGGGCCTGCTACAGATATTCATGTTATCAAAGCAATATTCCCGGCAGGAGTTCCCAGAGGGGGCCACACATCTAGAAGGAAGGAGATAAATGTCTGAAAACTCAGTTTTAATTGCATTGGATTGGAGAAGCCTGTTTTGATTAACAAGTAATGATGTAACCGCATATCGCTTACAATTTAATGAAAAGTTGGGTTTTTTCCCCTCCTTAAGAAAGTGAAAGGGGGAGTCAGATAACTCCATGACACCTCCCGCCCAACCCCCCCCCTCCAAGCAATAATTTGATTCAGGCCGGTGGTGTAATTTGAAAGACCAGATTCAAGACCTACAAAAATCAACTTTCAAAGGGCTCTGGCGCCCCCTGCTGGCGACTAGTGCAGAGATCGGTGACACAGAAAAGGATCCCTAGTCACTAAACGTTCCAGTTCTCTATTCCGCTTTTTTCTCTGAAAAATGAAGACGGTGGGGTCAAAGAATTTCACTCAATAAAGCCATTTAGCGTGTTAATAGGAATCGTACTGTGGTCCGAGAAGCATCTCCCGTGTTAGGAAACCCCTTCTTCGGATACAATGTATTTTTTTTTCTATGTTCTTGAGCAAGGTATTGACCCTCTTCAAGTCAATTCCCTGTTTCTAAAACAAGGTAATAAAGATCAAATGGCTTTGAAAGCATTGAAAAGGTACCATTCTTTGAAAACTATTTACCTGGTAGTCATTAGCTTCAGCATCCTCAGGTTTTGCTTGGATAATTGCATCACCAAGTCTGACGGGTTCCCCTCCCTAATTATTGTTCCGTGAGTTTGGCTAGTGAGAAGGTGGATAGTAGGTGACAGTTGTTTGGTTAAAGTTATATAAAAAACTGTGGTCCTGCACACATATGATCTGTGCCCGTATTTACAGCAAATTACAATGCATATCACTTTAGGACTGACTAAAGTACAGATGTGATGTTATTTACCAGTTCTCCTTACTAATTTCCTGGGACACCACCTTCTTCCCATGGAACGCAATGACCCCATGCCCTCTCTTCTCTGTCTTTGCCTAATTTGGCATCATCACAACCAAGTTCACATCAGCTCTGCCACTTCCTTATCTCAGAGTTAACCTGCTAATCACAGGAAGTTCTTGGAATCTCTTTATGTATTTGTGCCTTTGTGCTTTACTTTGTATTAATTTGACAAAGCAAAATCTGGCTGAATTCAGAAACTTTAAAAAGCATGGCACTCTACCAGTGGGAACTTGCTCTGATAAATGCCTTCTGTCTATGGAAGCCACTATAAATATGTTGGCCTTGGTAAAAAGCATTTTATAGACCTTCCTGGCTTTAGGCAGGAAAAGTGTAATATTATACAGATATTTATTAAATATTAGCTATATGTAGGCATGATATATTGTTCTTAATATGATAGACAAGGAGCAAGAGAGACTAGTTACGACCCCACAAAGCCTATAGTCTAGGAGGAAGGATGGTTGTTGATCAAGTATCATTTGATTATTTCCTTTTTGCTACCATAAATCATTCTGCTGATCGTAAAGGCTGTTATTTAAAAGCTGGCTATATGGGGCGCCTGGGTGGCTCAGTTGGTTAAGCGACTGCCTTCGGCTCAGGTCGTGATCCCGGAGTCCCAGGATCGAGTCCCACATCAGGCTCCATGGGGAGTCTGCTTCTCCCTCTAACCTTCTCCCCTCTCATGCTCTCTCTCACCTTCTCTCTAATAAATAAATAAAATCTTTAAAAAAAAAAAAAATAAAAAAAAAATAAAAGCTGGCTATAAACGATTTCTTGGGATTTTGCTTTGAAATTATTTTGACTATGCACACACATATTTTTAAATTATTTGAATACACACACAAAAGCAAGTTGCAAACTACAGAGGGCTGTCCCAGATAGTCATGATATGTTCCAGATATTAGTGTCCCAGTTACTCCGACTCCCAGCTCATAATCTTTTAAACATGTTGATAGTCTGTAAGCTTGAGAGTTCAAAACATTTGCCAGAAGATTGCCATGAGCATTCCCATACTTCAATCCCTGCATTACTGATTCAGTAGGTGTGAAGTCATGTCTAAGACTTTGATATACCTAGCCACAGAAAACCCTTCCAAAAATATTGTGCTCCTGGGGTGCCTGGGTGGCACAATAAGTGTCCGACTTTTGGTTTAGGCTCAAGTCGTGATCTCCGGGTCATGAGATCAAGCCCCATGTCAGGCTCTGTGCTTGGAGGAGAGCCTGCTTGAGATTCTCTCACTCTCTCCCTCTGCCACTCCCCCTGCTTGTGCGTGCTCTTTCTCTAAAATAAATAAATAAATCTTTTAAAAATTTGTGCTACTGCATGCAGATTTCTTTTCCATCAATTCAGTAATTCTTTTTAAGCTATTATTTGGGGGAGGTGCCCATGTTTATGGGATATCTTCTGTATGCTAGGCACTCCGCATGACGCTTTCCCATGGTGGTTCAGAACTGTGGTTAAGACCAAAGAAAGCAGACTGTCTGGGTTCAAATACCAGCTCACTTAACCTCTCTGTAGCCCTCACCTCATTGGTAAAATGTCAATAATACTAGTAACTCCATCACACAGTAATTGTGATGATAAAGTAGGTGATACATGTAAAGTGTGTAGCCAAACACCTGGGATATGAAAGCAGATGTTCCCAGTGCACATGGAAATTGAAGCCAAAAACAGCCAGGTGGTTCGACCAAGTATACACAGCCAGTAAGTGGTATTTCCGAGATCAGATTCCACATAAAACTGAAGCCCATTTTGAAACATGTATATGATCTTCACTCCCTCAACCCTCAGTAAGCCTTCAGACAAAGCAAGGCATTACTCTTTGAGAGTAATGATGAAAATATGTTGCAGGATTTGCCAGAGCAGGTGGAAGAGAACGAGAAGCCCCATATGAGTTTGGAAGAAATGCCTCCATGTAGACCTTCAAAGATCTGCCCACTGCCTGGCGAATGGAAAGATGTCTAAGAGTTTAGACTAGCTAGAAACCCAGGTTTTCAGATACCCTGGATTCAATGAGAGCAAAAGAGAAAGTTTCAGCTTCTAATAAGCTAATTGTTCTGTGGACCCTGCCAGGTTTTAAGTGCTGAAAAGTGGAGCCAGTCCATTCTGTAACGTGTTCTCACACTTGAGTGCAGTTAACTTCATCTGGTCCAGAAGTTCTTTACTAGACGTAAAGTAAAAATCCCCCTTGTTGCAAATTAAAATAATGTCATCCCATCATTGGAAAGGAGACTCTCAAGTAAATTACATTACTGGTTAAAAAATATGCGTACATTTCCCAACAGTGGTAAAGTGGTAAGCATTCTATCAAGTGAGTACTAAAATCTGGAGTAATTACTGTTATTTCGGAACCGTCTCTGTGCTTCACCATTTGAAAAGTGTGGAACCGGACAGATAATGGTTTGGGTGTTGTAATATCTTCTTACATTTCTGTATCACTGAGCAGACATGCACAAAAATAATGCTTCTCATGTTAATGGTCTTGTATTTAAAAAATAAAGCTGTAAATTCCATGCCCTAAAGGTAGGGCACTGAGATCGTGTAGTTAAACATAAGCCCTGGCATTCAAATCTGTTCAATGGGGGCATGTTGAAGATACTTTCTACGTTTGAATATTTGAACTTGTTCCTCCAAACAAAAAAAGTTCTACCAAAGAGTAGATAGCAAGTCTCCTGAGAGCAGCTTCTTTCAAAAGAAAGGGCAAATATGCATTGTGCATTTCCATTCATATCCAGCTTATCATTCCCTCTAAAGCATTCAACTGCTTTCTCTTTGCTCATTCTTTTCTAGATTACTTAACTCTTTCCCATAATCTTTATTGTTTCCAGATGCCACATTCATGATTTGTTTAATGGTTAGCAATTATAATGGCCGGGACTAGGTGTAATCAGTAATTGTGTAAAAGTTTGATATCCCAGTGTAACCCAAAAGTAATCTAGCTTTACAGACAACAAGCCAAGAAGTAGGATACCTTGAACGACAAAGTTGAGGAAACAAAGGACTTTCTGTTTGGGGTTTCTTTTTTTGTTTTTTTTTTTTAATAGGGTGATAGAGGATTTCAGCTCTTAAGTCAGAGAGGAGGACAAGAGAAGAGGTCTTACCCTATTGATTAGAAGGAATTCCCTTAGATTGAGTGGGCAAGAATGGAATGTGCTCTCTGGGCAACATGATACAGAGAAGGGAGTTCTGAAAACAGAAAAAAATTCATAGGTTTGCCTCCCAAAGTCCACAACAGTACACTACCATGGAGTTAGCGAGAGAGCTCAGGAGATTGAGCCATAGATACTTGGATTTGAGAGGGCCTTGCACACAGTATTTGGGGTAAAAGAGTATTACTTCAGTCCAGATGCTGAGAAAAGTTAATTTATCTATTTTTATTTTTTATTTTTGCATTTCTATTTTTTATTTCAATTTTTATTTTTTTAATTAATTTTATTTTTTCAGTGTTCCAAGATTCATTGTTTAGGCACCACACCCAGCACTCCATGTAATGCATGCCCTCCTTAATGCCCACCACCAGGCTCACCCATCCCCCCACCCCCCTCCCTTCCAAAACCCCCAGTTTGTTTCTCAGAGTCCACAGTCTCTCATGCTTTGTCTCCCCCTCTGATTTCAAAGAAGATAAAGTTTCAAAATTTCGCAGAAATAATGATAATGAAATAATGAATAATGAAATAATGATAATGACCACAGCATATCCGTTGCTATGAGATTGGGTTAAAGTGTTTATCAGAGAATATGTTATACCATTAAATAACTATATCAATAAAAAGCAAAAAAGTGAAAATGATATAATGCTCAACTCTAAAAGTTAGAAAGATTAAAAAGCCATTAAAAGAAGGACATGTATAATAAGATTAATTTATACTATCATAAGTTAGAAAAGAGAAAAATAGTAAAACTAATAAATCTAAAAGCTGACTTTTTTGACAAATCAATGAAAAATTAGATAAATTACTAATCCAAAGAAGAAAAAGATACAGAAAATGCACATACACAAAATTAGCAAAGATCCAAAATAGAGAAAAAATTTTAAAATCCTAAGAGATAACTTTACAAAAATTTAAGTGGAATCAGTAATTTTTTTAAAAAAACAACTAACTGAAATTGACTACAGGAAAGACAGAATCTGAAAACAGTAATACTCATGAAAAATAGATAAAACAGTTTAAAAAGTTCCTGTTGTTCCACAAAAAACAACAGGCCCAGATAGTTTCAGCAGGGAAATTCTTTCAAATCTTTGAAGTTCAGATAACCCAATGCTACTTAAAAGAACAAACAAAAATTCCTAATCAGTTTAATGAAATAACATTAATCCATAAATATAAACATTGTACAATAAAAGACAAATCTCAATTTCAAATGTCGATTTGCCAATAGAACATGAGCAAATGTTCATCATGACCAAAGATAATTTACTCCAGTAATTCAAAGGTGATTTAATATTAAGAAATCCATTACTTCAGATAAGAATGTGGCCCAACTACTACCTTGACTCTAGCCTCCTGAGACCATTGGCAGATGTCCCAGCTAAGCTGTGTCCAAATTCCCAACTCATAGAAACTGAGATTAGGTTGCTCAGTTTATTGTAATTTTCACAAAACAATAAGAGATAACTAATGCAAATATACAGTAAACTCTGAACAAGATAAATAAGCATTATAAGTATTCGGTAGGCTAGCCCATTGGATATTTAAACATAATTTAAGACCTCAATAATTTGGCGCACCTGGGTGGCTCAGTGGGTTAAAGCCTCTGCCTTTGGCTCAGGTCATGATCTCAGGGTCCTGGGATCGAGCCCCACATCGGGCTCTCTGCTCAGCAGGGAGCCTGCTTCCTCCTCTCTCTCTGCCTACTTGTGATCTCTCTCTCTGTCAAATAAATAAATAAATCTTAAAAAAAAAAAAAAAAAAAGACCTCGATAATGAGAAGTTCTTCAGGTGCCTGGAGAGACAGACATATAAATGGAACAGAAGAGGAAATCCAGAAACAGATCAATTACATATGACTTTCAGTACATCAAAAGGCAGCATCTCAAAACTGGTAGTATGGTAATAACTGGATGGTTCTGTTTTAAAAGTTGAAATTTGACTCATTGCTTACAATAAGATAAATGATAAACGCATAAAAGATTTAAGTATTAAAACCATGTAACAAGAAAGCATGAGTGGATTTTCATCAATGGAGAAAAATGTCCTAAGGATCCCTCCAAACCCAGAAGCAAAAAGAAAAAGTGTTGGTAAGTTTGATTAAATAAAAATTTGATACATTTGTTTGCCAAAGCACAATTAGCCCAGTAAAACACTGGAAAAACATATTCGCAAACTGGTTATTTCCCTATGGTGTAAACAGCTTCTAAAGATAGAGAAGTAAAAGATGAGAACCTTACCACTGGTTTGCAGACTTGGGACCTCACGGGTGAACCCTGACCCTGGTCCTGGTGCATGGATGGCAAGGAAAGATGGAAGAAAGGAAGAAGAGGCAGGTCACCCCAGATTGGCAGATGCCAGTTTAACAGGCAATCGAACTTACAGTGAAGCTTGTCTTGGGTGCCACAGACAGGTGGATCTCTGCATCTGCCCTGTTCATTTACATGGAGACCTTAACAGAGTTCAGTCACATGTACCATCCAGAGGGTCTCAACAACACTTCTCTCTCTCACGTTATGTCCCTGAACATGGTTCCCACTGTGGAATGGGGGGCAGACTGGATCTTCAAAGGAGGGGGTAAGTGGTGAGAAGCAAATATACACAGAAATAAATGGCTTTTAAATTCATGAAAAGATCCTTAACCTTGCTCATAATGACAGAAATAAAAGTTAAAACTATACTGATGGACAAAATAAGTCTTGGGGAAACAGTCACAAACGCTGCTTGTAGAAATAAAGAGTTAAACTACTATGAAGGAGAATTTGGTAAAACCTAGAAAAATTACATGTGCATTTCATCTTTTTCCCAGCTACCCCACTGCTAGGAATATATTTCAAAGATAGATTGACAAAATTTCACATAAGTCGGCAGTGTACTACATTATTCACCCCAACAATTCTGCCTCCCTTATATCCACAACCTTGTCATGGCCTCATCATGGGTAGAGCATTTCTCTACCCTTGACTTTAGGCTTGACCATGAGGCTTACTTTGAATGACACTATGTAAATGGAAGGGACAGTGTGCCAGACCCATAGCTGGGCTTTAAGAGATATGAACAATAAAGGATTATTTTTATATTCAACTGAGATTTTGTGGTTAGTTGCTGCGTTTCATTTTGTAGCAAAAGCTGACAAAGGAGTCATTATTTGTAAAAGCAAGTAATTGGAAATCACCCAAATGTCCATCCATAGGGGGCTGATTGAATAAACTATGGACGAACTACACAAAAGACTGTTATGCTTTATGCTTGTTTTTTTTTTAATAGCAAGAGCAATTGCCATTTAACCAGATCAATTTAAAATAATTGTAAGTAACTATTTTTCTTGAGAATCTTCAGATATTTTTTTAAAGCTTTTATTTAAATTCCATTTAGTTAACATACAGTGTAATATTGGTTTCAGGTGTACAATATAGTGATTCAACCCTTCCATACATCCCCCAGTGCTCATCACAAGTGCTCTCCTTAGGGGCACCTGGGTGGCTCAGTGGGTTAAAGCCTCTGCCTTTGGCTCAGGTCATGATCTCAGGGTCCTGGGATAGAGCCCCGCATCAGGCTCTCTGCTCAGCAGGGAACCTACTTCCCTCTCTCTCTGCCTGCCTCTCTGCTTACTTGTGATCTCTCTCTCTCTCTGTCAAATAAATAAATAAAATCTTAAAACACACACACACACACACAAGTGCTCTCCTTAATCCCCATCACCTATTTAACCCATCCCCCCACCCCACCTCCCCTCTGGTAACCCACAGTTTGTTCTCCATATTTAAGAGTCTGTTTCTTGGTTTTTTTCTCTCTCTCTCCTTTTTTTCACTCTGCTTATTTGTTTCTTAAATTCCACATATGAGTAAAATCATATGTTATTTGTCTTTCTCTGATTGACTTATTTTGCTTAGCATTATACTCTCTAGCTCCATCCATTTTGTTGCAAATGGCAAGATTTCATACTTCTTTAGGGCTAATATTCCATTATATACACACACACACACACACACATCACATCTTTATCCATTCGTCAGTTGATGGACACTTGGGCTATTTCCATAATTTAACTATTGTGATAAGGCTGCTGTAATCATCAGGGTGCATGTATTCCTTTGAATTAGAATTTTTATATTCTTTTTTTAAAGATTTTATGTATTTTTATTTGAGAGAGAGAGTGAGTGAGAGAGAGAACAGGAGCTGGGGGAAGGACAGAGAGAGGAAGTGGACTTCCCACCGAGCAGGGAGCCCAACACGGGGCTCCATCCCAGGACCCCAGGACCACACCCTGGCAAAGGCTTAACAGTCTGAGCCACCCACGTGCCCCTATTTTTGTATTCTTACATAGGGAGGTACCTAGCAGCACCTGGATCATAGTGTAGTTCTATTTTTAACTTTGAGGACGCTCTATACTATTTTCCAGAGCGACTGTCCCAGTGTGCATTTCCACCCACAGTGCAAGAGTGTTGCCCTTTCTCCACATCCTGCCCAACACCTGTTGTTTCTTGTGTTGTTGATTTTAGCCATTCTGACAGGTGTGAGATGCTATCTCATTGCAGTTTTGATTAGTGTTTCCCTGATGATAAGTGATGTTGAGCATCTTTTCCTGTGTCTGTTGGCCATTTGTATGTCTTCTTTGGAGAAATGTCTGTTCATGACTTCTGCCCATTTTTAATTAGATTATTTGTTCTTTGGGTGTTGAGTTGTATCAGTTCTTCATACATTTTGGATACTAACCCTTTATCAGATATGTATTTGCAAGTATCTCCTTCCATTCCATAAGTCGCCTTTTAGTTTTGTTGATTATTTCCTTCACTGTGCAGAAGCTTTTCATTTTGATATAGTCAAAATACAGTTTTGTAGTTTATTTTGGCTTTTTCTTCATTTGCCTCAGGAGACATATCTATTAAGAAGTTACTACAACCAATGTCAAAGTAGTTTCTGTGAGAATCTTCAGATACTGAAGTATTCATAACATTTAACTAATTACAACATCATTGGTGTAAATTAAGGGACCATCACCAAAGCTCTGCTTTGACCAGATCTTGCTTTCAGTACTAGTAAATCAGGAAGTATAAGTTTCAAATTTGGATTCCTCCACAAAGGAAAATCATGAATTCCAATAAGCCAGTAGTCATACTTTTTCTCAATACAAGTGATCTCATTTTCCTTATGGCCACCACGCATGAATGAGTAGGAAGGAGGTTTGGGGGCATAAGCTGCTGACTGCACGGCGGCTGACCACTTCCCCCCCGATTACTGTGGGGAGCAGTATGTCATGGTCATAAGATGACAACTTTGTGGCCAGGCAGACCTGCACTTTCATCCCCACTCTAACATTTCCTGACAGTCTGAACTATGACCAACTTAGTTATTGTAAAACTCAAATTCCTTGCTCATCAAACAGGGTCACTAACACCTACCATGGAGAGTTTTGGTGAGGATGAAAAGAAGCAATAAGCGAACAGGTTCTACACAGTGCTTGCAAGGTCAAGCACTAAATACGCTTATATGTTTGTTTGTTTCCTGATTCCCTCCCTTCTCATCAATATTGTGGAAACATGAATATAAATGTGGGCTCTGAAATCTCCTAATAATAGTTAAATTCAAGACTTTCATTAATATCTAATTAGTAATAATTCACTAACACTTCCACAATGTAATAACTTAATTTTCAAATAAGCTTATATAAATTATCATAATACCAGGATATAAACACAAGATCAAAACAAAATTCTTCTTGAGAACTCATTGGCATTCCAAGACACTCTGCAATCATATATAAAGGATCAGAGTTAATATTGCATTAAAGGAACCTCTTTACCTTATCTAATTTGGTTGTGTAAGTTCGATTTGATTTATAACTGTGCACTCTTTCTTCCAAATAAAATAATCGTAGATCCCACCTTTTGACACAATGTGACACAACTCCTTCTGAGGGAGCTTATATCTCCATCACATTGTTACACGTGGCCATATGATGTGCTTTGGCTAATGGCAGACCAATGAATATGACATATAACACATCCAAGGGGAAACTGTAAGAGTCATCAAGAACTAGAGTGAAAAATCTCATAACAGATATGGCATCAGTTGGAATACTAAGAACGGTCTTGCCTCAATCCTATGGAAAACTTAACCATCGCAAACTGCTCTGAAGCACTTGGTGGTAAATATTCTAGGTTTTGCAGGCCACATTCAGTTTCTGTTTCATATTATTTTTCCCTTAACAACTTAAAAATGTAAAAACCACTCTTGGCTTGTAGGTAATGTAAGAAGCTCCTACCCTAAATCAAACACTGCTTTAGTACTATTGGTACTTCCTAAGCTTAAAAAGAAAACTCAAGGGCTCCTGGGGGGCTTAGTCGGTTAAACCTCTGCCTTCAGCTCAGGTCATGATCGTGGAGTCCTGGGATCGAGTCCCACATCGGGCTCCCTGCTCAGTGGGGAGTCTGCTAACTCTTCTCCCCTGCTTGTGATCTCTCTCTCTCTCTCACCCTCTCTCTCAAATAAATAAATGAAATCTTAAAAAAAAAAGAAAAGAAAAGAAAACTCAAAAGGATGAAGCTATTTCTAAGTAACTTAACTGGGCCCTACAATAACACTCAAGAACATTTACAGGAATACAAAAATATCAGGACCCTGCAGGTAAGATTCACAATGCTTGACATCCAATCAAAAATGCACGGGCATGCAAAAGCATCATAATACAAAACCACAATGAGGATACAAATCAGCAAATCAAAACTGACCCAGAAATGACAGATAATAGAACTTGTTCTCATAAGCTGAGAGGTTCTAACTCGAGCTATGGCTCACAACACTGGCTTGGACATCTCTTTTTATTTATTACACTTGGAAATTTTCTCTTCCTAGAATTCGAGAGCAATAATATTTCCAATAATTTTTTTGTAAAATCTACCTAAGATTTTCCATGTTTGGAGCAGTAAAACAGCTCTCTCTCAAGACATCTCCATTCATGATAGCGCCTGAAAGCCTTGATCCATTTCTTTGTTTTATCAACACACCTCAGTCCTTGAGAATCTTGAAGGACAAAATTTTACCCTGATCCTTCAGCAAACTAGAATCTCCATTGTGTCAGGTCATATTAGTCAAGAAAGCAAAAATCGATAGAGACGTGCATCCAATATGACCACTAGATGGGGCAGTATCTTCACATTTCATTAATACTAAACCACAGAAGGGAATTTTTAGTCCTCAACAAGGGACACATAGCAGATTGCTGCCCTAATTTGTCCTTCCAGCAGCCTGCCTTACTTACTGATGATCCTGGGAGAAGGGAGTGAGTGTAATACAACTTTGCTTTGCTTAACTTGAAAGGGAGCTTTTTAATTTTTTTTATGTTGATGCTGTGGTGTGAGTTTGAGTATTTTCAAATGTAAACCCTGAGATGAATTCTGATTCTGCCATCTCCACCTCTACACATAGGCTGCTTGCCTTACTTGTTTGCTTGGCCCCAGATTCCAGCACTCCTCAAGGCCTAGGGTTGATTCCTCTCCTATAAGTCTTCACAGACCTTTCCAGTCAACTACTATTTCTTTTCTCCCCTAAATTCTTACAAGACTTTTGTTTTGTCCCTTACTAGACAGTACAGTATAACAATAGGGAATCTATTTTACCTCCTTGAAGCTCAGTTTGCTTCTCTATATAATGGAAACCACCATATTACATCCTCAAGAATGTTTTAACAAAAACATCGTAACAATTAGCCCAGTGTCTGACACACAGTAAACTCTTACAGATATATTTATTCACTGGCCTTTGTCCATGTAGGAGGTATCATCTTGTGCTTCATTCATAATCTCAGTAATTATTTCTTGACCATCAGCAACATGTCAAGTATCTGCCTGCTGCTATAGATGGAGTAATGAATAAAAAGTGCGGAATCCATGTCCTTACAAGCCTTAGCACAAGGAAGGGAGAGAGAGAAATCATTCCAGTAAGCTCTACAGTAGAGGCAGTACAGGGTGCAATGGGAGCATGCAGCAAAATTATCGTATAGATTTAGGAAGTCGTCCTCAAGGAAGTATTGTCTAATCTGAGGCTGATAAAAATAGCAGCGGTTAGTCAAATAAAGCAGAGAAAGGGGGTGGGGCTTTAATCCAGTCTGTGAAAGCCCAAAGGCAATGAGGCCAGGGTTTGGTGAATTTATGGCTTTCAAATGCTTTTTTCCCACAACAAATATATTTTACATCATAGCACACACACAGATTCAAACACACGTACCTCAAACAAGGTTGACCCCAACATTGTTAACCTTACTGCAAAAATGCATTCTTATATTTTCTATTCTATTTTATTTGAAAATTTTTAGTTGCAACTCACAACAAAGAACCGAAACACCTGAAGCAAAACAGACAGAAATGAAGGGAGAAATAAGAAATTCAAATAGCAACACGTGGAGACCTCAAAACCCCACATTAAACAATGGATCGAACAATCAGAAGACCAACAAGAAAACAGGAGATGTGTACGACACAATAAATCAACTAGCCTTCACAGACATCTACGGAACCTGTCACCCAGCATTAGAATATACAGTTGGTCCTTGAACAACATGGGTTTGAATTGTGCAGGTCCATTTACATGCATTTTTTTTGGATAAGTACAGTATAGTACTATAACATATCTTCCGTATGATTTTCTTCATAACACTTTCTTTTCTCTAATTTACTTATTGTAAGAATACAGTATATAATATATTTAACATATAAAATATGTGTTAATTGAGTGTGTATGTTATCAGGAAAGCTTCTGGTCAACAGAAGTTTTTTTTTTCTTTTTAAGATTTTATTTATTTATTTGACAGAGAGAGAGAGAGAGAGAGAAAGCACAAGCAGGCAGAGCAGCAGGCAGAGGGAGAAGCACGCTCCCTGCTGAGCAGAGAGCCCAATGTGGGACTCGATCCCAGGACTCTGGGAGCAAGACCTGAGCCGAAGGCAGATGCCTAACTGATTGCACCACTCAGGCGCCCCTACAGTAGAAGTTTTGGGGAGTCAAAAGTTACATGCGGATTTTCGACTATACAGAGGGTTGGTGTCCTACCCTCCACATTGTTCAAAGGTCAACTGTACATTCTTCTTAAGTGCACATGAAACATTCTCCAGAAAAGATCATATCCTAGGCCATAAAATAAATCTCAACAAAATTAAAAAGAATTAAATTTAAATTTCATTCTAAAAACAATGGAATAAAATTATAAATCAATAACAGCAAGTAATATAGGAAATTGACAAATATGTGAAAACCAAACAAAACATTCCTAAGTAACTAATGAATCAAGGAAGAAATCACAAAGAAAATTAGAATATACTTTAAAATGAATATAAATTAAGACATACTATGCCAAAACATACAAAATACAGCTACAGAAGTTCCTAGAGGAAAAAGAGGATGAGAAGGAGGAGAAGGAGGAGAAGGAGGAGAAGGAGGGGGAGGGGAGGGAGGAGGAGAAGAAAAGAAGAAGAAAGACCTCAAAATAATAAACTAACTTTCCACCTTAAGACACTGGAAAAATAAGAGAAAACTAAATGTACAGCAAGAGCAAAGAAGGAAATAATAAACATTAGGGAATAAATTTACAAAATAGAAACTGTAAGAGAACAAAAGAACAATAGAAAAAATAAAAAAAAACAAAGTGGTACTTTGAAAAGATAAACAAAATTGGCAAATATTTAGCAAGATTGACCAAAAGAAAAAGAGAGAAGACTGAAATTACTAAAATCAGAAATGGAAGGGGAAATTTCTATCAACCTTGCAGTAATAAAGGGTCTATAAGTAAATAGTATGAACAACTGAGAAGCAAGTGAAACAAGTTAGATGAAATGGAGAATTCTGGAACTAATTCAGGAAGAAGTTGACAACCTAAATAGACCTATAACAAGTCAAGAGATTGAACTAGTAAAAAAACAAAAAACAAAACAAGCAAACAAAACCCTCAAGTCCAGATGGCTTCACTGGTGGATTCTATGAAACATAAGAAAATACAGGGGCACTTGGGTGGCTCAGTGGGTTAAAGCCTCTGTCTCCGGCTCAGGTCATGATCTCAGGGTTCTGGGATCCAGCCCCATGTCAGGCTCTCTGCTCGGCGGGGAGCCTGCTTCCCCCTCTCTCTGCCTCTCTGCCTGCTTGTGATCTCTCTCTCTCTCTGTCAAATAAATAAATAAAATCTTTAAAAAAAAAAATTTAAGAAAATACAAATACTTCATGAACTCTTCCAAAAAAGAGAGAGGAGGGAAACACTTCCCAACTCATTCTATAAGGCCGGTAATACCCTAATATCAAAACCAGACATAGACATTATGGGAAACAAAACTATAGAACAATGTATCTTATGAATATATGTACAAAATCCTCAACAAAACTCCCACAAACCAAATCCAGCAACATAGAAAAAAATTACATACTATGACCAACTGGGATTTATAGATTAGTTTCACATCTGCAAATTAATTAATGTAATGCACCATATTAACATAATTAAAACAAAAACCACATGATAATCTCAGTAGATGCAGAAAAAAGGTTTGACAAAATCCAACACCTGTCACAATACAGTTATACTTCTAGACAATGGAATACTATTCAGCACTAAAAATAAATGAGCTATCCATGAAACAACCCAGAGGAACCTTAAATGCATAGTACTAAGTAAAAGAAGTTAGTCTGGAAAAATACTGTGTAACTCTGACCGTGTGACATTCTGGGAAAAAGTATAACTATGAAGACAATCAAAGGATCCATAGTTGCCAAGAGTTAGGGGGAGGGATGAATTAGCAGAGCACAGAGGATTTTTAGGACAGTGAAACTATTCCTTCTCCTACTATAATAGCAGATACACATGATTACACATTTGCCCAAACCCCCAGAAAGTACACCACCAAGAGTGAACCGTAATGTGAACTATGGATTTGGGGTGATGATGCACTCATTATGTTGGTTCATTAATAGTAACTAATGCACCTCTTGGGTGGGGGACATTGATAATAGGGGGAGGTTGTGCAGGTGTGGAGACAGGAAGTATGTGGGAACTCCCAGTTCTTTCTGCTCAATTTTACTATGAATCTGAAATTGATCTAAAAATTAAAATCTGTCAGAAAATAAAATAAAATGTCAGAAAATAAAAGAAAATTGAAGAAAAATTGATCCTCTGTTTTTCCTGCTTTCGCTAATGAAGACTTGGAACTCCTTGTTTTTGGTGGAAGGAAGTTTTCCCTTGAGATACCCATGCATGCGTTCTCTCTGGAAGCAGAAAGGTAAGATAAGAGTCAGCATGGTGGAACCCAGCAAGCTGGAGACCTTGATATCTCCTGGTTGATTGGTGAATGGCTTTGTGCAAGGCATTCTAATCCACTAAGCCTTAGGCTCCTCATCTTTGAAATGGGATTGGTAGTGACAATTGCATTTAATTATTCACTTACTATTTGACTATTGTGCCGGAGAACAAGGTCCAAAAAGACAGGAACAATGTCTCTTTTATTCAGCATCACTACCACAGAGCTGGCACAAAGCCAGAACTAAATAATGATGTATAGATGAGTGGACAGAGGAATACACACAAAGGAATGATAATTCCTGGCCTGCAGGGTAGTTCTGAAGGCTGAATGAGCGTCTGGGCCATGTTAGGTGTCCCCTTTCCCTGGCCCTGTGAATTTATCTCTTCACCCAGAGAGATCCTCACCTGCCACCCTCAGAAACGTTCCTGGCAATTAAGAACAATAGACACCTAGACAAAGAAAGGCTTCAAGACTACAACTGACCTAGAGAGAAAGGAGACACCTGCTCCATTTTCCCTTAACAACACTTAGAAAAGTAGGTCTTTGTCTTTCCTAATTGCACATTGGGGAAAAGCAGTATCAATTTAAATGTAACACATTTCAACCAAGGGATAGGCTATTTCTATCCTGGGTCTAACATAATGATTCCCAAGAAGCCACAAACGTACTGATTCAATTATTTGAGGAAAATTTCTGAAGTTGAGACAGGCTTTATTTTAGTCCCCAGTATCATTTTCCTTGATCCTGAGGCAGGCAGAGTGAGAAATTGAATGAGCAGCCCTGGTCCCAAAGAAAAGGGAACTTTGTCTTGCTCTGTCTCCGTCAACAGCAGGCTGTGTATACTTGGGCGCATTGTGTCTCCTCTCTGGGGCTCCGCTTCTGGATTTACAAAATCTGGAAATTAGCTACCTCAGTGAATCTCCAGAGCACATGCCTGGAGAAAACACTGGATTAATATTCAGATACAGTTGTACACTTGGGAAAACAAAAAGTAGCCATCATTTTTAAAATAACAAACTGTATCTTGATTGGTGTTGGATTATGGTAGAGAGTGGCCATAAACAGAGCTTGTTCGTAGCCGTCCCTCACTCCCTCTCAACTCCAAGGGAAACCTATCTGTGTTTTGAGAATGGGGTGTGTGTGTGTGTGTGTGTGTGTGTGTGTTGTGTGCATGAGTGTAATTTCTACTGTTCATCACAATATAGAATGAACTAATTGTTGAAGAAACACTGACTATATGATTCTTTTATCATTTCCAGATCTCAGATTAAAAGATTACACCTAATAAAGATGATCAGAATTGTAAATACAGGTATCCCCTGCTTTTTCGAAGTCCACGTTACACCACTTTGCTTTTATGAAAGACTTACATTAACACCCGTTTTCATTAACCGAAAGAAATTTGAAGAGCGTTTTTGCTTTTCCAAAAAAAAAGGGGGGGCTGAGTGTGAAAATAGCATTCTGGATTATTTTGTAGCAGCCGTTATAGAAGCAGTTGCACCCCAAGCAGGGAGAGAAGACCCCCAGCTCCTTCCCCAGACCTACATTCACATTTCGGCATCAAGTTGCCAGAGCTTTGACCTGTGTCTGTAAACATCTGTGCTTCACCTCATTTTATTTTGTGCAAAATGTGTAAAACCCTGAGAGGTGATGTTGGGGGTTTCTTTCTGAGGGTGGCGGAAACCTGTATTGAGTTCCTCCAAATGTGCAAGGTACTGTACAAAGGACTATGTAGAACTTTGCACTCACCCCTCAATGGCCACTAAATAAATTGAGAGAGACTATCTCAATTACATTCTGCAACATTTCTCTCCTGAGATTTTCAGGGTGGTGAATGTTATTACTTATTAAACTCACAAGTCAATTCCCAAGTAATAAGATACTGCTTCTCACCACAGAGGCCCAAGTTAATGGACCAATAATGGGGCTCGCTTCAGTTTAAAGTTAGCATCAGGGAACTGGAAATTTATAATTCAATGTACTCTATACCACCTTTCATATATATGGGAAGGAAACTGGTATTTATTGACTTCCTAAAATGTGCCAATTTTCTTCTGATTTAATATTTTAAATAGCTCATATTACTGACATGTAGTAACTGTTCAATAAATGCTTACTGAGTTAATAAATTAATCAGTTAATTTGTGTCCACATGTTATAGAAGAAGACATTGTGGCTCCCAGCAGCAGTATGTGGTAGAGCTAGGATTCAGGGATGTCTAATGTCACGCCCAGTTCTTTCTCTTCTCTTTTGGACCTCTTGGTTTCTAAAATCTATTCTTGACTTCTCAGTAACACATGATCTCCATGTGCCTCAACATTTTTTTTTTAGCTAAAATCGTCTTCAAAATTTGAGTTGCCTCTCAAGCAAAATGTTATCATTGGAAAAGACACCTGCAGGGGTAACAGGATAGCGAAAGACGTAAGATCAATATTGGTCAATCGGCAGAAGCCCTCACAGTGGCTAGACAACTGTCCCATTTCCCTGCCGCCCCAGCTTTTAAGCTTAGTGATGTTCTTCTGTAAGAGTAATCCTTTTATGAACAGGTGCAACCGCAAATATTAAGGACAGCGTTGGGGAAACCAATAAAAGCAAAAGTAATCTACTGAATGCCAGGCACAAGAGACTGAATTCAGGAAATAACGCCACACCTTTCATGAATGGGCCCACGTGGCATTATCAAAGTGACAGCAGCTTTCTCCTAAGATCTGGTGAGAATCATCCATCATCCATCTCTGGATGTAGAACATTTTAACAGCTTTAATTATTATTTAAAATCGGTAATAAAAAATAAATTACAGGAAAGGAAAGAAGGAAAATGAGAGCTTACAGGGATGATGTGCCCTCTTTAGATAATCCAGTTAGGACACAGAGCATAAATCCAATACTCTCTCAATTCTAACCATTTACCAATTCTTTTTTTTTTTTTTTTAAGATTTATTTACTTATTTACAGAGAGAGAGAAAGAGAAAGAGCACACCCATGCAGGAGTGGGGGAAGGGGCAGAGGGAGAAAATCCTCAAGCAGACTCCCTACTGATCATGGAGCCTGACATTGGGCTTGATCTCATGACCCAGGAGATCATAACCTGTGCTGAAAACAAGAGCTGGACGCTTAACTGACTGAGCCACCCACATGCCCCTAATTCTTTTTTTTTTTTTTTTTTTTGGTCAAAAAATATAGAATAAGTTACAGAACTGCTTTTTTATTGTTTTATTTTGAAATTGATTTTCTGACGATGAAGGTAAATTAGTAATTTAGTTCTAAATGAAAACTTAGAAAAAATGAAACACATCAATAATTAAATAAAGGAAATCAGAGTGCAATAGTTCAGATATAATCACTGTTAGGATGTTGTTATACTCGATAGAAATTTGGGCAACAACTGTGGCTAAGCACTTCACAGAAGAGAAAATTCCAGTAAGCACTTAAAAATGATAATAAACCATGATAATAAACCAGCCCCACTCGTTGTTCAGGAAATTGAAAATAAAGAGAAACAAACAGTAAATTGAAAATTAAATTAATTAAAAATATCACAGGAGACATAGCTAAAGAAAATATCAAGGAACTAGAACATAAAATCAAGGAAATTATCCAGAATAGAGCACAGAGTGAAGGGAATAGAAAATATGTAAAATATCGGTTCTCTAGAAAATACAAAGAGTATCCTCTCTCTCATGCTTTCCTTTCCCTTTATGTACCTTCTCTAAACAATGTAGGTGTAAAGCTATTCACTGAGACAAAGCAACTAGACAGGAGGCCAGGGAGGATAGCCATATGGAGGGTTGGAAATGAACAGGGAAAGGGGCATCCATGCAGGCAGAGAGGGGATGCTGTATTGACAGTGAGACCCCAAACAGGGTAAGGAAGGTACACCTGTGTCAGTACCTGAACAAGGTGAGGTCATCCTTGCATGAGAGTGACCCAGAGTGGGAGGACTTGACATGGTGAGCCAGACAAAGGCAGGGTAGGGAGAAATCTGTGCTTGTGGATGGATGGATGGACGTGAGGATGGGAAATTGACTACTTACAGAAGGATCAAAGGAACAAGAAGGTTATTAAGGAGAATGGCAGTCAGAACTCTTATTGTTGGAGAGGGACTTACAAATACAAAAAGAGAGGAAACTAGAACAAACTTACTAATAGTAAGTAAAAGATGGCAAACATATTATTAGATAAACGAACAAAAGCCTTGAGTAGACATTCCCAGGGAAAGGAAATATGAAAGGCAAATAAACATCAGTAGATTATCTGTTTGATCTCACTTTTAATTTGGGAAATCAAAACTAAAGGGAGATGCCATAATGATGGACCATTAGAAATCAACAAATTTGTTAGAAAATTTAAAAACCTGCCAGCACCAAGTATAAGCAAGAATTAGGAGAAAAAAGAACTCATATAAAACACTAGTCTACAAATTTGTAACAAATCACTAGAAAATTATTTGTTAAATAAAGTTATGAAGTGGAAAATTTTTATGTCCTATAACTTGGTAATCTCAATTTTAGACATGGAAGTATATAGAACTTTGAATATGTATGATTCTTCAGCTGATACTAGAGAATCCAGTTGCTATTGAAGAATTTTTCAATGTATAGTCTAAATCTACACTGAAAGGAGAATGGATCCATTAATTAAATATATTCACACATACATTGAAAGGAGAATGGATACATGAATTAAATATATTCACACAGTAGAATACTATTCAGTTGGAAAAAAGAATTACAGCTACATTTTTCAACATGAATGAATTTTTTTTTAAAGATTTATCCACTTATTTATTTGAGAGAGAGAGAGAGAGAGCACAAGTGGGGAGAGGGCAGAGAGAGAGATTCCTGAGCAGACTCCCAGCTGAATGCAAAGCTCAATGCAGGGCTGATCCCATGACCCATGAGCTCACAACTGACCTGAAATCATGAGTCAGTCACTCAACCAACTGAGCCACCCAGGCACCCCAACGTGGATGAATTTTAAAAATACAACATGGAGTAAAAAAAGCAAGTTGTACAAGAATAACCATAGCTTGATATAATTTTATCAAGTTCAAAAACAAAGACAAGAAAGAATTACATATTTTATCTATATATAGGTATGTGGCCATATTATTAAGAAAATCAAAGAAATAGAAGAATTCCATTTTTCATTCATTATACCATAAAAATAAAAATAATCATTGTATCAAATGTTGGTGAATATAGGGAAATGGGCATATTTACTAGGAGGGAATAGGATTGCTACAATATTATTGAAAAGTAATGTGCTAGTATCTACTAAAATAAAAATATATACTCTGATTAAGAAATTATATTGATCAGAATTGATCCCCTTAAAAATGTCTCTAAATATATCTGTGAAAGGAGTCATCCTTGTTTGTGTTAGCAACAAACTGAAAGTAACCACAATGTCCATCAATAGGGGAGTGGCTGAATAAACTGTGGTATATCCATTCTTTGCAAAGTTATCTAGCCATTCAAAAAACCGAATTAGACTTTGAGAGGTAGTTATATTTAGTTAGATGAAGTAAAAAATGGCAGAATAATTTAATGTAAAATGATCCTACTTTTGTAAATAATTGATTTGTAAAGTGATAACATTTGCCCTAAGCATTTGTGCATATGAATGCATAAACTTATCTATGGGAAAAGAAATGGATTAATGCATATCAGTGTGCTAAACTCTGTGACCTTGAGAACTAGAAATGAAAATGAGTTGGCATGAAATTATTAATTTTTAAATACAATCCCACATTGTTTCACTGGTTCAAAAGAGAGTATGTTACTTTGATAATATAAAAAAAATAAAGATTTTTATTTTTATTAATAATTCATCTCCACTGGGGACATTTTGGAAAGTTTCCGAAATGTATTTCAGTAAATTATATTTGGTAATAAATTTAAAGAATTCCCTTTCCAAATAAGTTTGGAAATATGGAATAAAAAAAAGTTTAAGGTAATTTTTTTTACTAAATTATTTATCAAATTGCTTAATAATTTTACTTGTGATGTGAATTTCTGAGATGAGGGTTTCACTTGTAGAATTTCTTAAACATTTTGACAACTTGGAATATCTCAGGGAACTGTCACTCCATAAAACCAATTTTCTGAAGTAAGTGCTAATCCAACTCTCCAGACATAACTAATCTCAACACGAGGTCCAATTCTCTCTAATCTTTTTGTCAGGATTTTTTACATAGTGTGGAACATATATACACATAATTTTACATCCCTTTTCTCTGGAATGCTATGCGATAGACTTTGTTTTATCACTGGACAGATTTTTATGGACATCAGTTAGTTATAATTTAGTTAGAATTCCAACATAAATGTTTGTGAAAATGTAACCAACATAATCCTAAATTAGTAAAGGAGGATAGTAAAGAATATGATTAACCTGTAAATCGTGTATTTGTATGGTTCTCTCTAAAAGTTTTAAAGGGACTGACCAGAGATGCTGGACATCTGGAGATAAGCGAAAAGTCTTCATGTGGAAAGGAATTAATTTTTAAAGATTTTATTTACTTATTTGAGGGACAATGAAAGTACCAGCAGGGGAGGGGAAGAGGGAGAAGGAAAGCGGGCTCCCTGAGCCTGACGCAGGTCTCCATCCCAGGACGTTGGGATACAGGCTGGATCCCAGGACCCCAGGATCATGACCCAAGCTGAAGACAAATGCTTACCCACAGATGCTTAACCAATCATCCAGGAGCCCTTTGAGAAAGGAATTGGAGGACACAGGATCAAGGCAGCTCTGGCCAGGATTAGAGAAGGTACAATATCCTGATAAGAAATGAGCACACTCAGGACGGGGAATATACCTTCAATTAAGAGAATAACCTGACTGGTTTATGTAAAAATCAGAAATGTGGCTTTAGGGTGACATCCAATTCTTTAGAATTCTGTAGAAGGAAGCAATGCTTATTACTATGCAGCTAGATCTGGGCTGTAGTAACTGAGACCTATAAGAAAAAAGATTTATGTTTCTAAATAGTGAGTGGTCTTCACTGTTCCCCAACAAATCCCTTGTTCATGGACATGGTTATCCACGGAAAAGAAAACTGAAAGCCTATCTGGAGTCAGTTCGGGCTGCTTTAACAGCACACCATAGACTAGGGGGCTTGGATAACAGCCCTTCTGGAAGTCCAAGGTCAGGACACCTGTAGACCCTGTGTGGGGGAAGGGCCTCCTTCCTGATGCAGAGAGGGCTGTGTTCTCCCTGAGTCCTCACCTGCAGAGAGCAGAAAACAGAGAGCAAGGACAAGCTCCTGGGTCTCTTCTTCTAAGGGCACTAATCCCATTCATGATGGGCTCCAGCCCCATGACCTCATCATCATCCACAGCCCCCCACCCCTTCTCCTAAGACCATTACACTGAGGGTTAGGATTTCATCATAAGAATTTGGGAGATGGGGGGACACAACACTCAGTCCATAGCAGTCACGCCCATAATTCAATTGGAAGCTGCAAAAACCCATATATGAGTAATAATAAGTACTAACAGTTTTAGAGTAATTTATAAACCCTACTCATATGTAATATATAAAACTTTATATATTTATAAAAAATGTAAAAACTACTCATATGTATTATCTCATTTCATCCATTCAACCCAACTGTGAGAGTCAGGCATCATTATCTTAATATTATAAGTAAAGAAACTGAGACTCAAAGAGCTTGAACAATTTGTTCAAAGTCACAGTGTTAATTAGTGAATGAGCTCGGATTTATACCCAGATGTGTCATCTTATGTTTGTTCTGCTGCACCATATTCCTTCCTCAGTATTAGACATCCTGACGATAAAGACAAAGGAAATTAGTATGTTTACTTTGTTAACTTGTTTATTCTTGATTTTTTAAATGTGGATTTACTTTATAGTTAGTTGGAGGATCTCTTCAGGTAATTTGCTTTTTTAAAAAAACAAAAACACTGGTGGCATATTCCTATGCTGTTGCATATTGGAGAATATGTTTCCTTTGTCAGAAACATGAAAGGTAACTGGAATAGGTGCAAAGATTTGGGGTCACAACCTTCTTCCCTTAAAACCCATCAGCTGTCACTCCTTACTTTCTGACTTCTGATGTAGTGAAGTCTGAGCCAGACCGATTTGTGTTCTTTTGTTAGTAACCTGTTTCTTTCCCCCCTTAACTGAGTACCTGTCGAAATTTCCTTTATCCTGCTATATGATAAATTTTGCCAGGATATGTTTCTTTCAGTCCTTTTTCATTCATTTCATCAGAGAAGCAAAAACCCTTTTGCCTTTCTAATCTAATTACTTATTGGGATTTAAAAAAAATTTATCTTTGATACCTATGTCCCAGTTAGTTTGATTTTTTTTTCCTTGTGAACACTTGCTATGTTTAGGTGAGATCTCCTTTCTCTGCCCTCCATATCTATCATTTCTGCTGTTATTTTTCTCACGTTTTATTTTTTTCTTAGAATTCCAGTTCTCAGTTTCTTTCTTTGTTAGACAAACATTTATCAAGTGTTACTCTGTGTCACTCATTGTTCTAAATCTTTGGGATACAAGAATGAACGAAAGGAACAAAAACCCTTCTTTGTGTGACTTATAAGAAAAATAGAGAGAGAGTATTTTAGATAGTGACAAATAATTTGGAGATAAATGAGCAGGCAAGTGAATGCCAGGAGTGGGGAAGCTGAATGTTTAATACAATGAGAAGGCAAAATCTTATTAAGAAAGATTGGAGGATTAAAAAAAAAAAAAAAAAAGAAAGATTGGAGGAAAGACCTGAAGTAGGTGGGAGGGTAAGCCAGATGGGTATGTGAAAGGGGCACGTCAGGCAGAGCAAGTAGACAGGCAGTGACACTGACCACGCACGTGTTCAAGGAGAAGCAGACGTTAGTGTTCCTCATCTGCAGTATGACAACGGGAGTCGTAGGAAATGAGGCCAGCGTGGTCATCTAAAACCAGATCAGGTGAGGCCATCTGGGTAACAGTAAGAACTATTGCATTTGCTCTAAAAAGGAAAGTCAGGGAAGAGTTTTGAGCAAAGAAGTAGCATGAGTTGGTTTTCTTTGTCATAGAATTACTCTACATGCTATGAATAGGGCCAAGGGCAGAAGGAGAGATACCAGTCAAGGCTACTGTCATTATCCTTATGAGAGGTGATGGTGACTTGAACCAGAATGATAGAGGAGGAGGTGATGAGATGTAGTTGGGCATAATATATGCCAAAGGATGAGTTAGTAAGACTTTCTGATGGATTGGATATGGGAACTATAGATTTTTGTACTGGGCAACGGGAAGGTCAGAGTCAAATTTCAACAAGGAGAAGATTTCAGAAGTAGGGAAAGGAGATAAGAAATATATTTTAAAGCATGCTGTTTATATGATTTTGGAGGGGTGGGGCTTATTTTTGCTCAAGATTTTATTTGTAAGATTCATACACATTAACAGAAGTGGCTGTAGTCAATTTATTTTCACTGACCTATACCAGGGGTTGGCAAGCTTTTTCTGTAAAGAGAAGATAGTAAAAATTCCTGGTTTTGCAGACCAGATGGGTTTTTACTGCAACAATTCGACTGTGTCATAGCATGAAAGGAGCCATTGCCATTAAATAAAATAATGAGCATGGCTGTGTTCCAATAAAATGCATTTGCAAAAATGGGCAATGGGCCAGGTTTGGTCCATGGGCTGTAATTTGCTGACCTTCTCATCTACGGTATCCTGTTGAGTGACTATACCACAATTTGTTTATCTATATTACTGCTGATGGGCATTTGGACTGTTTCATCTTGGAGCTATTACAAACAATGAACCTTCCTGAGGCTTGTCTTTTGGTGCCCAAGTGCTTATATTTCTATTCGATATATAAAAAGAAATGGAATTGCTGGGTCATAGGCATGTTAATTATCAATTTTGATGATGTTATACTGTTTTTCCAAAGTGACTCTAATAATTTAACTTTCACCATCTGCATTGGAGGGTTCCCCTTGTTCCCCACCTCACTACAAACTCACTATTGTCAGTCTTTTCATTTCAGTGTTCCAGTGAGTGTTTAGTGGTATTACATTTTGATTTCAATTTGTACCATGGGCTTGCTAATGAAGATGAACACTTTCATACGGTTTTTGGTCACAGACATCCTCATTCCTAGGGGGCTGGTTAAAGGATTGTGTATATATTCCTATTGGGCTGCCTTTTTTCTCATTATTTTGTAGAGTTCACTATAAATTCTGCTTATAGGTTGCAATGACATTTACCCAAGTATTTACTTTTTTTGATGTTCTTTATTCACTACATTTCTCAGCTTCTATATGGCATACGTTTCTTGTGCATTGAATGAACACGTTCTTTTAGTATTTCTGCTAGAGCAGTTCTGCTGGTGATGAATTCCCTTAGTTTCTGTTTGTTTGAAAATATCTTAAATTCATATTAATTTTTGAAGGGTTTATTTATCTAAGTATAACATTTTAGATTCCCTATCATTTTCTTTCAACACCTTCAAGAAAGCATTCTTTTGTCTTCTGGTTTCTATAGACACTGTTGATAAATTATCTATCTATCTTATTGCTGCTCATTGGAGGTTAATGTATCTTTCCCACTTTCCCTCTGTTACTAACCATTGGGTTTTTTAAATCTTTGCTATTGGTTTTAGCAGTTTTGTTATAATGTTCCTAGGTGTGGCTTTTTTTCATATTCATCCCGCTTGGGATTTCTAGGGCTTCTGAAATTTGTGACTTAATTTCTCTTGACATTTTTGAGGAATTCATGTTGCTTTTTGCTATTTTCCCTTGCTTCCTTTCCCTTCCAGGTCTCCAGCTATCTATTATAAGACTTTGTTATTGGATTGCCTAGGAATGTTAAACATTTTTTCTGTATATTCATTCATTCATCTTTATAAGCTTCATTCTCGATATCTTCTTTGAGTTAACTAATTCTACTTTTGGCTTTGTCTAATCTGCTCTTTAACACATAATACATTAAGCTATCATTCTTAGTTATATATTTGTTTCATATCTAGAATTTCAATTTGATTCTTTTTATAGTTTCCAAGTTCCTGTCAAATTATCAATCATGTGTGTTACTAATGTGAAGATATTTAGCACAGTCGTTTGTTTTAATCTGTGCTTTATAGCTTTATTATGTGGATAACCAATGGATGTATTTTTCTTATTTGTTGTTCCTCCTAATTTTATATATTATCTTGCATGTGCATCAATTTGTGTCGTGTTTTTAGTTTCATAAATATTTTTTCTAGTTTTTTTCTAGGTTTTCTCAGCAGGAGGTTAGTCTGAACCACAGAGTCTGTAATTCGGGAAGTAGAATTTCTGACTTTTCCTTCTTTTTTTTCCATTTTTAGAAATTATTTGAATTGTAACTAATGAATCACTGAACACTACACCAAAAACTAATTATGTACTATACAGTGGCTAACTGAACATAAAAAAAGGAAATTATTTGAATTGTGCGCTTGCATTTTTTTTTTTTTTTAGTTTTCTTGCCATCTTTTACATCACTCATTTGTATTTTCATCTCTTCCTAATAATTTTTATCTTCCTGTCTTTACTAGGGTGGTCTGCTCCTGTTTCAGAGAAGCAATGTTTCCTTACATTCTCCTGGAAATACCACACTAGTCTCTAAAATTTTCCTTAGTCTGTTACTCTTCTGAGTCTTCAGGACAAAGTTCCTTTGTTTTATCCAGAAATTTCCCCCAAAAGTTATTAAAATTGCTCTTTCTGTTTATTTGTTCTGTAAGGAGAGGATCTTTCTAGACTAATTGACAGAGTTTGCAAATCACTATTATTCTGCTTTCTGTCAGCTGCAGGTCTGGTCAGGTCTCAGACTGTGACCTATGTATACCTGGATGACAGCTTGATGTGCACAATTTTTTAGGCCAATTCTTAGTAGGTTTTCCTTAAGTGGGTTTTAATTAGGCTAAAAGATCACTTCTTTGAATGCATTAAAATGCAGAGTAAAAAACATTGTAAATCCCAGTATACGCAGTATATGTACTCTCTCTAGTTCTCCCTATCTTTACCTTTCACTTCCTACCCACACCTACCTCCAGAATGCCGTGCTATAGTCTGTTTGCGAGTGTGTGTTTATGAAAGTTCAACATTGACCATTGTAGCAACCTTTCCAAGTGTCATATTCCTTATTTTTGAAATGCAGATAATAACAGAATTGCTCTTGTAAGACTATTAATCAAAATGATTCAATGCAACTTAACAGCACAGTTGCTGGCACTTAGAATTAAGTAAATGTTAGCTAGCATTACTATTAGTAGAAGTAAGCAGTAGTACCAGTAGTAGTCTGGCTATTAATTTGCTGCCACCTGCTTCCCACTCTGGCCCTAATGTGATGGATTTAATTAGAGGTGACTTGATGAGACTGTTGGTGTCTGGGGAATGGACCAGTCTGTGGGCTCTCTGAAAGGCAGTGCCAGTGAAATAAAGAGAGTCATACCAGTTTCCTGATAGGAGCAGTTTCCTATGTTTGCTAAGGGCTGGGCAATGGGAGAAGCAAGAAGCAGTGTCGAATGCTGATAGGTGTCCAACAGAGCACAAATGAGTGCATTAGGCCAAGGGCAGTCACAAGGGATGAGTAGGAACTGGGAAATCTGAGACCACACACCTGGTACTATACAGGCAGCTATATTTCAGCTTCAGCTAACCGATACTATATGAAAGGTGGGCTGAGTGGTTTCCCCAGAAGGTTGGGATTTGTAAATGAAGCCATATCTCATATCTATGTCAATTCATTTTTTACACTTCATCTTAGCCAAAAGGCCGAGAAGCGATGATGTCAATTCATTTTTGAAAGATCCAGGAAAACAGACAATCTGTATGGGCTATATATTGCTCATGATATACTGTTTTTTAACTTATAAAATAAAGCCCACCGCTTTGTCAATGGCATCCCATGACCCAGGTCCAGAAATCCCTTCAAAGTTATCTACCGCCTCTTCTTGATTTTAGCCTTATACTCTAGTAATTCCAAGATGCTCCCCAAGAATCCTGAGACTGACTCCTGAGCCACAGGCTTGCTAAGTGGCCCTGTTATAGTTTTTGTGCCAATTTGGGCATAGAGTCATCGCAGCACTCGCTGCCCGGCTTTAAAACATGGGTTTCCATCATCCCTATTCATGCAACGGCTTCTTGAAGCTGAAGACCATTCTTACCCACCTCTCATCTCGGTGCCTAACTCGACCCTCAGATAACGTTTGTTAAACTGAATTGAAATTTTTGAAAGAACATGGTGTTAGGATCAATCTTTGCAATATAGAAAGCATAGAGGGCTTGAGCACAGAACTCTGATTATTCATGGTTTTCTTTACTCATCATTTTCGGGTGTGAAGAACCAAAGACTTGTAGGACCTCTAAGACAAAATATGTTTGAAAAACTTCCAATAGATTTATTTCCCTAAACTATAACATTCAAAGAGCAAAATTACTCTAATAGTGACCATCACTATTGTTTATATGCGAGGCTAAGAAATGAAGTTCTTTGCTAAGTAGTTTAGAGGAAAGAGGTTTTTCAATCTTCATGCCATCCATAAAAGGCAGATACTATTATTGCTCCCATTTACCAGATGAAGAAATTAAGGTTCACCAAGACTGTGCATGGTGATACAGCTAGAAATGGGTGGATCCAAGATCCATAGCCAGGTCTCACTCCCTCTCACTTCTTAACGCCACCCCCCCAGCACCAAGTGACATCAGTGGCCTGTGGATTTTTTTTTTTTTCTGGTCCCAAGGAACCTGTAACTCAGAAGGAATCCACACTGCTCTGTGACTTTCTCATGACAGTTTTGAAGACTTAAAGAAGCACAGTAGGAGTAGAGGCACCTTGGATAAAATTGACTGCATTTGACTGCTCCGATTGTGCCTTTAAGCATCCTTTTGGTATACAGAACCTTTTAGAAAAGGAGGCACTCTAACTAATAGGGAGGTTTTTTGAGAAATCACCTCTCTCCTCCTGTGAATAAAGAATAAAGCAAGGACCCTGGAGTCATATATTCTTGGTTTCAAATCCCTACTCTGTCCTCTTATGAATTGATTATGTTCTTTCAGGCTTATTTTCCTTATATATAAAATAGAACTAATGATGTCCTGCTGGACTCACAGGTTTGTTATGACAACACGCACAGGAAAGAGCTTTTGAAATTGTAGGGCACTCAGCGCACGGGAAGAGTGGTTACTTTGCAGAAATGGCATCCCCCAAGCCATTTTATGTGAAATGTGTTAACCTGGGGCAGGGCCTACGTATACACTGTGTGGTCCTGCTTTGGTAACAGCTCATGGTTCAAGTAACCATCTAACCAACGGAAATCAGGCTGTTAACGTCGGACACATGTAATATATAGAAATGGACTTTTTCTTTGCCAGGGACCTATAATCACACCTTATAAAAAGCAATACATATTTTCCAGCATGTTAATAAAATGCACTTCGATGAGCAATGAAAAGCAAGAAGGCCATAACAGAAAGAGATATTAGACAGAAAAGCACACCTCTATGGGGATGGATGGAAGAAATTCAGTGTGCTTTTTATTAATACTTAATGTAATGCTTATCCAAACTCATCTTTATAAGAACCTCAAGCCAGGTCAACCTGATTTCCATCATACTAATGTCCATTCAGTAAAGAGGAAATTCAGCTCAACTGACAAGTGTTGCCAAGGAAAGGAAGCAGGGATTTCTCTTTGCATCCCCCGGTGTTCTGTGTACCAAACTCAGACCTTCTAATTTAAAGCTATCTTTTGCATGAAAATCTGTTTTACAAAAGAAAACCAATATCTTTTTATCATGACCCCTTTACTAGGAAATAAGAAATTCATTTGTTATCAATTAAGTTTTCGTAAATTCACTCCAAGAGAGTGTCCTGGGACTGTGAGACTATGTCCTATTGAATTAGCAGATGTGATTTCGATAGCATTTAATAGCACGAGAGAGCCTGTCTCACCAAGGACCCCCTTGTTGACTCTTAATTAATAACCAGTAGATGCTTCCATGCAGTAAAGAAGTCAGTAGGTGACAGACACACCAGGAGATAAAATAATATGCTCATTAAGAATAAAAACAGATAATCTGAAACATTTAAAATGAAAATAAAAATGATGATAATATCATATTTCTTGAATAGTTCTAGTGCCATAATAAGCACTTACATATATCATTTAATTCTCTCAGCAAACTGTGAGGTACATAGTATTGTTAATCTCAACTTTTTAGATGAGGACACTGAGGCAGAAAAAATTTTGGTAAATTTCTGAAGTCTCCCAGCTGCAAAGGCAGAAAACCTGCAAAGTCTAATTTGAAAGGAATCAGCCTTTTTTCTTCAGATAAATCCCTGGCGCTGCTGGCCCGTGGTTGGCATGAAGAGAGAAAAAGAAAGAAAACATCCTCCCCACTTGCCAAGAGCCACTTTCTATCTACATCACTTCCCTTTATCTCCCTTATTCTACTTCCCCCGATCACAAGCTCACCTTTGCACCCTCTGACCACCTTCTACTTCCTGGGACACGAGTTCCTCTTTGTTTTGTTGGTCTAGTTCTACTTCCTGCAACAAAATCTCAGCTTTCCCCTTGCTGACCTCGTTCTTCATCCTAGGTCATTAGCTCACATCTCTTAACCGACCTCGATTTGCTTCTTGGTTCTCCTTCCTAGAATGTAAACATGTTTGGACATAGAAAACAAAGAAGCAAGAAAATTAATGATTACCTCCGTAGTTCTTACTTTGTAAGCAATACCAAGAATGGAAGAGGACTTTGTATGTTTGAAATCTCCTTATCCTAAGAGTGACAAAGCACTATGGAACTCAGCACTCAGGCTGAGGACACAGAGGGTCTTGTGAAACTCATTCTCTCTGAAGATAAGAAAGGGGTATTACCACTATGAACTCAGACCTTGGGGCTGTTACAATACAAAAAAAATTGAGCCTGGAATCAATGAATCTCGAATATCTCTCTGGGTTCTATTGTTGTTGTTATTATTATTATTATTATTATTATTATTATTTTAATGGAGACTTTTATGCATGAGACCTCTTTCAAAAAGTGTAAGAAAGAAAGAAAGAGAGAGAGAGAGGAAGGGAGAGAGAGAGAAAAAAAGAAAGATCACATGAAGCTTCTGCTTAATAATTCCTTGAATTTAAGACAAACATGCAATATGAGAGTAATACGAGCATCAAGAATAATGTTTTGCTAAAAAAAAAAAAAATCATGGCTATCAGGTCAGCATAAAAAAAGCACAAACTGTGAATAAACATTCCTAACCACCCACTACTGGATAGGTAGCTGAGGCTTGAGATCAGAAAGACCTAGGTCAGGTTCTTTCACATCCCAGTTCAGATCTTAGAGTCTTAGATACATTCTTTGGTAAGTAAGCAAAAGTACAAACCACTCAGCCTCTCACCAAATGAAACAAATAAGAATAGCTAACCTTTATGAGAGCTTACTCAGGGCCAGGCTCAGGCCTCCAACTGGCAGTCCATGACATTTTTTTTTTTTTTTTTTTTGTCTGTATTTTACCTACTAGATGTTTCAATATTTGCTCATTAGTTGTCATCCTTTAAAACTAGGAAAATATCACCATTTTCTCCCAATTTCTGGCTTCTCTTAAAAAAAATGGCAATGCTGAATAGCACCTACTTTAGGGGAGACAGGCACACTGTCCCCCACCCCCCACTAGTTTATTTTAGGCCCTACCCAGCCCTGCCGCATAGCATTCAGCTCATTTGGCTCATGTACACGATATTCTTGGCCTCTCTAGACTTTTGAATTTGCCACACCTGCACCACATCTTAATCCTTGAAAAAGCTCAATGAAGCAAGTAGTGCCTTTGCATGGGAACACAGAAGTAAAATTGATTTTTAAAAAGGTTGTTCAATCCACACTAGTTAACTTCCTCCTTCACTCTTAATCCGCGAAATTGGGTTGGATTCCATTGTAGAGGGGAAGACCTGTTCTTAAAAATTTAACTAAATACAGCTGAAAATAGAGACTCTGCTGAAGCTTTTAATCAAAGAACCATAAAGTGTTATTCAACGCAAATCCAAATAAAAAAATAAATCCACCAATGTCCACTCCTGCTATTAAAGGTAGATGAGACACATTGCTACTTAATACCAACCAAAGAGCCTATTAAAGTAAGAATGTTTTAAGAATTAGAATATGTCTTGAACTGGAACTTGATTATTGCCTAAGGAGGTGAATATTTAAAGCAAAAAAGGTTGGGGGAACAAATTTAGAAGATGGGCTGTGAATTATTTATGGGCCTTTTGAAAAAGGTCAGCATTTTTCCTCAATTCCGTCAGTACCCTCTGAGGAATGCAATGCTGCTACTCTAGATGCTTCTTCCTTAGGATGCCTGCTCTTTATCAGCATCCCTGTCTCCATGGTAATAGGTTAGCATTCATCCCCACCCCCACCCCCACCTACACCACCCATAGCAAACCTTAGCGAGAGGAAGAGCCCTCTGGGGGGGCCGTGCACTGCAGCTCCAGACATAAACAACTCCATGGGTGGTTGCCATGGCCATTCTTCATCCACAATATAATTACCCCAAGGTACACTGGCGATGCACTTATGTGCATCGAAACAAGAACAGCTACATTTCAATAAATCACTCTAGCCAGGTGGTCACCACACTAGTGTTTAAAGAAGCTGGGGTTACAAGGCAACCATGGCCATAATTCATCATTAGGAATAATGGCAGACCTGGCGTCCATCCCGGGCATGGAGTGCTTCTCCAGTTTTATACAAGAAAGCCATATGTCTCCATAAAAAGAATACCAGGCAAATGCAGATTTCCATCCAGGCAAACGTAGGGATGATGCTTGCTTCTTTTACTTAGCAGTTGTGCAGACTTGGTCAAATTATTTTTCCTACCTGAACACAGATTTGCTCACTTCTAAAATGCAAGTCATAATATATACATTATGAAATGGTTACAAGCATGAAAGGGGATTCATATGTGGATAGTGACCAACATTCAGTGGTAGTTATTAATATCATTTTTATAATGAAAGGAGTTTGAGAATGAATGATAGTCATCAAATAATTAAAAGATCAAATCTTCCAAATGAAAGGACCCATTCATCCCTCTTCACACAACCACATACACAGACATGTGTGGCTAGTAGCCACTTGTACTCAAAGATATGCCCCCTGCAGATGGAGAGGGTAGGCAACTCTGTGTTGTGCATAGTTGAATTCCTTTCACCAGACACTCTCCTGAGGTCTAGTAGGCATTCTCTTGCTAGCGAATGTTGCACACCTCATACCATCATAATAAGAACAGTGTATCTAATCAGGTTTCACAATTGTGTTGAATGAGGAAATGAAACTCAGTTTGGATTAATCTTCTTCCAAATCAAACAGATGTTGCCTCTAACATCAAGCTCACCTTTGTCTTCCTGTCAATCCCTCATCAACAACTATTCCCCCTTTCCTCTTCCTAGGATTTTAGCAAACACTCTTAGGCCACAAAATTCAGAGTTGAGTGAGCATTCTCATTCCCATTTTATCGTGTGCAAACTCATGCTCACAAAAATTATGTGACATGTCCAAGGCCACCCAGTTGGTCGGTGGCAGGACTGAGAAGAACACAGATGTCTGACCCCTAACTCTCCTTCACTCAGAATTCATTAAACTGCTCCAGACGCCTCCTAATAGTCTGTTGAAAAAATTATTATGCCATTGCAAATATGCTGTTGATACTATCAGAATTAGTCTCACTTTTAATAGTCTCGGATATTTCAGACAAAGCCATCAAGAAATGCCACTTGAGATGAAGTGGTTGAATTCTTTGAACAATCCAGTCGTCAGCCATCAGGCCCGACACATCACGTGCTGTTTTCCAACCATCTCTCTTCTTGACCACAGGAATGACCTATTTAAGCGCATGGGCATCTGCTTCATTTTAGTTAGTTTCACTGCTAATATTCATACATATGTTTAATTCCGCTTTTTATCCAAACTGCCCCCATTATATCTTTTTGCAGCAGGTTCTCTAAGAAGGATGCAAATATCTTTTTACAAGTTAATCGGGCTTGCCTGAAAGTTTTAACATTTTAATTTCATCAAGTTTTCCCTGGGCCTGGGGGATTTGGAATTGGAGGGATTCCTGATTATAACTCTGTTTTACGAGATGCTTCTTTTTTAACCAGTCTTCTCATCTTTGTCAGAAGTTTCAACAACATTCTCCATCCTTCAGGATAGACATTTTTATGATGTGATTTCCTACATTCTCTAAGGGAGAATGTGGTTACAGGGAAAACTAAGGGCTGACCATGAAGAGTTTCTGTAACTGGTGTTTAAGTTAGAGTTTCCAGTTCCCCTTTGGAAATGGAATCGCAGTGAGTAAATAACCTAACAAAGACAGGCTTTCCTTTAACTTGGAAACCAGGTTTTCAGGAGCAAGGAACTATATATATATATATATATATATATATATATATATATATATATATATACACACATATATATATATGCAAATTAAATGAAGGTGAAAATTAAATTTAATTTTCACCTTCATTTAATTTGACTTTTTTTTTTAAAGATTTTATTTATTTATTTGTCAGAGAGAGAGTGAGAGAGAGAGCACAAGCAGGCAGAGGCAGAGGGAGAAGAAGACTCCCTGCCGAGCAAGGAGCCCGATGTGGGACTCGATCCCAGGACGCTGGGATCATGACCTGAGCCGAAGGCAGCCGCTTAACCAACTGAGCCACCCAGGCGTCCCTTGACTTTTATTTTAATATTATAATTGTTTTAGGTTTAGTGAAAATACTTTGTATGATGCTGTATTCATGGATAGATCTCTTACATATTTGTCAGAACCCAAGAATGTGCAACATTAAGAATGAACCCTAATGTCAACTATGAATTTTGAATGATAACTATATATCAGTGTAGATCCATCAACAATAACAAATTTGCCACTCTGGTGGGGATGTTGATGGTGGGAGAGGCTGTGGATGTGTGGGGGCAGGAGAAAAGTGGGAAATCTCTGTCTCTTCTGTTCAAGGTTGCTATGAACTTAAAACTGCTCTAAAAAAATAAAGTCTATTAAAAATTGTCAGGATAACTGATATGAAAACTATTTACTTGCAAGTACACAAATTATACCTCAAATACAAGCTCTGCTTTTATAAACCCATGCTTTTTTACAGACATTTTTCCCTTTACTCATGACCCTGCTCCCAGTGTCTATACAAAGATCTGGCTGTTGGGATTGTGTGTGTGTGTGTGTGTGTGTGTGTGTGTGTGTTTGAAACAATTTCAGCATAAGAATTATATGATTGTAATCTTGTCATCAAATATTTGTTCATTTGGATGTTGCTAATTGGAATCCGTGCTATTTGATACATGGGTTGCAATTCTTTGTTGAGATAGTGGAGGTGTGAGAGATAGAAGTGGTAAGAGTATTATAAACAATTTTCAAAGTATCCTAAAAATCTCTTCATCATCCCTCCTTTGTTTTTTTTTTGTTTTTTTGTTTTTTTTTATCATCCCTCCTTTGAATATAAACACACAGCAATTGTAGATGATTCTTACTAATTCAAAAAAGCCAATTTAAGAATCTCTTGATGAGTATCAATTTGTTAGTTGCACACTGAATTACTGTATCTCACGGAAAATAATAAACGTGGCTGCTCTTAAATAAATCATAGAGCAAGGAATGAATTTCTCTCAAGTTCTTTTAAATTAGTCAAGTTTAACTATACTTGAGATTCTCCAGATCTCTGGCATTTTGATTCGAAAAACATTTACCAATAGAGATTTTGTCCTATTCTTCATACATTTATACAGGATCTAAAATCACATACAACATATATGCATGGTACATATTTATAAGTTGTTTGATAAATTCTATGTAAATTTTATAACCTCTTTTATTGGTTTTATTTAAATTCAAGTTAGTTAACATGCAGTGTTTTATTAATTTCAAGGTAGAGTTTAGTGATTCATCAGTTGCATATAATGCCCAGTGTTCATTACATCAAGTGCCCTTCGTAATGCCTCACCCAGTTATCCCATTCTCCCCTATCCCTCTAGAAACCCTCAGTTTGTTCTCTATAGTTAGAGTCTTTCATGGTTTGTCTCCGTATCTGTTTTTATCTTTGATAACCTTGTCTAACACAAGCTTTCTCAATCTTGGCACTACTGACCTTGGCGCTGGATAATTCTTTGTTGTGGGATGCTGTCCTATGCATTGTAGGATGTTTAGTAGTATCCCTGTCCCCTATGCACTAGAAGCCAGCAGCACCCTCTGATTGTGACAACCAAAAATGTCTTTGGACGTTGCCAAATATCTTCTAGGGAGGGGGATCTCCCTCAGTTAAGAAATACTGGACTAACCAATGACTGAGCTCACAAAGTTCTCCTTTCTTAAAAAAAAAAATCTATTTTAATTATACTTAATGTAACTCTAGTTAGCTCAGCTCTTCAGAGCATAATACTAATGAGTTCAAGGTCAGAAGATTGATCCTTATGAGGTTTAATGCATTCATTCAGCAACCATTTATTGAGTGGCCTAAAATTGCATTGCACTGTGCAAGTCACTGAGAGGAATGCCAGAAAACACGAAAAGCAACCAGTGCCCTCCAGGAGCTTGCGATCCCACACAGTGAGTGAAAAAAAAAGCCAAATGAATGGTGGATACAGTAAGATAATGATCCAAGGTGACACCAGGGGTTGAGAAAACTATGCCTGAGCCTAATATTGAAAAACAGAAAAGAATGTGGTTAGACAGAGAGGAAATAGAGTTGATTCTTCCTATAAAATAGGAATAGCAAGGACAGTTATTTCTAGTAAACAGTTAACATGTGCTAGGCACCACAGTACTCATTACATCAACTCCCCCTCCCCCACCCCATATACAATGTTGATGTACATCACGGAAGTTAAGTTCTGCCTCCGAAGTCATCAGACTTTGGTTTACATCCCTACTTCTCCTAGTTCACAGGATGACTTGGGAAAGATACTTATCCTCTTTACATACTAATATTCTATGTATAAAGTAGGAATAATATATGGTGTGGTTGTTTTGAAGCCTAGAGATGTGATATATGAAAACTAAGTATAGTATCTACATGAACAACAAATAGTGAATACTTTTATCCCTCTTATTTTTAAAAATTGCTATTAAACAATCATTGACTTTGGTATTTAAGCCAGGCCTGTTTGCCTCTGAGGCTGTGTACTCCATGATTCAGCATCTTCCTAGAGTACAGGGTGGCTGCAAAGAGCAACGGGAGTGACATGCCTGCCTGGAGGAAGACAGTGAACCACATAACAAGGAGTTGGTACTACTCACAAACAGCAGGAGGTATCAGTGACTCTAAGAACTGCTCCTATGAAGACTCCCCAAAAAGCCACAGTAGCTGGAGTGAAGAAAAATTTTAAGAAAGGAAAAAGGGGGGAAAAAAGAAAAAGAAAAGAAAAAGGAGAGCAGAGGAAATGTGATACTAGATGGAGGGAAAAGATCACCCTGGCCATTTGAAGAATGGAGAATGGATTGAGGAATGACAAAACTGGGCACACTGGGGCCAATGAGGAGACCAAGTGATAAATAATGGTAGCCCAGACTTGACGAGTGATGGAGATGAGAGAGGTAAAAGGATTTAAAGATGTTTTTGGTGATAGAATTGAAAGGATGTCCTTCAGCTCTAGTAAGTGGTAAAGCCCAGGCATTTGACTGCAAATCTAGTCCTTTTACCCTACATTATAGCCACCTTCTCCTCCAACCTAAATACCTATAAGCACTAGACACTAAAAAAACAAGAATAGCTATATGCATAAATCAGCACTGCATCTTCCAAAATGGAAAAAGAACTCAAATTTTATCTATCTATCTATCTATCTATCTATCTATCTATCTATCTATCTATCTATCTATCTGTCTAAGTAATCTCTGTAACCAACTGGGGCTCAAACTCACGACCCCGAGATCAAGAGTCATATGCTCTACAGACTAAGCCAGCCAGGTGCCCCCAAAGACCTTAAATTTTATGGTTTTTGGATTTTTGCTGAAAATAGTAAATGTCTATAAAAAGACTAAGTGAATAATATGGAATCAGTGATATCATCTCTGTATATAAGGGAAACGTGACTGCCTGGAATGTGGTATTTACTTCAGTGCACCTCATTGGCATCAAACTTTTTACAGATTATCTGTTTCTTCCAGGGCAAATTTGAATAAGCACGTATTTTTAAATTACACCAAGATGGTTTAGGTTTGATATATAGTATACTTCCATCTTAGAATAAAATGGCAGCTGGAGAAATCTTTCCTATATCTTTGATTAGCTTCTAATGCATTTACTGATTTACTCAATAATTATTCTGAACTAGTTCTCTGCCATGTGCTGTGCTTAATGCCATTGATAACATGAACACAAGACAGAATATCTCCACTTTTAACCACTTCACAGTCTACAGAGAGATACAGACAATTTTAAAAAGTCAACAATTGACTGGATTGAATAAGTATAAGGTACCGGGGAATGAAAGGACCTCCAACCCTCTCCCAGAGGAGCTAATATTGAAGTAGAAACCTGAAAGATAATTAGGTTTATCTTAGAAAGGTAGAATAAGAGGAAGAATGAATGTTCAATGGTAAGCTCAGAGTATATGGAAAGGTCCAGAGATGAGTGTGAAAATGACATGTACCTGGAACAGCAAATATTCCAGAATGGCTAAAGAAGAGATATTTACAAATGGTGAACCCGCAGGGACAAAATTATGAAGGAACTTATGGTCCATGCTAAATAGACAGACTGAACTCATCCAAATGTCAAGGAGCTTTGAGAAGACTCTCAACAGAGAAGTGACATGATTAGGTGTGAAATTTAGAAAGAAGTCTGAGTGCAGGGTGGAGAATGCATGAGTGGTGATGGAGAGGTCAAGTACAAGACCAGGCAAGTGAATGGGAAGCCTTACATGTTATGACAGACTAGCAGCTCTGTGTTCGAAGAAAACTGAATCAGAATGGAGAAGTAGACAGATTTTAAAGAGACTATTTCAGTTGATAGGACGGGCAAGGTCTTGGTGATTGACTGGATGTGGTGGGTGAGTGTTAGGAGGTACTGAAGACAATTCTCAGGTTTCTAACTGGAAAAATTGAATGGATAGTGGTGCTATGGATTTAGAGAGCACAGGAAAAATGGTTAAGATATGATAATAAGTTGTACCTTGGACATGTTAAGTTTCATCTGCCTGTAGGTCATTTAAGAGAAGATGGCCATCTGGTATTTGAATTCACCATACTGACAGGAGACCTCTGTGTGAGATTCAGAGAGCCTGTTGGCATCTGCATGTACTGCAGTATTCTTATTGAATATGGTCCATGAGCACAGAAGTCAGAGATATGTGACAGCATTCTGTGATGTGATGTGACCTTTCACAGCTATCCTGGGGCTGTTATAATTCCTCTTGTAATCACTGACACTCTAAGCAAACAATTTCTAAGGGTTACTCTAATGACTTTGTTGCATTAATCTATTATTAGGTTTTCAATGATTGCTGTTTACCATGATTCCAATCTACAGCCAATATGTTGATCAATATCTATATATTGAGTGCCCCACAAATGTTCAGCACAATGGCTATCTGAACTATCTTCAGAGTTTTGGATATATTTAACTAGAATTAGGACAAAGAATCCTAAACAAGGTGCCTAAGAGTAGGAGGAACTTGTAAATCTCAGTTTTAAGATTAGAAACCAGCAAGTATCAATCTGTATAAAGTCAAGATGGGTTAGCAAACCCAAAGAGCAAGAAATAATAATGCTAAGTGTGGAAGATCAGGTAGAACAGGACAGAACAAAGTGCAAAGCCAGGAGAGCGTGGAAGACCCGAGGCAATAAGGCGCTTAAGCATCCATATGTTGACTTCATTTTTTATCAAGGACATGGTTCTTGGACGGGCCAAATCAGTTTACAAGTGCAGAGTTGTGAAAGACAGCAAATATTTATATTGGTTTGATTCCTTCATGCCTCTAGAACTTTATTCTGGGCATTTTTATTAGGACAGTATATCCACTTATCATAATTTCGCCCGTTTCCTAAGTCCTTTAGGCAGAAACTCCTGAAATAACTATAAGTAGATACAACTTAATGAACACGTATTGTATGCCCCTGAAGGGGCATTTTGCATGCTTTCTCCCACTAATCCTCACAACAGTCTTACAGAATGAGTACTGATTTTATTAATGAACTTGTTTTACAGATGAGGAAACTGAGTCTTAGAGTTCATTTATTTGCTCACCCAAAAATATGTATTCATGTTCCCAAGTGTTTAGCAACACTAGAAGAGATAAATAAATTCTACGCATCCATAGAATACTATGCAATAATGAAAATGAATAAATTATTGCAATGATCTACTGTAGTGCTCCATTACTATATGCAATGATCTAGAAAGATCTTACAACTATTATAATGAGAAAAAGAAGTTTGATCAAAAAGAATACATACTATATGAGTTCATTCGTATACAATTCCATAAAAGGCAAAATGAATCAATGATAGCAGAGGTCAAGGTAGTGCTTGTCATTGGGGAGGAAGCAAGGCTGATGAGCAGGAAGCATTTAGGTGCTGGTAATATACTATTATTTGATCTGGGAGCGGGTTGCATGTATGCTTTCACTTTATAAACATTCATCAACCTATACACCAGTGATTGATGTACTTTTCTATATATGTATTATATTTCAGTAAAAAGTATTTATTTTAAGAAATAGAGACAAGTTTTCTTTTTGGTAAGTCCTCCATAGAATACTACTAGTATTGGGTAGTATGATACTAGTATGAATCTGCTATTTGCTATTCATTATAGTTATAAAGAAGGAAAATACTTCATGAGACAATGGATCAGGTTTTATAAATGTGCATTAAATAACAACCCACTGGTGAAAAGTGAGACTAATAGTGGAAGACTTTTATAGTTCAGAACATGTGCTGAGAGAATTGTTTATTGCAAGCCTACCATATACTGGCTCACTGCTGTGTGATTTACAAGTGCAATCAGGCTCATTAAGACTTTACCTCTCCCATTTCCTCCATATTAAGTGAGGAAATTGAGGTTCCTGTTGTCACTGGGAAGAAAACCAAAACTCTGAAGGCTGCCTGCAAGACTTTGTTTATTCTAGCTGTGCTTTCCTCTCCATTTTCTTCTGGAAACTTACTCCAACTCACACTTGTGTTCAGCCACCCTGTCCTTCAGTTTACCAAAGCCGCCATTCTCCCAGACCCCAGGATATTTGTACCTGCTGTCTCCTCAGTCTGGACTTCCATTTGCTCTGTTACTTTATTATCTCTTTTAGATCTCAGCTCAAGGAAAGCTTCCCAGGCAAGCTTTCCCTGCCTTCCCAGTACTACTCACTACCCTTGGTCATGTTTTAGAGGACCACACCCTTCTCCTGCCAAGCCCTGAGCTCAGAATGCAATTAAACCTTTGTTAGCAGAATTCGTCATTTAAGATTTTTCACCCTTACCCTGGGGCAAATAATACATTATATGTCAATAAAAAAAAAAAAAACCTAAAAAAAAGATTTTTCACCCTTAGTAGATTATAAATGTCACAGGAGAACCCATCATGCATTTCTTTATTTACCACTGGAGCCCTGATGCCAAGCACAGTCTTGGCACATGCTGATTACTCAATAAATATTTGTCAAAAAATACATAAATGAAAAAGGTAATTTCTTCAAGGTTACACAGCTAGTAAATCTCTATACAAGTTATTTCATCAAACTCTACAACAACAGAGTTACTTTTTGTTATTTGTAAATAATGAAAATGAGGGATAGGAAAATTGTCACTTATTTAGAGCTCAAACAACTCATCAATTAGTACCAAAACTGTAGCTCTGAGTCCTACCTGCTTTGACTATTTTCCTTAAAAAAAATATTAGCCCCATTTTGCTTATTTTTTATCTTCCTCTCACCACCTCCATTATGATCATTTGTATGGATGCCCAAAAGGAAATGCAAACAGTAAGTCTATATCCAAACATTAATATGAGCTTAATGAACTAACCAGAAAAGTAACCTACCACTAAAAATCTAAATTAATATACTAAAATCATAACTGAAAACATTGCTTCAATTTGACAACTGCACTTGTCATTTCTATAGAGTGTGGTTTCTTTGCATACTGCATATTTCCTTTCAGAGAAAATTGAGAATAGCTATTGAGTTGTGCCAGAAAGAGGAGTAGCTGTGTTGAACATTCTACAAACACTCCTTTAAAAGCATGTATCATACTGACGTTTTATTTAGATGTATGTTTTAAAGAGGCAATTGTCTCTGTGCTGTAAGCTGATGGAAAGCAACTGTAGCTTCTCTTTAAAACCATTTAGGCCCCCAGAGCAGAACAATTCAAATCACAGCTATGCTGCAACCTCGTATGTGTATGGCTTCCCTGCGGCCAAGTTCTTAGTTAAGCCGTGGATCATATTACACATCAGTTGATACCTCTTTAAATGCCACTGCCTGTGTCTCTGCAACCAAATTTAAAGACGAGCCTTTGCAGTAGTGCTATATGAGATCTTTTATTTCTTCTTGATTATTTCTGTTCTCTCTATTTGCCTTTCTCTTTACATTCCTACATGTTCAGGTACAGATTATGAGCAGCAAATCCCAAGCTGATAAATGAGAAATGCATTCCCTTGACTCACAATGTGATCATGTTCCAGTATTTTCCAGAGGGCTTCCCCCTTTTTAATCCAGCTTGGATTAAATCAAGTAATAACTCACTGAAGTTGGTAGCTGAATATGGGACACACTGACTTATCTTTCTCTACTTCTAAAGTCAATTGACCATCTCTAAAATCAGAACACCACTCATCCAGGATTCTTTGCTGAGAGAAAGACAGTATTTTTATTAACACTTAACCAAAGGCCTTAAAGCACCTGCTCTTTGAAAAAAAATCAATAGAAAGGAAGATAAGAAGAGGATCTGAAGTAATGATAACGAAATATTTCAGTTATGGACTCAAGAAAACCAATGCACACGAACAAAAAACATAAGGAGAAATGGTCAAGAACATTCCAGTGAACATCAGAAAACAGAGAGGCTAATATAATGAAAGGTTAGGAATATAGGCTTGGGTCAGACATACCTAACTTCGCTGGTTCTTTCACTTATTAATTCAGTCACTTGACAATGGTGGCATGGCAGAGTGGTCAAAGCAGAGACATTTTACCACAGTGACTAGAACCAAATCCCAGTTCTAGCATGGATAAGCTGTGAAGCTTTTGGCAAGTGACTTAATGTCTCTGGTTTCAGTTTACTGGTCTGTAAAACAGGGCATGATAATGTATCTATATCGTAAAGTTGCTAGAAGCATTTAATTAATTAACATAGGTGAGATGATTAAAACTGTGTCACATGGTAAGCACTACATACAATTAGCTTTTACTATAACTTTTCCTTGTGCATATGCTATATTCCAGTTCCCTCAGTAGGTGTTGAGTTTTGGAAAGGGATAGAGCAGGTCATAGCCTTCATTTCATAGACCACTGTAAATATTATGACAGGATGGAGTAGAACCTGGGAGAGAAAATAATGGGGCTGTGGAGTGACTTGATTTATTGATGAGTGAAAAAACACCTCTCTGATGTCACTGCATCTGAAGTGTGAGGGGATGAGAGGCAGTCAGGTGACCTTAGGGAGATAAAATACCCAGCCAGAGGAAAGAACCAGTGTGAGGCAGTGGTTGAAGAGTATTTGCTATTCTGAGGAAGTGATGTAAGGCTTCTAGGTCAGAGGCCTAGAAAGGGTGAAGAAGTAGTGTGAAAGGTATTCATCCTTTCTGATGGCAGCACAATATTCCATTGTATATATGGAACATATCTTCTTGATCCATTCATCTGTTGAAGAGCATCTTGGCTCTTTCCACAGTTTGGCGATTGTGGCCATTGCTACTATGAACACTGGGATACATGTGGCCCTTCTTTGTACTGCATCTGCATCTTTGGGGTAAATACCCAGTCGTGCAATTGCAGGGTCATAGGGTAACTCTATTTTTAATTTCTTGAGGAATCTCCACACTGTTTTCCAAAGTAGCTGCACCAACTTGCATTCCCACCAACAGTGGAAGAGGGTTCCCCTTTCTCCACATCCTCTCCAACATTTGTTGTTTACTGTCTTGTTGATTTTGGCCATTCTAACTGGTGTAAGGTGGTATCTCAGTGTGGTTTTGATTTGAATCTCCCTGATGGCTAATGATGATGAACATTTTTTCATGTG
>CM052900.1:9037795-9056210 GCA_028534135.1 Potos flavus
TACCCAACTTTTATTTTAACATGGACTGGACTGGAAGAGATTATGTTGAGTGAAATAAGTCAAGCAGAGAGAGTCAATTATCATATGGTCTCACGTGTGGAGCATAAGAAAAAACATGGAGGACATTGTGAGAGGGAAGGGAGGAATGAATTGGAGGAAATTGGAGGGGCAAAGAACCATGAGAGACTGTGAACCCGGAGCAATGGACTGAGGGTTTTGGAGGGAACGGGGGTGGGGGGATGGGCGAGCCTGGTGGTGGGTATCGCGGAGGGCACGTATTGCATGGAGCACTGGGTGTGGTACATAAACAATGAATCTTGTAACACTGAAAAAATAAAATAAAAGTATTTGGGGAAAAAAAAAAAGAAGTAGTGGGAAAGGAACCTGGCAGCGGGGTGGGGGTGGGCCACCAGGGCCCCTCACAGACCAAGTTCTAGCTTAAGAATGGCAAGACGCTACTGAAGGATGTTATGCAGAGAAGGGACATAATCCATTTCCTTAAGGGAATAGAATTTATATTTAGGGCAATTTTAGGTTCACACAAAAATTACACCAAGTTCAGAGAATTCCCATATATCCCTTGATCCCTCTGTCCCATGGTTTCTCCCACTATTCCCATATTGCATTACTGTGGTACAGTTTTGACAAATGATAAACAACTACTGATATGTTATTATTACTAAGGTCCACAGTTTCCATTAGGGCTCATTCTTTGTGTTGGACAGTTTTGTGGGTTTTAGCAAATGCTTAATGCCATGTACCAGATGTGACAGTAGCTTACAGAATCATCCAGAATAATTTTATAACTCTATACCATTTTTATCTAAAATAAAACACTAGCTCAAAAGTATGTGGGAAATGTGGCTGGAGCAAGAGTGGTGATGAGAATCTAGTTAAGTGGCTATTGTTATGCTCTTGACAAGAGATGATGGTGACTTGGTCTAGGATGGAGGCATGGAAATCAGGTGAATGGGTATATTTATGCATATATTGTAGAGTATTTGCTACTGTTTTGGTAATGGTTCGATGGGGTTATATTAGTCGTGGTAGGCTAACTGCTATCTATAAAAACTTCACAACCTCAGTAGCTTCTCATCATAAGAGAAGTGTATTTCATGCACCCTGGCAAAATGGCTTTGGGCACAGGGCAGGGAGTGAAGGATCATAGGAGAAGTGCCTATCACAGTTTCCTGGCCAAGATCCAGTTCTATAGTCCTTAACTGTCAGAGATTTGGAGGAAATAATCTAGTTGCAGGCCAGGAGGAAGAGTAAATGGGATTTGTCAAACACATAGAAATCCTTATACAGGATAAAGAAGAAGAGGTTGAGGATAACTTCTGGGTTTCTGGCTTGAGCTACTGGATTAAAATAGATTTTGAGATTAAGATGAGGGAAGAATCAAAAATTTGGGGAGAAAGTATAGAGATAAAAATTCATTTAGGATCCAAGATCTATCCTTTAACTATGTTTCTTTAGGCAATATACTTGACCTCTTTGTCTCAGTTTCATCATCCATAATATAGAGATAATATTGGCCCTTAACTAGTAGTGTTACAAAGACTCCATGAAATAATACATATAAAAAACTTGGCATAGTACCCAGCACAACTTAAGCACTCAAAAACTCTTCATTTCTGTCATTATCATTATGATATTTACCATTATTAAGCAATAGGTGAGGCTTAAGACAGAGACATGATACATAACCAGTTTTCTCTTCCTGAAATATGGAATTTCCAGGCATCTTCTTGTCCCATTAACTGGTAGAACATGTAGTTAAGCCTAAGAACCCACTTTTAATGTTCAATGAATTCCTTGGCATTTTGGGCGGCTTAATTTGAGAGTTTGCTGCTACCTTTTGTGGCATAAATGGAGAAAAGGGAGTGGAAGAATTAAAGACATTTTTAAAAAGATTTTTAAATCTTTTTAAAAGAGAGAGTGAGAAGAGGGAGAGGCAGAGAGAGAGGAGAGAGAGAATCCTCAAGTGCGGAGCCCAACACAGGGCTCCATCCCAGGACCCCAAGATCATGACCTGAGCTGAAATCAAGAGTCAGTGCTCATCTGACTGAGCCACCCAGGTGCCCCCCAAATTAAAGGCATTTTAAGTGTGTCCTGGAGAAGGTTTTGACTACAAGAGGGTTCAAGGGAAACATCAGTGGAATGTAAGGGGAAGAAATCTTATGTAAGATTAGTGTGCCAATAATTTATTTATGCATCTTCTTTCACATTACTCTGATCTCAACATTTCTAATCTCTCCTGTTCTTCAAGCCCAGGTCAAAGATGCAACCCTTTGAACCCTCTTACACTGTTGGTGGGAATGCAAGTTGGTGCAGCCACTTTGGAAAACAGTGTGGAGATTCCTGAGGAAATTAAAAATAGAGCTACCCGATGACCCTGCCATTGCACTACTGGGTATTTACCCCAAAGATACAGATGTAGTGTAAGGAAGGGCCACGTGTTCCCCAATGTTCATAGCAGCAATGGCCACAATCGCCAAACTGTGGAAAAAGCCAAGATGCCCTTCAACAGACGAATGGATAAAGAAGATATGGTCTATATATACAATGGAATATTATGCCTCCATCAGAAAGGATGAATACCTAACTTTTGTATCAACATGGACAAGACTGGAAGAGATTATGCTGAGTGAAATAAGTCAAGCAGAGAAAGTCAATTATCATGGTTTCACTTACGTGTGGAGCATAAGGAAAAACATGGAGGACACTGAGAGAAGGAAAGGAAGGGTGAATTGGGGGAAATTGGAGGGGGAGACAAAACATGAGAGACTGTGGACTCTGAGAAACAAACTGAGGGTTTTGGAGGGGAGGGGGGGTGAGCCTGGTGGTGGGTATTGAGGAAGGCACATATTGCATGGAGCACTGGGTGTGGTGCATGAACAATGAATCTTGGAACACTGAAAAAATAAAATTAAATTAAAAAAAATAAAAATAAAATTTTAAAAAAAGATGCAACCCTTTGCTAGTCATCTTACAAATAATATTATCCCCCCACCCCCGGAAATAGAATCCTAGTATTCTGTTTGGAAAATGTCTCTTCCTCACTCATGTGCTCAGGCACAGAGCATGGGACTAAGTTTAGGGCAAGTACAGCATTCAATTCCCCCAATCATAGTAGTTGTCTGAGGGATGGACATTTAACCAAGTGAGTTGAATGTGAATGAATCCTAGGAGTTCTGTGAGACACATCAGGAAACGATGGTTTTCATCCTGCTGGGCTTGAACCTGGGACAGTGCAGGAGTGAGGGGAGAAATTGTGTGAGAATATAGCCATCTCAGAGGGAATAAGCTCAAAAGAAAAAGGAGGATAGAACCTCTGATCCCAGTTGTGTGAGACCTGGATCAAGATTCTCCTGAAGCTACATCTTTCCCTAGATTATCAGTTATGGAAAGCCATATCTTCTTTCTTTCTTTCTTTTTTTTTTTCTTTAAGCCCTTTTTCATTTGGGTTCTCTGTTCCTAATGACCAAAAGAGCTCTTACTGACACTTCATGAAGCCCTTTTAGTTCCCCCCCCCCAAATAGAGCTGATTTCTCCCACTTCTTATATCGTTTCTCTCTGTATACTCTTACAGCATTTGTTTCTGCACTTGTCTGGTGGAACTTACTGCATTCTATTATGCATCACACTTATGTACATATATACCTCATCTCTCTACTAGAATTAAAGTTTCTCAAGGAAAATTACCATTTGTGATTTGTCTCTAAATACCCCATCTTCCATAATCCTTTATTAGAGGGCCAAGAAATGATGGAGTTCTGAAAAAATCTGTTAAGTATATCTTGGTTGGTTCCCCACTTTTTGTGGCAATGGGTCCCAAACTGGAGGTCTAGAACTCCTGAGCAGTTGAGGATTAATTGAGAGTTCCTCAAATCTACATGTACAAAGAATCAAATAATTAATATGTCTCATATAGAAAAGGCTGTAAAAATATTATAATCCATTGTTTTTGCTAATCTATTGTGATTAACAAAATGCAATTTTGCTTTAACTCTATTACTAAATCCACGGCAAATATTTTTCAACATGTTCTCTCAATTAGCACATATATAACTAGATATGTACCTTAACTGAGCACTAACAGCAAGCCAGACACTTTAGATACATTGTGTCACATAAGTCTCCCTGAACATGACACTATTTTGCAAAGTTTTTCATGGGTCCTATAGCAGTGCTTCCCAAATTTTACATCAAAGAACTAGTAGAAAACACTATTCCCATGGCTCACTGTGGTAACAGGATAAAGATGTTTGTATTTGAAGGTGATTTGCAATGAGCTGTGGCTAGTCTATCTCCCACCCAGTCACCCAAAAGACTGAGGAGATGGCTATCTTGGCACAACTAAAATCTGTCCATGATACTGCAGTGTGCTATAACCTAGCGGATAATTTCCAAGTCCTAAGCATTGACTACAACATCTTTGAGATTACATAATTATGCCTCCACTCAATAATCTTGCCTCCCTAATCCTTCCAGCTCCAACATACACATGCATACACACACATACACATACAAGTGTGTGTATTTGCTACCCTACTACAGTGTTTGACGATGAAAAGCCCCTGTGCATGCCTTGTGTTACATTCCTCTGCATCCCTATTTTCAAGTGGGGAAATGGAGGCATTGAGAGGTTAATGATCCCAAGATCTAGATCCAAACCCTAGACAAATCTAACCCTACAGTCAGCAAATTTACTCATTCCTATATATCAATTGTTATCACAATTTGAATTTGAATGTCATTATCTTTATGGACTTTGTTCTGATTGAAAACACAGCTGAATAAGATCATTTTTAGATTTGCCACATTTTACCTATTGTCTTTTAATTTAGATATGCGAAAGCGCTGGCTTAAAAAACAAACCAAAAAGGGGCGCCTGGGTGGCTCAGTGGGTTAAGCCTCTGCCTTCGGCTCAGGTCATGATCTCGGGGTCCTCGGATCGAGCCCCACATCGGGCTCTCTGCTCGGCGGGGAGCCTGCTTCCCCCTCTCTCTCTCTGCCTGCCTCTCTGCCTACTTGTGATCTCTCTCTGTCAAATAAATAAATAAAATCTTAAAAAAAACAAACAAACAAACAAACAAACCAAAAAACTTGAACCTGCTGTTACCTGACTCCAGGTGAGTATCCCTCCGATGCACACCTCTGCTACTTTCACTACTCCATCATATATGAAGTGGCTTTGTGGTCTTGCTCTTCACAGAAGTTGTCTTTAGGAATTATAGTCTTATGTGATTTGAATCGAAATGAAGGATGGTGTGTATATTTGGTGGGACAGGAAACTGAAATGGGAGAATGGGCAGCAGAATGTGAATTCATGTTTTCTATTGACATTCTGTTAATGTACCACATTACCCCAGAGTTGAAGTATCAGGGGGTGTCAGAAACAATGAAGTTATACAGCATTAACCTGATATAGTAGCTGTATGTCACAATCCTGGAAATGCATGTTGATTAGGTTTTGGTCTACCACTGACAAAAGTCTCTGCCCTAATAAGACAGAGGTGGTATCTATTGGGTTCTAATTTTTTTCTCCATCCCCCTGACCTGAAATTTACCCACCATCACTGGAAGTCTCACATCGTTTATTATGACAATTGCTTAATTGACTTTGATATCCAAAGCCATGTTTTTGTTTGTTTTTTTGTTTGTGATTTTTTGTGGTGATGTGATAGAGTGGAATCATAACTAGAGAGAATACCAGAAGAGAGCTAGAAAGAAGGGTACAATTATGTTCCTTGTAAATGAGGATTATTAAGCAATGGGGTCAGTAATAATGCTTATTAGCTGGTTGATGATTGTTTCTCCTTCTTTCATATTGAGGGGTGGTTTGTCCCTGAGTCACCCAGAGAGGACTGACCCCATGGGATGACCAAGGAGGCTATTGCTTGTTATTTAAGAGAACACACCTTGAAACCAGACTTTCTGGGTTCAAATCCTGGATCTGACATATATTAATGTGACTTTTGACACATCTCTCTGTGTCTCAGCTTTCTCATCTGGAAAATGTGGCTAATCAGAGCTAATCATAAGGTTGTTACGGGGGCAAATGCATTAATACAGGTAAAATCTAAGAACTGCCCTGGGCACAGATGAAAAGCTGCATATACATATTAGCTATGATCATTAATACTAAGTATGCACTCTTTATTTGCTATTTAGTGCCTCCAAAGAAGGAATGTGCTTTGAGGTTGGAAAAACCTGAGTTAAATTTGTATTTACCCAACACATTATAGTCCTGTTACTTGTGAAGCATTTGGATTAGAATTTCATTTTCTAGGGCACAGAGTTTTAGCCAGTCTCCCCTGTCTGACCTACTAAACTGTGCTAACTCTACTTTAAGAATAGCCAAGTAGGTGTCATAAAAGCAAGACATTCTTGTCTCCTGGTTTTAAATCCATGACTGTACACGTAGAAAGGAAAGAAAGGGAACTACTATTTAATAAGCAGCTGTAATTGTAATCCAACTACTTTGTTGGTGATTTCTCACACCCTGGGGTTTTAGCCTAAGGCAATAGCTTCAAACACATAACATAATTGTATTTTTTTGTCTTATGATTTATATGAATTTTGTGTTCTACTCTATAGCATTCCACATTCCAAAGATTCAAATGAAACTGATGCTCCAGGAATCTAACCTGTTCCTATGACACGAAATCTCCCCACCCTTCTCGAGAATTCCTGAACACAGAGGATATTCCTCTGGGGTACTTGTAATCTCTTCGGAGGATCACAAATATTCTCACTCCATGTCCTTAAGAAATTCCATCTTTCAATAAATTGGTTCCATAACCAACTACATTTCAATAACTGCTAAATTTCTCTTTTTTAGCACAGAACACACCACTGAATCCTAAACTTATATCTACCTGACTAATGAAGATATTCACTTAGTGTCTCAAACATGTCAAAAGCAAGACAGTCCACTTTCCCAGACCAGCATATTCAAATATGAACTCAAGAATTATTCCCACCTTGACTCTGCCTTCGGCTCAGGTCATGATCTCAGGGTCCTGGGATCGAGTCCCGCATCGGGCTCTCTGCTCAGCAGGGAGCCTGCTTCCTCGTTTCTCTCTGCCTGCCTCTCTGCCTACTTGTGATCTCTCTCTCTCTCTCTCTGTCAAATAAATAAATAAATAAAATATTTAAAAAAATATTATTCCCACCTTAAATTACCCAATCTCCCTCAACATCTCTTCTCCCAGTGAATGACAACCTAGTTGTACAAGCCAGAAACCTGCACTTACAATCCTGAGGCCTTCTTCATCCTCCATAATTAATCCACCACCACTTCCAATCAATTTAACTTCTTCATTGGTCTTGAATCTACTTAATTTCCTTCATCTTCACTGCTACTATCTTGGGCCAAGCTACTCTCTGATCTTTTAAAGACCTCGCAGGTTCTACTCTTGCTCTACTCCAATCTGCTCTCCATCCTGAAAGCGAGATTACGATTTTAAAATGCAAACCCAATTATGTCATACATAACATACATGCTTAAAACCCTTGGGTAGTTTTCCATTGCTTTGGAGAAAATGTCAAAATTTCTTATCAGGACCTTTAAAACCCCTGTAATCTGTTCCTTGCCTACTGCTCCAGATGCATTAACCATCAAAGACCACTTTCTCCAAACCTCTTCCTGCCACATCACCCTTCTTTGATTTCTGCTACAGAAATAATATACTTCCTCATGTTTTCTTTGGTTGCTTTTGAGCTACTATTTTAGCACAGCTGGGTGGTTGAGAGAGAAACTATATGGCCTACAAAGACTAAAATATTTTGTACTTTGTCCTTTACAGAAAATTTTTGCCAACCCCTGAACTATAGTATGGTCATTCGTGCAACCACATTTTTTCTGAGAACTTAGTCTGTACCTGATAATAAGCTAACCACTGAATTATGTCATTGGAAAAGAATAGCTAATGACAGGAAATGGATATTTTGACAACTACTGTCCTTCTTTAAACATAGTGAACTAAAAAATGAAAACAGACTTTTATCATTTTATTATAGACTTCCTAGATGCTTCTGTCTTCTTACAACTTCTGTGCAAGATACCAGTTATCTCTTAAACCATTTCAATCTCCACACTCCTTTATTAACAGAAATGAAATCTGCCTTCAAATTTCTGGGGACTCTGAATATCAACTAAGCTGCTAGAGTAGGGGAAGGGAGGATAAGAAAGAAAAGAGGAAAGGAGAAAGAATGAGAATTATACAGGACAAACTGGAGACTTGAAAGTCACTTCTCAACTAACAGGCACATGACCTTGAATCAGGCAGTCCTCGGATTTACCTCAATATGAAACCTTATAGACCTTAGATAAAAAGCTGACTAATAACTTCCTTAAAATAAAACAGGTTAAACTTAGTCACCAGTAATAGCTTGACTTTAGAAAAGTCACTTGCAGTCTCTGAATCTCAATGTCCTTGTCTATAAGATGGGAATAGTAATAAAAATACATTTAATAATAATGTGTGTGTACATACTACTTATACTACTTATATGTGAGCTATTAATGTAGCTTAACATTCAACAATTATTTTTAAGAAAGTAAGTAAAGACATGTATATATTATACCAGTATTATAAAGTATTAAATACTATATAATTAATAAGTATATACTCAAGTAACTTGAGTATATATATAATTTTATATAATGTTATTAATATTAATTTATTTATATAAATGTGAATTGTCTATTTCTGGCTCACAATAAGTGCTCCATACATACTTGTTGAATAAGTGAGTGAATAAATGAATAAATTAAAACTACAGTATAGTATAAGAAATTTGCATATGTGTTTCTTCTGATCCTGCACGTACTTTTAAGTCTGTGAGAACACTGAAGGACAAAGAGTGACATACCGACATCTGATTTTGGATGCTGCCTGGTTAACTGTTAGCTGTTGAGAAAGAAAGGTGCACAACTTATTCCTCTACCTAGTTTATAAGCTGATGTCTCTCATGTCGCCCTACAAAGATGCTGACCTGAATTTTCTGAGTGCAGCTTCATAACCTAGTCTAGGAGGTGATTTGGTGTGTTTACTATTCTACAAGAGGAAAAATAATCACCAGGTGTATCTACATGACTGTACAAGTCTATAGCAGACAGCTGGCCTTAGGGGATCCAGTTACTATGGACAGCCCAGAGGGATGGAAAGGTCATTGTTCTTTGTATCACAAAGACCCCAGTTTCCAATCCCAGTTCCCTAGCACTCACAAACATTTGCTGTTGATGCTGTCCAACACGAATGCCTTTTCTCCTGATAACAGTATCCTTAGTGTCTTCGGAGGAAATCCTTCCCTGCTGTCAATTTTAATAGAAATTGAGTATATCTCTGACCACAGGGGTGAGCATTTGAAGATACCTGTCTACTGAGCAGTTCCGGAAGCAGCAAGATCTCAGCAGCAATAAGCACACCTAGAGTTTGTTTGTTAAACATCATTCTCTCTTCAAATGAACTTGGGATCCTTGGATAAGTGACTGCTTGGGGGATGGGGAAAAGGAGGGAAGATAAAGTGCAAGATGACCCTGAAATACCTTGTACCAGAAAGTATGGAAGTACTCCAAGAATGTTGGGGATGTGTCCAAAGGAAGCCAGCTTGTAGGCTCTTCCATGGGCAAAACTGAATGCAATTGGAATGTCAATATGCATGATGATAGTAACAGATTTAGCCCACTAAATAAACAGGAAACCATGAGTCCATATGTACATAAATAAATAAATTTAGCACATAAATAAATAAATACATAAATGAATAAATGTTTGATGAGCAATGGGATACATACTTAGTTCAAACAACCTCTTCACAAAATAATTACTAACCACAAAGAATGGAGAACTTTACAGTGAGGAGCTTGGCAAACACCACTTCAATGTAATGATAGCTGTTAACATCACCAGTCATGGAACAAATCAATAGCATGTACCTCCAACAAGATCCACTGAGAAAAACCTATCACTTCTGCAATGGTCCTGCCAAAGATGCCTAACCTGAATCCATTCATGAGGAAACATCAGGCCAGTCAAAAACGAGGGGCGCTTTACAAAGTCATTGACCTGTAATGTTTGATAGTTTTAACATAATCAAAATCAAAGAGAGGCTGAAGAACTGTTCTACACTGAAGTAAACCACACAGATATGACAGCTAAATACAACACACAATTCTGGAGGGGATCCTTTGGTTATTAGTGGGACAAATGGAGAAATTTCAATGGGGTCTGAGGACTAGATGGCAATAATGTATCACTGGTAACTCTGATTTTGATGGTTGCAACTTGGTTATGTGGGAGAATACCCTATGTATAGGAAGTGCACATTAAGAAATTCAGGATCATGGGGCATCACATTGGCAATTCTCGAATGGTTTAGAAAACAAAAAAAAATCTGTGCTCTGAACTTGTACCTTTGCTGTAAGTTTGAGAAGGTTTCAAAATAAAAATACTGATAATGCATATTTAGACTATGTCTGGGAGGACACACCAGAACTGCCATTGTCTGTGGAAAGAGGACTGATGTCCAACATAAGAGAGACACTCCCTTTCCACTGCTTATCTTTTATACTGTTCAGATATTTTATGTTGTGAATTAAAAACTGTATCACTAAAATGGCATATGGAGACATTTCAATGGAAATTAAATAAGAAAATGCATGCATGATCATTATAGAAATTTTAGAAATTGCAAATATTTCAAGGGTTTGACCAGATTCTTTGAGGAAGCATTTTGACATCTTTCCTCTCACAATGCATCATTTTTCTTCCCTTGGTTTTATAATATTATGATGTTGTGGTTCTGTGCTTCTGAAATTTCACGTTTTTAAAATTAATGTCATTCTCCATTTTACTTAAAACTCTTTTAAACATCAAATAAATAAACAAACAAATAAATCTCCTCCTTCAATCTATACCTTTAGGCTACTTAATTTTGAATGCTAGCACTTGTCATTACATGATGAAATATATAATTTATTATTATCATATTATTATTATTAGCTGTAGCTCCTGCACTAAAAGCTTCTCCCATGAGACTAGGGACTTTGGTTTGTTGTCTGCTGAGGCTCTGACACCTAGTGCTGTACCTGGCACATAGTAAGAACTCAATAAATATTTATAGTAGAAAGAAAAATGTCAGAGGAGCTTATCTTACTTACTTTTCTGTTTTAGAACCTGTTAGACGGAAATTGTTTCCTGGGCTGATATTCAATAAGTACCAACTATATGCTCAGGCACCATGCTAAGTACTTTACAAATACTGTGTAATTTAAAGATTTACCAATAACCCTATAAAAAAAATACTATCACTATGTACAGATGAACAATGAGAGGCTTAGGAATGACTAAATTAATTAAGGCCACAGCTGGCATCTAGGAACCTGAGATTGAACCTGCCCCAGCTGTCTTTCTTTGGCCATGCGTAACCTGAATCCATTCATGAAGAAACACCAGGCCAGTCAAAAACGAGCGGCGCTTTACAAAGTCACTGACCTGTAATGTTTGAGAGTTTCAACATAATCAAAATTATCTGCACTGCCTCATGGTATTAATGTCACATCAGCACTGGAATATCCTGGCTCTCTGCCTCCTCCCTGACTCAGCTCTTCATTACCTCACTTCTGGACTCCTGTAGTGAGTGCTTAGCTTTCTTCTTAGGCTCCCACTCATCCTATAATTTCTTTCCAGATGACCTTTCCAAAGAAAAGCCAATGATGCCCCTACCAATTAGTTTCAAGGGCTCCAATGGCTAAAGCAGAATTGCCCAGGGCTTGTAGAACATTTAGTCCATGAGAGGTGAAAGCAAGAATTTCTCTCCCCTAAGGCAAAGAGGAAGGCATCTAAGCAACATACTCAAACAGGAATGAGGATTCAAATGGTCATCCATTTAACTCATTGCTTCCTCCTAAGTGCATACCTTCTAAATGTCAATGGTCCACAATCTCCTCTGTTATAATCTAATTCAATACTAATTGAGCATATACTATAATTGTTTCCTAACTCTTGAATGGGTATTGAAATATAGCTGGGAATTCTCTAGGGAAGTTATAGTGGGTTAAATGATGACCCCCAAGAAGATCTGTCTACATCTTAACTCCTGGAACTGGTGAATGTGACCTAATTTGGAAAAGGGGTCTTTGCAGGTATAATTAGGTTAAGGATCTTAAGATAAGATCATCCTGGATTACCTAAGTGGGGCCTAAATCCAATGACAAGTATCCTATAAGACACAGAAGAGGAGAAGACACAGATACAAAGGAGAAGATCATGTGAAGACAGAGGAAGAAACTGGACTTAGGCAGCTATAAGCCAAGGAATTCCCAGAGCCATTTGAAAGCTGGAAGAAGCAGGAAGGATTCTCCTCCAGAGCTTTCACAAGAAATATCACCCTGCCAACGCTTAACTTTGGCCACAACTGTGAGATATTAAATTTCTGTTGTTTTAATCCACCTCATTTGTGTTAACTTATTACAGCAGCCCTAGGAAACTTATACGGAGGTGAAGAGGGGAAAGTATCTGATACAGGGAAATACGTGAAGTCACTGAGACATGAGAAAGAGTAGAGCTTGCTCAGGACAGCTTCGGCAGTTCACTAGGGCTTCGCCTTGGAGAGAAAGTGGATAAGAATGAAACAAAATGAATCATGGAAGGGGATGCAACCCTCAATAAAGACTTGGGGTTTTATCCAGTAGGCCATGGGAAATGGGGGGTAATATTGACCCAAGTGCACATCTTAGAAAGATCATTATGGTGGTGGTACAGAGAATGGATTGGAGAGAAAAATGGAATGATCTCCATTGGGAAAGCAGGAACTCTTATAGCCATCAGGGTAATAAATGATGAAAACCTGAGTCAAAATGATCATAATGAAAATGGAAAGGAAGGTGATGGGATGAAAGATATTTGAGAGATTTAATTCACAGAATTTGGTGGTGAAATAGAGTGGGGAGAGTTAAGTCCTCCTCCAAGATCAATTTGGGTGACTGGGTAGAGGGTAAAGATGTTCACCAGGATAGGAAATGTAGAAGAGCAGATGAGGAGGGAAAATTTGTTCATGCATAGATGTATTTGAGGTCAAGATACTCTGAGTAACATTCAGAGGGAGAATGTTGAGTAGGCAGTTGACATAAGAATCCGGATCTGAGATGAGTCTAGTAAGAAGTTGTTGCAGCCAAGGTTGAAGAGGTTGCTGCCTGTGTTTTCCTCTAGGATTTTGATGGATTCCTGTCTTACATTTAGGTCTTTCATCTATTTGGAGTTTATTTTTGCGTATGGTGTAAGAAAATAGTCTAGTCTCATTCTTCTGCATGTTCTGTCCAATTTTCCCAACACCATTTGTTGAAGAGACTGTCTTTTTTCCATTGGATATTCTTTTTTTTTTTTTAAATGAGAGAGAGAGAGAGAGAGAATGAGAGAGAGCATAAAACGGGAGAAGGTCAGAGGGAGAGGCAGACTCCCCATGGAGCTGGAAGCCCAATGCAGGACTCGATCCCGGGACTCCAGGATCATGACCTGAACCGAAGGCAGTGGCTTAACCAACTAAGCCCCGCAGGTGCCCCTCCATTGGATATTCTTTCCTGCTTTGTCAAAGATTAGTGGTCATAGAGTTGAGGGTCCATTTCTGGGTTCTCTATTTTGTTCCATTGATCCAGGTGTCTGTTTTTGTGCCAATACCATACTGTCTTGATGATTACAGCTTTATAATAGACATGTCTCCAAAGTCAAGGGAAACAAGCAAAAATTAACTATTGGGACTTCATCAAGATAAAAAGTTTTTGACATTAAAAGAAACAGTTGATGAAACCAAAAGACAACCGACAGAATGGGAAAAGATATTTGCAAATGTTTTATCAGATAAAGAGCTAGAATCCAAGATCTATAAAGAACTTATCAAGCTCAACACCCAGAAAACAAATAATCTAGTCAAGAAATGGGCAGAAGACATGAACAGATACTTGTCCAAAGAAGACATACAAATGGCCAACAGACAAATGAAAAAAATGCTCCGCATCACTTGGCATCAAAGAAATACAAATCAAAAACACAATGAGATACCACCTCACACTGGTCAGAATGGCTAAAAATAACAAGTCAGCAAACACCAAATGTTGGCAAGGATGCAGAGGAAGGGGGACAGTGGGAATACAAACTGATACAGCCACCCTGGAAAACAGGATGGGGATTCCTCAAGAGCTTAAAAATAGAGCTACCCTATGACCCAGCAATTGTATTATTAGGTATTTACCCCAAAGATACTAACGTAATGATCTGAAGGGGCACCTGAACTCCAATGTTTATAGCAGCAATGTTCACAGGAGCCAAACTAGAAAGAGTCAAGATGTCCATTGACAGATGAATGGATAAAGAAGATGTGAGATATATGTATGTGTGTGTATATATATATATATATATATATATATATATATATATATGAATACTACTAAGCCATCAGAAAGGATGAATACTTAACAATTTACATCGACATGGATGGAATTGGAGGATATTATGCTGAGTGAAATAAGTCAATCAGAGAAAGACAATTATCATATGGTTTCACCCATATGCGAAACATAAGAAATAGCATAGAGGACCATAGGGGAAGGGACAGAAAACTGAATGGGAAGTCATCAGAGAGAGAGTAAAAATATGAGAGACTCTTAACTATGGGAAACAAACTAAGGGGTGCTAGAGGGGAGGTGGATGAAAGGACTGGGTAATTGGGTGATGGGCATTAAGGAGGGCACGTGATATGATGAGTACTCAGTGTCACATGCAACTGATGAATTATTGAATTCTAAATCTGAACCTAATGATGCTACTGTATGTTGGCTAATTGAGTTTAAAGAAAAAAATAAAAATAAATTTATTTTTTAATTTAATTTTTTCAGTGATCCAAGATTCATTGATTATGCACCACACCCCGTGCTCCATGCAATACGTGCCCTCCTTAATACCTCCCACCAGGCTCACCAGACCCCTCAACCTCCTCCCCTCCAAAACCCTGTTTGTTTCTCAGAGTCTGGAGGGGGAGATGAAGAATAAAAATAATTTAAAAAAGAATCTGGATATGAAAAGAAAGATCCAAGTTAAAGATAAGAAATTGGGAATTCTTGAAATATAAATGATCATGGAAAACATGGGGGGAGATAGGATTACTCAGGAAGACATGCATAACAGAAGGTCAAGGATGGAACCCCTGGGAATGCAAATATTTTTCTCAGAAACCTCTGTGATTTTATAGATAATAGTTTCTAACTACTGTTACATCGATAAGTTATAGTTTTCCATGAAATGTGAAATCTTAAAAGATTTTCTTCATTCTTAATGCTCCAGAATTCTTATTTTATAATAACAGAAAATGGAAAAAATTGAAGTGAATGCATAAAAATTCTCATTAAGAGGGGTGTCTGGGTGGCTCAGTTGGTTAAGTGTCTGACTCTTGATTTTGGCTCAGGTCATGATCTCGGGGTCATCAGATTGAGCCCTATGTTAGACTCCAAGCTCAGTAGAGAGTCCCTTTGAGAGTCCCTCTCTCTCCCTCTCCCTCTGCCCATCTCTCTACTTGTGCTTGCTCTCTCTCTCAAATAAATAAATAAATCTTTAAAAAATTCTCATTAAGAAAAATCTCTTTCACAGAGCAAGACATACAATCTCTTGTTTTAGTCCTTCTTTCTGCACCTTTCTGCAGTATCCTGAGCTCAGTAACTGGCACCATCATCTAACCAGTCACTGAACCCAGAAAACTGAGAGTCAAAACTGATAGCTCCTTCTCCCTGTGCCTTAGCTCTAACTAATCATCAGGTTGAATCTATTTCTCTTAAATCTCTTCACTCCTCCTCATGACACCAACTTAATCCATGCTACCCTGACTCTTTGCCAAGTCTCCTAACTTGTCCCCTATAGTCTCCCTAGCCTCCCTCTAGTCTATTCTCTACACTGTAGTCACAGTGATACAAATGGCAATCTAAATCTGTTTTAAAAATATAACTTCTTCCTTAAAACACTTTCTAACACTCTTGGGGTGCTGGGTGGCTCAGTCTGTTAAGTGTCTGCCTTCAGGGGGCGCCTGGGTGGCTCAGTGGGTTAAAGCCTCTGCCTTCAGCTCAGGTCGTGATCTCAGCGTCCTGGGATCAAGCCCCGCATGGGGCTCTCTGCTCAGCGGGGAGCCTGCTTCCTCCTCTCTCTCTCTCTGCCTATTTGTGATCTCTCTCTGTCAAATAAATAAATAAAATCTTTAAAAAAAAAAAAAAAGAAAGAAAGTGTCTGCCTTCAGCTCGGGTCATGATCACAAGCTCCTGGGATGAAGCCCCACATCGGGCTCTCTGCTCAGCAGGGAGTCTACTTCTCCCTCTGCCCCTCCCCCTGCTCATGCTCTCCCTGTCTCTCTCTCTCACATAAATAAATAAAATCTTTTTTAAAAAAGACCATTTCATTTAATTAATTAAATTATGTAACAATTTGCTCAGTCCTTATGTTCCCAGATATAATCCATGAGGGAAGAAGTAAAAGGGGAGGGAAGAAAGGAAAAGAAGTTGGGCTCTTTTTGGCTTTGAAGCCTCTCAGGGATTGGGTTCCAAAGAGAAATTGTTTTTAAGAGGCAGAAGTTGTGGGTTGTTTTCTCTGGGTTTATTTGAGCTACTATTAAGGGAAATAGGACTTTTGGAATGAAAACTAGGTCACTAGATCAACTTGAGTGTTCCTCAGGCCTCACACAGAAATGTCCTGTCCCCACCACCTGCATACTTCTTCTGCTCCCTGCCCACCTCTTTCACTAGGAACATCGAGGATTACTCTGGAAGATAGTGTGGAAGGGGCCCTGAATTGAGTGTGTATACTTGGCTTCTTTTCCTGTCTTTGTCTCCTCAAATCATGAACTTAATTTCGATAAGCATTTATTAATGACCTACTTTGTGCCAGGATCTCTTCTGAGGTTGAGGTTTTCAGAGTTATTGTCCCTTCTCTCAAAGAGGTCACAGTTTAAGAAAGACATGCAAAAGTTAAATGTTCATAAGGTATAAGTAGGTTCTCTAAGAAAGTGACCTATTTTCTCATGTCACCCATCACTGCTGCACTATATCACACATTATGACCGACTGACAGAGGAGGAAAGGGCTAAGCATAGTTCAGTGACGGGTAGGCCTGGTATAAGACTTGAGGCTGAACACAGACAGCTGCTGAACTGAAGACACAATGAGGATGCCCCTGAAAAAACCAGGAGGTTACTTTCCCAGTGAGCAGAGCTTTGGCTAGTGCCTGGTTATCCACTTCGTGATGGAAGAGAGCTGGCCAAGATAAGGAACTAAATGGACACATGATCAGGCAGATGGCATGGCTGGTTGGTCAAGGGTTGAAGGAGAAAGACTGGAAGATCAGGACGCAGAGGGTCTGGAGAAGAGGCATGAAGAGGGAGCCTATGCACAGGCAACAACATGAGGCCATCTTTTAACTGCGGGTTAATACCCATGAGAATGTTCTACGTCGAAGTGGCACTTAATAACCAAGCAATCTGAATGACTTGGCCCCACTGACCTCGGTCAAAAGAAAATGGGAGTATACTTAGTCTCTAGGTCCTGCTAGATACAGAAGTTGTTTTTCAGTTTGAGTTAGACTCCTTATAGTGCCTTATGTCTCTGTTCCATTTCATAATTTCCTAGGTCTTGCTCCCATTCATTTCTCACTGCAGAGAGTAGAGACTAACAAACTCTAGCCCACATATTTAGAATGTATTGGATCTTATAAAAATTACCACACAAGCTCTGAAACCAAGCAGAGCTATGCTTTGTCCCTTTATTTACAAGCTAAATAGCCTTGAACACATTGGTTTATCTCTCTGAAACTTAAATAGAGATGATAATGCTTACTTATAAGGTAGTATAAGATTTATATAAAATCATGGAGGGGGTTTTGTTTTTGTTTTTTTTCTGTAAGGAGTTTATTTTCTGTGAATTTGGAGAATATTTGATTTTTTTATTAACATATAATGTATTATTTGCCCCAGGGTACATGTCTGTGAATCAACAGGCTTACACATTTCACAGCACTTACCATAGAACATACCCTCCCCAATGTCCATAACCCAGCCGCCCTATCCCTACCCCCTACCTCCCAGCCACCCTCAGTTTGTTTTGGGAGTTTAGGAGTCTCTTATGGTTTGTCTCCTTCCTGATCCCATCTTGTTTCGTTTCCCTCCCCCACCCCCCACAACCCCCCGCCCTGCCTCTCAAATTCTTCATATCAGAGACATCATATGATAATTGTCTTTCTCTGATTGACTTATTTCGCTTAGCATAATATCCTCTAGTTCCATCCACGTCGTTGCAAATGGCAAGATTTCATTTCTCTTCATGGCTGCATAGTATTCCATTGTATATATATACCACATCTTCTTTATCCATTCATCT
>CM052900.1:9056710-9078668 GCA_028534135.1 Potos flavus
AAGTCATGCTCAACCAAAGGTCATCAAACTTTCTCCATAAAGGGCCAGATAATAAATATTCTTTGCTTTGGGGGCCAGATGATCTCTGTCACGACTACTCTTCTCTGCCTTCTGCTATAGTGCAGAAGCAGCCATTTGTATACAAATGGACTTGACTATGTCCAAATAAAGTTTATGGATGCTGAAATCTGATTTTGATATAATGCTCATACTATTCTTCTTTTGATTTATTTTCTCCAACCATTGAAAAATGTAAAAACCCTTCTTAGGTCATGGGCCATACTAAAACAGGTGGCAGACTGGATTTGACCTGTGGGTTGTGATTCTCTGACTCCCTGATCTAAAGCCCTTTAGTCCAGGCCACCTGGGTGGCTCAGTCGGTTAAACGTCTGACCCTTGGTTTCAGCTCAAGTCATGAACTCCTGGGTCATGGGATCAAGTCCCATGTCAGGCTCCATACTCAGCATAGAGTCTGCTTCAGAGTCTCTCCCTCTGCTCCTCCTCTCACTCATGTTCTCTCCCTCTCTCTCTCTGACCCTCTAAAAAAATAAATCTTTGAAAAAAATAATAAAACCCTTTAGTCCAATATCCAAATTAATTCCAGTTCACAATCCAGCCACCTCTTTAGCACTTGCTTCCGTGGTTCCCAGTTGGCCATCAACATACTACCACTCCTGCTAAACTGAGCAATACATCGTCCCCTGAATGTGCCACATGCCCTTCCATCCCAGCTTTTTAGACCATGTCATTCCTTCCATCCAGCTTCTAAGACTCTAAGTGTTACTCTTTTCATGAAACTTTTCCTCGGATCTTAGCTTGAAATAACCTTTTTGTCCTTTATAATAGCATTTTCTGCCTAGTTCTGTGTAAGCAATTTACATACATTATGCCCTTTAACCCTTAGACAATGAGATAAATGTTATTGGAACTACTCCGTTGATATGAAATTGAGATTCAGCAGGATTATGTACCCTGCGCCACCATAAATGGCCAAGGCAGCGTTCTAGCCCCGATATTTTAGACCTCACAGCCCAGGCACTGCTTTTCATGCCACACACACCAACATTTTATTTGTACTTCTTTTATAATGCTGATTTCATTTCCACTCAGGATTAGAGCTATTTGTGGGAATTTCTTCATCTCCTTTTCTAAAATCTGGAATTCTCAAAGGCAGGGACCATGTCTTATTCATATTTAAATCCTCAGAGGGATTTGCATAGAATAGGTGCTTAATACATCTTTGTTGAGAGAATGAGCACCATTCAATATGTACTTGTAGCAATGAATTGCTATTATTAACTTTTGGATTTGATTTCCTATAATCACTACCCTTGATAATAGAGAATGAACCTGATTTTTTTTTCAGAATGCAAACCCAGAGAGAAATAGAAAATCAAAACTGGTTTCCATCAGTATGTGTGAAAAGATTTTGTTTGTGTTCAAGTAAAAACTAGACAGATACAAATATGCAATGCATTTGGCCATTTGTTTTGGATTTTAGCATTTTCTTTCAGGAAAAAAGAACAAAACAAAACACTCTGAACTATTGGTGTGTTAGTGAGCCTGTGACATCAACAACCACTGGCACCAGTGGTCATCAGGCACAGAACCCACTCCCAGCTTTGTTTATGTAGGGCCATCCTTTATCTCTAGGACACTTGGGTCATTTCAAATGGGACTTTTGTCCAGCTCTGGTATTTGGCAACAATGACAGAGTAATCAACCATTGCCACCCACTCACAATTCAACTTGCCAAGTCCAAAAAGTGACTGATAATCATGTCCTCTGAAGTTAAGTTGGATAAATCTTTTCCTCCTTTGGATATGAAGTCTGGTAGGTGATTAAGAAAAGAGCTTAATCCATTGAGGAGCAGCAGGGCATAAAGGCACAAAGCCTGAGTTTGGGTCCAAGAACTACCATTCACTTGTGGTACTTTGTGTGTTTTACACGATGAATCTGACCTTTGTTTCCATTGTTTATATAATAGAGAAAAATAACATTCTCTTCATAGAATTTTAAATGAAGGAGACAACACTCACATCCTCCCTAGCACACTGTCTGTCACAAAGTATTTACTCAATTACTTTATTCCCTGTTACTTCCAATCTTATGATATTAGTTTTGGAAACAAGGACTAACACTAATTCATAAGTTAGTTGTGTAACTACAGAGTTTTGTTGTTTTGTTTTGCATTGCTTAGTGGCTGTCTCAGAAACAGAGTTAAAATCTGCCCATATTTAACCACAAATTATGTCACAATTAGAACCTATTTTAAGTGGTGAACTTGAAAGTTAAGATTCTAGATTAAAAATTGGTATTTTCAATGTAGAGAACAAGTCACGCTATAGAAGTAAGAGTCTCTGGCTTACAAACCCAAGCAATAGAAATGGATATTGAGGGGCAAGGACCAGAGCATGCTGCCACTCAAGGCTCAAGGACACAGATGTCGCTGTGTCTTCAGCTAACTGTGCCTGGGGTGAGGAGTGTGGAAATCTATTCCCTAGGAAGCTTTTCTCTTATTACAACCTCCTCACTCCTCCCTTCAGGATAAGTCACCCAAGCCTCGCTATTCCTTTGTTCCCTTCCACTTTTCACCCCTTGTCATAGCTCAGTTAATACCACCCCAGGTCATTTTTTTATTTCTAAAACTATATGCATTTCCTGCAGCTAATTTTATTCTCTCCTCTCTTCTTCATAATTTATTCAATTATTTCAAGAACGTCTATCTCATTTCCCACCCTCTTACTTTTCTGAACACTCGAACAATCTTAACTTCTTGGTCTTTCTATAAAAGGAGTTCTATCAGAGAAGAGGAAATCTCTAATTTATGGAGTAAAAGAAGTATAATTTTTAAGTGTCCTCCACATCTGAAACCTATAAATATGCCCAGAATTCTCTTTCAAAAGTCCCATCCCCTGTATTTTTCTAAGTTCATTCTTCAATAGATGAAATTATAGCACTTCATCAAGACTTACATAATTGGGGATTATTCAATGGCAGCAATAATTTACTGATTTTTAAATACTATTTGCCTTTGAAGCTACAGTATTTATGTTACATTATGTTTAGGCAGTTTTATGGTCTAAATAAAGTCCTTAACCACCATTCACAATAATATTTATACAGGTACTGATGATAAATTTCTAATGACCCACTCACAATTACATTTTTGGGACATAATTCATTTTTATGGTCGTTTCTACTTGGATATAAGGTATGAGTAAATTTTAGAAAATTCATAGCTCATTTTAGTACAAATCATATAATTTATTATTTTACTTATTTCTGGGAAAATGTTTGTGGTTGTTTGTGGTTGTTGTCACATATTTAAACTTCTGGAATTTTTTAACTTCTTGAAATCCTCAGTGAGCATGAAGGCCATACCCTCATTGGCATTAGACAATGTGGTTGCTGACAATCAGCAATTTGGTTTTTTGTTATTGTTGTTAGATGTTAGTGGATCCCATGGTTGGAGTTTGGGGAGTGAGATGCTTCTCCTCCTTGACAGTCTTTCTACCAGCTGTCTGGTCTCCTCAAAACCTAGTCTCTGAGTAAATTTGGTCAGGTGTTCAGATGTTACTAGTAAAGCAGAAACAAAATAATGATTTAATGATAATCATAAACAGCTTGATAAAATCTTGCTCTCTGTTCTTTTATATACTCTGACAAATGCATTTGATGAAAAGTTTTCTTAAGACAAGTTCACAACAGTCTCGTCGCAGGATCTAGCTAACCCTCCAGAAGGGAGGAAGTGACAGAATCCTGAATAAGGAGCTATATGCAGACCTGGATGGAATCCCAAGGCCAAGGCTTTATTTTGAAATAGATTGATTTTATCTATAGATTTTTATAGCATGTTCTTAAAAAGGCAGAGGCCTTAAAACCCATCTGGCCAATCTCTGCATCTTGAACCCAGTCGTTTGATCAATTTAAAAATCATGTCTAACATCCATTATACTAATTAAAAAACTCTCTGGTGTTAATCACTGATGAAGTTGAATCCTTCTAACAACACTGCTAATCTTTGGGCTTCTGATTAGTCTTTCAAAGACTAACTAATTTAGAGTTTGTATTGACAATGAGGGTGCATCACATGTTGAACTAATTAAAATGAGATTCACACACACACACATACACACACACACACACACACACACACACACACACACACACACACCAACATATTACAGATAACATAAGGCACTTGAAAATTCCCAAACACAAAACATTAAAATTCCATCGATTCTCATCTTGGCACACAAGGGGTCTTATGCAGATTCACATACGAGAGATGGCAAGGAGGTGGATACATTTACATAGTATGTGAGCCAAGCCCTAGAAGACAAAATAAAAGGCCGTTATCATTTTGTAGTAGAGAAATAACTGCAGGTTTATAAATTGAGAGGAACTTAAAAATGCTTAAGACTCAGTATCTCCAAAAGGACATAAAAAGAGGGGTAAGGATTTGGGGCCATAGCCAGCGTAAGAAAAGAAGACTTAATGTAAATGGTCTGACATTAAGAAAGATATGATTAGGGGTGCCTGAGTGGCTCAGTATGATTAGGGGCGCCTGGGTGGCTCAGTAGGCTAAGCGACCAACTCCTGATTTTGGCTCAGGTCATGATCTCAAGGTTGGAAGGCTGAGCCCCACATGGGGCTCCAGCTCAGTGTGGAGTGTGCTTGAGATTCTCCCTCTCCCTCTGCCCTTCCCCCACTCCTGTTCTCTCTAAATAAATAAATAAAATCTTAAAAAAAAAAAGAAAGATGATTAAATGTCCTATTTTCTTGTCATGCAATATTCTTTTAAAATTCAATGTGGCCTGTCCATTAAGAAAATCGAATATGTAAAAGAATAACCATATAGAACACACAGTACAGATGGACACATTTGTTTTTATTTTGCCAGTGAAATTTATACTTCTAGTTTCTAAAATATCAAATTAAGAAAAAATTAGGGTAAAATGCCACTAGAGGTGAGTAACAGCTATGTTAGGATCACATGACCCTAAAGATTTCCTTTAAAATGATGTGATTTATCTGAACTAAAGCCAGCGTGGTTCAATTTTTAAATTATTGAAAAAGTATTTGATTTGTAAAAGTGTTTAGTCATTAAATATAATTTAATAATTAATATGCATTAAAATAAATTATAAAGATTTAATGATCACTAATGATTTTAAAATCCAAGTCAATAAAGCAATTAAATACCTTTCTGTTAGCAGCACAATCCGAGATCTAGACAGAAAGAGCATCATTCTTTTAAAATATGGTGGTGGTTATTCTTCACCTAATTATAAATGAGGCATTGTTAGTGCTTCAAAAGAACAAAGCACATCTAATTACGACCCAATTCTCAAATGCCCTCTACAGTATCACTGTTGACTCTCCTTTGAATGTAATTCAGGTTGTCTGGTCGCTCTTTCTGAATGGGACTATTAGTCACCAAAGAGCAATCTTTACATTTGAGTAACAATGTGGGCCTGCACTGCCCTTACCTGTCCCCATGGGAGCACTTCTGGATTTTGATGGCTGACTACTTACTTGTGCGTCTCCACCAATAGAAAGGGAACTTCCCAAGAGCAAAGACATGAGCTCATTGCAGTTATAATCCAAACCTTCCATAGAGTTGAACAGCCTCACATGTAGCTGGTCCTAGTTGATAACAAATGATAAACCTAAGGCCCAGAAAAGTTAAGCGACTTGCCTGCCCAAGGTCACAAAGCTAGAAAACAGAAGAGCTAGGATATGATCCAAAGCAAGCAGCCTGGCCTCCTGACTCTACTGGGCTGCATCCCACTGAAACTCCTCCTTGATGTCCTTGTCTCTCTTCCCTGCTAGCCCCTGAACTTCCTCAGGCCAGCTGCTATGTTGTGTTCATTACTGCACTTCTCATATCTAGCTCAGTGTTTGACAACAGAGAGCTCAGTGGTCGAATAGATGGTTTGGTTTGGATTTTGCTCTTGAATTTATCTAGTTGAGGCCATAATTGATGGCACTTAAGGAAAGACTGGGTTTCTTTTTTTATTGATTAGCATTACAGAAGATGTGACACATACGGTATGTTATTCATACTGGGGAGACAGAATTATCCCCCATTACCTGTGTGCATAAACACAAACACACACCAGCTACCACCCAGTGCTTTTCTGAGTATATAAGATCAAGGGTGCAGGCTCTATTCTCTGATGAACCAGCTTGCTTCAAGGTCATTAGTTCAAGTGGGGGAGATGACCTGATCCAAACTAAGCCCCCAGATAAGATATACATCTCAAAGGACACATGCTTAATGAATATGGACAGAGTCTATAAAGCAGTAAAGTCATTTTTATTTTTAGAGGATGGAACTATAGATTTTTGGTTGATCCCATAGCTCTCCATTAAGCAACAAAGTCAATGTGACAAAGTAGAAAAAACTCAAACCTCGGAAGCAGAGAACCTAACCACAATACCTGGCTCATTCCCTCATTGACCGGTGAGCTTGGGAAGTCTTTTTAACTCTTGTCTACTTTGGTTTCCTTGTTTGTAAAGCACTTTCTGTTTCTGCTAGGGACTGAAAATTCAATGGACTAACATGTAGGACATCAACGTGTTGAACAAGCCTGTCTCATCAGATAGAATCAGAATGCAATTTTATTTTTGTTTTCCATTATCCCTTTAGACTTCGTAATAGGGCTGGTTGTTCTATCATTGCATGAAAACTTGACTGGCCTCATGGCATTTCTGCCCACTTTAAGCCAAAAATACAATGCTAGTTTAATCATTCCAAGTGTCTAGTCTGCATAATAACCAGAGCTTTGAGCTTCATCCAAGAGTAAATTTTCTATCTCCACATCCAGGGCCTTCTGTTGGGAAGTCCTAAGACCACTTCTGGTTTGATGATTTCCTAGGAGGACTTACAGGTCTCACATAGAATGTTCTCATGGCTCTGATTTATCATGCTGAAAGGATACAAAGCAAAATCAAAAGGCAAAAGGAACATGGAACAAAGTCTGGGGGAAATTAGCTGCAAGCCTCTACAGTCCTCTCTCAGTGGAGTCACAAGGGATGACCTCAATTCCCTCAGCAATCCACCGTGCCAATATGTGTGAAAGGTTGCCAAGCAAAAGAGCTCATTAGAGACATAGCACCCAGAAGTTTTACTGGGGGCTTATCACATAGGTGCCCTTGCCTAGCATGTACCAAAATTTCAGATGCCCAGAAGGATGGCAGGAGATCAGCATAGAACATATTGTTTGCATAACCAGTTTAGGCAATTTGAACTATTCTGATCAGCTGGAAGAATAGGGAGCATCCCCAAATCCAAGTTCCCAGTCACCAGTCAACCAGCCAACGGAAGTGGACCTTTCTAAGGTTAAGTGATGAGTCTTGCTATGTTAACTCTGAAGACTAGTAGCCTTTGGTATGCAAAGTAGTGTGTCCTCCTCCCTCTTTCTTCCTTACTTCCTTCCCAACTAATGCTAACCTTGATTATGAAGAGATTGAGGAGAAGGAGGAGACACAAGGAAAATAGGAAATTTCGTATTTGACTGGTACCATTTTAACTTCACCCCCCACACATCTGGGTCTGATTGGTATTCAAAGGTTGGCACTGTGTCTTATTGGCATCCTTATGGGTTCTTCAGAGATTTCCCCTGAGAATATTTAGTAGGACTTCCTGTGATGCATTCATTACACATTTTCTTTGGCCAGAGTCTGCCCCTCACCCCCTGATTCTTCAACAGACCACATGGACTCTCTGGAGCCCCATCATGCCTTTGAGTGCCCTCCTGGTCAGGATTTAAGAGAGATGCATGTGACTTCTTTCTGGCTCATGGGAAACAATCCTGGCATTTTTACCCCTAATAAACTCTATGAGTGTCGGTGGCCCAGTGCAGTCACCTCTCCTTGGCTGCAGTGGTCTGGACAGCTAGCCAGAACTGGCTCTCTCTTTTAGATTTCCAGCCAAGAGTCAGGTACGAGCCCACTGTCACTCCAGTTGCAGGACCTAAGCATCAAATTTTCTCAGTGGTCCTGTGGAGGCACTTCTTTTCCTTTGATGTAAAAGGCAGAATATCCTTTTCCCTCACCTTGATGATTGGGAGGCTGGCAGAGAAGGGAGGTGGCAGACTCATGGCACAACAGCAGGGCTCTTCAGAAATTACTTGCGTAAGTACTCTAGGGATTTCTACCACAATTTAATATCTAAAATCCAAATCTCGCTTTTTTAAGGGGCCTGAAGTTTATGTAATTGGAGGGGGAGGGAGATGTGCCTTCTTTTAAAAATCTATAAAACTATGAATATGAAACTGTGTATTCTATAAGTATTTATTTAGAATGAGGAATAAATCACAGGAAAATAAACATTTTAAAACACTGGCAAATACTGCAAAAATAAGACTCAGAAAAACAATATTATTAACTACCTGACATTCCTCTGCAACATGTTTTCCTATATTTTTAGCTGTAGTTTTAGCATAGACTCTTTGATTCCTTCTATATAAGACGACAACTCTGTAATATTTTCAACAGGTGAAAAGAAAAATAATTCAGTCTTTCCTCTAGCACGGTTGTTTGGAATTTATTTTTATTATCGATAGGCTAGATAATTTTCTTTCAAAGTCAACAATACATCATTGGTAAAGTCACATACATTTTTAGGATTGCTATCAGAATTGAGAAAGTCTCTACCAAGTTTCTTTCATACGTGACTGGAAAGATTAGGAAGAAATTTCCATAGACTGGCCTCTGACTCCATCATTTCTAACTTTATCTACTCCATCCCATGTGTGTGTCTATGTGCTTCCATGCAGGGATCTGTCATCCTCACCCATGAGGGTGGGTGAGTTGAAACTAAGAGTGGTACAAGTATTTGCGGTATTCATACCCATACAGGAACCGTTAGTGATAATGTAAACTCAGACACCAGTGTGACCTTGAGCCACATGATTATATTACAACTCAAGCAAAATGTATCCACAAATAAAACTCCCATTAGTTCAATGGTTCTCAATGGATGTGGGTTCAATTTTCCCTCCCAAGGGAAGGAACAACAGTGGGGGTGGGGGTGGAGGTTTATGGGCTGCTACTAGCATGGGAGGCCAGAATGCTACAAATATCCTTCAAGGTACAGGACAGATAGCCTGCACAGCAAAGAATTATCCAGCCCAAGTGTCAAGATTGCCAAGATTGAAAAGCTTTGCTAGCTGGATCTCCAAAATACACCCCCAGTCACTATACCACCCCTGGACATTGGGAGAGGTGTGAAAAAGAGGAAACGGAGTGGATACAGACCATAGTCCTAAAGCATTGCAGCTAGACTATCTTACTTCTTCAAATTCTGTGAAAACATATGATCATATCATCACACTTCCAGGGCTCTCCCAGGGCCTTGAAAGGGGCCTTGAGGTTGAGGGTCCAAGACCTCAGCTTCACCAGCTACAGGATCAATCTTGTCTCCCCACCCCCACTGAAACACAAGCAGTCTGCAGAGTTCCAAGCATGTGCCCTGTTATATATATCAAACAGGAAAAAACATCTTCTGAGTATTTACTTATAATAGACCAGTGTATCATCCTAATTTTGTGAAGAGTAAAGCAGAAGGAGGCCATAAACCAGCCACTGGCAGGATGGGACCTGGCCTGCAGACATGGTATGTTGATTCTCACATTGAATTTGAATGAATTGCCAGCCCTTAAAATTTTTATTTTACATAGAATCCCAGATTTCAGGTTTTGATTGAAAACACCAGCATCACTGGGTTCCTCCTCCTACCTGGTAAAAAGGAAGCTCATTTTATTTAGCTAGTGCTTACAGTTTACCAAAGACCCTGCCCCCTCCCCCCCCACCCCCAGCAGTCTCTCCTCCCTGCGTAGCCCTCTAGGTATTTGCATCTGTAAGCCTGCCCTATGACTTTGGCTCACTATTAAGGGCTGTGCAAATATTCAACAGGATATTGGTATTTACATTTCAACATCCCCTTCCAGCCTCTTCTGAATGCTGGATACACACTCCCTTTTTTTTAAATCATGGGTTATCTTTCTTTACTTGGAGAGTCACAAGGTCTATATATTTTATTTTAATTAAAGTATAACTGACGTACGATAACCTATTAGTTTCAGGTAGCCATCATAGAGATCAATATTTCTTTTTTTATTTTATTAAAGATTTATTTATTTATTTGAGGGGGCAGAGCGAGAAAGAGACAAACAGACTCTTAGTGAGCAGGGAGCCCAATGTGGGACTGGAATCCAGGACTCCGAGATCATGTCCTGAGCTGAAACCAAGAGTCGGATGCCGACTGAGCCATCCAGGTGCCCCAGAGATGCAATATTTCTATACATTACAAAATGATCCCCACAACACGTCTAGTTGCCATTTGTTATCATACAAAGTTATTGTCATATTATTGACTATATTCCCTATGCTGTACATTACATCCCCCTGACTTATTCATTTTATAACTGAAAGTCTGTACCTCTTAATCTCTCTCACCTATTTCCTCCATCCCCGAAACCACCCCCTACTCTGGTAGCTAGCAGCAGTTTGCTTCTTGTATCTATGAGTCTGTTTCTGTTTTGGTTGGTTTGTTTTGTTTTTTAGATTCCCTTATAAGTAAAATCATATGGTTTTTGTCTTTTTCTGACCTATTTCACTTAGCATAATACCCTCAAGCTCCATCCATGTTGTCTCAAATGGCAAGATTTCATTCTTTCTGATAGCTGAGTAATATTCCACTGTATGTGTATACCAGCTCTTTTTTATTCATTCATCTATCAACACTTAGGTTGCTTTCCTAACTTGGCTACTATAAATAATGCTGCAGGTATCTCATCAAAGTAGTATTTTTGTCTTCCATTTTCTTTAAGATTTTATTTATTTATTTTAGAGAGAAAGAGAGAGCACGAGCAGAGAGAGGGGCAGAAGAAGAGGGGCAGGAGGGCAGGGAGAAGCAGGTTCCCCACTGAGCAAGGAACCCACTGCAGGACTCAATCCCAGGACCCTGGGATCATGACCTGAGCTGAAGGTAGATGCTTAACTGACTGAGCCACCCAGGTGCCCCCAGTGTTTTTGTCTTTCTTGGATAAATGCCCAGAAGCAGAATTGCTGGATTATATGGCAGTTCTATTTTTAATTTTTTAAGGAATCTCCATACTGTTTCTCATAGTGGCTGCACCAATTTATATCCCCAGTACAAAATCTGTATTTGAATAGATGCCACATAGCCTCTGCAATTTGTCACATGCTGTACTTTCTACAAAAATGCTAAGTACTAAAGGAAAGAAGAAAATGTCCTTTCTGTCAAATGCAGCAGGGCTGACCAACAGGTGCAGGCCTCAAGGGGGTGATCTGTAGTCAACTGCTCCAGAAAAACCATTACTGATTTGGATACAGAACGCCAAATCAATATGAAAGCCTGAAAGGCCAATTAAATCATGTGAAAATCAATGAGCAAAATAAAAAGCAAAAATAATAATGGTAACACAAAAATTGTAACGTGTCTAAACTTAAAATTAGGATGCCACCCACTGGCATTTAGCAAAAAGTGTGAGTGGGCTCCTTTCACAGCCAGGCCTTCTGGTCCCATCCCTAAACCATTAGCATTCCCAGCCAGGCACCAGGTACTACGTTAGATGTCAGACATCAAAAGAGGCAGAAGTGTTTGAACATCCTTTGTCCCTGAATTCTGGACTCTGTTTTGTTAGTCTTGTTCCTAAACAAGGAATTCATTATTTTAGTTGGTAGACATCAAATCCCACTTTCTTATTTTTCAGTGAAGGAATAGAGACCCAGGGTTACCTGGAAACTGCCTGTGATGATTAATTTTGTGTCATCTTGGCTGGACCATAGTGTTTAGATATGTGGCCAAACAGTATTCTGGATGTTTCTATGGGGGTGGTTTGGGATGAGATTAGCATATAAATCTGCGGACTTTGAGAAAGCAGTTTGTGATCCATAATGTGGGTGGGCCTCGTCCAATCAGTTGAAGATACACTCAAACAAAAGGCTGACCTCTCTTGAGCACAAGTGAATTCTGCAGCTGACGGCCTTTGGACTCGAATTGCATTGGCTCATCCCCGGTTTCCAGCCTGCTGACCTACCTTTCAGATTTTAAACTTCTCCACTGCCATAATTCCATGAGTCAATTCCTTAAAAGAATCTCTTTCTGTATATACATACTTCCTATTGACTCTATTTCTCTGGAGAACCCTGACTAATACACTGCCCAAGGAGAAGATTTTAGACTAGGATGTGAGTCCTGGGCCTTCCTCTGCAGTGTCCTTTCAACATCTAATGGCCTGACTACAAATGCCACTAAAGGCAGTTGTTAATCAGACAAATGGTTACGTCTCTGGGGAGGTATCACTTGTGTGTATTGTTCAGCTCCAACAGCATGAATATTTTCCAGATCTCTCACTCTGAGGGAAAAAGGGGGACAGACAGATGTAGACAAGGGCCTATCGGAGAAGATAGGAGTCCCAGGACATTAGTGAGCTGAGTCAGGGAGTGCTCTCCCAAGATGATGGGCAATGCTGAGACCTTACAGACAGAGTGAGCAGTGGACAAGAGCACCGAGCTAAAACATGGCAAGAAAGAAACCAAGAGCCAAATCTTGAGGACACAGGGAGGGATGTTAAGGTACAGATCCGAGAATTCAAACTAAACCAATAAAAGCAAGTATATAGATGACAGGCAGAGATTGATTGACTCCCCCAGCAAATATTTACTCCGCACGCACCATATGCTGGGCACAGTTCTGAACACCGAGGATGAAATGGTGAGCAAAAACAATGCGATCCCTGCCATTAGCAATTACCTGGCATCATGATTCTCAGCTGAGTAGAGGAGAGGGCATACTCTGCCATGAGCTTGTGTTTCTGTCTCCAGAGGAACAAGGAAGAGATGTGTAGTCGTATAGTTTTTAAAAAGCATCTTCTGGATGATTCTATGCATTCCTACTGGGAAACCATTTAAAAAATCTACTCTTTTCATAATATAAACTATAAAGAGTAAAGCTTAGGGAGTTCTTCTCTTCTTGCAGAAAGGACAGTTTGAACAACACGTGCCAAGACCATGAGCGAGCATTTACAGCTTGCTTTTCTTTTTTTTTAAAGACTTTTTATTTATTTATTTGACACAGACAGAGAGAGATGACAAGTAGGCAGAGAGGCAGGCAGAGAGAGAGGGGGAAGCAGGCTCCCCTCTGAGCAGAGAGCCCAATACGGGGCTCAATCTCAGGACCCTGAGATCATGACCTGGGCCGAAGGCAGAGGCTTAACCCACTGAGCCACCCAGGCGCCCTTACAGCTTGCTTTTATCAACTGGCAGGGCTGGGGTGAAGAAGTCTGTTGACTTCCACTAAAGGACCAGAATGGAGCAGATAATGTGCATCCCCACGCACACGTCACTCATGCACACTCCAAGTGTCATGTTCCTACCTCCCACTTCATGTACATACACACACTTCGACACACACACACACACACATACACATGCTATCACAGAATCTTTTATCCATTGCTTCATAAGCAAGCATGCGGACCACATGGCAGACTCAGTGGTAGGTCCTGGGAATATGGGCCCTGCCCTCCTGGAGCTTACCACCCACCAGAAGAGGAAAACAGTAAGCAAACGTTTGCACTTGTGGTGATATTGCAAAGTGGATACACAGTTGGGAAGGTTTGCCGTAGGTGGGGGCGCAAGCGAGAGCGATCTGCCCAGCCCTGGAGGAGGCAGGGGCAATCAAATGACTTGACATCTTTAGGTAAGAGACACATTCCTCTTTTCAGAGCCATGGAAACATCTTATTATTCTTTTACATCCCATATTTTATCTACATATCAGACATGAAGGTGGCAAGAAGAGGGTGGAGGCCATTAAACTCGGTGTCAGAGTGATTGATGGAAATGCCATAATCTTCTGAAAATGTTACCTTAATATCACTCACGCGCTAAGTGTGACTCTTCCACAGTCCTTTAAAATTTCCATAAATCCTACTTGTAAGAAAGAGTGCTAACACTCACAACACAGAAAGTATTCGTGGCCTTTTTGTTTTTAGCAGGTGATGTGCAGTCATGACTAATTCAGTCAAATGGTTCAGCTTCAATAAGTCCCAAAAAACAAAGAACAAAAATGTACATCCTGAGATTTGTCCATGACCCTAGAGCCAAATTGGTGATATATCCTGAAATTTCTGTACAAGATTTCCTTAGGGAACCCTATGTTTGTTAATTTTGAACCTCCTCCTCGTCCGATAAATCAGAAGACAATTAGGTTCATCGTGTAGCTCAGAAACATGTATTTACCAATAAACATGTTGATTAGCTGGTGTGAACCAGGCTGTGGCGGGGCCGGCAGGCTAGCCAGCACACAGAGATGCAAACAAATAAAAACAAGAAGCCAGGGGAAGGGTGAACACAGAGGCAGAGATTAAATGTGTGAGAGAGGGGAGGGAGAGGGATTGTTCCAGAGGGAAGGTACTATTTTAGCAGCAGTGAAAGATGGATAGGCATTTACCAGGCAGGTAGGGGAGAGGTAGGGGGCTGGGGGAGCAGCGGCGCAGGCAGAGGAAGCAGCCTGTTCAAAGGCACCGCGGTGAGGAACGGCTTCGCTCACTCCTAAGCAGAAGGCTGTCCAGTAAGTCCCGTAAGCATGAGACAGGAGGCGCATGCGTGGTGAGCAATGAGACCGGTGAGAGGGGCCCTGGGGCCTTGTAGCTTCGAATGCCGTGTTACGTTTAGGCTTTTCTTGGAGTCAAAAACAATCTGAATGGGGCGCCTGGGTGGCTCAGTGGGTTAAAGCCTCTGCCTTCGGCTCAGGTCATGATCTCAGGGTCCTGGGATCGAGCCCCGCATCGGGCTCTCTGCTCGGCAGGGAGCCTGCTTCCCCCCTCTCTCTCTGCCTACTTGTGATCTCTCTTTCTGTCAAATAAATAAATAAAATCTTAAAAAAAAAAAAAAAAAAAACAATCTGAAGAATTTTCAGCAGAAACAATCGGCAATGGTATTTGTGTGTCAGCGGCATCACCCTGGTAACTATAGGAAGGATACACTGGAGTGGAGAGAGCCAGGGTGACGAGATCTACCAGGGGGACACAGAGACATGAGTTTGGGCTATAAAAGTCTGTTTCATCCGGACTTATTACTCCCAGAGTCTGTTTCCTCCACCTCAGTCCCTGCTCCAGGAGCATGCTTTTACCCGAAATTGTTGTGTTTATTTCAAACTTCTCTCCTGGGATCCAGCACTGGGTCTATCAAAACGGGTGAGGGCCAGTAGGGAGGCTTGGAAAGCTTGGAAAAGCAAAATTCCAGATTCCTTGTTGTGCGTCTTCCAGACCCCCAGCCCTGGAAAGTATCATGCCTGACTACTTCTGGTAATCCCTGGTTTAGACTCTGAACATTTGTTAGCCCTTAACTACTCTTTCATGTAACATCCTGGAAACTTGCACTTGGATATAGATGGCATCTAACTCACACGCCTCACTTTACAGAGAACACGGAGGCCCAGGTCAGCCAAGTGACCTGCCCGAGGCTGTCACCTGCAGTCAGTGGCAGGGTTTAAACCATGACCTCTACAGCATAATGGCTCATTAGGATCTAGGGCTTAAAAGGCAATGTGGTACCAATGATAGTGGTTATCTTGCATCATGAAATGTGTTCTTGGGTTGGTGGGAAAGGGAGAGGGAGAGATGAGGGAAGAGGTCAGGTATAATCAGTCCAGATGGGCAGCAGCACAGGTAGCAAATGCATTATCGGGGTGCTTGGTGGTGAGTGACAGAAACCAAACTTTACGTTAAAAGACGAACGACAAATGACTGGGAACTTCATTTAAACGCATGAAGGGCTGAGTGGCAGCTGGGCTCAGGAATAATCGGAAGCACACAGACATTCCAAGCCACCTTCCGTTCCTCACTTCTGCTTCTCTCTCCCAGAATGGGATCACCTTCAGTCCCTCAAACTAGCCTGGTACATTTGACAGAAGTAGAACAAGGGTGAAATACGGTGGCCGGACACACTCAGTCCTCACCTCTTATTACCTCTTTGCCCAAAAAGAACAATGGTGTTTTTCCCCCCTTGGAAACTGAAAATATCCTCAGAGGAAAAATTTGATTGACTTGGTTTATGATATATGTCCCAACCCCATCAACCCATTGAGGTCTTGTCACTAGAGGCTGCCGATATGGCCACATAGTTGTCACTGGGGGCAATCCCAGAAAAAAAGGATCTAGGAAGTGGCTGGCTTTTCTACAATGGTTTCACTGATGTAGCAAATACAGATCACTGAATTCTCTTGCAAATATTCCTTTAAGTTTTATCGTTATAAGGATGGTGATGTTTTCTTTGTATGAATATCATCTATTGTATATTTCTCTTCACCTATTTATACAGATTTCTATTTAATACACACACATTTTTTTCTCCAAATGGAATATTAAAGGTAAAGAGAATGACAACTTTGTCGTATGCTTTTCTTATTCCCCCACAAGACCTAGTACTCATTCACTGCTTGTGGGAACACTTGAACTCTGCAAATCCCAGTGCTGGGCGCAGTTGTACTAAAATGGACAAGAAGCTGACTGAGGACGAGCGGGGGGGTGGGGGGTGGTGGTACGTGGACAAAGAGTGAAATCCTACGGGTGAGAACTAATCCACAGTCATCCATCAGATCCCCTCCCTGGAGAATATGCAAGAAAAGGACCAGGGATGGTTTTCCAATTTGTAGCATGCTTGGTAAGTGGGGAGAAGCAAGGAGTGGCCTGAGCACAGAGTGTTGCTTCACTTGCCTGTTGGGGAACTAAGAGGAGGAAAACCAGGAGAGCAAGTGAAGGGGAACAGAAATCATAGGCAATAGCAATGCCGAGTAACGCTACAATACAAACAAGAACAAGGAATGACTGACCCTGCATGAGGATGCTGAGACACGCTTTGCATGAGGATGCTGAGTTTGCTGGCATGTGGAAAGTCTTCAAGGATGAATATAAGTTTTCCAGGAGAAGGAGGAGGACAGGCAGAAATGTCAAAAGGAACTTCCATACACAAGTACATGGCACATGGAAGCATAAGACATGTGTGTTTGGAAAGACTAATTGTAGGGAAAATAAACCTACTTAACCTAACCGAAAGAATAAAGGGAGGGAGGAATTGGGGCACCTGGGTGGCTCTGTCGGTTAAGTGTCTGACTCGTGATTTGGCGCTCAGGTCATGATCTCAGGGTTGTGAGATCAAGCCCCATGTCAGGCTCCATGCTGGGAGTGGAGCCTGCTTAAGATTCTCTCTCTCCCTTCCCTTCTCCCCCCGCCTCTATGAAAGAAAGAAAAAGAAAGAAAGAAAAGAAAGGAAAGAGAAAGAAAGAAAGAAAGAAAGAAAGAAAGAAAGAAAGAAAGAAAGAAAGAAAGAAAGAAAGAGAGAAAGAAAGAGAAAGAAAGAGAGAAAGAGAGAAAGAGAGAGAAAGAGAAAGAGAGAGAGAGAGAGAGAAAGAGAAAGAAAAGAAAGGAAGGAAGGAAGGAAGGAAGGAAGGAAGGAAGGAAGGAAGGAAGGAAAGAAGGAAGGAAGGAAGGAAGAAAAGAAAAGAAAAGAAAAGAAAAGAAAAGAAAAGAAAAGAAAAGAAAAGAAGAGAAGAGAAAAGAAGAGAAAAGAAAAAGGAGGGAGGGACGGGGGAGAGAGGGAAGAAAGAAAGATAGGAAGGAAGGAAGGAAGGAGGGAGGGAGGGAGGAAGGAAGGAAAGAGAGAGAGAGGAAGAAAGAGCGAGCAAGCAGGCGAGAGAACAGGAAAGGAGAGGCGAGGTGCAGAGGGAAGGGCAGGAGAAGGCAGAGTGTTTGAGAGTGTCAAGTTTGTGTCCTGGGCATGGAGGGGGCCAGGCATGCACTGGGGAACACGGCCATTCTATCTCTCACAGACAAAAGGAAGCTCTCGCCCTGCTTCTCTTTTATGTCATCTCTGCCATTCTACGTGTGTCTGCTCTGCTCTGGTTTTACTCAAAAGTATTGTTCCCTTTACTCATCAGTTGCATATGGCTTAAAATGACTAACCCCCAGCCCCAAGCCCCTTACTCCAGACAACTTTTCTCTTTAAATCTCAAAACTCCCTGGAAAAAGAAACAAAACAAAAAACAAACAAAAAAACAAAAAGCAAGCAAAAAGTCTGGTTTGTTCTGCCAACTCTCAAAAAAGAAATCTAACTGTTTGCTGGTCACCCAGTCGTCTGTTTCCTTTAGATTGAGATGCATTCTTTGTGTGTTTGGTGGAGCCCCTGGAAAAGGCCTCCTCTGGTGCCCTTTAAAGGAGAAGAGGCAGTAACATGGTGGATGAGTTAAAGGAGAAGCAAGGAGTGGCCTGAGCACAGAGCACTGCTTCACTTGCCGTGCTGGGGAACCAAGAGGAGGAAAACCACAACCGAGCAGCATCAGTACCAGTGACAATAAGACAGCAATGGGAGCAGTTATCCATCCAAGCATGAACGTTACTGTGGACAATCAAGGACAACATGACAATGAAAGAAGATGCCAGGGTTCAAGAAAGGGTAATGTAAAAGTTGGGGGGACAAGTACCACTGAATTCGGTCAGGTGAACCTCGACAGTGTGACTACAGGGTATTTATCCCAGATGACCGTCTTTCTTGCCTGAGGTCCTACTGAATGGGCCAGTGGCACGTGAACCAGTAACTGTTCCACAGTATTTTTCGGATTCCAGGTGGAAATTCATCATAGCCAAAAAGCCAGCAGAAATGATCATTGCAACAATGTGAGGCTCTCTCCCCAGTGACCGTGCCCATGCTCACATCTAACCTCATGATACAAGACAGGGCCCTTTCATTCCATGTTGTGTGAGCTGCTATTTATGGGGAAACAGCCAGGCAGGTAATTTTTCCTTTAAAATGTATAGAGGCAAGAGCAGGGATTTTATGTAAGAAGACTAAAGGGATCTTAAGAATATGTTCTCTTAGGAACCAGAAGTTCCCTAGGAATCAGCTCTCCTGGAAGCTGCAGAACTCAGATCCTCTCTGCCTCCTGCCTCCTACATTGTTCAAAGCTGGCAGACAGAGGAAGAGAGGGAAGTCAGACCATAAGCATCCTCAACTCTGGAACCCACAGAGTGATCTGCTCATCTTTGCTAGGAGCTGGATTTAAAGTAAAGCTCTTCTTTGCTTTTTATTTCTTTATTAATTCTGGGACTGAAGGTTTCTTTATATTTTCAGGCAGAGGTGAGAAGAGACTGGGAAAGAGAAGGAAAACAAATGAGTCTGACTTCAGTAGTTTTTCTACCGCAGGCACTAGCTATCAGCACCGTTAGGTTGGAGGCTGTTAGCAGCACATTAACTGTTAACAAACTTAAATGCGGTCAATTTCTATCTAACCAAGAGTTAGAACCACCTCTTTCTAGTCAATTGTTTTAATTTGGTGTTCACCTTGAGTTATTTTGGCCATATTTTGTCATGGCCAATTCTTAGATTAGAAACAATGGGCTTGTTCCCTTTTATCTAAGGGGAGAAGAAACTAGCAAGGGAGAAGAAACTAGCAAGAGAGACCCATCATCATTAAAACCATTCTCATCATCAATGTTGTCGCCACCATCACCACCATCATCGTTGCCACTGAGCCCCTGCTATATGCCAGGCCCTCATATAAGCTTTTCATGCGCACCACCAAGAGATGTATCTACCCTGTAAGGTAATACCAGAACTGTCCCTATTTTGCAAATGAGTCAACTGGGCTCTTAGGATAAATTCCCTGAAGTCACTGAAATGTTAAGTAGGGGGCTTGGACTGAAATCCAGGTCTTTCTGATTTCAGATTTTGTGTTCCCAACTAAGATGCTGCACATACTCTAAGGGATCTGAATCTTGCTCAACTGCCGAATAGAGAATCAGTTCCTAGAGCACTAGACTAAGAGACCTAAGGTCTGTGCTATAGTCCAGCGCATCAATAAATAATTGTTTGGCTTTGGCAAGTTACTTATCACCTGGTCCTCAGCTTCTGCATCTGTACCATGAAGGGGTTGGACAGGTTGACCTCAGAGTTCCCCTCCCAGCCAGACATTCTGTAACACGATCCTGTTAGAGACCACCCATTTGTACAGATTTCTTCCAAGCAAAAAAGTAAGTGGTCTCAGTTTCTGCATCTCTAAGTAGAAAGATTGGAATACTCGGTCTCTATTAAGAGAGGTCGAAATTCTATCCGATAAATTTTTTTAGAATACACTAATTGGGTTGCTGATCAAACCTTGTGTTTAATCTTGTCACAAGTCCAGCAGAAAGAGTTACTCTCCCACCCCTCGACCACAAGCAGATGCTCTCAACCCCTGAGGCTCTGCAGGCTCCGAAAGCCTGAAGCTGCAGAAGGATAAGCAACGCTTACTTTATAATCACATTCTTTGCTTCGTGAAAATGAATGGCTCTTCTACTAAATGGATCCTTTAAATAGCAATCTCTTTTAGAACATTTAAAAGTAATTCAATTTACTTCTTCAGAAACACATTTACCATACTAAGCAAGGCCCACCTTTATCTCCAACCAGAGTTTTGAATAGTTACCAGTCTAATGGAAGCAGAGACATTTTATGCTTATAAGGAAAAAGATACAAATTTATTGATTGAAAGTATATTCATTGCCAGCCTATTTATTAAGCACTGAATACTGGGCTAGGTCCTGAAAAAAATAAGTCTGAGCAATACTGCTGTGGCAACTTTCCATACAAAAATTTAAAAAAAAATTTTTTTTTAATTTAGTTTCAGAGGTAGAATTTAGAGATTCGTCAGTTGCATATAACACCTAGTGCTCATTCTATCAAGTGCCTTTCTTAATGCCCATTACCCATTGACTCCATTCTCCCACCCCTCTCCCCTCCAGCGACCTTCAGTTTGTTTCCTAGATCTAGTTTAGCGTCTCTTATGGTTTGCCTCCCTCTCAATTTTCATCTTATTTTATCTTTTTTCCTATAGTCATCTGTTTTGTTTCTTAAATTCCACATATGAGTGAAATCATGTTTTTAGTCCTTCTCTAATTGACTTATTGCACTTAACATACCTCCTAGCTCCATCCACATTGTTGCAAAAGGCAAGATTTCATTCTTTCTGACGGCTAAGCAATATTCCACTGTATGTATGTATGTATGTATGTATGTGCGTGTGTGTGTGTCTGTGTGTATTTATCACATCTTCTTTATCCATTCATCTGTCCATGGACATCTGGACTCTTTCCATTTTGGCTATTGTGATCACTGCTGCTATAGACATTGGAGTGCATGTGCTCCTTTGAATCACTATATTTGTGTCCTTTGGGTAAGTACCTAGTACTACAATTGCTGGGTCACAGGGTAGCTCTAATCTTAACTTTTTGAGGAACCTCCATACTGTTTTCCAGAGTGGCTGCACAAGTTTGCATTCTCACCAACAGTGGAAGAGGGTTCCCCTTTCTTTGAATCCTTGCCAACATCTATTGTTTCCTGCGTCGTTCATTTTAGCCATTCTGACTAGTGTGAGGTGGTATCTCATTGTGGTTTTGATTTGTATTTCCCTGGTGCTGAGTGATGTGGAGCATTTTTCATGTGTCTGTTGGCCATTTGGATGTCTTCTGTGGAGAACTGTGTCTTCATGTCTTCTGCCCATTTCTTGACTGGATTTTTTGTTTTTTGGGTATTGAGTTTGATAAGTTCTTCCTAGATTTTGGATACTAACCCTTTATCTGATAAGACGTTTGCAAATATCTTCTCCCATTCCATAGGCTGCCTTTTAGTTTTGTTGACTTTTTCCTTTGCTGTGCAAAAGCTTTTTATCTTGATGAAGCCACAGTGGTTCATTTTTGCTTTTGTTTCTCTTGTGTTTGGAGATGTGTCTAACAAGAAGTTGCTGCAGCCAAGGTTGAAGAGGTTGCTGCCTGTGTTCTCCTATAGGATTTTGATGGATTCCTCTCTCAAATTTAGGTCTTTCATCCATTTTGAGTTTATTTTTGTGTATGGTATAAGAAAGTGATCTAGTTTCATTTTTCTTC